>CM065801.1:17623500-18823500 GCA_033398695.1 Orobanche coerulescens
GCGAGTACCAAAAGATCGGGTCGCATTCCCGCAAAATGTTGTGCGATGTCCTTCCTGCCCACACTCGAAACAGGTCACAGTAGGCGCGAAACAATCACGTCGAACATGTCCCGCCTTGCCACAGTTGTAACACTTCTTTCCTGCGTCTGAAAT
Source organism: Orobanche coerulescens (assembly GCA_033398695.1). Classification (NCBI taxonomy): domain Eukaryota; kingdom Viridiplantae; phylum Streptophyta; class Magnoliopsida; order Lamiales; family Orobanchaceae; genus Orobanche; species Orobanche coerulescens. The sequence continues at coordinate 17,623,654 of CM065801.1, forward strand.
AGTCGGTGCTGCCCGGAACTTCTTTCCACCTCGAGAAGGATGCGGAGGTCTCCTGGATGAATGAAAAGAGGACTGACCCTTGCGAGGTCCGCTACTCTTATCCTCCGTGAAGTTGCCAGCCACCTTCTGTTTCTTTGCTTCCGTCGCTTTCTCTACTGCTGCCTCCTTCATATCATAGGCCAACGCCTTGTCCTGATACTGTCGCAAGGTGGTACATTCAAATCCGGACATATACTGCTGAATTTCCGGCTTCATTCGCATGTCAAAATGAAAAATCTTCTCCGCCTCGGTCCTGACCAAGTGGCGCACATAAGTCAGCTGGTGATTAAAAGTCTTAATCACGTCCGTCACAGATGCTTCCGAATTTTGTGGTGAGAAAAACTCCCGAACTCGGGCTTCTCTAATCGACGAGGACAATCATGCCTCCATCATCACTTTGAATTCCGTCCGATCAACATTGTGCTCCTCTAGTCGAATGGCCTCCCACCGATCGAAAGCCTCCCCGGCCAAAAGATCTTGGGCGGCCAGAACCTTCCTATCATTGGGACGATTAATCCCGCAAAAATCTTCTCTAATTCCTTCACCAATGATCCACGAAAGCGTCTCGGCGGCCGTCAAATTTCGGAGGATGCAATTTGACCACCTCGGTAAGCCATTTATCTCCCGATTATCCACGTTATTCTGTTGTCCCATCACCATCGCATGTGATCCACAACTTGAGCAAACCGGTTTATCTGGGCAACCACCTGAAGTACTCCCGCACGTTAGGATCTCGCATTATTATTTGCCGATCCTGCCGTCCCCTAATGTGAATCCGTTCGACTAGCGGCTATCTCTGGAGTAGATACCGACTCTTCTTGCCTCGCATTTCCACGTCCGCGTCCACGACCGCGTCCGCGTCCACGACCTCCTCTCAACATACTGTAAACATAAATACTCAATATCCAGGACAAACTTTCTCAAAGTACATCCATTAATGTTTACAAGACGTGAATTAAATAAAACAGTAGTATTCGAGATTAGGAAACTTACAACCACAGTCCACACGACGATGCTGGCTCAGCAGTGATGTTACGAACGACCAATAATCAATAACGTAAACAGACCCAACTAACCCGACTGCCAAGATATCCATAAATCTTAGCTCCGATACCATATTCTGTAACACCCCGAGATATTCGGAATAATTACAGCGCCGTAAACCCTTTAGATAAGGATTTACAAGGCTGATTTTAAAAGAAGTGTAAAAACAATATAATCGAACAACTGAAGTTCAAATACAGATTTGATTCAACCGATCAAATGAGTTAACTTATACAACCATATCGAATTGACCTATTAAAACAGACGTACTCGAGTACTAAACGAACCAAGAAGACAAATCACAATAACAATAACATCAATCACATCACTGAGCCATTCCATCGTCCTGTCGGTACTGTGGTTGCCTCCCCGCTCCTCGGCTACCTGAACATCAAAACAATGTCCACCCCCGAAGGGGTTAGCAAAACAATGCTAGTACAAGTATCATCATACAATAAATCATCAATGTATCATAAAACATGCAAAACGGACTTCCGCCACCGGAATCCAACGATGCGAATCCTCACGATTCCATCAACACAATACAAGGTAATCCAGCGATCCAGCGCCCTCAGCATAGATCCCCATGATGATCCCGTCGGACCAACGCATGGTGGAAAACCCATCCAACGATCCAGCGCCCTCAGCATAGATCCCCATGATGATCCCGTCGGACCAACGCATGGTGGACATTCGATCCAGCGCCCTCAGCATAGATCCTCATGACCCCCTCGGATCATTTATACCATAATCAATCAATTATGCATACACATATGCATTTCAATATGTTCATCAATACGAACAAACAACAACGAATATCACGAGAATTCTCAGAAATACATCTCATATTCAACAATATGAATAAAGCCACAAGCATTATAAATCGAACTCGACATATGATACTTGCCTCGAAAATGGCAAGGACGAAACACTTCAATGTTCTCGACACACTCGAAGGCCGCCTCCTTCGATCAACGTAACAAGCTCGAACCTTAAAAAAAGGAACGATATACAAATCATCTCACGTCGAACGATGGCCTAACAATTCGGTCTACGGCCGAAAAGCTCAAAATAACCAATCTGCCTGGACTGCTTAGCGTGCGCTACGTACTCTACGTAACGTGCGCTAAGCAGGCCTGTTAGCGTACGCTATCGTGTAAGACTAGCGTGCGCTAGTTACGAACTGACTGTATGAACCGACCGATACATAACGTACGCTACGTATGTATCGTGCGCTAACTGAACCCCGATAGCGCACGTTAACTCACATATGTTAGCGTGCGCTAACCCTGCATGGCAGAATACTGCTAACGGAAAAACTGGGTTGAAAGGTGGTGAATTCATGAATTCTATGTTGATACAACATGTCATCCTCAAGCATGTCATGCTAAAAAGGTTTGTGGAAGTTCCATGATCATGAGGTACAAATATACGGATAATCAACTCAACATCATATCTTTTCTAAGATCTTCAAGAAATATTCTAAGTTCCGATTATTCCAAGTCCCAAAAACATATGATTCTCTACGTAAAATATACGAAATAGGTAATCTCCGATTACTGATCATAGTTCGATTTGAAAAACGCTTAGGAGTCCATAAACTGAGATGGTTCAAAGGTTCATACGATACATAGTGCCGATACGTCAAAAGTATCCTTCTAACATGTGATGACCGATCATAAACGAAATGACTGGTTATCAAAACATGATCATACGTCCTTTAAAAACATTACTAACATCGGTGAAGAATCACCTACGTCAAAGTAGTGAAGAACACGGAGGAAGTTGAAGCAATCCAACACCGAAAGCTTGAACACCAATCTCCAATGATATACGATCTTCAATCACGAACTAGGGTGTTGATATGAAGTGTTTAGGATGAAGGAAGTTATGTTCTAAGTGTAAGAATTCGGGTAAAGGGAGAAGAGAGAACTGAGATCACGAATAGGATGTTGTCCTATTTATAATAAATGGTTATTAGCGCGCGCTAGACCCTGTTCGTAGCGTGCGCTAACGGCTCACTGACTAAACTGTACTCGGCACTTAGCTTGCGCTACGCATATACCTGTAGCGTGCGCTAAGGCGTTGACTCGGCTTTTCCCGAAAGCCGTCCAGGTACATCCCGACACTATCCGACAGGGGTCCCCCGGCCAGATCTCACCTACCGCACGTCCCAATCGATTTGACCACGCATAGCGTGCGCTAATGACCCTCAGTAGCGTGCGCTATGAACCCTCGTTAGCGCACGCTAAACATATCCGGTAGCGTGCGCTATATGCGCAGATTTACAATCTTTAAATCACAACCACGAAATTAAACGCTCGACAACATCGGATTATGAAATACGGAAAATAATACTCAGATCAAGTACAATCATTACAATATCACCAATTCCAATTACATAACAGAAATCCCGGGTATTACAGCGACCGCGTCCGCGTCCTCTACCAGCAGGAATTCTGAAGAAGTAATGGGTGAGTACAATTCAAACGCAAAATGCAACAAGATATCCAGAAAGGAACGGAACAAAACAACGTAACGAGTCAAGTTGGGAAAAACTTACGAGCATCGGCGTACTGAAATGTTGGCATAGCAGTGATACTGTTCAAAAACGACACTCAACTAGACCCAAATAACCGACAGCCTAGGTATCCATAAATCTAAGCTCTCATACCATATTCTATAATACCCCCAAGATGATCAGGACATATTACAGCGCTCTGGACCCCACACTGTGGAATCCACCAGGCTAACGTACCAAAATGACATTCGACAAAGACATACAATCATCAACAAAATGACAATTTCACCATCCACGACATCCAGACCAAAGACAAAAATTTGACAATTCAATCTGACATCAAATCCGTTCCCCAAAACTGGTACACAACATTAATAAATTTAAAAAAGAGTACTCGAGTACTTAACCAAATGACATAATAAATAAATCCCAAACAAGACACCAATAAGTAACCACTGAACAAAATCACGCCTGCCCATCATCCTCGTACGGCTTGCATGCTTCCTTGACCTGTACCTGAAATACAAAAGTATTTCCCCCATTTAAGGGGTTAGCGACAACTGCTAGTGCAAGTACAATCCATTTGAACTACCATTCTAATCAGATGAAAATATGCGCCAAAATAATTTTAGAAATCATTTATATTCCGGAATATTTACGGTGCACAAGCACAAAACACATTTCTCCAAAAAAACATTTCAAAGTTAACCTTGGTACGAGACTCACGGCCACCGTACCCCGCAGATCCCCGTCGGACATCCCTGGGTGGTTAACCATAGTTCGCGATACGCAACTCACAGGAACGTACCCCAAGAGGCCCCGTCGGACCATCCCTAGGTGAACATACACATATCCCACCATACAACCACGAAAAGCGATAATTCAAATACTAGAACTCGTAAACAAATGTATAGTACTTGTTTTGAGACATCTTCGAAGAATCGGTAATGAATAACGACTACGGACGATCCGGATGGAAAACGACAGTTCCTAAACGAAGAATTAACATAACTCAGTCCTATCGGACAACAATAATCGAATGGAATACGCCTATAACCCCGATTACAAGCTATAACAATATACATTCAATCGATACGGGCGAGGGTTTACGCAAAATCTCCCCGAATCGATAATTCACGGATAAAACTAAACGAATTCGGATTGGGAATCACCCAATAACAATAATCGGTAAAGAGTATAACAAAACACTTGAACAATTCAAGCCTAACAAGCAAAACCTCGAAAAAAACCCCGAAATTGACAAGTTAGGGTTCTAGACGAAATTACCACGGATTCAGACAGAAGAAGATGATTGCGTTGATGATGATATGATAGCACGACCTTACGGTGATGGAAAAAAAAGAACACACGGATCGAAGGTGGAAGAAGTCGCCTCCTGGTGTCGCCCAATGGAGAAAACGAAAGAAGAGATGAGAAAATGAGATGCTGACCTCTGCCCGCTGTTCTTAAAACAGCGGGCTGTTACGGCCGTAACAAGTGATGCATTACGGCCGTAACAATAGCCATATTACTGCCATAACAGATGGGGTGTTACGGCCGTAACACCCTGCTGGACAGCTATTCTGGGCAGCTGCTGTCCAAACGGTTCCGGACGACTCCGAAACTCAGACCTACTATCGAACCAAAAATATGGTTACGAAGTATTCTCGATGACGAATCAAAGTGTTACAAGAAGATACAATTCCGACTACCCGGGAATCCGAAATACGACAACGAAGATGAAATTCCCTAACTTATAGGAAATTACAAAAATAGCCCAAGTGTCCAAAAATCACAATACGACGTCGGATTGACAAACCGAAGGTCCCAACATGAACAACTCAACCATACGAACTCATGAAAACCAATAAACAATGAAAACGAACAAGTCGCACGAGAATCGAATGTACATACGGTAAACACAACATAAAATGAAATTACGTAAAAACAACTCCGAAACTCGCCCAAATGGAAAAACTCCAAGAATAAAGTAGATTCAAAATGTCGAAACGGTTACAAGAGAGTCGATAAAAATAGACATACACCAAAAATGGAAACTGTTAAAAATGGAAAGGTACGAATATTACAGATTTGGAGGGGCACTACCTTCCGGTTAACCAGGACCGGGAGGACCCCTGTGCAGAGATGAGGGGGTGGAGGCCACGCTGGTTCCTTAACTATGTTCGGGGGGCCACTCCAACCACCGAGATGCTCGATCGGATTCCTCCGGTTGTGGCTAAATCCAACCATGTCCCTATTCGGGGCTGGACGCCAAAATTGGAGCTGGTGACCAATGATATGGATCCTGCCGAGCAGATCTAGTTCGTAAATGCTCAGCTTGGTCGTGCGTTGGGAACCTATGTGAAGGCTGCCGGGGAGTTCCAGGCCCTGGTTGAGAAGCACAAAAAGATGGCGGCCGAGCTCCAAACACTAAGGGAGGAGCATCATCTCTGCCCATCCATGATCAAGTCCCTAGAAGAGGACATAGCCTTCATGAAGGGGGAAATGGAGATCCTGGAGAGCCGTGCCGGTGAGACCGACATATGGAGGGAGTGATCCCGCGCGATGACCGAGGCGGCGGAGTCCATGCACAAGCAGTGTGAGGAGGTCCGGGCAGTGCATGAGGCCTATCTGAAGGAGACCAAGGCCCGTATTGAACGCATGACCGAGCAGTCAGAACTTGCGAAGCTGCGGGCTATGCCAAGAGTCTGGCTGACGGGGCGGCTGCCTTCAAGAAGATGGCCAAGTATGAAAAGCTGATCAACTTGAATTACGTCTCCACCTGCTACGAGATGTTGGTGTTGGAATATAAAACGCAGCGGAAGCTAGTTGGTGAAAATATTTTATAAACGGTTTTATAAACTAACCAACATAAAAACCGGATCTATTTAGGCTTGTCAATTAATTAACTAAACAGATTAATAAACAATCAAATAAATATATTTACGCATGGGAGTCGGTAATTAATACCTTTGACGCGAAGTGGTAGAAATTCCCTCCTTGGATCGATCGAACTACTCTCTCGATTCTTCTTTGATCTACTTGTATTTCTACCTCAAAGTCTTCTAGAGTATATCCCGCCTTTTATCCTGATGTCGTGTGTCCAAAAATCTACTGGACTACTTGGATAACAAGGGGCCGCAGCTGAACCACTTTTCTTCCAAAATTTACCTTACGAATTTTCTCTCTATTTTTCTTGAATATTTTGTATTTAGAAAATATTGTGTTAACTTAATTATGGAATGCAAGACACAAGTCAAGATCCACAATTAAACACAAACAGAGAAAAATCGAAAATTTTGTGCCAAAATTAGTGAAGAAAATCGGGGCCCTTTAGTCTCCTTTTATAGGTGTTTTGGGCTATTCTAGGGACCTTAAGGAGGATAATGTAAGGACTCCCAATAGATATCTTCTTTCCAATATTAGGACTCTTCCTAATATGAAGACTCTATTAATATCAACTTAGTCCACTAAAAAGTTGATATTGCACTTCCTACCAAAATCTCAAATTACGAAATTGGGCTCCTTTTTGAATTAATTATTTCTCGTATTTAAGATATTACATGTCCATTAATTAATTTAAGCTACTGACAGCTTTTAATTAATTAATATATTATACATGAGTATACCACTCGACTTTTATTATTATATCGGAAAATTAATTCCACCTGCAGGGTTTAATATAATAATCCTTTTGAGTGCCTCAAGGGACATGATCAACCCGACTGGTCGGGACACGATTTCTAGCTATAATATTAATTATCATATAAATAATAATATTACCCAAATTATCGAGCATATTGAGTCAATCATTATGGCTCTCACCCATGATAAATCAAAGCAATAAATATTAAATATATATAATTAAGTATTAATCACTAGAATTAAGAAATAATAATTGTCCGAGATGTGCATTCTTCTTATAGTCAGCACAGAATAATCTATCTCACCTCGATCCTGTTCAACGTATACCGAATACGCTAATATATGCTAATGGTCAAGACCAACCAATCTCAAGTATATACTACAACCTTTCACATAACGGTCTAATGTTATATAGATTGTGAACTAAATATTACTATATAAGGAACCGATAATGTGATCTTCTGTGTGACTCGACACACCACATTATCTACAAAATAAAGTAATTTAGACAAAATATGCATAACAATAGCATGAATAAATATGCAAAACATGTGATGAATGAATTAAATGTTCTCATAGATAAAGACCTGGAAATTAGGTAATACAAGCATAAAGTATGCTTTGATGTATACAACCCTAACAATCTCCCACTTATACTCAAAGCATGCTTGTGAAGTATACTATCTAGACTATGTCTATCTATCTCCTACTTGTTCTCAAAGCAATGCTGCCATACATCTCAACCTCATCCCTTCCACATGCCCTTCAAATGACTTTGAGGGCAACCCTTTCATGAAAGGATCAGCTAGGTTGTTGATATCTTATCTTGATATGTTTGCTTGCATTGTGGGCACGTGGTTCCTTCGAATTTGCAACGGCACCAGTATTATCACAATAAAGTGTAATACTCCTAGGCAAATTAGGAATCACACCCACATCCTTTAGGAAGTACTTGAGCCATACCGCCTCTTTAGTTACCTCTGAGGCTACTATATACTCGGCTTCCATGGTAGAGTCCACTATGCATTTCTGCTTCACACTCCTCCAACTGATGGCTCCATCTCCCAAAGTGAAAACAAATCCAGAAGTTGATTTCGACTTTTCTTTGTCCGCACTGAAATCTGAGTCGGTGTAACCCAAAGTAAAAAGTGTATTCGATTGATATATAAGCATATGATCCCTAGTCCTTCTCAGGTACTTGAGTATATGCTTGACAGCAATCCAATGTCCCGGTCCTGGGTTAGACTGATATCTCGCCACCATGCCTACAACATGACAGATATCAGGCCTAGTGCAAAGCATAGCATACATGAGGCTTCCCACTACCGAAGCATAAGGGACCAACTTCATGTCATCTATCTCCTTCTGTGTCTTCAGACACATAGCCTTAGATAGCTGAATTCCATGTCTGTAAGGTAAGAAACCTTTCTTGGAGTTCTCCATTCTAAACCGCTTTAGCACCGTATCGATATAGGATGCCTGAGATAAGCACAACATCCTTTTCTTTCGATCTCGAAATATCCTAATACCAAGGATGTGCCCAGCTTCTCCGAAATCCTTCATATCGAATTGCTCAGACAACCATACCCTTACATCTGATAATACCTTCACATTGTTTCCAATCAGATGTATATCATCTACGTACAGTATAAGAAACACTAGCACATTTCCATCGCACTTTTTGTATACACAAACCTCACTAGGACACCGTTCAAAACCATAAGATTGAATGACCTCATAAAATCGCATGTTCCAAGACCTTGATGCTTGCTTGAGACCATAAATGGCTCTTTTAAGCTTGCACACTAAGTGCTCCTCTCCTTCAGCAATGAATCCCTTAGGTTGGCGCATATAGATTTCCTTATCAAGACTCCCGTTCAAGAACGCAGTCTTGACATCCATCTGCCAAATCTCCATATGCAAATGCGCAGCTATAGCTAAGAGAATCCGGATCGATTTAAGCATGGCTACTAGCGAGAAGGTCTCATCGTAGCCGATGCCCTCCTTCTGAGTGTAACCTTTCGCAACAAGCCTTGCTTTGAAGGTTTCAACCTTCCCTTTCGATCCTCTCTTATGCTTGTAGACCCACTTACGTCCAATAGGTTTTACCCCATTGGGTAGCTCTACTAGCTCCCACACTTGATTAGAATCCATAGATCCCATCTCGGATTCCATTGCTATTTGCCAGGATTCAGCATCCTTGTCTTGAAGTGCCTGCTTATACGTACATAGATCTGTTTCATCCTGGTCCGGAGAGTGGTTCGAAGACGCTCCCACGCCGATGAAACATTCAGGTTGACGACCAACCCTCCCACTACAACGAGAAGTGTCCTTGGTTTGCGTATCCACAATAGTGTCGATATGTGGTACACTAGGTGTTTGTACAATTGGTATTGTCGAAATCTCGACCTTAAGTTCTTCTATAATGACCTCACTCCTAGGCTTGTGGCTTATTACATAGTCCTCCTCTAAGAACCGGGCATTGGTGCTAACAATGACCTTCTGATCTTTAGGACTGTAGAATAAGCCACCCTTCGTTCCCTTCGGATATTCTACAAACACTCATACTTTTGCACGAGATGCCAACTTATCAGCTTCTTTATTCAGCACGTGTGCTGGTGAACCCCAAATCCGAACATGTCCTAGACTGGGCTTGCGCCCATTCTACAGTTTTGTGGGTGTTTTTGGAACTGATTTCAAAGGCACCAAGTTTAGAATGTATGCCGCTGTTTCCAAGGCGTATCCCCAAAACGAAATAGGCAAATCAGAATAACTCATCATTGACCTAACCATCTCTAATAAAGTACGATTCCTTCGTTCAGTCACACCATTTTGTTATGGTGTACCTGGCGCAGTGAGCTGGGAAGTAATCCCCTCATGTGCCAAGAAATCCAGAAACTATCCACTAAGATACTCGCCACCACGATCATATCGCAATGACTTGATACTCTGTCCATGACGCTTCTCCGTTTCAGCCTTTAATTCTTTGAACTTATCAAAAGATTCATAGATGTATCCATATCTCGAATAATCATCTATAAACGTGATGAAATATTCGAAATCACCCTTAGCCTGGATGTTCAGTGGACCACATACATCGGTGTGTACTAATTCCAATACATTTTGTGCACGATTTCTTTGCTTTGGAAAGCCCTTTTAGTCATTTTACCTCCCAGATAGGATTCGCAAATTGGAAATGACTCAACTTGGAGCCAATCCAATGGGCCATCGCTCACCAATCTTTGAATCCTTCTAAGGTTAATATGACCCAATCGTAAATGCCACAAATATGTTTGATTTATCCTCGAAGTTTCTTTTCTTTTATTAGAATTAGTCAAAGAATTAAGTGATTTATAATTATGCAAGGGAGCTAGTGCAGCATTAATGATATAAAGTCCTTCATTATAAGTACTCGTGTAAATATATTCACCATTTCTTTTAATAACTGCATTATCTTCAAAAGAAACTGAATATCCATCGCGACGCAATTTATAAACTGAAATTAAATTCATTCTAAAATTAGACACTAATAACACATTATTTAGGACTAGAATCCTATCATTAACTTTTAACTGCACGACTCCCACTGCAACAGCCTTCAGCCTGGAATAGTCGCCCCAGCTAATAGTAATCTCATCCGCACTAAGTACCTTGGTTACTTGGAACCCCTGCGAGTCATAACAAACATGATCAGTGGAGCCCGAATATACTATCCAAAAAGTGATAGAATAGGCATCCAAACATGTTTTGACTACTAGTGCATGAGACGTACCTTTCTTAGGGCAGTCACTTTTGAAATGCCTTTTCAGACCGTAATTGAAGCACTTGCCCTTCGGCTTTTTGTTCGCCTCGGACTGAGGAGCCTTTGATTGAGGATCCTTCTCCTTAGCTTTGAAGGTTGCCACTTGCTTCTGGCCAGCCTGCTTTTTCTTCTTTCCCCATTTGGGTTTTGAAGAAGCAGCACCGGTTGCCGCAAGAATTTGATGATAACCTTGTTTGAAGAGACCTTCGGCAGACTGAAGCTCTATCAGAAGTTCCGCCAATGTGTAAGTACTACGATTCATATTGTAGTTGAGGTGGAACTGCTCAAAGCTTCTTGGTAAACTGCCCAAGATAATATCGACCTGCGACTCCGCATCGATAGTGGTCCCCAGTATGCTCAGTTCGTTCAAATGAGACATCATTTTAAGAACGTGATCCCTTACTGGGGTCTCTTCAGACATTTGGGTTGTCATCAAAACCCTCATTGCATTTTGCCTAGCCGCCCGGTTCTGATTATCAAACATCTCAGTGAGATTTTTAATCATTTTCGCGGCCAAGCCCATCGTCTGATACTGATGTTGAAATATATATGTCAGTGAAGCCAAAATGTAACAGCGAGCCATCTCATCAGACTTTTTCCATTTCCGAAATTCAGCCAACTCTTCAGGAGTGGCATCCGTTTCTGGTTCCAAAGGGCTCTCCTCAGTTAAAACAAATTTATGCCCCTCGGCAGTTAAGACAATATCAAGATTTCTTTTCCAGTCGGCAAAGTTAGTGCCATCAAGTTTGTTTTCTTTGAGAATAACAGCTAGTGGATTGAAAGACATCCGAGAATAAAATTAAAAACACCATTCACCACATAATTTGACGCAAAATATATTGAAAAACCTTAAAACACAATATATATGCAATCAACCAACACCTTGAAAAACCGCACATGCAAGCCACAATAGTGTGGATGTTTACACATACATTTTCAAGTAGATTTTAACGTCTTTAATTTTACTATCTAGCCAAGATGCGTTTTGACAAGTAAAATTAATAGTTGGTTCCTCTTGGCCATGTATTTAATTAACATAGACTCCGATGGAGAGCTTATTAATCAATACACCTAAGTGAACACCATAATTTAACAAATCTTAGAATATCATTTAATGATAATAGTCCTACAGATGGAGAGGTCCTATCATAAAAAAATAATATTCACCTTTTTGTTATCAAATTCGAAGTTTAAAACTAGTGAGCCAATAATTAGCACATCCGATGTGGAGGAAGACTCTAATGCGCATACTAATTATTTCACAATTTAAACCAATTGTGGAGGCCAATTTGATTTTGAAAAATTAATTTAACATCACTTAGTTATTTTAAAAAATTAAGGTTTTTAATTTTCTCGTCCTAACATGTAAGAAACATATCACGCATACATTCATACATGTCATTCATCAAAAACAATAAAAACCAATAAATAATAAAAATTGGATAATTAAATCCAATTATCATGACTTTTATTTCTCGTTTTGAAGAACGAGAAAATCATCGGCTCGTTTGCTCCCACTGCTTCAAGCGTCTCGCGGAAAAACGACTAGGACCATACATCGAACGACCCGAACCGGACAACTTGACCTGATGGCCGCTGCCCGACCTGCTGCCCGAACTGCCCGACCCGTTGCCAGACCCAACCCCTGGCCCAACCCGACCTGCGGCCCGACAGGACCTACTGTGACAGTCAGCACTCGGTCGAGTCTCGACCGGCAGCCTGCTGGTCTCGGTCGGTTCGTTCGGACTCCTCTTCGCGCTGGCCTTCTTTCTCTTTCGTACTTTGTGTGTTCCAATTTGAATACAATTTTATTCGAAATAAAATACATCGAATTTACAGCAAATTACAAGAAAAAATAAATCATATTCTACCCGTGGATTTTCTCACGGGAAAAACTTATACATACCTTAAACCGGGCCAAATTACCAAAAACACATAAATAAATAAAAAACATCACATGGCCATGATAATTGGATCATCTTCTCCTGCAAGACAAATTCTAGCAAAATATTCCAAAAATCATACTATGTGAATATTTAATTGCTAGCATATTAATCACCAAATTAATTAAATTGAACAGAACCTAAAGACCGTCTCTGATACCAATTGTTGAAATATAAAACGCAGAGTATACCCCGCCTTTTATCCGGATGTCGTGTGGGCAACAATCTACCGGACTACTTGGACAACAAGGGCCCGCGGCCGAACCACTTTTTCTTCCAAAATTTACCTTACAATTTTTCTATCTATTTTTCTTGAATATTTTGTATTTAGAAAAATATTGTGTTAACTAAATTATGGAATCCATGACACAAGTCAAGATCCACAATTAAACACAAACAGAGAAAAATCGAAAATTTTGTGCCAAAATTAGTGAAGAAAATCGGGCCCCCTAGTCTCCTTTTATAGGTGTTTTGGGCTACTCTAGGGACCTTAAGGAGGATAGGGTAAGAACTCCCAATAGATATCTTCTTTCCAATATTAGGAGTCTTCCTAATATGAAGACTCTATTAATATCAACTTAGTCCACTAAAAAGTTGATATTGCACTTCCTATCAAAATCCTAAATTACGAAATTGGGATCCTTTTTGAATTAATTATTTCCCGTATTTAAGATATTCCATGTCCATTAATTAAGTTAAGCTACTGGCAGCTTTTAATTAATTAAAATATTATACATGAGTATACCACTCGACTTTTATTATTATATCGGAAAATTAATTCCACCTGCAGGGTTTAATATAATAATCCTTTCGAGTGACTCAAGGGACATGATCAACCCGACTGATCGGGACACGATTTCTAGATATAATATTAATTATCATATAAATAATAATATTGCCCAAAATATCGATCATATTGAGTCAAGCATTGTGGCTCTCACCCATGATAAATCAAAGCAATAAATATTAAATATTAATCACTATAATTAAGAAATAATAATTGTCCGAGATGTGCGTTCTTCTTATAGTCAGTACAGAAGAATCTATCTCACCTCGATCCTGTTCAACGTATATCGAATACGCTAATATATGCTAATGGTCAAGACCAACCAATCTCAAGCATATACTACAACCTTTCACATAACGGTCTAATGTTATATAGATTGTGAACTAAATATTACTATATAAGGAACCGATAATGTGATCTTCTGTGTGACTCGACACACCACATTATCTACAATATAAAGTAATTTAGACAACATTTGCCTAACAATAGCATGAATAAATATGCAAAACATGTGATGAATGAATTAAATATTCTCATAGATAAAGACCGGAAAATTAGGTAATACAAGCATAAAGTATGCTTTGATGTATACAACCCTAACAGTTGGATCTCATGAAGGAAGTGAAGACGGCCGAGGAGGTTCGCGCCTACATTGTGACTCGGGCGTCCGACCTTCAGGTGGAGCCGATGGACGCCGACGAGCCTGAAGAGGCCGACGAGGCTGCAGGTGGTCTGGGCATGGCCCCTCCTGGTGAAGGCGAAGGGCAGTCATTTCATACGGCTAGCCAGAGTGGTGGAGCAGAGTAGTTTTAGTCCTTTTAAGTTTATTTGTGTATGGCCTGTGTGCCTCCTCAGTATTTGTTTTTCCTTGGCTTTTCCTGGATGTTTTTGTAAAAATGTTTCTTGAATGAATAAGATTTCCTTTATAGTACTTGTTTAGTTGCTTTCTTTTGGATGTTCAGGCTGGGTTGGTTCGGCCGTTGCTTTTTCGTTATCTTCAATTGCTGGTGCCGAGGCAAGCTCGGTATTTCATAGTGCCGAGGCGAGCTCGGTCTCATGGTGCCGGAGGAGCCGGTCATTCATAGTGCCGAGGTAAGCTCGGTCTCATAGTGCCGGAGGAGCCGGTCATTCATAGTGCCGAGGCGAGCTCGGTCTTATAGTGCCGGAGGAGCCGATCATTCATAGTGTCGAGACGAGCTCGGTCTTATAGTGCGAGAGGAGCCGGTGATTCACAGTGTCGAGACAAGCTCGGTCTTATAGTGCCGGAGGAGCCGGTCATTCATAGTGCCAAGGCGAGCTCGGTCTTTATAGTGCCGGGGGAGCCGGTCATTCATAGTGCTGAGGCGAGCTCGGTCTTATAGTGCCGGAGGAGCCGGTCATTCATAGTGCCGAGGCGAGCTCGGTCTTATAGTGCCGGAGGAGCCGGTCATTCATAGTGCCGAGGCGAGCTCGGTCCTATAGTGCTGGAGGAGTTGGTCATTCATAGTGCTGAGGCGAGCTTGGTCTTTATAGTGCCGGAGGAGCCGGTCATTCATAGTGCCGACGCGAGCTCGGTCTTATAGTACCGAAGGATCCGGTCATTTATTATAGTGCCGAGGCGAGCTTGGTCTTATAGTACCGGAGGAGCCGGTCATTCATAGTGCCGAGGAGAGCTCGGTCTCATAGTGCTGGAGGAGCCGGTCATTCATAGTGCCGAGGCGAGCTTGGACTTATAGTTCCGGAGGAGCCAGTCATTCATTTTGTTGGTAGGAGGCCCCTCGAAGTGGGGTTATCCACTGCCGTATCGACTGATAATAGTCGCTCTCAGATGTCCCTATTGCAGTTAGTATTTCCTGGGGAGATCGGTCCTGATGATTCCGGAGCGGGTTCCGGATAAACCGCCTCAGCCCGGTATCGTCGCATACCATAATTAAGGCTGCGACGAGGTCTCGGCATTCTTCTATTTTGTGACCCATCAATTGATGATATTTACAGAAGCGGGTCTGGTCTATTTCCTTCGGATCCTTGTAAATCGGCCAGGGGGCTGGGAGCAAATCCTTGTCTTTAATTTGGTCGAATACGGCCGCAGACCCTACCGAATATATTTCGGCGTATTTGGCCATGAGCTCAGTCCTTTGCCCCCTGAAATTTTCGGTTGTTGGGGTGGCCATAGAGGATCCAGCCGCCTTATTCTTCCGGCAGGGTTCTTGGTGTGCTTCTCTGGAGTCGTGCCTGTCTCCTTTCTTTTCGTTCGATCCTGGCGGATTTGCGGGCATGACTAAGACTGGAGCCGGCATAGCTTCCGCGACAGCAATGTGGGAGCTGGCGCGCTCTAGGAATTCCTGGTACATGCAGGGGGTGCTCTGGCACACCGTCCAGCGGAAGAAAGTATTTTTTAAGAGGTCGGCATGAGAAATTATGGCCAGCGCTTCATCGGACATGGGTTTCATTTCCAATAAATGTTTATTGAAACGGGATATATAATCCTTGAGGGATTCGTTTGGCCCATGTACAATGAAGACGATGGAGGACCGCGGGACGACGCGCACTAGAGATTCCATAAAATGGGATCGGAATGCGGTAGTGAGCTGAGCCCATGTCTGGATAGAGTGGTGGAGTAGCGAGCGATACCACCTTTGAGCCCTTTCCCCCAAAGTTAGGGAAAACATCCGGCATCGGAATGCATCTTGGGACCCGTGTAGGTCCACCCATGAGTTGTAGTGTCCAAGATGGGCATTGGGGTCGGTCTTCCCGTTATATGAGGGAATTTGGGGGACCTTAAACTTCTCCGGGAGAGGCTCCGCCAAAACACTGGGGGCAAGTGGACTCTCCTGGCTATTGAGCCATTCAGAATTTTGAGATGGCTGGAGTTGTTTATTTTCAAGCTCTGTGAGGCATTTTTTGAGGAACTCGATTTCACTCGAGTTGTCGCCTGGAGTTTGCGGTAGTATTCGCGTCGGGACTAGGGATTGACATGGAGCCTCTGCTTCTTTTCGGCCCCGACTCTGAGTGGTCCGGACGGGTGCCATTCTTTCAATTCTCCCCTCTGTCCCCAGTCGATCAAAAACCGATATGGGGTGAGAAAGCTGACTTTTCCGAGAAGGGTGAGGGCTTTCACCATGGCTTTCCGCCTCTTCCTCGACAACTCGGGAGATGGTTCTTTTTTTATCCCGCCTAGGGGCGGCTGGCCGGGATGTCTGAGATTATGATATGTATTCGCTCGGAAAGTGAATATGTATTGGAAGGAAATTGTATAAGTACGGAAGTATATCATAGCGGAAGTCTTATTTTGTGACTATGATAAATCGAACGTATGAATATGGATGTAATATCGGATAAGGTAATAATATCGATCAAAAAGACTCGAATGATCAAGAACAAAGGTTTATCGAATTAGACCTATAATTCGATAAGATGATTTCTTCTCAAGACCTGTTGAGAATCAATCAGATTAATACTCGAAAACGCGACGAATAAAAATCAAAGGTTTGATGAAAATCATTCAACAAGGATGAAAATACAAAATATTTTCTTTTTATTTCAACATTCAATGTCATATTATAAGACTACGAATTACTACTTATAGGGGAGTAGTCTAAATCAACTAAGGAATTAAAGAAAAGATCACATGATCTTTGAAAAGCAAACAAATCAAGATAAAGAAATAAAGGGAAACATAAAATCAACACAAAACACAAATTAAGGGAACACAATCCTTAAACAAAGGTTAAAGAAAGGAAAGAGAAGACAAAACAATACACAGAAAGTGTATAAAATAAGAGGGCTGGCGGAGTGAAAGTGTGGTCGTGTCACTTGACACGGCTGCGGCGGTAGATTCTGCCGAATATGGACGAGCGGGAGTCGACTGTGTCGTGTGGCACGGTCGGGTTGGACGGACATCAAGTTTTGATTATCCGGAAGAGTTCGGCATGGGCCGTGTCGCCTGACACAGCCTAGTTCGGCACGCAACAAGTATTCCCTTTCTGGCACAGTGTGACACGGGCCGTGTCATATGACACGGCCGAGACCGAGCACCATGGTCACTCCACGTCTTGTGTCCGTTTTCTCGCCTAAAAATGTAGTCGTAAGTGTATGGTGTGTCGTAAGGCCCTTTACGTCGATTCTTACCTCATCTTCTTCATTCATATTAATTAATCACGTATCATCTCCTCCCCCTTTAAAGGGAATTGTCTTCAATTCCGAAATTCCGTCATCATCAAGGTAAGACGAAAGGTCCCCAACATTAAAGGTTTCATAAACCCCATAATCTCCCGGAAGTTCTAACTTGTATGCATTGTCGTTCACCTTCGCAATTACTTTAAATGGTCCCACCGCTCGCGGCATTAACTTGTTCTTGCGCTTACTCGGAAATCGCTCTTTTCTCAAATGCAACCAGCCAAATCACCAACTTCGAATAATCTCGGCCTTCTTTGCTTGTTCGACTTTCTTTTGTAAGTCTTGTTTATTTATTTGATTCGATTACGTACATGCTCGTGTAATTTCATCATTGATTTCAGTTTTGACTCCGTATCCTTATGCACCAACTCGTCACTCGGCAATGGAATTAGATCTAACGACATGTAAGGATTTATCCCGTAAACTACTTCAAACGGAGAGTGTGCCGTGGCATGAGTAGGAGAACGATTATAGGCAAACTCCGCATGTGCAAGCTCCAAATCCCAATCCTTTTGTGTCTTTCTCACAAGACCACATACTAAAGTGCCTAAGGTTCGATTGGTTACCTCGGTTTGGCCGTCCGTTTGTGGATGATGTGACGTGCTAAATAGGAGTTTTGTTCCCACCTTCCTCCACAAGGTGTTCTAAAAATAGTAAGGAATTTTGAGTCCCGATCCGAAACAATCGTCTTCGGGACACCATGCAATCGTACGATCTCTCGAAAATATAAATTGGCGATGTTACTCGCGACATATGTCTTGTGGCAAGCCACAAAGTGAGCCATCTTCGAAAATCGGTCTACAACAACCATAATAGCATCCCTTCCTCGTTGAGTACGAGGTAAAGCAACAATGAAATTCACCGAGACATCTTCCCACGGTCTTTCCAGAATCGGCAAGGGCATGTATACTCCCGGTTTGAATTAACTCTTTGCAATATGGCATGTTACACACTTATTAATTATGTCGTTTACATCCCCTTGCATCTTCGGCCAATAAAAATGTTCCTTAAGTACCTCCAATGTTTTAGCCAAACCAAAATGGTCGGCCAAGCCTCCATCTTGAGCTTCCCGAACCAACAATTCCCGAATCGCGTGTTTGGGTACACAAAGACGATTTCCTTTGAAGAGGAAACCTTCTTGTATCGTAAATTCCCCAAACGGACCAGATTTGCAACGAATGAAAATCTCACCAAAATCCATATCACCATCATAACACTCCTTCAATGTTTTGAACCCAAGCAAACGAACTTCAAGAGTAGAGAGTAAGTCATACCGTCTAGACAATGCATCCGACACAATGTTACTCTTTCCATCCTTATATTTCGAGGAAAAGTGGAACGATTGCAAGAATTCCACCCATTTAGCATGTCTCGGACTCAACTTTTGTTGCCCGTTAATATATTTTAAAGACTCATGATCCGAATGTAGGATGAAATGTTTCGGCCGAAGGTAATGACTCCAATGATCAAGAGCTCTCACAATGGCATAGAACTCATTGTCATAAGTACAACAGTTGAGTCGAGCCCCACCCAATTTCTCCGAGAAGTATGCAATTGGTCGTCTCTCTTGGACGAGAACCGCCCCAATACCCACTCCACTCGCGTCACATTCTACCTCAAACGGTTGTAAAAAATCGTGTAACGCCAATATAGGTGCCTCACACATTTTTGTTTTCAACTTTTCAAACGCCCCTTGGGCAGCCCCGCTCCACACAAACAGTCCCTTTTTCAAGCATTCTGTTATAGGACTAGAAATGGTGCTAAAGTCTCGGATGAACCTCCAATAAAATGAAGAAAGTCCGTGGAAGGATCGGACTTCTGTGATGGTTTTAGGAGTAGGCCAAGATTTAATCGCCTGATCTTGGCTTGATCAACCGACACCCCTTCTTTAGAAACGATGTAGCCAAGAAAGGCTACACTCTCGACTAGAAACGAGCACTTATACTTCTTCCCATAAAGTTTTTGATCCCTAAGGATCTCGAAGATTTGCCTCTAGTGCCCGGTATGCTCTTGCAATGATCAACTATAAATCAAGATATCAACCAAGTATACGACGACAAACTTTCCCCAAAACGGTTTAAGTACCTCATTCATTAATCGCATAAAAGTACATGGTGAATTTGTAAGGCCAAAGGGCATGATGAGCCACTCGTATAATCCATGTTTTGTTTTAAAAGCCATCTTCCATTCGTCCCCTTCTCGCATGCGAATTTGATGATAGCCGCTTCTCAAGTCAACTTTCGAAAAAATCACCGAACCATGTAATTCGTCCAACATATCATCAAGTCTCGGAATTGGGAATCGATACTTGATGGTTATGTTGTTCACGGCTCTACTATCTATACACATTCGCCATGATCCATCTTTCTTCGGGACAAGCAAAACCGGAACCGCACAAGGGCTCAAACTTTCTCAAACGTACCCGCGATTTATTAGCTCCTCAATTTGTTTTTGTAACTCCTTAGTCTCCTCAGGGTTACATCGATAGGCGGCCTTGTTAGGGAACGATGCACCCGGTACAATAATGACTTGGTGTTCAATCCCATGTAAGGGTGGCAAACCCGGCGGTAAGTCTTCCGGAAAGACATCCGCAAATTCGCGTAGCAAGGTATTGATCTCTCCTTTGCCTTGCACAATCATGTAAACATCTCGTGTTTCTTTAATCATCAACAAATACACACGCTCGCCATCATCAATAGCGTGCTTCACCTCTCTCTCACTAGCAAACATAGTAAGTTTCGTTTTTTCCACTTGGCTAGAACTCATCGAATGAATGGCTTGAGGCGCCATTGGTTTAAGCACAATCTTCTTGCCTTTATCCCGTAATTCATATTCATTACTTCTCCCTCGATGTAAAACATCTCTATCAAATAGCCACGGTCTTCCTAAGAGTATATGGCATGCATCCATGAGGAGTACATCACATAATACATCGTCACCGTAGGAACCCATAGTTAAGCCAACTCGTACTTGTCTCGAAACTTTCACTTTACTCCCATCATCGAACCAATGTAACGCGTATAGTTTTGGATGAGTAGTAGTGATGAGTCCGAGTTTTGTCACCAACTCACTTGAAGCTACATTAGTACAACTTCCTCCATCGATTATCAAACTACACCATTTGTCTTTGATTTGACACTTGGCGTGGAATATTTGGTCTCGTTGTTCCGTATCTCAAAACTGTTTTGACTTGCAAAGTGCGAAGAACTAGACTCATTTCATAATCTGGTGTTGGGAATAGTGCCCTAGGACATTCGATGTGCCTAGATTTGTAATTGTCACATTTAAATAAAGTTATTTGATATCATTTATTTCTCGTTGATTATTATAATGTGTGCATGTTTTAATATTATAATAATCGAATAATAGTTATTCACGAATAATAAGATTATTCAAATGTCCCTGGTAAAATCGCGTTGAGTAGAGACTCAAGTGATTAATATACTAGTATAAGTTTGATTGATAATCATCGGATGATTATGCGTATGGTACGGATCAATCTTATGGGTATTGGTTGGAGAACTAATACTGGACCGACCCGCATTGAGATCACTGCATGGAAATGTCATAAGTGAATCTCAATACGATGTCAATAAATCCTTGAACCCGAGATTATCATAGAGTCCAACATGATAATCGCTATGCCTTGACGTAATCCAACGTCATCTTAAACATGTTGATCAAAAAGGTTAGCGATCTGTATTAGTGGGAGTCATGTAGAGGGCAATGAATAATCAAGATGGGGATTTGTCCCTCTCTTAAGTGAGAGAGATATCTGTGGGCCCCTCGATAAGTAGGATCAAGGAAATGCATGGCCATGCTCAAATGAAGAGTCATTTGATTCAATCGATCTACTTAAGATCGAGAAAGCATTTGAACATAATTAAGTATGACCGACTCCATGACGTAGTTCACATCTGATATCGCGTGACAAAGGGAGTTGACACGTTAAAAGGTTTAATGGACTATTAACTTATATTATTTGGGTAATCATAATGTCTTGCTAGAGGCCGCTTATGATTTATTATTTAATAAGGTATTAAATAATTGCCAACATAATATAAGCCTTTTGGGTCGCACATACGACAATTATAGACAAGTAGGAATAAATATCAACTGGGAATAATAAATATAATATTGGATATTATATTTATAAGGAGATTAAATAATAAAGTAATATATATAATATTGGATATTATATATATTGTATTATTTAATAAGTTGAAGGGCAACTAAGCAAATACTAGATTATTGAATCTAGGGTTTACTTAGTATAAATATAAGGTCTTGGACAAGGAGTTGTAACAAGAAAATAAGACCTAAAATCGGCCCTTCAAGAAGAAGAAAAATCGGCCATCTACATTATACTGTAGGAGAACGGAGTCGGTCGTTCCTCTTCCCTTAGTTGATCTTGATCAATAGTACAATCCTTCTAGTAAGGAATTTGTGTTGTACTATTTATCAATATTATTCGTAAGGATCTAGCAATCCGGCTTGTGGAATTGTTCGTGTGTGGATCACCAGAAGAGGAAGGAGATATTCATCTGCTTCTAGTCCGGATCTAGATTTGTTCAATCGGATTAAGGTAATTCGATTAACTCTTTAATTAAACAATTAAATTACTGCATGCGATCCTAAAATTGGGTTCGAATCATGGAGCCGATAAATTAGGACTGTCCACATGCTTCTATTGAGCCTTTTAGATTTTCAATACGTTTTTAAAGATTTGGGTGCATGTCTATAAATTGTTAGAGGGTCCACAGGTTGCATACGCCCTGATGCTCATTGCTTTTTTGTATCTATTCACCAACCCATTTTTAAAAAAATAAAAACTCATTTTTAAAAATAAAAAAAGATTACTTTTTCTAGCTCAAGATTGCAAGATTCCATCTGGGTATTTTTGTTTGTCGGAAATATAACTGTCCGTGTAGTTTCCCGATGGTCATTCAGACAACTTCCGGTACTGGAAGTGTCAGTGTTACTACTGCTAATAGGATAGTTGGTATTGGTAGTTTTTTTTTCAAGAAATATTAATCTCTATACTTTTTTCCCATCAACAAACCACAACAAGACCCGAAAAAGAAAAATTTCAGATTTGGTGCTTTCGACAAAGATCTTTATAGATCTAACACATAAACCCATCATCGATCCTTTGGAAACAAAAACCAACAACAAACAAAACCTACCTGTGCACAAGAACAAGAAATAAATGCAAAATAAAACAATCTACCCGAGACCTTTTTGCAAAGATCTTGAAGTCGAGACTACTCTTGCATGCTTCGAATAAACACAAAATGCCAATAAGATTCAAGGGTACGGTTTGTTTGTGTGATTCAAAGGGGTTTTCATTTGTTATTCTGGGATTTAAAATATAAAAGATTGATTGCAGGTATATGTGATTCGGTTGTGGTTGTATGAAAGGGAGGAGATCTTGATTTGTGGTCGCAACAATTGAGATGAAAGAGATGGAGGTGTTATCTTTGAGAGAAAAATTAGGTGTTGGGGCGAATAGTTAGATATGTGTGTGTTTAGGGTTAAATCATATGATTGGTGGGTTGGACTATATCCGAAATTTTGGACTGGGCTTACGATGCAGTTGAAAGCTTTATTCGCCGTGATAGTAAAAATAAGCAGATTGAGAAACATAACGATTTTAAATGTTTATATAATTATATTTTTTATATGATCATTTTTGCTATGTAAAATTTCTATACTTTGTGTTAATATAGCACTTATTAGTTCATATTATTCTCAAGAGTATATAACTATCATTTTAACGTAAACTTTTGCTTATGATTCGTGTTATCGTACTTGGAGATGCAAAATGATGTGCAAAATGATGTACAAAATGTGACGTTTATAAAATCTTAAGAATGGCCAGTTTCGTCGCCAAAAAAAATAAGCCTACACCTAAAAGCATACCCACTCCAAATATAGCCATCTATGCAGTCAAATATCATTAGTCATAACATGTGATTATTGTTATTAAGACAGGTCTAATGACTTAAAATATTAAAAGAGAGTAAGCAATTGTATGTCATAAAGGTTTAAGGGAATTTATCACGTTGATAGATTTTGAAATGAAATTTATGAACAAACTATTCAAGCATGCGACCCAAAGATGAGAAAATTATTTGGTATAAAGAGTGGTATTTTAGAGTTACCAATTTTCACGGGTTGGTTAATTTTTACACGGGTATAATTGGTACTGTTAAGCAAATGTGACCACGGGGATTATTCTTTATTGCCAATAATTGTTAAAGCTTATTTTGATAGAGCCGTATGCGTTTAAGCTTCATTTAACTCAACTTATTTTATAACTATTTAGCTAAAGATTACTCAATACGTCTCAATTAGACGCACCATCTTACTTACACTCCAACAAGTGATGACGATCAAAGAAAGAAAGTATCTTTTAGGTCTCAAAGAGATAGTAACCGTCATGGAAGACGCTCAGTCTCAACCGCCACTTGCTGCTATGTGGAAAACATGAAATATCAGGTTTTGGCTACAAAACTTGGAGATTATTGTTAAACACTAAAAGCATCATATCGTATCAATCATATGTAGGTCTCAAAGAGATAGTAACCGTCATGGAAGACGCTCAATCTCAACCGCCACTGGCTGCTATGTGGAAAACATGAAATATCATGGTTTGGCTACAAAACTTGGCGATTATTGTTAAATATTAAAAGCATCATATCGTATCAATCATATGGAAAGGGTAAGATATACAAGTTGTGTTGCTTAACAGTACTAGGGATGGCAATGGGGCGGGTCGGGGGCGAGCATTGCCTACCCATACTCGGACCCGCGGTTAAAAACTGACCCCAGACCCGCCAAATTTTTTTCGGGTCCGCCCAGACCCGCCCCGCTCGGTTCTGGGTACCCAGCGGGTACCCGCGGATTAATATTTTTTTTCTCGGATTAATATTATATATATAATATTACCAATTAATTTATTACTAATTTAATATATATATATATATATATATATATAAATAGTATTACTATTTTAATTATAAATATATATCGGGGTGGGTACCCCATACCCCGGAACCGAACCGGACCCGAATTTATTTTTCTCTACCCGCCCCAGACCCGGACCCGAACCCGAATCTTGTTGGGAATAGTGCCCTAGGACATTCGATGTGCCTAGATTTGTAATTGTCACATTTAAATAAAGTTATTTGATATCATTTATTTCTCGTTGATTATTATAATGTGTGCATGTTTTAATATTATAATAATCGAATAATAGTTATTCACGAATAATAAGATTATTCAAATGTCCCTGGTAAAATCGCGTTGAGTAGAGACTCAAGTGATTAATATACTAGTATAAGTTTGATTGATAATCATCGGATGATTATGCGTATGGTACGGATCAATCTTATGGGTATTGGTTGGAGAACTAATACTGGACCGACCCGCATTGAGATCACTGCATGGAAATGTCATAAGTGAATCTCAATACAGTATGTCAATAAATCCTTGAACCTGAGATTATCATAGAGTCCAACATGATAATTGCTATGCCTTGACGTAATCCAACGTCATCTGAAACATGGTGATCATAAAGGTTAGCGATCGGGATTAGTGGGAGTCATGTAGAGGGCAATGAATAATCAAGATGGGGATTTGTCCCTCTCTTAAGTGAGAGAGATATCTGCTGGGCCCCTCGATAAGTAGAATCAAGGAAATGCATGGCCATGCTCAAATGAAGAGTCATTTGATTCAATCGATCTACTTAAGATCGAAAGCATTTGAACATAAATAAGTATGACAGACTCCATGACTTAGTTCAAATATGATATCGCGTGACAAAGGGATTTGACACGTTAAAAGGTTTAATGGACTATTAACTTATATTATTTGGGTAATCATAATGTCTTGCTAGAGGCCGCTTATGATTTATTATTTAATAAGGTATTAAATAATTGCCAACATAATATAAGCCTTTTAGGTCGCACATACGACAATTATAGACAAGTAGGAATAAATATCAATCGGGAATAATAAATATAATATTGGATATTATATTTATAAGGAGATTAAATAATAAAGTAATATATATAATATTGGATATTATATATATTGTATTATTTAATAAGTTGAGGGCAACTAAGCAAATACTAGATTATTGAATCTAGGGTTTACTTAGTATAAATATAAGGTCTTGGACAAGGAGTTGTACCTAAAATAAGACCTAAAATCGGCCCTTCAAGAAGAAGAAAAATCGGCCATCTACATTATACTGTAGGAGAACGGAGTCGGTCGTTCCTCTTCCCTTAGTTGATCTTGATCAATAGTACAATCCTTCTAGTAAGGAATTTGTGTTGTACTATTTATCAATATTATTAAATGAGATCTAGCAATCCGGCTTGTGGAATTGTTCGTGTGTGGATCACCAGAAGAGGAAGGAGATATTCATCTGCTTCTAGTCCGGATCTAGATTTGTTCAATCGGATTAAGGTAATTCGATTAACTCTTTAATTAAACAATTAAATTACTGCATGTGATCCTAAATTGGGTTTTCACTTTTATTGTTCCGCTGCGTTTTTACTCCGATTATTTTGTATTCGATACATAGAAAACCCAACAGTGGTATCGGAGAAAGGTTGCAAGTAATTTAATTGTTTGTGTAGAACATATTTATGTGTAAATTATGTTCTTGATTATGTTTATAAAATATAGATTTTATAAAATCATTTTTCTGGTTTAATTTGATTAAATTGGATCGTCAAAAATCAATTTTACGGATTTGTTTTCGCGTTTTTCTGCGCGAACTTACGGAGCAGTCTGTTCGAGATGGGTCGGGTCCGGTCCGGCGGATCTGGACCCGCGGGCCTTTTATTAAAAAAAAAAAAAATATTTTGACAAACCAGGATTCGATCCTTGGTCACCAAGATTCCCAGTGCCGACTTACCATATGGTCTACCATTTTGATTTGGAAAATATCACACGGATATTTTATAAAAGATAAGAAATCATTTTTCAAAATATGGCAAATACTTCCGCAAAACCGGGATTCGATCCCGAGTCTTTCGCGTTCATATCGGACCACTTACCATCTCTACTGGGACAGGTTTTGGTAGCTTTTCGTAGTTCTTTTTCTTATAAGCCTTATTTTAATATAAAAGTAAATTTGGAAATAATAGTTGCAAAATGTTGCAACCGCAACCATGAGTTTCGAACCGGGCAAACCGTGCGATCTCGCTCGCACCATCTCGGCGAGTCCAGATTTTGTTCATGTGATGACACAAATTTTAATTATTGTCGATTGTCGATAAATTGATTATTTAGTATATTACATGCTTTATTAATTATTTGATAATTATTTATGGTATGTGTGTGGTGTATGGCATGACCATAAATTGACCAATGTGATTGGATAATTTAATTTCTTATGGGTTGGTTTTTACGGCTGCGTGTCGTTTAATTATAATTGGTTTTACGGCTGCGAGTCGTCTATTTAAATTGTTTATTATTTTACGGCTGCGTGTCGTTTGTACTTCTTGTAATTTAATCTATTAGTGTAGTATTAAATTTCATTAATGTAATGAAGACAAGAAGGACGAGATAGATGGATTCGAGGAGCAAATTGATCGCGTATGACGCGTTCCAAGGAGTTGGAAGATCAATGAAGACCATATTTAACCCTTTAGATGACCTTTGTGATTTTCATGTTGGCTCATGAAAATCACGTTAGATTATGGTCATGCTATACACGGTCCTATGCTTTATTGTCATGTGATGCGATGTATGTTTAAATTTATGCATGTATGTGATGCTATGTATGTTTAGATGTATGTTAGCAAACATAGACATTAACATAGGATAAAAATCCCTCGTTAAAATTTTAATGCCGTTCATTTGTAAAACGCCTATCAAGACTTCGATCATCATGAGTGGGTCATGCCAAAGCTGGGCACTCGGATTATCTTAGTAAGGTAGGATAGGTAATGGTGATACCTATACGTTTAATGAATTTGGAAATCAAAATAGTTTTGAACCTTAAGGCATAAGATGGGATTATAACATGCTTGGGCATACGATGCCAAATCCCATGATATAATCTAAGAGTTACATATGATGTAATCGATAAAGAGTTATCCACCTAAAGTAGTTCAATTCTAGGCGTCATGCCAAAGCTGAGTTTAGGATTGTACGAAATGGGATCTTAGCCCACTAAAATTACAAATGTTGTAAATTGAGGGTACTTTGTTTTAGTGGGAGTATTTTTCGAGAAATAAAATAATGTGACTAAATATTTTGCATATTGAATTTTGTAGAATGGCATCAAACAACACATCCACCATTTCACTGCGATCCGTCCTTGAGAAGGACAAGTGAAAGAAAATGGCGACAACTATATCTGGATTGGATCGAGCACGAGAATAGTTCTCAAGCAAGAAAGAAAGTCGTATGTTCTTGAGGAAGAAATTCCCGATGAGCGGTGACAATGCAAATAAAGCAACAAAAGACAAATGGAAGAAAGCGTTGTGATGATTCCATTGATGTCGGTTGTCTTATGTTAGCCACCATTTGTCCGAACTTCGAAGAATCTGGAGGAAATGGAAGCTTATGAGCTAAATGCTCACCTCAAGGAAACTTTCTCGAAGCATGCTAGGCAAGAGAGGTATGAGACCTTTCAAGCCTTGTATGCTTGCAAGATGGTTGAGGGGACATCTGTCGGCGCTCACGTGCTCAAGATGAAAGGATATATTGATCATCTTGAAAGGCTTGGTTTTCCACTTTCTAAGGAGCACTCCACGGATGTGATCCTAAACTCATTGCCGAAAGTTTCGGTCAGTTCATTATGAACTATAATATGAATGAGATGGAGAAGTCCATTCTTGAGCCGCATGGGATGCTTAAAACGGCCGAGCGAATATTAAGAAGAAACCAAACCATGTGTTGATGGTTAGCAAAGGGAAATCCTTTAAGAACAAAGGCAAGGGCAAGGGTAAGGCAAAAGTTGCCAAATCTAAAGACCCTACTAGGCCGGGTTTCAAGGCTAAAGCTCCCAAAGATGGAAATTGCCATCATTGCAATAAACCGAGGACATTGGAAAAGAAATTGCAAGATTTACTTGGAAGAGCTAAAGCGTACCAAGAGCGGTGAGACCGCCACAGTATATTTGTTATAGAAGTTAACTTATCTACCTCTAACTCCGGGTATTAGATCTTGGATGTGGATCTCACATTTGTACAAATGTGCGGGGTTGAAGCGAGAGAGAATCGAAGAAAGGGAAGTAGATCTAAGAGACCGCAATTGAGAAAGAGATGCTGCACTAGC
Source organism: Orobanche coerulescens (assembly GCA_033398695.1). Taxonomy (NCBI): domain Eukaryota; kingdom Viridiplantae; phylum Streptophyta; class Magnoliopsida; order Lamiales; family Orobanchaceae; genus Orobanche; species Orobanche coerulescens. The sequence continues at coordinate 17,652,891 of CM065801.1, forward strand.
CTTAGGAACTAATGAACTACTTTTTCCAAATGGACAATTTTTAGTTTTGAACAATTGCTATTATGTTCCAGCTATGAATATGAATATTATATCAGTTTCTACATAAGATTGTGAAGGTTACGATTTTCTTATTAAGAATAAGATCATTCGTATTTTCTTTGATGACTTGCTTTATGGTACGCAAAGTTATATCGCCTTTACAATATTGATCTAGATGAGTCCGACACTTTGGAAGTCTATAACATTGCATCCAAGAAACCTAAGCTCAATGATTCTAATCCGACTTACTTATGGCATTGTCGACTTGGTCACATAAACGAGAAACGCATTTCTAAACTCCATAATGATGGACTTTTAGACTCTTTTGACTATGAATCATATGGGACATGCGAATCTTGTTTATTGGGAAAGATGACGAAGAATCCTTTCACCGGTCATGGAGAAAGGGCTAGTGATCTATTAGGCCTAATACATACGTGTGTGCGGACCTCTTAGCACTCATGCCGAGGCGGATACCAATACTTCATTACATTCACCGATGATTTTAGCCGATATGGATATGTTTATCTTATGAAGTATAAACATGAATCTTTTGAAATGTTCAAAATATTCCGAATGAAATCTGAGAATCAACTTGGCAAGACAATTAAAGCCCTTCGATCTGATCGAGGTGGAATACTTGAGCCAAGAATTCGATGATCATCTTAGGAGTTGTGGAATTGTTTCGCAACTTACTCCTCCCGGCACACCTCAGCATAACGGAGTGTCCGAGAGGAGGAATCGAACTTTATTAGATATGGTTCGATCCATGATGAGTCGAACAGAGCTTCCATTATCATTTTGGGGCCACGCCTTAGAAAGCAGACATTCACCCTTAACCGTGTTCCATCTAAAGCGATTGAAAAGACACCATTTGAGAAATGGGTAGTAAAAGACCAAACTTGTCTTTTCTAAAGATGCAGGGTTGCGAAGCGTTCGTAAGGCGCCAAGTGTTTGACAAGCGGCGACGGATCGAAAGATGTTTATTTGTGGGATATCTAAGGAAACTAAAGGATATTACTTTTACAAGCCCGCAGAGAACAAAGTGTTTGTTGCTCGAAATCAGTATTCTTAGAAAGGGAATTTATTTCCAAAGAGACAGTGGGAGAAGAGTAATTCTCGAGGAAAATCGAGAACCACAAAAAGACATCGCTTCACCGATGGAAACCGAACAAGCTCAACAAACAGGTTGAAGAGCCCATTCAAAGTACACAAGTCCCACGCAGATCGATAGGATGCGACATGAACTGAGAGATATGGTTATCTCGTAACGGAGGATGATGATGCATCGCTCATAGATGATGAGCCTAGTACCTATACTGAAGCCGCCTGGGACCAGTCGAGGAATGGCTAGAAGCCATGAAGTCGAGATGCAATCCATGTATGACAATCAAGTTTGGAACTTGATAGATCCACGAGGGTGTTAAAACCATTAGGTGCAAATGGGTCTATAAAAAGAAGAAAGACATGGATGATAATGCAAGCCTATAAAGCTAGACTAGTGGCAAAAGGTTATAGGCAGATTCATGGTGTTGACTATGATGAGACCTTTTCGCGGTAGTCATGCTTAAATCAATTAGAATTTTATTTGCCATTGCCGCATACTATGATTATGAAATATGGCAAATGGATGTCAAAACAGATTCCTTAATGGAAACTTACTCGAGGATGTGTATATGACACAACTGAAGGTTTTGTTCATCCGAGAAAATTCTAAAAGGTTTGCAAGCTTCAAAGATCCATTTATGGGTTGAAGCGAGCTTCTCGGAGCTGGAATCTTCATTTTGATGAAACTGTCAAGAGTTTGGGTTCATTCAAAATGAAGATGAACCTTGTGTGTACAAGAAGGTTAGTGGGAGAATAGTTGTTTTCTTAGTCTTATATGTAGATGACATATTACTCATTGGAAATGACATTCCCACCTTGCAGACAGTCAAGACTTGGTTGGGAAGTTGTTTCTCAATGAAAGACTTAGGAGAAGCTGCTTACATTCTTGGGATAAAGATCTATAGAGATAGATCAAAGAGATTGATTAGTCTGAGTCAAAGTACATACATTAATAAAATATTGAAGAGGTTCAATATGCAAGACTCCAAGAGAGGACTCTTGCCAATGTCACATGGCATTCATCTGAGTGAGACTCAGAGTCCTAAGACTCCTGATGAGCGAGCCCGTATGAGCAAGATACCATACGCTTCGGCTATTGGATCGATCATGTATGCCATGATTTGTACTCGACCAGATGTATCGTTTGCTCTTAGTATGACAAGTCGATACCAATCGAATCCAGGTGAAAGTCACTGGACAGCAGTGAAAACCATCCTAAAGTACTTGAGAAGAACTAAGGATGATTTCCTAGTTTATGGAGGGTGGGAAAGCAGTGTTGTAAGAGGTTACGCCGATGCAAGTTTGAAACCGACAGAGACGATTTCAAATCGCAAGCTGGTTATGTGTTTGTATTGAATGGAGGTCTTGTGAGTTGGAAGAGTTCCAAGCAAAGCACGATTGCCGATCTATTCTGAGTGAGTACTGGCATCGGATGCGGCTAAGGAAGCCGTATGGATCAAGAAGTTCGTTGCAGAACTAGGAGTGGTGCCAACCATCCAGGTCCCATAAGCCTTTATTGTGACAATAATGGTGCTATTGCACAAGCTAAAGAGCCTAGGTCCCATCATAATTCCAAACATATACTCGTAAAATATCACCTAGTCGGAGAGATCGTCGGACGAGGAGATATTACAATATGCAAAGTAGCAACAAGAGAATGTTGCGATCCACTTACCAAGCCTCTCTCACAAGGAAAGCATGTTGAGCATGCTAGAGCGATAGGACTAAAAGTCATGTATGAATGGTCCTAGTGCAAGTGGGAGATTGTTGGGAATAGTGCCCTAGGACATTCGATGTGCCTAGATTTGTAATTGTCACATTTAAATAAAGTTATTTGATATCATTTATTTCTCGTTGATTATTATAATGTGTGCATGTTTTAATATTATAATAATCGAATAATAGTTATTCACGAATAATAAGATTATTCAAATGTCCTGTAAAATCGCGTTGAGTAGAGACTCAAGTGATTAATATACTAGTATAAGTTTGATTGATAATCATCGGATGATTATGCGTATGGTACGGATCAATCTTATGGGTATTGGTTGGAGAACTAATCTTGGACCGACCCGCATTGAGATCACGCATGGAAATGTCATAAGTGAATCTCAATACGGTATGTCAATAAATCCTTGAACACGAGATTATCATAGAGTCCAACATGATAATCTGCTATGCCTTGACGTAATCCAACGTCATCGAAACATGGTGATCATAAAGGTTAGCGATCGGGATTAGTGGGAGTCATGTAGAGGGCAATGAATAATCAAGATGGGGATTTGTCCCTCTCTTAAGTGAGAGAGATATCTGCTGGGCCCCTCGATAAGTAGGATCAAGGAAATGCATGGCCATGCTCAAATGAAGAGTCATTTGATTCAATCGATCTACTTAAGATCGAGAAAGCATTTGAACATAAATAAGTATGACAGACTCCATGACTTAGTTCAAATATGATATCGCGTGACAAAGGGATTTGACACGTTAAAAGGTTTAATGGACTATTAACTTATATTATTTGGGTAATCATAATGTCTTGCTAGAGGCCGCTTATGATTTATTATTTAATAAGGTATTAAATAATTGCCAACATAATATAAGCCTTTTGTCGCACATACGACAATTATAGACAAGTAGGAATAAATATCAATCGGGAATAATAAATATAATATTGGATATTATATTTATAAGGAGATTAAATAATAAAGTAATATATATAATATTGGATATTATATATATTGTATTATTTAATAAGTTGAGGGCAACTAAGCAAATACTAGATTATTGAATCTAGGGTTTACTTAGTATAAATATAAGGTCTTGGACAAGGAGTTGTACCCTTAAAATAAGACCTAAAATCGGCCCTTCAAGAAGAAGAAAAATCGGCCATCTACATTATACTGTAGGAGAACGGAGTCGGTCGTTCCTCTTCCCTTAGTTGATCTTGATCAATAGTACAATCCTTCTAGTAAGGAATTTGTGTTGTACTATTTATCAATATTATTCGTAAGGATCTAGCAATCCGGCTTGTGGAATTGTTCGTGTGTGGATCACCAGAAGAGGAAGGAGATATTCATCTGCTTCTAGTCCGGATCTAGATTTGTTCAATCGGATTAAGGTAATTCGATTAACTCTTTAATTAAACAATTAAATTACTGCATGTGATCCTAAATTGGGTTTTCACTTTTATTGTTCCGCTGCGTTTTTACTCCGATTATTTTGTATTCGATACATAGAAAACCCAACAGTTGGAGCCAACTTGCATGTAATTTAATTGTTTATGTAGAACATATTTATGTGTAAATTATGTTCCTGATTATGTTTATAAAATATAGATTTTATAAAATATTTTTTTCTGGTTTAATTTGATTAAATCGGATCGTCAAAAATAATTTTACGGATTTTTTTCGCAAAAGCTGCTGTCGAAGCTGATACGGAAACGATGCAGTGTGTCGGCGGTCGGGTCCGGTCCGGGTCGGGTCGGGCACGGACCAGCGAGTTGTGTTAATTAGCAAAAATAATTTTGCATCACCGAGGGTTCGAACCACGGAGGTCCAGGCGGCCTAGCGACTTACCATGTGCGCTGCGAGTTTGTTTTGGAAATAATACGGAAGGTTTTATTAAAGGCAAATAAATCATTTTAAATATTGCAAAAATACTTCCGCAAAAGCGGGATTCGATCCGCGCCATTCGGCTATCCTTCACACCACTTTCCATCTCATTTGGATCTTGTTTTGGTAACTTTTCAGTTCCTTTTATAAGTCCTTTTGTTATAAAAGTAAATTTAGAAATAATAGTTGCAAAATGTTGCAACCGCAACCGCCGGAGTTTCGAACCGGGCAAACCCGTGCCAGATCTCGTGGCAGCCATCTCGGCGAGTCCAGATTTGTTCATGTGATGACTCAAATTTTAATTATTGTCGATTGTCGATAAATTGATTATTTAGTATATTACATGCTTTATTAATTATTTGATAATTATTTATGGTATGTGTGTGGTGTATGGCATGACCATAAATTGACCAATGTGATTGGATAATTTAATTTCTTATGGGTTGGTTTTTACGGCCTGCTTGTCGTTTAATTATAATTGGTTTTACGACCTGCGAGTCGTCTATTTAAATTGTTTATTATTTTACGGCCTGCGTGTCGTTTGTACTTCTTGTAATTTAATTTATTAGTGTAATATTAAATTTCATTAATGTAATGAAGACAAGAAGGACGAGATAGATGGACTCGAGGAGCAAATTGATCGCGTATGACGTTCCAAGGAGTTGGAAGATCAATGAAGACCATATTTAACCCTTTAGATGACCTTTGTGATTTTCATGTTGGCTCATGAAAATCACGTTAGGATTATGGTCATGCTATACACGGTCCTATGCTTTATTGTCATGTGATGCGATGTATGTTTAAATTTATGCATGTATGTGATGCTATGTATGTTTAGATGTATGTTAGCAAACATAGACATTAACATAGGATAAAAATCCCTCGTTAAAATTTTAATGTCGTTCATTTGAAAAACACCTATCAAGACTTCGATCATCATGAGTGGGTCATGCCAAAGCTGGGCACTCGGATTATCTTAGTAAGGTAGGATAGGTAATGGTGATACCTATACGTTTAATGAATTTGGAAATCAAAATAGTTTTGAACCTTAAGGCATAAGATGGGATTATAACATGCTTGGGCATACGATGCCAAATCCCATGACATAATCTAAGAGTTACATATGATGTAATCGATAAAGAGTTATCCACCTAAAGTAGTTCAATTCTAGGCGTCATGCCAAAGCTGAGTTTAGGATTGTGCGAAATGGGATCTTACCCCACTAAAATTACAAATGTTGTAAATTGAGGGTACTTTGTTTTAGTGGGAGTATTTTTGGAGAAATAAAATAATGTGACTAAATATTTTGCATATTGAATTTTGTAGAATGGCATCAAACAACACATCCACCATTTCACTGCGATCCGTCCTTGAGAAGGACAAGCTGAAAGAAAATGGCGAGAACTATCTGGATTGGATCCGAGCGAGAATAGTTCTCAAGCAAGAAAGAAAGTCGTATGTTCTTGAGGAAGAAATTCCCGATGAGCGGTGACAATGCAAATAAAGCAACAAAAGACAAATGGAAGAAACATTGTGATGATTCCATTGATGTCGGTTGTCTTATGTTGGCCACCATTTGTCCGTAACTTCAAGAATGGAGGAAATGGAAGCTTATGAGCTAAATGCTCACCTCAAGGAAACTTTCTCGAAGCATGCTAGGCAAGAGAGGTATGAGACCTTTCAAGCCTTGTATGCTTGCAAGATGGTTGAGGGGACATCTCGGCGCTCACGTGCTCAAGATGAAAGGATATATTGATCATCTTGAAAGGCTTGGTTTTCTACTTTCTAAGGAGCACTCCACGGATGTGATCCTAAACTCATTGCCCGAAAGTTTCGGTCAGTTCATTATGAACTATAATATGAATGAGATGGAGAAGTCCATTCTTGAGCCGCATGGGATGCTTAAAGCAGTGAGAATATTAAGAAGAAACCAAACCATGTGTTGATGGTCGGAAAGGGAAATCCTTTAAGAACAAAGGCAAGGGCAAGGGTAAGGCAAAAGTTGCCAAATCTAAAGACCCTACTAGGCGGGTTTCAAGGCTAAAGCTCCCAAAGATGGAAATTGCCATCATTGCAATAAACCGAGGACATTGGAAAAGAAATTGCAAGATTTACTTGGAAGAGCTAAAGCGTACCAAGGGCGGTGAGGCGCCACGGGTATATTTGTTATAGAAGTTAACTTATCTACCTCTAACTCCGGGTATTAGATCTTTGGATGTGGATCTCACATTTGTACAAATGTGCGGGGTTGAGAAGCAGAGAGAATCAAGAAAGGGGAAGTAGATCTAAGAGTCGGCAATGGAGCAAGAGTTGCCGCACTAGCCGTAGGAACTTATGATCTACTTTTGCCCAATGGGCTTTTGTTAGTTTTGAACAATTGCTATTATGTTCTGCTATGAATAGGAATATTATTTCGATTTCTACATTAGATTGTGAAGGTTACGCTTTCTTATTAAGAATAAGATCATTCGTATTTTCTTTGATGACTTGCTTTATGGTACGCAAAGTTATATATCGCCTTTACAATATTGATCTAGATGAGTCCGACACTTTGGAAGTCTATAACATTGCATCCAAGAAACCTAAGCTCAATGATTCTAATCCGACTTACTTATGGCATTGTCGACTTGGTCACATAAACGAAACGCATTTCTAAACTCCATAATGATGGACTTTTAGACTCTTTTGACTATGAATCATATGGGACATGCGAATCTTGTTTATTGGGCAAGATGACGAAGAATCCTTTCACCGGTCATGGAGAAAGGGCTAGTGATCTATTAGGCCTAATACATGCGTGTGTGCGGACCTCTTAGCACTCATGCCGAGGCGGATACCAATACTTCATTACATTCACCGATGATTTTAGCCGATATGGATATGTTTATCTTGTGAAGTATAAACATGAATCTTTTGAAATGTTCAAAATATTCCGTAATGAAGTACGAGAATCAACTTGGCAAGACAATTAAAGCCCTTCGATCGGATCGAGGTGGGGAATACTTGAGCCAAGAATTCGATGATCATCTTAGGAGTTGTGGAATTGTTTCGCAACTTACTCCTCCCGGCACACCTCGGCATAACGGAGTGTCCGAGAGGAGGAATCGAACTTTATTAGATATGGTTCGATCCATGATGAGTCGACAGAGCTTCCATTATCATTTTGGGGCCACGCCTTAGAAAAGCAGACATTCACCCTTAACCGTGTTCCATCTAAAGCGATTGAAAAGACACCATTTGAGAAATGGGTGGTAAAAGACCAAACTTGTCTTTTCTAAAGATCTGGGGTTGCGAAGCGTTAAGTAAGGCGCCAAGTGTTTGACAAGCGGCGACGGATCGAAAGATGTTTATTTGTGGGATATCCTAAGGAAACTAAAGGATATTACTTTTACAAGCCCGCAGAGAACAAAGTGTTTGTTGCTCGAAATCCGTATTCTTAGAAAGGAATTTATTTCCAAAGAGACAGTGGGAGAAGAGTAATTCTCGAGGAAAATCGAGAACCACAAGAAGACATCGCTTCACCGATGGAAACCGAACAAGCTCAACAAACAGTTGAAGAGCCCATTCAAAGTACACAAGTCCCACGCAGATCCGATAGGATGCGACATGAACTGAGAGATATGGTTATCTCGTAACGGAGGATGATGATGCATCGCTCATAGATGATGAGCCTAGTACCTATCTGAAGCCGCCTGTGACCGAGTCCGAGGAATGGCTAGAAGCCATGAAGTCTGAGATGCAATCCATGTATGACAATCAAGTTTGGAACTTGATAGATCCACCTGAGGGTGTTAAAACCATTGGGTGCAAATGGGTCTATAAAAAGAAGAAAGACATGGATGATAATCAGCAAGCCTATAAAGCTAGACTAGTGGCAAAAGGTTATAGACAGATTCATGGTGTTGACTATGATGAGACCTTTTCGCCAGTAGTCATGCTTAAATCAATTAGAATTTTATTTGCCATTGCCGCATACTATGATTATGAAATATGGCAAATGGATGTCAAAACAGCATTCCTTAATGGAAACTTACTCGAGGATGTGTATATGACACAACCTGAAGGTTTTGTTCATCCAGAAAATTCTAAAAAGGTTTGCAAGCTTCAAAGATCCATTTATGGGTTGAAGCAGGCTTCTCGGAGCTGGAATCTTCGTTTTGATGAAACTGTCAAAGAGTTTGGGTTCATTCAAAATGAAGATGAACCTTGTGTGTACAAGAAGGCTAGTGGGAGAATAGTTGTTTTCTTAGTCTTATATGTAGATGACATATTACTCATTGGAAATGACATTCCCACCTTGCGAGCAGTCAAGACTTGGTTGGGAAGTTGTTTCTCAATGAAAGACTTAGGAGAAAGCTTATATTCTTGGGATAAAGATCTATAGAGATAGATCAAAGAGATTGATTGGTCCGAGTCAAAGTACATACATTAATAAAATATTGAAGAGGTTGATATGCAAGACTCCAAGAGAGGACTCTTGCCAATGTCACATGGCATTCATCCGAGTGAGACTCGAGTCCTAAGACTCTGATGAGCGAGCACGTATGAGCAAGATACCATACGCATCGGCTATTGGATCGATCATGTATGCCATGATTTGTACTAGACCGATGTATCGTTTGCTCTTAGTATGACAAGTCGATACCAATCGAATCCAGTGAAAGTCATCGATGGTGAAAACCATCCTAAAGTACTTAAGAAGAACCAAGGATGATTTCCTAGTTTATGGAGGGTGGGAAAGCGAGTGTTTGTAAGAGGTTACGCCGATGCAAGTTTCGAAACCGACAGAGACGATTTCAAATCGCAAAGCTGGTTATGTGTTTGTATTGAATGGAGGTCTTGTGAGTTGGAAGAGTTCCAAGCAAAGCACGGTTCTTTGATCTATTACAGTGAGTACTGGCGGCATCGGATGCGGCTAAGGAAGCCGTATGGATCAAGAAGTTCGTTACGAACTAGGAGTGGTGCCAACCATCCAGTCCCATAAGCCTTTATTGTGACAATAATGGTGCTATTGCACAAGCTAAAGAGCCTAGGTCCCATCATAATTCCAAACATATACTCGTAAAATATCACCTAGTCGGAGAGATCGTCGGACGAGGAGATATTACAATATGCAAAGTAGCAACGGAAGAGAATGTTGCGATCCACTTACCAAGCCTCTCTCACAAGGAAAGCATGTTGAGCATGCTAGAGCGATAGGACTAAAGGTCATGAATGAATGGTCCTAGTGCAAGTGGGAGATTGTTGGGAATAGTGCCCTAGGACATTCGATGTGCCTAGATTTGTAATTGTCACATTTAAATAAAGTTATTTGATATCATTTATTTCTCGTTGATTATTATAATGTGTGCATGTTTTAATATTATAATAATCGAATAATAGTTATTCACGAATAATAAGATTATTCAAATGTCCACAGTAAAATCGCGTTGAGTAGAGACTCAAGTGATTAATATACTAGTATAAGTTTGATTGATAATCATCGGATGATTATGCGTATGGTACGGATCAATCTTATGGGTATTGGTTGGAGAACTATCTTGGACCGACCCGCATTGAGATCACGCATGGAAATGTCATAAGTGAATCTCAATACGGTATGTCAATAAATCCTTGAACACGAGATTATCATAGAGTCCAACATGATAATCGCTATGCCTTGACGTAATCCAACGTCATCTCAAACATGGTGATCATAAAGGTTAGCGATCGGGATTAGTGGGAGTCATGTAGAGGGCAATGAATAATCAAGATGGGGATTTGTCCCTCTCTTAAGTGAGAGAGATATCTGCTGGGCCCCTCGATAAGTAGGATCAAGGAAATGCATGGCCATGCTCAAATGAAGAGTCATTTGATTCAATCATCTACTTAAGATCGAAAGCATTTGAACATAAATAAGTATGACAGACTCCATGACTTAGTTCAAATATGATATCGCGTGACAAAGGGATTTGACACGTTAAAAGGTTTAATGGACTATTAACTTATATTATTTGGGTAATCATAATGTCTTGCTAGAGGCCGCTTATGATTTATTATTTAATAAGGTATTAAATAATTGCCAACATAATATAAGCCTTTTGGGTCGCACATACGACAATTATAGACAAGTAGGAATAAATATCAATCGGGAATAATAAATATAATATTGGATATTATATTTATAAGGAGATTAAATAATAAAGTAATATATATAATATTGGATATTATATATATTGTATTATTTAATAAGTTGAAGGGCAACTAAGCAAATACTAGATTATTGAATCTAGGGTTTACTTAGTATAAATATAAGGTCTTGGACAAGGAGTTGTAACAAGAAAATAAGACCTAAAATCGGCCCTTCAAGAAGAAGAAAAATCGGCCATCTACATTATCTTTGTAGGAGAAGCGAGTCGGTCATTCCTCTTCCCTTAGTTGATCTTGATCAATAGTACAATCCTTCTAGTAAGGAATTTGTGTTGTACTATTTATCAATATTATTAAATGAGATCTAGCAATCCGGCTTGTGGAATTGTTCGTGTGTGGATCACCAGAAGAGGAAGGAGATATTCATCTGCTTCTAGTCCGGATCTAGATTTGTTCAATCGGATTAAGGTAATTCGATTAACTCTTTAATTAAACAATTAAATTACTGCATGCGATCCTAAAATTGGGTTTTCACTTTTATTGTTCCGCTGCGTTTTTACTCCGATTATTTTGTATTCGATACATAGAAAACCCAACATCTGGAGCATTGTAAGCCTCACACTCCTCTTCTTCTTCGGCGTCCACATCAAACACATCACCGAGTCTTTCTCTTTCGTCTTCGACTAACAATTCCTCCCGGACCTCAAGAGCCTCTCTTAATGTCACCACCCGTTTGTTCGGACACGCATTTTGGTAATGACTGAACCCTTGACACTTGAAACATCATACCTTCGCCAAACTTGTTTCCTTGGGTACGTAGGGAGCCTTAGGAGCCGTAATAGGGACAGGACTTGGTGTGGTGCTTTTAGTACCCGAAGTTGAACCTATACTTGTATTTCCGAATTTGGATGGAAATTCGGGTCTTGAAAACTTCACCTTATTTTGTGCCTCTATTTTCACACATAATCCACATAAAGTATCAAAATCTTCATATGGGTACAATTCCACCGTGTTGGCTATGTTTTTATTCAAGCCACATAAAAAACGTGACATCTTTTGCTCTTCGTTTTCTTCTAATTCTCCCATTATGACCAAGCTTTCGAACTCTTCAATGTATTCACCAACACTTAGTTTTCCTTGCATGAAGTCGGCAATCTTTCGGTACAAAGTTAACCGATGTGATGTTCGCACATACCTCTTACGAAGTTTTCTTTTTAATGAATCCCATGAACGGGTCTTTGCTTTTCCCGGCCGAGCTCTTTGTGTCTTCACTCCTTCGAACCAAAGAGAAGCTCCATTCCCTAACTTGAGAATTGCATATTGGCAATGTTTCTCATCGTTAAGGTCTTTAAATTCGAACATGCGCTCAATCTTCCATTCCCATTCCAAATAAGTTTCGGGATCGGTACCTCTAACGAACTCCGGAAGTTCGTTTACTTTAAACTCGTATGCATGGTCTGGTGAATGTGCGTCGTCTCTGCGTCTTGCTTGTATACGTTGCTCCAGTAAACCGCTTAGTGCATCATGGAGTTTCATCAAGAAATCGGGATCGGAGAAATCCATCACAAGAGAGTCACGAGATAGTTTTAACAAGAAATCGCCAAGGAGATGACCTTGGGCTCCGATGCCACTAATGATACGTATTCACTCGGAAAGTGAATATATATCGGATGGAAATTGTATAAGTACGAAAGTATATCGTAGCGGAAGTCTTATTTTGTGAATATGATAAATCGAACGTATGAATATGGATGTAATATCGGATAAGGTAATAATATCGATCAAGAAGACTCAAACGATCAAAAACAAAGGTTTATCAAATTAGACCTATAATTCGATAAGATGATTTCTTCTCAAGACCTATTGAGAATCGATCAGATTAATACTCGAAAATGCGTCGAATAAAAATCAAAGGTTTGATGAAAATCATTGAACAAGGATGAAAACACAAAGTGCATTCTTTTTATTTCAACATTCAATGTCATATTACAAGACTACTAATGACTACTTATAGGGAAGTAGTCTAAATCAACCAAGGAATCAAAGAAAAGATCACATGATCTTAGAAAATCAAACAAATCAAGATAATGAAATAAAGGGGAACATAAAATCAACACAAAACACAAATTAAGGGAACACAATCCTTAAACAAAGGTTAAAGAAAGGAAAGAGAAGACAAAACAATACACACAAAGTGTATAAAATAAGAGGGCTGGCGGAGTGACACGGCCGCGGTGGCAGATTCTGCCAAATCTGGACGAGCGGGACTCGACCGTGTCGTCTCGCACGGTCGGGTTGGACGGACAACAAGTTTTGATTATTCGGAAGAGTTCGGCACGGGCCGTGTCGCCTGACACGGCCGAGTTCGGCAGGCAGCAAGTATTCGCTTTCCGGCACAGTGTGACACAGGTCGTGTCATATGACACAACTGAGACCGAGCACCATGGTCACTCCACGTCTTGTGTCCGTTTTCTCACCTAAAAATGTAGTCGTAAGTGTCTGGCGTGTCGTAAGGCCATTTATGTCGATTCTTACCTCGTCTTCTTTATTCGTATTAATTAATCCCGTATCAAATTGGGCCTCTGTATGGTCCTCGGGCTTCTGAGGAATTCCGCCTTCAGTGACTCGCGCTATGAGGGTGTTCATTCCCTGGATGAACGCGGGGTGTTTAAAGCACTCTACCACCTTAAGGAAGTCTTCTTCCTCCGTGGCGGGTTGGTGGTGCTTGGAACTTCCGTGAGACATATCTATTGGAACAATCTTGTCTGGATTCCGGTGAGAACGTATGTAGCTGTGGGCAGCGAGTGGCCCTCCTTCTAGTGCCAATTTATTGATGACTGATGTGATCAACGTAACGTGTGCTGACCTGGACTAGGTTGGTCGAAGCCACGTAGAAAACAGTAAAAAAGATAAAATGAATTGGATAATGAAAGTTTATTGATCGTAATCTATGATAGAGACGAGCTGAACTTTTAAGCCGGTCTGAATTAATTGCTTGTTTTTTACAAGTCTTTTATATTCTCTCTCTTTTTCTCCAAAATTCCAAAAGTCCTTTCTTTTTGTACATTCCTTCTATATATAGAAAATCTTGGTCAATCAACGGGCGACAACTGAAGGATGTCTGGGAATACGTCCAAACACTTGTCAAAGGGAGAGTGTGCCTTAGACATGTGGCGGCCTTTGGGGACTGCTTTTGGAAGAGGGAGGACAAAATGCATTAACTGTCTTGTGTGTCTGTTCCGCATGACCTGTGTGCCTGTTCCGCATGCTTTTGGCGATGCTTATCCGTTGTGGTCGGTACTGGGGTCGGCCCTCGGGTCTCCCGCTGCTCTGATCAGTCGTGTCATGACGGTGTTTTGGAGCGTATTTATCCTGTATTTGGTCGGCCCTTTCGTCCTTGCTCCGGAATGGTCATTGGGTCGGCCCCAGGTCATTGACGGTTCTTCCCGGTCCAGTCTTAACGGGACCTGGGAGTAAATTTGATACGTACTCGGTCGGTCCTCCTCGTTGCTTTGCTCGGCCGGTTTATCTAAATATCGGTTCTTTTGCCTTCTAGTCCTCTCAATCGGGACGATTGAGCTGGCGGGGAGCGCATACGTGGATGCCAAGTCGGATGGGCTATCAACAGTCTTATCATATAATGACAATAATTTGTTATCCCCCAGATCATGACATAATTGAGATCGTGTAATCATAGGCTTGGAAACTGAAGAAACCAATGAAAAAAATTGTGTTATTAAGTGATATTACCACGTATGAGGATATGAATTAGGGGTCTGTATGGACCCGCCAGTTCGATTTTAGGCTAAAATCGTATCGAACTCGAAAGGTTTGGTTCCATAAAAATTAAGCGCACTGCATTTATTGGTCACAATATACTCAAGGATAGCTTAGAAGGGTGTGTGTATAAGCTCTACCCAAATTTTCGATTTAAAAGCGCTTTGCGGAAGACTTAATCTTAATGTAGTTGTCAAGTAACAAAGTTACAGCAAGTTCGTTTATGTCATGTAGGCTTAGTTTTTAAAACACTTGGCTCAGAAGGACCATAAGTTATATGACATTGTATGATGGTGACAAATAAAAAACAGAAAGAAGAAAAAGTAGTTCTTATAGTGGTGAAGCAAAATCTTCTAAGTCCATTCAGCTCCACATATGAGGTATTCGCCACAGAACGGGAAGTACACAACAAGCCTAAACTTCTAAGAATACACACAGACTATTTCCATACAGATTGATATGTCTGCATGGACATATGAGGTATTCACTAGAAAACGGGAAGTACACACAGACTATATTGTCCATACAGATTGATATGTCTGGATTACGCATCAACACCATTCACACAGATTGGTGTTTAAGTAGAATTGAATCTCCACACTTCCTCCCACGCAAGTCCGAATCTAGATTCTGCAAAGCACCTTCTTCCTTCATAGGTTTTGGAACCGATGTTAAATGTCGCGATGTTAAAATTAACATCGGTTTCTAATAACCGATGTTAAACTTCGATTTTAACATCGGTTGTTATAACAACCGATGTTAATTTTAATATCACGATATTTAACATCGGTTCTGGGATAACCAATGTTAAATTTCGCGATTTTAAAATTTTATCGGACCTCGGCTAATCCAGCCCCAACCCAGACACTCGCCCCAACCACCTGCACCAGCCCCCCGCACCAAGCCCCACCAACCTACAACAAATACCATAAAATTTTGTTGTTGGTGGGTTTCGAACTCACCACCTCTTGCTTGTGGAAGTGTGATATTACCACTTCGCTAGATGAACTTCTTGTATATTTTTTGCTATGTGTTATATTTATATACTATATACATTTATAAATTTATATAAATATAAGATAATTTAATATATATATATATATTAAAAAATCGAATTTTTTTTAAAAATCTAGAAAATTAATATTAAAAAAATTAATAAAAAATTAATAAAATAAAAAATAAAAATTTAAAGCTCAAAAATAAAAAATCTGATTTATTTAAAGCTCGAAAATATAAAATTATGAGAAATCTGGATCAATAAAAAATAAATATTAGTTCGAAAATAAAAAATAAAAATTGAATGTTTTTATTTAAAGCTCGAAAATAAAAAAATTAAAAAATCTGGATCTGATTTATAATTAATATTTAATCTGTTTTTTTATTTTTAGATTTTTGAAAAAATATAAAGCAGTTTATTTATGAAAAGTAAAAATTACAAAAACAAAAACTAGCAGGTTTTTAAAAATATATATAATAATTCAGTTTTATTTATTTATGGAAAATAATATTCAACTTTTTTTTCAAAACTTTAAATAAAAACATCCGAGTTTTATTTTCTATTTTCGAACTTTAAATAAAAACATCCGATTTTTATTTTTTATTTTCGATCTAATGTTTATTTTTTATTTTCGAACTTTAAATAAAAACTTCCAATTTTTACCTATTATTTTTGAATAATAAATATAAACATCCAATTTTTAATATTAATATTCTGTATTTTTTTTTAAAAAAATAAAGTTTCTATTTTTTTAAAAAATCCAGATTTTTTAAAAATTTAACATCGGTTATACAAAAAACTGATGTTAACTTAAAAATTAACATCGGTTTTTCTAAAAACCGATGTTAAATTAAAAATTAACATTAATTTAACATCGGTTTTAGTATAACCGATGTTAAATTTTTCAAAAATCGGGAATTTTTTTAAAAAAAATCAAAACTTTATTTAAAAATTAACATCGGTTTTTCTAAATCGATGTGAAATGGATTAATTTAACATCGGTTTTTAGAAAAACTGATGTTAATTGTTAATTTAACATCGGTTTTTAGCATAACCGATGCTAATTTGTTTTAAAATTTTCAATTATGCCACCACGTATTTTTTAACATCGGTTTTTATGAAACCGATGTTAAACGAGCGATGTTGAATGTCTTTTCCGTAGTAGTGATAAGCGCTTTAATTTAAGTTTGTTGGTAAAAACTGTCTAAAAAAATTCTAATGTTGCAATTAGTAGGTCTTCTTTTACAAGAACATCTGCATGTTATTTGAAGATGTTGGTCACCTAGATTATTCATTGTCCCCAATTCCCAACTGGCGGATGTGGAGCTAGATTATAGATGCGTATATTCTTCCCACATGATTGTGATTTTTTTAGGGTTAGGGTTTTTCATTAATAAAGGAGATGAGTTTATAGGTTATGTCAATAATTTATGTTCCTCGTTTACAAATTTGTCCGTTCAGATTATTTTCACTTCCATAAGTCATGGCCTCAAAATGGGGACACTAACTAACTATTTAATTTATGGCTATGGATGGATATGAGACTACATGTGATGGGACCCTGTCACATGTCATCCCCCATCATAATATATTCATCATTTCTTTGTAGCCAATCTCGGGTTGATACCTACATATACAAAATAGATGTTTGTAGTGTATTTATCTCAATAATTATAACGCATACTGTACTATTGGTCTCTCATGTTAAAAACTTTATGATGTATCATTATACTGCAATGTATATAATTATTTGTCTTGCAACATTAATTATTTAAATCCGTAACTACAATTTTTTAGGGAATTAAATTTTTTACATTTCATAATTTTTTACTTTTTTTCAAAAACGTCTAATAAACGTTTTTTTCTAGTTACATTCTAATTCTTTGCGAACTGTACAATTTACGTCCTAATTTATGTTTCAGTCGCCGAAAAGTATCAGAATGACATCGTTTTTGTCCACTTGTACTCTGTAAAATTGGAGATTTTTGGGGTCGAAGTTAAGGCGGATCCACGTGGAATTTTTTGGGTCATTTTTGAAAAATATAAAAAGTTATGGGACATAAAATTTTACTCCAAAATTGAAATAAAAAATAATAAAATAAAAATCTAGAGAAAAAACAATAATTTCTTTTTAAAAAATAACCCAAAAATTAAAAAAAAAACCCTGAAATTCAAAAAAGAAAGAAAAAATCTGATTAATTTTTGAGATTTTTTTTAATTTTAAGAATTATACAAATTGAAAAATGTATATGAAAAATCTAAAAAATAAGAAAATTAAAAATCTGAAAAAGTAAGATTTTTTTTTTGGAAAAACTCACCCTAAAAGTAAAATAAGAAAAGAATCTGAAAATTCCAAAAAGATCGAATTAAAAATATTTTGTAATTTTCATGTTTCATTTTAATCCCACGTTCAATGGCTCTTTTTGAAATTTTTAGATTTCTTTTTCTAGTTTTCGAATGAACTATTCAGAAAAATTCCTTGATTTTTCAAATTATTATTATCTTCTTCATATTTTTATATATATTTTTTATTTTTTATAATTTTAAAATAAAATGGATAAAACGAAATCTGAAAATTAGTCATAATTTTTTATTTTCATATTTTTTGATGTAATTTTCAGAAAAAAAACTTGTTTTCTCAAATTTTTATTTAATTTTTTATTTCAAAATGGGAATAAAGTTTTTAGTTTTAGATACATAATGAATTGTTATATATTTTAAATGATGTGGCATGAAAAATAAATAAGAAAAGCCACAAATTATTCGAGCCACATACTAGTTAACAAGACTTTGAACCCCACGATAGCCACATCAATGTTTAGGTCGGGGATGCTTAAATTGGAATGACATGTAGACAAAAACGATGTTGTTTTGGCACATTCTGGCGATTCCGATGAAATTTGTGATTAAATTGTACAATTAGCTAAAATTTAGGACGTAATTAAAAAAATTAACTTTTCATATAACTTTGGAGAAAATAAAAAATTACGAAACATAAAAAGTTTTATTCCCATTTTTTTCGGTACATAATTTTTCTAAAAACAAGTAGGGTAATTTAGGAAATTGGTCTCCAAACATATGCTTACTAATAACCACGTGTAATACATGATATGTTTATAAATAATAGTCTATATATTTATTTTTAGTAAAATATTAAGTTATACAAGATTAGACAAGTATTAAATAATTATTTCTAAGCATTTATATTTTAGTGAATATATCAAAGAAAAATTATATATTATATAAAACACACCAAAATAAAGTAGAATATGATATGTATAATCACAAACTAAATTTATTGAATAATATTTAGTATGTATGATATACATAAAGATGACAACTCCTAAGATATTCATCCATTCATGGGTATTGCTGGTCTCCATATTGACTAAGATTGTCCTCATTGTACCAATAGTAAGGGGTTGTTTACCAACTCTGTCATTAAGATCTGAGTGGAATAAATTATATGTTTGGATTATGCTGTTTGTCTGGATAAAGATAAAATGTTGTTTACCTGCATTGCTGAATCAACGGTCTGAGTGGAAGAAATGACCATTTTACACCCTCGATATATATAAAAATATATTAAATATTTATATCCAAAATAGTTCAACACCATACAATTATAAATTGCACAACATCATAATAATATAACACAATATCTAGTTATAATAGTCATTTGATTCCATTAAGATGATAGCTTACAGAATAAGGAGCTGGGGGATCACTGTCCCATTAAGCTGCTATCTTATTGATTAAGCTCATGGTAAACACATTATCAGCTGTCCGAAAAAGCTATAAGAAACCAATAAACTTCATTAAACTGCTAGTAAACACGTACTAAGTCTTTTCTAGCACGTTTTGCCTTCACTCGTGCGCACTTTGAGAAACTTCCTAAAGGTCACCCATCCCATAACTACTCTAGACCAAGGACGCTTGACTTTGGAGTTTTTATGAGATGGCTACCAGAAAAGAAGATGCATCTTGTTGGTATGAGTAGTCCAAATCAATTTATTTAACCACTTTCTAGTATAGATCTCACGCACCGAATCGCAAGCCGCGCCTCGCATATTTTTAAGCTCATGCAGGCAGGATGTTGGGCTGAAGCCCAACAATCTCCCTCCCGATACCTGCTAGCATCTCAGTCCTAGAGCCTGAAAATCTCACGTTATTAGATTTGATCACACAGATCTCCAACGGTTGGATTTATTCATACAACCTCTAACACTTGACATCAGCATCTATTCCAGCTCCTTCCGCTGCGCCAGTATCTCAGTTCCATCATACTAGATTTGGCCACACAATCATCCAGCACCTGACAACCTCATCTGCACCAATATCTCAATTCTATCCAAGTGGCAGCTGCTGCATGCCCGTCTCTCAATTCCAACCCTCTGGCAGTCTCTAATGTAGCATACTCCAAGAGTATCGATACACGTGTCCTGCTCTGATACCAATTTTTGGTCTCCAGATTGACGAAGACTGTTCTCATTGTACCAACACGAGTTTTTTTAGCGCGCCTTGTCCTCACTCACGCGCACCCTCAGAAAATTCACAATGGGTCACCCATCTCATAACTACTCCAGGCCAAGCAAGCTTAAATATGGAGTTTTTATGATATGGCTACAAAAAAATAAGATGCATCTTGTTAGTATAAATAGTCCAAATCAATTTATTTAACCGGTTCCTAGTACATATCTCACCGGTCGAATCACATATCGCGCCTAGCGCATTTTTAAACTCATGCAGACAGAATGCTGGATCTAATAAGCCCAACTGGTACACATAAATATGGTTAAAAATAATAACACTCTTATTTATATGATAACCGTTTTAAAAGTTTATACTATTTCCCATACATGGCAAAAATCCAATCATAAATATCCAAATAATATTACTATCCATCAAAAATTAATTTATTTTCTTATATATAGTCCTAGTTTTTCAAGAAATATCTAAGATTATCTAGTAGTTTAGAAAAACAGTCTAGTGTTTCAGGAGAAAGTAAAAAGACTGTAAATAGAGTCAATCAATTGTATTCATAACACTGATAGAGTGGCCTTTATATAGGCATTACAATGAGAGTCCTTCCATACATAGGATTCCTAGATAAGGTAAGACATCTAATAGGATCCTACTACCTCTAGAAGGATCTAGAACCTTCCATCTATGTATCTACAACTAGTATTAGGTAAGACATATCACGGGAATAATAATTCCCGAAATACTCCTCCTGTGTCGAGCACTAATACAACAATGGTGCAGAAGATGTTGCCTTCGTAAAAACCTATTCCAAGCCAAAACAAAACCCCATGGGAAAAATAAAGGCTTGATGAGGAAAAGATTGCAACGCACCAATCTAACATGTCATGTATACTCCCCCTGATGTATACATAATGACTCCCCCTGATGAGTACCTCAAATCATAGGAGTCGAATGCCAAGTTGCCCTCACAACTATACCAAGGAAAAACCCAGTGGGAAAAATACCTCTTGGTCTAAGTTGAACAGAAGTACAACGCATCATTGTATGGATGTTCTCATAGGTCGCCTCGTTAAAAACCTTACCAAGTGAAAACCCAATGGAAAAAAACAAACCTTGGTCTAAGGACAAAAAGAGCGCGACACATCCAAAGTGCAGAGTCGCTAAAGACTTATCAAGTTTTCTAAAGTCTTGACCTTCATGCACTAAATCAGTCATAAATTCTTCGATTCAATAGGTATCAACAAAACTGTAAGAACTTATGAAAACTAGACACCCATAGCTTTTCATTCACATATAGTACGTAACCTAGATCGACCTGAGCAGATCATAAATCTCTATCGAAGTTGACTCAGCAAATTACCGGACATATCCTGTCCTACTTTGCAACAATAGTCATATGTCACTCAACATGATGGATGTGATCAAATGGTTGGTTTCCTTGGAAAGTAGACAAAAACCTTTCCAATGGTACCAATTTCACCATTTTCCAGCAAGTGAGCTGCCCTGTAGGTCATATGGGAGATAGACCAACACATTCTGGGCAGATTCGGGTATCAGTTTTCAAGTGTCCTTTTATTGAGATAGAGCGAGCTTCAAGCTTCTTGTCAATTCAGACATTGCGTGAGCGCATCCTAGGCCATCATCACAGTGGCTTTACCGGATTATTACGAATGAGTACATCGAGTCAAACATGAGTACATAATATCGTACTTTTCTCTTAAGACTGCATCATCACTTAAGTGAGCCAAGTCTTATGATGACTTCGACTATCATTGGGAATCATATAGGCATTACTTTATCGTCTCTTAGGGAAACCGTCCCTTAGATTGCCTTAAACCGATTGATGAATACGCATCATCAAGTGTCCCCAAGCTCCTTTCATTCTTAACTTTGGATTTAGCGGAATCTCTTAGTCTCACAAGAGTACATCACTATAAACCCTTAGTTTTACACGCAAAAGCTTCATATCTCTTCCAAATCAAGTATATACTTAGTATGTGTTTCCGACAATCACTTGTCGACGCGCTCCGTGGTCAGGAGCCACTTGATTTGAGTCTGATCCACCACGAGATCCTTCCATCACTTGACTTAGTTCCCCACTAAGATAAGATTTAACCACAAGCTGCACGTCAGTTTTTGGAAAACTATCTAACTGAAAAGATAGTGGATGCTATAACATCCATTACGATAGCACAACTAAGTTTCGTGTCATCGTAGTCGATTCCAGTGCGTTCATGAGAAACCTCGCGCCATAAGGTGAGTTTAACTCCTTCTCTCACTCGCTTTAACAAAGTATACAGATAGATCTTATCTTTGGAGTGTCGGCACCACTTCAACAAAGGGCTATCACTTTGTTCATACTGGAGTCGCATATATTTCCATTTTAGGCCAAGGCTACAACGTTGTATATTTTCAACAAAGTTTGGTTCGATTAAACTCACATTCCACGTCTTCATGAACCAGCTTTATTCATAGAGTACTCTTTATGGATTGGCATTCATTGAGGCGTCCCCCAATGATGACTATAATCCAGAATCACATGAGACGGATGAGTTCATTTGATCATATGATCAAGTTTCATGTACCAAGCTCGCAGCATCCCAATACTCTATGAGATCCACGGCCTAGTAACACCATCTATCACAATTTGTGGTGCCATATCACCATTTATAGGTGACGAACGTCCATAACCGGACAAAATTCTTGCAGATATGTTTGCAGCATGTATTTAATCTCGCCACTTTAGGGAACTTGTTGAGGCACAGTAGGGTCAAACTACGATAATTCCAAGTCGTTCTACTCGAACATGATCGTTCGCATCTCCACCTAACGACGGGAAGACTTGCTCATCAAAGTGACTTACGAGATAATCTGCCAAGGTATATTTTAAGCGGACTATGAGTGAAAGAGCATGTCATATTCATCATTTATAACCCGTCATAATGCGTTGTGGTGACGCACTTTGGCACATGAACATGTGGACGATAAAGGTTTTTCATTGTTAACGCAATCCAGTTAACAAAATGCATACTGTTACACTCGTAACTAAACATTTGAATGATGATAGGTATAGGTGAATATGACATGTTGACTGATGCTACATAACCGTAGCTACTGGTCTTGAGAATCCAACAAAACCGCCACCATGCACCACTGGGATCGAACATAAAAAACGATTGAACCGATGATAGGCCGTTGGTTTTATCGAACCTCTAGTACTTTCTTGAAGAGTTCACTCCCTTCACCAGCCCCAAACACCTCAAAATTTCGTGAGCATGTATAAACGGGTGTTTAGGATTCCAAAACCATCAACCTTGTGGTCAGAAATCGGTCGAAATGGCATCGAACTAGTTGATAGGACGGCTGGTGGTATGTGAAAACTTCATTTAAGTGGTTCACCTCCTTCCAAGTCTCCAAATGGCATCAAAATTTGTGAGAAGGTAGCCTTGCATGTTAGGAAGTACTTGTTAAAATTTCACTTTAAGACTTGGTCTAAAAAGTGGGTGAACCGACCTTTACAATGACTGGTCCGCAAGTTGGACAACCATAACTCAGGTTTCATCAACTTATCAATCATTGTCAAAGGAACAACATAACATATAAATGTTATCACTTGAGTACGACCATTTGTGAACACCATCATAGCATCATAATCCACCCAGGCTAATACTTATGATCATGTATGTATAAGGACTCGGTGAAAAGGGAGGACTCGGCACCATGCTTATGCGAGTCGCTACATTATTCTCTTTAGCATAGGAGGGTGTCATCTCCTAATCGTGCCAAAGAATAGGCTTAAATCAATGAACATGGCTAAGAAGGATCATTGGGGGGGGTCTTTGGCATCACACATGCTTATAAAAGCAAGGCGTGGATGACATAAATATCATCATCGGTCATGAGCCCTGCTCACGAATCCACCAACGTACTTTGGTGTCTTTGATCCATCTAGCTTCTTTGTTCAAAGAAAAAATGATGTCCATGGCAATACCGTGGTATATGGATCATCAAACTGTCCAAACTCCGGACTATTAATGCCTAAATGTGTCAATGTCCCAATACATCGTCTGGTTACAAAAACCGATGCAAGCTGGACCATATTGACTCATGAATATTTTCCTTTTCACATATCCAATACAAGTGATGCATAAGATTTTATTTCTCACAAATAATAATGAGATGCTATGAGTGATACACTTTGGCATATATGTCATCGAGTCATAACATGGTTCAATTATTACGGAACATATGTGACTAGAAAACGCCATTCGGCATTCAACAACTTGAGCATTATTCCACTCATTGATTGTGATTACCTAGTCATAAAAGTCACAATAGATTTATAAACCGAAATACAAAAATATCGTGTTTCTTGAAAATAGCTTAATATGCACTCAATTTCGCTTGCAAAATTTTACAAATATGAGCATAGCGAACAATCTAACAACATAGAAATTTTTATACCAGATATGATCAAAATGATCTATCATATTGAGTGCATAACATGGCAAGGTTATATGCCTAAGGAGCAAAATTACGACACAAGCATGGTGTAACACTACCATGCACACGCTCGACCTTCTTATAACGGTGCGTATTTTGGGCTTCCCCAAGGAAACTGTTTTTCAACATTTGAAAGATGATATTTTAGCGCATAATGCATACAAAAAATTACATCATCTATGGCAAATTTGGCCAAAAAGAGATTGAAAAACATGTGTCATAAGACCACTTGCAAATTCAAGATGGGAACCAAGTTGGTTGGGACAAAAGTTAGCACAATCGCTGGAAATAAAATTCCACGCAGCTTGACCTTTGTTCACTAAAACAGCGATAACTCCCTTGTTAGGAAGGCTATAGACGAACGGTCATATGTTCTGGAAACTAGACTTCCGTATATTTCTATCCATATATTGTGCACCACACGTATCATTAAACTCAATCACAGTGCATGTTTTAATTGACTGCTTTAGTATTTCCCAAGCTTAGTGAGAAAACAAGGTTGAGACCATATCCAATGGCATAATTGTTGATGCAAAAACATGGCAATGACAGCTATAGGTGCGTTTAAACACAGCAGTGTGTTCGATTTCTTATCTCGGCTAATGATCCTTTCGGTAACTCCAACTTGGTAGACTTGTAGAAAAAGTAGGAATGTCGGTACAGCTAAGGCTGTTTACCACTGATTCTATTTGAACTTTCAAAGCATAAACAAATACCAAGGAGGATGCGCCTAGTCATGATCAAAAGTGTAGACAAAATCCACCAAAGTGCATCAATCAACCAAGTATTTTAATTCTCAATTTGCAAGCATACGTCATAATAGTCATGTTATATAGATACAACGCGGTGCATCATAATTAAGCATTTTGAACCATGAGACATAATGAATATACCATAACCAACTTGTCTTGACCATCCAATAAGATCGACTAAATATAGTCAAATGTATAAGGCACATGCCTTTACAAATACTCGGAAAAGTATTCGGACCTATAGTCATACGAACTATAATCGAGGTCAACGAATTCATGTATTTACCGTAATATGCCATTGCTTTACATGTTGAAATTCATGAGAATTACTCTTACACTCTTTCATATATTATATTGCAAGGAGACGGTGCATGACTATATTCACATGCAATATTTTATTTTAATAAGATGAAAGATGGAGTTTTTCAAGTATGGGATTGGGTCAAGACCAACGTGGTGGTCGCTCAATTCAACGTGACAATTCCGTCACAAATCGATTTTAACCACGACATATCCGTCGCAATCGATGTTTATCCCATTTGTACGTCACAAATCCGTGACTAATCATGAACGAGTCATAACTTTACCGTTAGCGACAATGTTCATTTTTTTTTCAATTGTTGGTTTAAAATCGACAAAACGGCGACGTCAAATCGCACCCAAAATGTGGTGTATGCAACAACCACAAATATCGACTTTCAACAATTATCCGTGACTCCCCCAGGACCGTCACACAGTTTACTTCGACATACGAGAGTGATACCACCTCTCATAGTCTCATCCACCGCAAAGTAGCGTGGGAGATAAAGAACCCAATTACCCAATTCCCCAAAAAAAAATTCCCAAAAGAGAGGAATTGAAAAACGGAAACTTTAATAAAATCTTACGGGTAATTGGTTCCATATTTGCTTTGGTCCTTGAACGGGAGCTTCTCTCCATATGAGCAATATATTTCCGTGTGTACTCCATTCTATATTTACTTTGATCCTTGAACGGGATAATAAATATGGCTTCTCTCCATAGCGTGCACATCATTATGAGCAACGTATTTTCCTATACGCACGTAAAACATAAACATGGTAAGATTCATAAGTGTACAAATTAATGAACAAATGAATCATTAATTAGGAAAAGATGGAGAGTTGAGAAATGCCCGGATAGGGCTACTGGGCTCGATAATTCGGCCGAAAAAGGGGCTCGAGCGCGACGATGCAGCAGCTCGGTATTGGATGAGGTCGGATCTTTATATTTCCTCGTAAAAAACTGCTTCTATTCGGCAGCAGATTCAGTAATCAATATTACTCAGAATCTGATCTACACCGTTGAATATACAGATATTTGTGTTGGGAAGTTGCTGTCAAAATTTTACACCGATCCGACGGTTAACGAATCCGAAAATATGTTTTTAGTACGACTGCGCTGTGCAGAAATATTACGCGCAGAAATTCTCGTCTCTCGTTTTTTTTTTCGATTTTGATAGGTTTTATCTCGATTGCACTAGGTTTTCAAACAGTAAATATCACGTGCATAAAGCCATAGGAAAATCCGGCGGTGCTTCGATCAGATCGGGTCGCAGCTTTAGGCAATGATCGGTGAAAACAGCAGTGCAGCAGGATCGGGCGGGTCGAATCGGGTCAGCAACCGAGTCCAAGGCTGGACTGGATCGCGAGTCGAGTTTGGGTGCTCCGAAAACTGAGTTTGCGAATGGGCCGAAATCTGGAACAGCAGAAGACTGCCGCGTATGGTGACGACTGAATCCGAACACTAGTCTGGTGACTGCATCGCCGGATTCTTCATCAGACTTTTTGAGCATCGGATTGTTGAACGCCGGACTCAGATCCATATTTTTTTTTTCGGCGGCATCCTTCTCGTTTCGTTTGATTTCCTTGCATATCTACATCACAACTTTGGGAATCGCCTTGGATCCGCCGGCATCTAGAGTGGATTTGGACTTCGACTTCGATGAGGCGGCATCTGAAGCAGCGATTTACCGGCGTCAGAGTCTGAGACGGGCGATTTAATTCGATATCGATCGCGGGTGAATTGCTTCTCGATATTGCTGGCGCTCCTTCTTGTACAAAAGAATAGTCGGTAATGCTTTGTCAAAATAACATCGTACCCCATTCAAAATTTCCCCAACAGCATCAGTCATCATTCCATCCTTCTTGGACCTGAATTCAAGATACTTTGTTAATATATCATCAACACTTAGAGATCTCGGAAGTTTCAGAAGCTTGTTCTGATGAGTGATTTGCTCCCAATCATTAACTAAGTGCTTCTTCAGATTTGCCGAAATTTGGATCTTCGTGAATTTTTTCGTCACCCGATTGTCCTCAATGCCTGAATCAGGTGGGCGGCGGTTGCAGAGCAGGGAGGTGGCGGCTAGGGTTTCTGGCAGATGATTTTTTTTTTTGCGGAATTTCTGTTTTTTTTCGGGATTTTCAGAAAAAAAAAAAAAAAGGGAGAGGAGAAAAAATTCTTACTCAGTTGGGGACTACGTGCTGATAACGTATTTCAGGAGAAAGTAAAAAGACTGTAAATAGAGTCAATCAATTGTATTCATAACACTGATAGAGGGGCCTTTATATAGGCATTACAATGAGAGTCCTTCCATACATAGGATTCCTAGATAAGGTAAGACATCTAATAGGATCCTACTACCTTCCATCTATGTATCTACAACCAGTATTAGGTAAGACACATCACGGGAATAATAATTCCCAGAACATCTAGTAATTTTTTTGTTTTTCCTCAAATTTATATTTAATATCTACTTTTAGGTTTAAATTATTATCGTTATTATTTATTTATAGGATGAGAAGTTTGTCGAGATTTTCAAAAAAATATATCGAAAATGTTTCATTTTTAAATAATGTTTAGATTTTCACAATGTTTAATATTTATGAAGTACTTTTCAATAATCCGTAAATTTTGTATTACTTTAAAAATTAAAAATTATATTTTAAATATCACTTAATTAAACATTTCTATATTTTAGCTGAAGTTATCATTTTTTAAATTTTTTAATGATATACATAAATTAATGTAATAAAAAATTGAGAAATGACCCAAAAATACAATGTCAACTCTCTTTTTGTTGAGTAACACTCACGCGCCCACTTACTACATTTCAACTTTTTCACGCGCCTCTCTCTTGGCAATTCTCCTCTTTACCCTTACTTTTTCTTTTCCTGCTTTTTGCTTCCTTTCATCTAAAGTGACCCTTCCATCATGATTTCCTTCCATCAACATCACAGGGATTCAAATATGCCTTTCAATATTCAAATTCAAACTTCTTGCTCCATGGCTATTTCCTCTCAATTTCTTTGGTGTAAAAGAAATATGGTTCAGGGCTACTTTCTTGCTCGGCCATTTCCTCTCAATTTTCCAGGTTCATAATTTCCAGGAAAAATATGGTTCCCGAACATTCAACGACTCCGATACCATTAAGGTTTGAAGTTTTCATATTTTTCATAATATATGGAATTTTTGTGAAAAGGGATAAATTTTCCATCTCTCCGTTAAGGTTCGACGATTTTGTAATTTTGTCGTGTGTACTATATTTTGCAATAACAATTTTTCAAAAGTGGAATGCATTTTTGTTTGCGCAAAGTATTTTTCATTTAGTTGTTTTTTTTCATTATCCGAGATGAAGTTCGACAATTCAAATTTGTTTATACCAGTACGCTTGCGAACTGTACTTTTTTTGTACACCAATACTTACTTGTGGGGTGATTCTAATTTCAGCAGGTATCGGTTCTTTTTCATTTCAAGCAATTACTTCAACAAGTAATTGGGGTGGATTTTGTAATTTTTTGAAATTAGGTGGATTTTGTAATTGTTGGGATAAGTAATTTTGTTTTGATAATTGCCAAACAACAAAAGCTTGATACAGCAAGCCCTGTATCAAAAGCCAGTTGTAGTTGCCATCCTGTATCGAAGACCTTGAGATAGCACCAGCATACAACAAGAAGTCTCAGTTAAAAGCCAAGTATGGAAGCTGTCTCGAAACCTCAATACAGCGCCCTTCCATACAGCGCCTGACTATTCCAATATAGCTACAGCTCTAGTGGATACCGCATTCACATCGAAACAGGACTGAAGACCGTTTGGAAAGGAATCTCTAGTATTCACTAAAGTCAAGTACCGTTTGATAAAGAAGTATTTAAATACTGAAAGGATAAAGTATTTAAATACTGAAGCTGTCAGAGATCTTCAAATCCCGCAATATCCGGATCCTTGTCTATTCAAAGTCAACTATCGAATCTTGCCCAACGGATCTATCTCAACGGATATATCCAAGAAGGCTATATATATCCCCAGAAGTTTGAAAATCAATCAGAAGCATCCGAATCATCAAGAACATTTACAAGCTTACAAGCAATATTCAAAAGATCGAAAGACTGAATATTAATTAACATCAGATCAAGCTTATAAGAGCAAGTATATTTCTTTCTAGCATCAATCCATATCTGAAGAAAGAAGAAATATACTCAGTCATCAAGGACAGCCATCATCAGCTCAAGAACTTCATATTCAAAGCTGTTGTTCTTACCTGGTTACCTACCTTTTACCTTGTGTAAAAACTGAGCTCTGTGTGAACTCAACAAGTTATTCTGACCTGTGTGGGATGAATAAGAGGACGAAGCTTTGGAACTGCGTGTGAAGTAGCTAGTCAAGAAGGAATCTTTAACCAATCTGTGTGAACGGTTGAAAGCGACATTCTTTGTATCAATCTGTGTGAACGATACAAGGATAGGTTTGATTATAGATACATAGTTGTGTACGCAGTATTTATAACAAACGTTTTACTCCTGTGTGGAGGACCAGTGGACGTAGAGGGGTTTACCTCGAACCACTTAAATACTGTATTATTTATCTTTCATTCTTGTTTTCATAATCGTGATTTATACAAGTATTCATCGCAAAACCCCGTACGCACCAAGCTAACAGAGATTAGACCAGGGATTCTTGTATCGACGGCAACTTACTGTATTAAAGACTTCCGCTAACGCACTCAGATTCGAAAACCATACAGCCTGTTGCTTAAACATTTCCCAAGCTGTATCGAGTATACTTTAAAAAGGGTCCAACAATTGGTATCAGAGCGGTTGATTCTAAAAAGAATCAGTTGCATTTTTAACTGAATCAGATCCTTAAAAATACTTATTTTTGAAAACAGTCCTTGCAATTCCCATCTTCTAATATGGATACCTTTATGTCTAAAAAGATATCTATGTTTCACATTAACGAGTTTGATGACTGGAGAAACAGGATGAAGAACAAACTCAAAGCCTTCATTGGAGAATCAAAAGCTCTGCCCGCATCAACAAAGACCGAAGAATATCTTCAGGTGGTCACTGATAGTGACTCGTCAGATGATGAGCTAGAGGATAGAGCCTATGTGTGCTCTATGGCCGAAGTTAAAGAAGAAAATGAAGACGGCGATGATGATGAGGTAAGCTCCACCTCAACTATTCCTATAAATGCATCTCATACTTTTGAAAATATGTTGAATGAATTTAATAACATTCAAAAGGCCCATGAGATATTGAAAAGAGAAAACACCCAGCTTGAAATTTCCAACTTAGAGCTGAAGGAAGAAAACGACTTGCTGAAGAATAATTACGAAAATATGTCAGTTGATTGCGAAAACAGCAAAGTCAATTTAGAAAAACTCATGGAGAGCAATCATCAACTTGCTCAAAATCTAAATGAGACTAAGTCTCATCTTGAAAGCAAGACAAATGATTTGGCTCTACTCGAAGCCAAAGTAAAATCACTCGAGAAACGTGAAGGAGAATTAGAGACAATCTTGAAATCTTTCGAGAAATCCTCTAAAAGAATGGAAGATATCCTAAGCACTGGGCAACATGCTCATGATAAACGTGGTTTAGGGTACAACTCGTTCTCCAACAAAGAAAAATCTAGTACGGTATTCGTCAGGAGTGAGGAATCCATCCCTGTATCGAAAGAAGTTCCGAGCCCTGTGAAGGAACCCGTTGCACCGCGAACAGGAAAAGCTGCCATTCCACCCCCGCAACTCTACTATTCAAGACAGTGGAACCAACAGCCACTCAGAAGGCGTACTCAACAGCATGCTCCACAAGCATATCATAAATGCCAGCAGGCTGTATCCAACCAACAAAGGCCCGTACAGCAGTACTATCAGTACAGCTCGCCGAGGTATTGGATACAAGAGCCCCGTTATCCATCAAGAAAGCAGGTGTCCGTGCAGTATCAACAACATCGTTGGGAATCCAACTGGAGACCCAGAAGGCAAGATGTTAGGCCAAAGAAAATGGCTCCACCTCCGAGACGACAATCGTACTGGAATAACAACTATAATTCTCGATTTTTCATGCATTACAATGATTACAACGACTACGTGCCTGCCCCACGTAGATATCGATATAATGGACCAAAAGTAGCCTACAACAAACAAATTGTTGCCCGGCAAATTTGGGTACCGAAAGGCACTATCACACCAGGACCCAAATTTACTTGATACCTATACGTCGTCATGAACGCTACAGCCAGAAATCCCTGTAAGTTTTCTATGCTTTTACTCATTAAGTGAGGGGGAATGCTGTAAGACCCAAGAATACAGTATCCACCATTAATTATCGGTACACTCAGAACCGTCAATACAGCACTGTAGTGAACAAAGAACTATGTATCCTACAGCTGACGTGTGCAATAATTAAGGGGGAATACAGTACGACCCATGAATACAGCGTTAATCCGAACATAAATTGAATCCTGTATGTACCTTTTGAGGGGGAACACTATATTATCCGAGGATACAGTTTGTTGTTTAAAACAAATTTTATCGTATTATTACTGTAAGAACTCGTCTGCGAACAGTTCATAGGTTCAGTTGTACTCAACTAGATCAAATGTAAGATTGTGCCTGCGCGCCAATCATAAGCTTAAAATGTAATACACTTCCCTATTAGATGCTATCATTTTAGAACTTGCCTGCGGCGATTCACATTTCTTTTAGATTAAGTGTCAAGACCGAGATCATTTGATGAGAGAAGAAGCCTGCTCAAGAAACTATCAAAGAGAGAGAAACTGACGGGATTAAATATTTCCTGTATCGAAGTCTTCTCATTGTACCATCAAGTGGTTATCGAAAAAGAAGGGGAAATTGTTTTTAGAAGCTTTGGCATGATCAAGGAATTTTGGAAAGAAGGTTTGGAAATTATCAAAAAGGGGGAAATTGTTGGGATAAGTAATTTTATTTTGATAATTGCCAAACAACAAAAGCTTGATACAGCAAGCCCTGTATCAAAAGCCAGTTGTAGTTGCCATCCTGTATCGAAGACCTTGAGATAGCACCAGCATACAGCAAGAAGTCTCAGTTAAAAGCCAAGTATGGAAGCTGTCTCGAAACCTCAATACAGCGCCCTTCCATACAGCGCCTGACTATTCCAATATAGCTACAGCTCTAGTGGATACCGCATTCACATCGAAACAGGACTGAAGACCGTTTGGAAAGGAATCTCTAGTATTCACTAAAGTCAAGTACCGTTTGATAAAGAAGTATTTAAATACTGAAAGGATAAAGTATTTAAATACTGAAGCTGTCAGAGATCTTCAAATCCCGCAATATCCGGATCCTTGTCTATTCAAAGTCAACTATCGAATCTTGCCCAACGGATCTATCTCAACGGATATATCCAAGAAGGCTATATATATCCCCAGAAGTTTGAAAATCAATCAGAAGCATCCGAATCATCAAGAACATTTACAAGCTTACAAGCAATATTCAAAAGATCGAAAGATCAATATTCATTAACATCGATCAAGCTTATATGAGCAAGTATATTTCTTTCTAGCATCAATCCATATCTCAAGAAAGAAGAAATATACTCACCATCAAGGACAAACCATCATCACCAAGAACTTCATATTCAAAGTCATTGTTCTTACAGTTACCTACCTTTTACCTTGTGTAAAAACTGAGCTCTGTGTGAACTCAACAAGTTATTCTGACCTGTGTGGGACGAATAAGAGGACGAAGCTTTGGAACTGCGTGTGAAGAAGCTAGTCAAGAAGGAAGCTTTAACCAATCTGTGTGAACGGTTGAAAGCGACATTCTTTATATCAATCTGTGTGAACGATACAAGGATAGGTTTGATTATAGATACATAGTTGTGTACGCAGTATTTATAACAAACGTTTTACTCCTGTGTGGAGGACCAGTGGACGTAGAGGGGTTTACCTCGAACCACTTAAATACTGTGTTATTTATCTTTCGCCGTTACTGTTTTCATAACTGTGATTTATACAAGTATTCACTGCAAAACCCTGTACGCACCAAGCTAACAGGAGATTAGACCGAGTTGCTGTATCGACGGCAACTTACTGTATTAAAGACTTCCGCTAACGCACTCAGATTCGAAAACCATACAGCCTGTTGCTTAAACATTTCCCAAGTTGTATCGAGTATACTTTAAAAAGGGACCAACAGTAATTTTATCGTGTGTACTATATTTTGCAACATCAATTTTTCAAAAGTGTAATGCATTTTTGTTTTTTTTATACTTCTTATTGTTTGCAAAGTGTTTTTCATTTATGTGAACTAATACTTGGTGTTTGGGCAGGCGTGATTATTCAAATTTGATTCTTAGGTGGAAATGGGAGAGTTATTGTTTTATGTATCCGCTGAGTTCGACAATCAATTTAAGTACACTGCAAGATGAAGTGCATCGTAGGTTCAAATTTCGAGGAGATGATGTATTTCGGTTCACATATTGTACACCAGATTGTGCTTTGTTTATTAGAGACTGAGCAAAACCTTCATATGTTGATCTCGGGTGGTATGATATACAAGATAAAAGTTGTTGATATAACCGTGATCAAACAAAAAGAACAAAGTGATACTAATGTTGTTGAAATTGAGCTGGAGGAGAAATGTCATCTAGGAAAACCTTACCGGACAGAGCAACCGAAAACTTTATTATTGGATGATTGGACTCATGTAATTCGATTTGTAGGTCAAGAGTTCAATCAAGGTATAGATGAGTTTAGGGCAAATTTGAAAAAGTATGCGGCATTCCACTGTTTTGATTATAAATTTCTTCGCAGTGACGGGAAGCGCCTTCATGCTTACTGCAGCTACTTTGTTAGCTTGGAGGGAGAACATTTCTGCAACTGGTTTGTTAAAGGTAGCGTTAACTCAGCTAGTGGTGTATTTGTTATCCGAGATAAAGACCTAGTACATACTTGCCACAATGTTGGTCAAAAACTTAGTCATCCGAAGTTGGATTCAGAAGTCATTATGAATTACATTGACAAAGATATTATGTATAATAGTGCCTTACGCCCAAAAGATATCCAAATGAAGATCAAGGAATCGTATGGATTTGACATATCGTACAAGGTGGCTTTGAAAGAAAAAGAAAAGGCAAAGAACAGGATGTATGGGCATCCTTCAACAAGCTGTCGTGGTATCAGGATGTTGTCATGGAAACAAACAAGGACTCAATATTTGAATTGGAAATTGACCCGGTCAGTAATCGATTCCAAAGGGTTTTTGTTGCATATGGTGCATGCGTGGAGGGATTTCAACATGTGTTACCTGTTTTATATGTTGATGGGACATTTGGTAAGAATGTCTACAAGGGTCAGATTCTATTGGCTACTGGAAGAACCGGTAATGAATGTATAGCTAGTTCTGATTCAAACCTTATTTTAAAAATTCATGGTACTGGGTATGAATTACTTGTAATAGTAATGCTGATGAGATCGAATTACTTCAACTGCTAACTTCACAGTAAATGTCACATAATATCAACCCACTGCTACTAATATGTTAAATCTTTTATGTTTACTTGGCAAAGTAATGGTATTTTACGTTGTTGTACTAGTATTATTTGAACTAGTAATCTTGTTATTTTATACTTATAACTTCATCCAGTTCCTAACTGTGATTTTAACTACCTCAGGTATGTTTCCTCTAGCTATGTGTGTTTGCTCATCTGAAACTGAAGATAATTGGTTATTCTTTTTTTCCCACTTGAAGAAATTGATAGCTCGTCATGGGAGAACGATAACATTCATAAGTGACCGGGCACATGGCTTGCTTAGTGCATTTGATAGCATATTCCCCGGTAACCCTCATTTGTTTTGCTACAAACATCTTCAAATGAACTTGATGAAAAGAGTTCAAGGATTAGGGAAGTCGGTGTGTATTGCCAGTGTCCGACATTATTTCTGGAAACTTGCATATTCATCTTCGAAGATAGAATATCGATTTAACCTCGTTGCTCTAAGAAAAGTTGGTGGTGAAAAAAATTATTGATGCATTTATGCTTGACCTGCCAGTTGAGAACTGGTGCCGTGCATTTTTTGTTGGGGACAGATATGGTATTATGGCGAACGGCATGGCAGAGTCATTTAACAATTGGATTTCAGTTAAGCGCCATATGCCTGTATATTGTATGTTAGATATGACTAGAACCAAGGTTATGGATATGATATCATCCAGACGACGAGAAGCTACTATGTGGATAACGAGGCTGATACCATCGAAGCAGGAAAAGTTAACACAAGGTATTAAGGATGCATCATCTTATACTGTGCATTGTTTAGAACCGGGTGTATTTATGGTGAAGTCTGAATTTGCATATATTGCTAGACTTCATGAGTGAACATGCTCTTGCTTGAAATGGCAAATTAACTGCTTCCCCTGCTGCCATGCGCTAGTTGCGATAGGAAATCAACGAGGAGCAGATGTATATGACTTTATTGATCCTTACTTCCATACCGACACATATAGGAAATCTTATAGTTTTCCTATATGTCCCATTAGCAATCTAGATCAAGAAATAGCGTTGAAAGAATCAAATACCATATTCCCACCAGTTGTTAAGAGGCCTCCAGGGAGACGTAGAACAAATCGCTTTAAATCTTCCGGCGAGTTCATGAAAAAGTCCATTATATGTGGCAGGTGCGGGGTCAGCGGCCATCACAACAAACTTACTTGCACAGAGGTTCTACTCTAGTCAGACGACTAAATTGAATGATGGTATTTTAATCAAGTATTTCCTGTACTGAAACAAATGGTTGGGTTCAGTTCATTTTCTTACTTGACAAGTTGGTACTTGACCAGTACGCTTGCGAACTATTCTTTTTTTGTACACCAATATGTATAAATCACCATTTAAGAAGATGTGACCACTTTTGTACAACCAATACTTACTTGTGGGGTGATTCTAATTTCAGCAGGTATCGGTTCTTTTTCATTTTAAACAATTACTTCAACAAGTGATTGGGGTATTCACGTTTCCTTTGGTGTTCTATTATTATAACTACTAGACTACTTCAACTACTAACACGTGTATTTAATTTACCTAGTTAATAGCTCAACTACATACACTTAACTCAAATACGTGTGCTTGCTCAATGTTTACATAGTCCGACAACTGTTAATTATTTCAACAAGTAATTATGTTAACAAGTAATTACTTCACCAAGTAATACAACCACTACTCACTGGTGGGTGATTCTAATTCCATAAGGTATCAGTTTTTTAATTTTAAGCAATTACTTCAGCGACTCATCGGGGTATTCAAGTTTCCTTTGGTGCTCTCTTCTGATAATTACTAGATTATTTCAACTAGTAACACATTTCAAAAAGTAATTCCTGCAATTATATGAATAACATATTATGCGAAGTTCTATCAGGTGCACATTATGGAGTATTCGTGTATTATACTAATAAATATTAATTATTTGCGCAAGTACTTCTTATATGTGAATTAGTAATTCCGGTACTTGCACAATTTGCATACAACCTTACTATTTATACTAATAATTTGAACTAGTATTTTTCACATAACCCTTTAACTTTTCGTTCAACAAGAAATTATTTCACAAGTATTTATTTCAACAAGTATTTATTTCAACAAGTAATAACTGCAATTATATGAACTACCTATTATGTGAAGTAGTAATTCGTGTACTTGTACTTGCACAATTTTAGAAATATTCAGGTGACCATTAACTACTCATTGAACCTATAATTATTTCAACAAACAAGGACATTTGGATGTTGTCATGGAAACAAACAAGGACTCAATATTTGAATTGAAAATTAACCCGGTCAGTAATCGAATCCAAAAGGTTTTTGTTGCATATTATGTGAAGTAGTATTTACTGTACTTGCACATAATAAACATATCTTAAATATTTATAATAATTATTTGTACAAGTAACGTGTCTCCAGTGTTCACAAATCTTAATACCTAGGAATTACTCGAAGTTTTCATTCAAGTAAATATATCATTTATGAGAGAAATCTACTTGAATAGCATGCTTAGGTAAACATTTCAAAAAAATTAGGTATTCATTTCAAAGGCATACAAAATGCATCACACTGAACGCACCTGAACCCTAAATTTCTAAAGTTAGAAGAAGAACTTCAATACTACATGTAACAAAATCATGGATATAGTATGTAGCAAACCATCCTAATGCCCCACGAATATAGTATTGACCAAAAATTAATTAAACCCACAAAAAACTGACAACTGATTAACCATAGTAGTTTCTTAGCCCTGCGATAATTTCCAGCATACGAAGTCTCTGCGCACTGCCCCCGGCCGTGTTCATATTCATCTTGTATATAATGCATTCCATGAAGCACAAAACAAAACAGCCACTGTCCTCCCTGCAAAAGTTCAAACATAAAGTAAATTCAGTAATGTTTCGTATGAATCAATGTAATTTGAATACCAAAACAAAACAGCCACATATCATTGTAGTTGAATACCAAAATGGTATGTACATACACTCTTCTATGGGCAGGACACTTTCTCTTCTGCTCGAATTTGAATGCATCACGATTAAGCTTTTTAGATATTATGTAGTTTCTGGTCGTCCTCTCCGCATTTGACATACGTGCATATTCTATGCTAACACGACCTAGCTCATTGTGACTAGTAATTCGCTCCCGCCATTCCTTGGGGTTCTGAGTTGCAAGAGCTTCAAACGCGCTTCCGACATAAATTTCATCCATCCAATTGATGACGTAGTATGCCTATCAGAACAAAATACCGGGATAAAAACGTTATATTTAATAATGTATTACAAATACTTATGGAAAATCTATGTTGCCCTCACAATGGAGGGGCACCACACCCCCAGAATATCCATGCACTTAAGATTACGAAACGAATAAGAACAAATATTACCATTTGCCTTTCCATATTTTTGTGGTTGCCATTCTTGAAGGAGGTGTAATGTATAAATCTCTTGTCACGCTTTCTAATAACCAGGAGTGTATATTCATTTCTTGGCAAGTGATGCAGTGGCCATAGTACAACCTTACACGACCCGAACTTTTTCCATAGTTCTTCCATAACCAGTTTCAACACCATGTACTCCAGCCCACTGTATTCATTATCGCTTTGTAGGTTATCATGATGCGCTTTAATCCTTTCATGCTCTTTTATCATTTGCTGCATAGAGGTTAATCACAAAGCATTATTAAAGTATTATGGTAATTATTTATAATTCACTGTTAGTATACGCATTTTGGGGTACATGAAACACTTACACATCCATCAACATTAATGAAACAGAAATCGCCCATCAGTTCGGTAGGCAATTGATCCTCCAACACATCAATGTATTTTTGCATGAGCTGCATTTTTTGCCAAAAAACATCAAATATTGATTTACTTGAATGACAACTTGAATAAACGACATATTTATTACTCAAATAACATGTATTTATTTCAACAAGTAATAACTGCAATTATCTGAACTGCCTAATACGTGAAGTAGTAATTCATGTGCTTGTACCTGCACAATTTTAGAAATATTCAGGTAACCATTAACTATTCGTTGAACCTATAATTATTTCAACAAGTAATTACTCCAACTAGCTGAAGTACCGATTATGTGAAGTAGTATTTACTATACTTGCACATAATAAACATATCTTAAATATTTATTAATCATTATTTGTACGAGTATCGTGTCTCCAGTGTTCACAGATCTTAATAACTAGGAATTACTTGAAGTGGTCATTCAAGTAAATATATCGTTTATGAGCTTACATATATTACATATATAACACTATAAGTGTTCTTTCAACAAGTAATTATTTCAACAAGTTATTAATTTGCCACGTAATGGTTTCAATAAGTAATTACTTGAACCAGTAATTACAATCGCTAAGTATTTACTTCGGCAAGAAAATACTTCAACTAGTAATTTCGGATTGATGTGAACAAATTGAAGATCACAAACAAAAGATGAATAATATTGATGTGAACAAAGTTAAGATTGACTAATACCTCTTTATCGATAGCTCTTTCCAATATCATATTAGCTACCCCTGATTTCAGCATTGCGTCTGCATTAGGTCTGTTCACCATATCTTTGTATATTGTTGGTCTGCTTTATCGAAAAATATGAACACAAATATTAGAAATAGGAAGATATGTTGGAAACTATACATGAATTTAATGTCGTTGACTTACTTTTTCATCCTAAACAAATCCCTATACTTCTTTTGGGCCAGCAAAGACAAACTAAACCATGTGTTCATGCTAAAATTATGCTGGGCCACGTTAACAAAGGTGTAGGTTGAATCATTATTTCCAGCTACACCTTTCTCCCGATCCAAGCTCTTGGCAATTTCAGGTGTCGTATCATACAAGTACTTGGGGAACAAGACATTGGGCGCATGTCGGTTTCCGATCTTCACGTTCCGCTCAATCGATCCAACTTCAGCTTTTTTTCTTTCCCTTAAATCTCTGCTCCGCATGCCCCGCAGCTTCACCTACTTCAGTGGGAAACGGCATATCATACATGCAGTCCTCATCAACATCAACATTTGCAAATGGAACAATTTTCAATGGCTTAACCGGTAATTCACAGAATTTCACACCTTGTTGGAGAGCTCTCGCCCTACTTTCATCCAGCTTATCCACAGGCGGTTTATACAACACAATCTCTTAACAAACATCTAACGGGCCGCTAGGTTCTGCATGCATCGACTCAACCTCAGGCTCAGACGCTTCTACTGCACGTGCAATACGATCATTATCAACGTTCCCATCCAAATAGCCTTTGGAACTTTTCTCACTCAGATCACCACCCAACATGCCTTCCTTGTTGTCACGAGAAATATCAGCAACAATCGATCTAATTGTATCACTGATAAGGGACTCTAGCCCATCATTTTCAGTAATATCTAATCCAGGAGACAGTGATGGTTCTTTCTCCAGAATATCTGCATTTCTCAACACATCGGGAGAACTGGTCTGCTCATCACATGACTTTGCGGGCAAATCATCATCCGGGCCACTATTACCAAGAGATGCTCCCTCTATGCTTCCTAAATCCTCTCCAGTCATCAATACTGCCTCTCCGACTTGAAAACCAATTGGGGTATCTTCATCCACACCTATTGTAGTTTTTCCATCCATGCTCCCTTTACATAAACCATTTTTATCAAACACACCACCAATGTCGGTAGCGATCAAGACCTCATCTGCATCATCAACAATGTCAATATCAACCATTTCTTTGTCTACACCGACCATCGTTTTAGAATTATCTGGGTTATGTCTGCCCAAGCATTCTTCAGAGCCAGTATAGAGTTATGTCTTCGTTAGGAACATGCATGTTCGTATGCACTGACATATCAACCCTTACAGATGTCTCACCCTCATCACATCTCTTATCTAACACTTCATACAACTGATCAATTTTTTCGTCGGAATCCATCAGAGCACGACCAACGTCTGCATCCACATCCATCATCAACTTTTTGTAAATTGCCAGACTATCAGCAAGTACAACTTTATCGTCCCCAGGAACTCTCTCACAAACATCAACTAGGATTTTGTTCATTTGTAGTAGCATCCTTCTCAATTTCTTTCTTTTGTTATCACATTGAGGTACCTGTATTACCTCAAGTAAAAAATGAGATCCACACTGTTATGAAGCAAATATTAATGAAGAGCAGCACTGTAATGAAGCAAATACTGATGAAATGAAAATCATAATCTGCATTTCTCCAACCATTATTGCAGATTACTTGTTCTACTAATTTACATCGCTTCACTCACTGTTACCTACTGAGGTGTAAGGGGTTGAACATATAGTGAAAAGCCAACAATAATTAAACTACAGCATTTTACATTGGGTAAATGAACATTTTAGTAATTATCTCAACAATTACTAGTATAATGTCAAAATTAAATTTCGGTGGATGTATTATCTCAACCAGTAACACACTGATCTTTGTTATTACTAAAGTTAGATATATCCATCTTATGGTATTCACTTCATTAGTATTTGCTTCATTATTAAAGAGAATAAT
Organism: Orobanche coerulescens; assembly: GCA_033398695.1. Classification (NCBI taxonomy): domain Eukaryota; kingdom Viridiplantae; phylum Streptophyta; class Magnoliopsida; order Lamiales; family Orobanchaceae; genus Orobanche; species Orobanche coerulescens. The sequence continues at coordinate 17,694,642 of CM065801.1, forward strand.
TTTCACACAAGTTCTTACCCATCTACGATCCCTTTCATGATGTGATTTATATTGGGATTCGGTCTATGTCGGTTGACAGAAATCCATTTCTGTGTTCTCTTCCTCTGACAGCTCCCATTCATCTGGCGCAGCGTCAAATTTTGTATCAATTGAAGGCATTTTTTTCCCCTTCGCCTTATCCTTTGTGCCACGGACCTCCAGCAATCAAATCCTGTCACAAAAGTTAAAGTCATACACAAAATTGCACCACAAAACAAGTATATATAATATGTTTTTCACCGCAGAAATTTGTAAATACCACTAGCAGATTTGGATTGGCGTCAAGCTTACGTCCATTGAACATTTCATCTATCGACCAAACAACAAACCTCGGCCGCCCTTCCACGAGTCTCCCTTCCCGTGGTAGACGAACTCTGGTCATTTCCAAGAACCAATATTGCACCACCAACAAACAGCCATTAAGCGAACTAGGTTTACCAACGGTATGTTTTTTCAGACCCTCATACATGAAGTCCAACGTCATTCCTGCCCAGTCGTATTGGTTTATACTATCTGCATCCATACACACTCTAACCAAATCCCATGTAACATTAACACCCGTTCTAGAAAATAAAACCGCGACATGAGGTACATCAACAAAAGTGATGCCACTTTTTTGGGGTTTCTCAATCCAGTTTTCTTTTTCCCCTTCTTATCTTTCGAAAAAACCAACTCGTCCCATAGTTCTTCTCTTATAACACCACGCGTGACACTGATTGCTTCCTTACTTCTAAGAAACCAAAGCCCAGCTGCCAATGTACGGTGCTCCAACGAGACTACTGGCCTTAATTTTTTCAAATCTCCCTCTAAATTACCATCTAACCCAAACAACTCCACCATTTTTTCCCTTGATATTTTCTTCCTAACGTCTCCAAACACCCACTCCTCGGTGCTGTTGTCGTAATGCCTCATTATCACTTCAAAATCCATCTCCTGTTTATAGCAATCATTTTTTCATACAACACCATCTCTAAAGCAAGCAAACATGGGACCAAATGGTGTGTCATCAAGTATCTCCCACGTTCTTTGGGAATGCGCTCTTTATGTATGTTAATTTGATCAAGGACAGCCATAATGGTTACACGTTGTTGCGTGCACGGCACAACTTCGATCAAACACCCTTTTTTCTTCATCATTTTGTCTTTCTTGGCGTTAACTTTTTCTGGCCCAATTTCCACGAATTTGCGATCTATTCTTCCCTATCTCTTTGATACACGAGTACTTTTCTGTTTCTCCACGGGTGTCCTCTTCACTGATTCAGCCTGCTCGCTATTATCCGGTTCAAACTCCGAATCCGAATCGGAAACATCAACAAGATGCACAGTATGTGTTCTTTTCCCTCTTCTCGGCATCCTGTTAGAATCCGAATCGAAAACATCATCATGCACAGTCTGTGTTCTTTTCCCTCTTCTCGGCATCCTGTTCCAAATATAATACATGACCATAACAACAGTTATATCCGCTTATTTTCATACTGGTTAATGAACATCAATACGTAACTCAACAATTACTTGTTCTAATACTCATGAGATGGCTTTTTTGCAAATTTCCTATGCGTGTCCAAAATCATACATTATCTTTTATACCCTATATAGTTTGAAATACTTAATACTGGAGACATATACCTTATGCAACACAACTCTTCAATTACTTGTGCAAATAATGATGAGTTCCACGAAATTACATATTGCTAATATTGTTAATTACTTGTTCAGATAATGATATAAAATTAAAAATTATCTTCTGTACCCTTCACAGTTTCAAATACTTAATGATGGATGCAGCTCAACCTAGTACTACGCAACAAAAATCATCAACTACTTGTTCAAATAATGATGAGTTCCACGAGATTATATATTGCTAATATTGTTACTTGTTCAGATAATGATATAAAATTAAACATTGTCTTCTATACCCTTTACAGTTTCAATTACTTAAATATGGAAAGAACCCAACCTAGTACTATGCAACAAAACTCACCAACTACTTGTTCAAATAATGATGAGTTCCAATAATAACAAGTTCATACTATTGTTACTTGTTCAAATAATGACGCTTTCCAATGTAATCTACAATATATTTTCAATTCCACTAGTAACACAGTACTAAGAATGGACACACACCAACCTACTATTACGAAACAAAACTGAACACAACCTAGCACTACTAAAACAGTGAGAATAAATATCATATTATGCATATCAAATCAACCAACGGGCATGAATAATTCCTTAAATTTAATGCTTTTTCACTTTTCTGGGCATAAAAATAATATGCAATACAAGAACGGCAAACACTAATTACAACAACTGATAAAATTTCAAATTTTCCAAAGAGTTAACAAAAACTCAAATAATAAACACCATAAACATGAATTAACGCAAGAATATTGCCTTTCATATTATCTTTTTCGTGGTCTGTGGAGATTTCTTATTGCACTCAGATGAGAAAATAGTGTTATCGTTTCGCGCGAAACTTGATGACTCCAACCTCGGGAATGAATTCGCAGCTTGAAAATGGAGATCCTACAACGAAAATGGTTCCTTTGTGTGTATAATTTTGGGGCTGTGGTTTCAAAATGTCCTGCGGGATGCTTCACCTTCATGTGGGCGTCGATTGGACATTTAGAATGTGATGGAGAGAAGTGACCACCAGCGGGAAATTGGCGGTGCAGGGATATGAAGGGCACAATGGTAAAAGCCATATTTACTTTAATATATAATAAATTATATGTTTAAGGGATGTGTTAATGGGCAAAATAAGATTCAAGTTGTATTTCTTGGGCTTTCTCCCTAAAAAATTTGTTAAAAAATATTAATGTCAAGAAATATATGTACGCCATGTATAGTTTTTAAAGATATATTGATTCAATAGTTTATTTAAGAAAAAATATGTATTTAGTTTTTTTCCAAAGATTAATATTATATAGGTTAGTATTAATATGATTCACTTGTCATAATCGGAAATTTTAAGTTTTTAGGTAAGAAATAATCATTAGAAGAAAACATAAATCACTGTGCTCGAAAGAACATCGGTAAACACTTCACTAACGGAAATTATCGATTGAACTTCGTCTCAAAATTATTGTCAGGGAGGTATTGCCTACGATTTTCTTTTCCATGCGGAAATTTCCGACCGAATCCCCAACGGAATTTAAATTAAAAAATGATGGTAAACTTGGTCAGGAAAACGACTTTGACCTAACATTCCGTCAGTAATCCAATGGATTTTCCGTCCGTAATTTCTGATGATACTTCCGTCAGTAATGCCCGATAGTTGGTCAGCAGAATGCCCATTTGCCGAGCGAATGTTTGTCGGTGTTTACCGATGGAGGTTATACTGGCGGTAATTTTTCTGTCAGGATTTGCCGGGAGATTTAAATTATGTCGGTATTTTCATTATTTTTTTTACTTTTTATATTTTTTTAGTTCTACTTATATACAATCTGTAACACATAGTTATTCCTGTATACACGTATAACATCATATACACAGTGAATACTAATTTAAAATTACAAAAATCCACGCAATATAACATTACAACTGTAATTATTTACATAAAGGTTTGATCTGTGATTTTTGAAGTTAAAGTCAAAAGATATATATAATCTACTATGTAGAGTGTGTTGGGAAAAATACCGACAAACGTCACGTCACAACGAATAAAGCGGAATCTCGTTTGACAAATTCCCACTCTTTAATCGTAACTTTGTGGTTACCGATGAGTAGAGCAACAATTACAACTCGATAAAAATAATACAAATGATATTCGAAAGCGATAAATAACGAGACACAATTTTTAGCGTGGAAAACCCCTCAAAACGAGAGTAAAAACCACGGGACCGAAGCCGCTTAAATCCACTATCACCAATACACACAAATACACAATCGTCCCTAATACAAACTAGGGGTATACACCAATCATCAAATACTTGGTAATAAATGTTCTTCAAGTATTTGGAATCAACAACAACAAGATCGAGAAAAGAAATAATCGTGAATAGCTTACACAAAGAGCTAACGAAATATCCGAACTTCCGGACTCAAAATCTCGATCTACACCGGTGAAAAGATTTGCCCAATAGCTACCAAGCTCTTGTCAAAAGATCACGATGATCCGACCGATAAATCTCCGAAAAAATGAAGAAATGTATTTCTCTCTCTTGTTTCTCTCTCTATCTCTCTCTCTCTTGTTCTTCAAAGTGTAGAAGATGAAAAGTGATGAAGACCCGATGCAAAACAGCATAAAAGGATTCCCTTTTGCAGGGTTGACCCGTGTGCCGCGGCCCGGCCCAAGTGTGCCGCGGCACACAGCACAAAAACGCGCCCAGGCATCGGCAGGGGCCGCGGCCCGGCCGGCAGGGGCTGCGGCCCAGAGTACAGGCGCGCAGGCCTTGAGAAATAGGTACGGGGGCCGCGGCTCGGTAGGGATGAGCCGCGGCCCTGTGATCAGCGGCCGCTTGGCGTGTGTGTGTTCGGCGGCGCAGCGGTGTGTGCTCGACAGGCCGCGGCCCGTAGCATGGCTTCAGCGCGCCAGAGTTTCGAGGGGGGGCGCGGCTCGAAAGCCTTGTGTCGCGGCCCAACAATGCAAGGTGAGAAAATGACTTTTTCAAGCGTAGTGCCACGGCCCGGAGGGTTTGTGCCGTGGCCCGGAGTCGAGTCGACTCCGAAAAAGCCTATATTTCGGAAATTACTCCTATAAATCTCCCTCTTTCCGGAATATAGGAAGAGTTTGCCATCCCGGCGATCGAACAACACACTTTCATCTTATCTCTACTTAACGCCTTGGTTAACATATCAGAACCATTATCATCGGTATGAACTTTATCAAGTCCAAACAAACCATCCTCCACAGCATCTCGGATCCAGTGATACCTCACATCGATATGTTTCGTTCTCTTGTGAAAAGACGCATTCTTAGCCAAATGAATCGCACTTTGAATATCACAAAGAACCACGTAACGTCGTTGTCGGAAGCCTAGCTCTAGTAAAAACATTTTCAACCATAAGAGCTCTTTACACGTTTCCACCGCCGCAATATACTCGGCCTCCGTTGTAGATAAGGCAACGCACTTTTGCAATCTTGATTGCCATGACACGGCCCCCCCTGCGAACGTCATCAAATAACCGGAAGTGGATTTTCAGTTATCTTCATTACTGGCCATATCCGAATCAGAATAACCAACAAGCATTGCTTTTCCATTTCCAAACGTAATCCCCAATTTGGAAGTACCCCGCAAATATCTAAATATCCATTTTACGGCTTCCCAATGCTTCTTACCTGGATTCGATAGAAACCGGCTCACCACTCCCACGGCATGAGCAATGTCGGGCCTAGTACATACCATAGCGTACATCAAACTCCCGACCGCTGAGGCATATGGAATTTTATCCATATCCTCAATCTCCTCCTTCGTCTTAGGGCAATCTTGGCTCGTCAATTTAAAATTGTTAGTAAGAGGCGAACTAACAACTTTAGCTTTGTCCATGTTGAAGCGTTTAAGCACCTTCTCGATATATTGCTCTTGCGACATGTGCAATTTCCGGGCTGCTCTATCCCGAGTGATTCTTATTCCAAGAATTTGTTTAGCCGCCCCCAAGTCTTTCATGGCAAAAGACTTACTCAATTCTTCCTTCAAGTTGGAAATCCTTTCGGCATTCTTGCCAACGATCAACATGTCGTCCACATAGAGCAATAAGATGATAAAATCATCATCACCGAATTTCTTAAAAATACGCAATGGTCGAGAGTCGTCTTCCGGTAGCCTTGCTCCCCCATAACCGACTCAAACTTCTTGTACCATTGCCTTGGTGCTTGTTTCAACCCGTATAAACTCTTCCGAAGTTTACACATATAATCCTCTTTTCCTTCGACCTCAAATCCTTCCGGTTGTTTCATATAAATTTATTTGTCAAGGTCTCCGTGAAGAAAAGCCGTCTTGACATCCATTTGCTCGACCTCAAGATCAGGGCTAGCCGTAATACCAAAGACCAATCGCATTGATCCTATCTTCACAACCGGAGAAAAAATCTCGTCAAAATCAATGCACTTCTTTTGACTAAATCCTTTCACTACGAGTCTAGCTTTGTATCGGGGCAACGAGGTATGCTCTTCCGCAAAATATTATTCTCATGCAACGAGGTATCTTCACCAACTCGTAAGTATTATTCTCATGCAAGGAACTCATATCGTCTTGCATGGCATCCATTCATTCCTTCTTCTTTTCATCCTCCATGGCCTCCGCAAAATATTCGGGCTCTCCCTCATCGGTGAGTAAGACATACTCATCGGCCGAATAACGGGTGAAGGGATGACGGTCCCTCATCGACCGCCTATGTGGAACAAAAGATGGCATGTTCGTCACAGGTAGCTCGGGATGAGCTCCATCGGTGTCATCTTGTCTTAACTCATCGTTGTCACCGGCATCTCGTTGTTCATCATTTTGGACATCCTCTCCACCCGGTGTCTCAACATGTTGTGGAGGAACGGTGTCCAAATCAATAAGATCATAGTCGTGTTGTGGAGCCGACTCTCCATTCTCAACATCTTTCATCGTTTGATCTTCTACAAAAACAACGTCTCTCGACCGAACAAGCCTCTTTGTAACCGGTTCATATAATCTATACCCGAACTCATCAAGCCCGTAGCCAATAAAAATACACGGTTTCATCTTGGAATCAAGCTTTGATCTCTCATCATTCGGGATGTGGCAGTATGAGATATCTTTACCACTCCACACCTTATCCGGGACATCAAACTCCAAAGGTACACACGGCGTCAAATTGATAACATGAACCGCCGTGTTCAAAGATTCTCCTCAAAACGACTTTGGCAATCCGGCATGTGAGAGCAAACAACGAGCTCTCTCGACCAAAGTCCGGTTCATTCTCTCCGCCAAGCCATTGAGTTGCGGAGTCTTCGGGGGCGTCTTTTGATGTCGGATCCCTTGTTCTCGGCAATATTCATCAAAGGGTCCGGTGTACTCACCACCATTGTCCGTCCGGAAACACTTTAGCTTCTTCCCTGTGTCTCTTTCCACCGAGGCATGAAATTGTTTGAAAGTGTCTAACACTTGATCTTTGGTCTTCAAGGTGTAAGCCCACACCTTCCTAGAGTGATCGTCGATGAATGTGACAAAATATCGGCAACCATCGAGGGTCCTAGTCTTCATAGGACCACAAACATCGGAATGAACAAGATCAAGCACATTTTCCTTCCGTGAAGGATTATGACTCTTAAAAGTAACTGTCCTTGTCAAAAGATCACGATGATCCGACCGATAAATCTCCGGGAAAATGAAGAAATGTATTTCTCTCTCTTGTTTCTCTCTGTCTATCTCTCTCTTGTTCTTCAAAGTGTAGAAGATGAAAAGTGATGAAGACCCGATGCAAAACAGCATAAAAGGATTCCCTTTTGCAGGGTTGACCCGTGTGCTGCGGCCCGGCCCAAGTGTGCCGCGGTACACAGCACAAAAACGCGCCCAGGGATCGGCAGGGGCCGCGGCCCGGCCGGCAGGGGCCACGGCCCAGAGTACAGGCGCGCAGGCCTTGAGAAACAGGTACGGGGGCCGCGGATCGGCAGGGATGAGCCGCGGCCCCAGGTGATCGGCTGTAATATCCGTAATTTTCCATTTTTAGCAGTTTCTATTTTTGGTGTATGTCTATTTTTATCGACTCGCTTGTAACCTTTTCGAAATTTTGAATCTACTTTGTTCTTGGAGTTTTTCCATTTGGACGAGTTTTGATGATGTTTTCACGTAATTTCGTTTTATGACATGTTTTGCCGTATGAACGTTCGATTCTTGTAAAACTCATTCGTTTTCGTTGTTTTTTGGTTTGTACAAGTTCGTATGGTTGAGGGTCATGTGGAGACTTTCGGTTTGTAAATCCGACGTCGTTTCGTGATTTTCGGGCACTTGGGCCATTTTTGTAATTTCCTAATAGTTTAGGGAATCTCATTTTCGTTGTCGCATTACGGACCCTTCGATGGTCGGAATTGTATTTTCTTTCAGCGCTTAGCTCCGTCATCTTGTATGCTTCGCGTTCATGTTCCTGGATTCTGGTCTCGTCGTGCGTTTCGTGTTTTGTACCCTCGACAGCAGCTTACTGCTGATGTGACATCAGCAGTACTAAACTGCTGTGTAGGTAGCGCACGCTACTCCTGTTACCTTGCGTCCGCTACCGATATGCATTTAGCGTACGCTAACTCCCTATTGTTAGCGTACGCTAACGAATGGTGGCAGTAGCCACTGGACCTATCACGGCCCCGTTAGCGCGCGCTATATATGACAGTTAGCATGCGCTAACTCCACAGAATATATAAGTCAGCGGGCAGTTTCAGAACAGCAGTTTTATTCTTTTCTCTTCGTTTCTTCGACGTGCGACCTCAGAGGCGATTTCCACCGGTTCTATTCGGAGTTCTCTTCAAATTCCATCACGGTAGAATCGAGCCATCATATCATAATCAGCATAATCACCCTTCATCAGCCGAATTAAAGGTAATTCCTCAGGAACCCTAATTTTGACGAATTTGGGGGTTTTTCGGGATTCTAGGGTTTAGTTCCGAATTGTTCATCTATATTACGATATTCTTTACCGATTGTGATTATTGAGTGATTCTAAATCCAATTTCCTGGATTTTAATCCGCGAATTATCAATACGGGGAGATTTTGCGTAAACCCTCGCCCGTATCAATTGATCGTTCATTGTCGTATTATGTAATCGGGGTTATGGGTGTATTCCATTAGAGTATTGTTGTCCGTTGGGACTGAACTGTGTTGACCCTTCGTTTAGGAACCGTTGTTTTCCACCCGGACCATTCGTAGTCGTGTTTCACTTCCGTTTCTTCAAGAATGTCTCAAAGGCAAGTACTTTATATTTGTTTACATGTTCTAGTATTTGAATTATGGCTGTATCGTGGTTGTTGTGGATGGTTATGTGTATGTTCACCTAGGGACGGTCCGACGGGGCCTCTAGGGATACGTATTGCCGTGAGTGTGCGTATCGCGAACCGTGGTTAGCCACCCAGGGATGTCCGACGGGGCTCTGCGGGGTACGGTGGTCGTGAGTCTCGTACCAACGGTTAACTTTGAATTGTAATTTATTGGAGATAATGTGTTTTACGATTGTACAATGTAAATATTTCGGAATATAAAATGTTTTCTAAAATGACTTTTTGGCGCATATATTCATCTGATTAGAATGTAGTTCAAATGGATCGTACTTGCACTAGCAGTTGTCGCTAACCCCTTAAATGGGGGAAATACTTTTTGTATTTCAGGTATCGATCGTGGGGACAAACGAGCACTTGAGCCGTATGAGGATGATGGGCAAGCATGATACTGATCAGTAGTCATTTGTTGGTGTTCAGTTCAGTCTATTACTTTTTATGTCTTGTTTTGGGACTTTTGTATTATAAAATTGGTTTAAGTACTCGAGTACTTCTTTTTTCAAAATTGTTAATGTTGTGTTCCTGTTTTGGGAAATGGATTGATGTCGGATTTTATTGTCGGATTGTAATCTTATTCGAATTGTCGTATTATTGATGATTGTTTGTCGTTGTCAAATGTCTTGTTGGTACGTTAGCCTGATGGATTCCATAGTGTGGAGTCCACGGCGCTGTAATATGCCCTGAACGTCTTGGGGGTGTTACAGAATATGGTATCAGAGCTTAGGTTATGGATACCTAGGCTGTCGGTTATTTGGGTCTAGTTAAGTGTCGTTTTTTGGGACAGTATCACTGCTATGCCATCATCTCAGTACGCCGGTGCTCGTAAGTTTTCCTAACTTGACTCGTTTCACCGTTATGTTCTATTCCTGTCTTAGTATCTTGTTGCGTTTTGCATTTGAATTGTACTTACCCATTGCTTCTTCAGAATTCCTGCTGGTAGAGGACGCGGACGCGGTCGCGGACGCGGTAGGGGATGTGGCGCAGCCGGTGGGGCGGCCATGTCCGATCACTCGGGAATTGATTCGGCGATGCCTTCTTTGTCGAACATTGTTCCCCCTAGTTCCGGAGGTCAGCAGGACCAGTCTGCTAGCTCCGGTAATGCACATGAAAATGTTGGAGTGGCCAACATTTTGCAACAAGTAGCGAACCAGATGACGCTACTGACTCAGGCTGTTCTAGTCGGCCAAGCTAATGCCAACCCGGTTCCGCCTACTGGATCCGGCAATGATAAGCTACTTCAGGACGTGATTCGTATACGTCCTCCGCAGTTTGATGGTGCTTCCTACCCTTCTGGTTGGGAGAATTGGCTATTCGAGATGGAGAAAGTATTTGAGGCTGCTAATTGTTCCGAGGAGAGGAAAGTACCCATTGCTCAGTACTTCCTCGCCAAGGAGGCAGCAACATGGTAGAAAGCGGTGAAACCGCGTGACCGGGCAACTACGTGGGCAGAGTTTCGGGATCTGATGGAAGACGAATTCTGTCCTTGGCCAGTGAAAGAGGGGAGGATCCGAGCCTTCTTTGAGGCTAAGCCCCAAGATGTTTCTATATCTCAAGCTATCAAAGACTACAATCAACAGTTGCATTATGTGAGAAACCAAGTACGAGATGAGCTTGATAAGATCCGCCACTTTGATATGCGGATGAAACCGAGGGTGCGCCACTACATGTCTGGTCTGGGGTGCACGACTTTGAAAGATTATCAGAATAAAACGATGACTTATGAGATGTCGTTTTCTGCGACAGAGACGACAACCGAAGGGAAGAAGCAGAAGACCTCCGGTCAGTTTTCGGGAGGCAAGTCAGGAGGGTATCCGAAGGCTCAGTCTGGTTCGCGAGTCTTCGGGAGCCAGTCGCCATCAGTTGGTCGAGGAAACGGTTCTAGGTCAGCTCCTGCTGGTTCCGTTCGTGGTCCTACGTGCTTCAACTGTAGTCGTCCGGGCCACATGATGAGTGAGTGTGATAGGCCTCCGATTCAGTGTCTTGCTTGTGGTCGGATGGGTCATCGTGCTAAGTTTTGTACGGATGCATCTCGGGCTCCAGTTACTCAGATATCAGCCCCAGCTGCGGGAGAGCCGAGTGTGAATCAGGCACCGACAGTTCCTCAGCCGCAGCAGAGTCTTGGTAGAGGTCGAGGACGTGGTCAGCCTTCTAGAGGGGGAGCTTCTAGTGCGGGGTCTGTTCCGCCCCGAGTGTACGAGATGAGACGAGCAGGAGATCCTGACGCGACGGTGGCTACAGGTACCGTCCACATCCTTGATCATCCTGTTTTCGTACTGTTCGATTATGGTGCTACGCATTCTTTTATATCTATGGATTGTGTGCGTCGTCTGCATGTTGATTTCCTAGTTGCATATGAGCCTTTTGTTGTTAAACTTCCTAGTGGGGATAGCATCGTGGGGGATCGTGAGATTAGAGATTTTTCTGTGACTATCGCGGGGAGGGATTGGCCTTCTAATCTGATTGTGGTATATATTTGAGATGAGGATTTGATTCTTGGTGAGGATTGGCTGGACCATCATGGGGCGATCATGAATTATAGAACGAGAACCGTTTCGATGTTAGCTTCTGACGGTACCGAGCATTCCTTTGTGGGACGTAAGGGGAGTAGCCAGAGACTCTTGATCAGCGCCTTGAAGGCGGTGAGGCTTCTTCGGGGAGGTTGCACGGGTTATTGGTGTTACGCCTTGAGATCGGAATAAGGGGGAGTCGAGCTCTCGTCTATTCCAGTAGTGTGTCAGTATCCTGATGTTTTTCCAGACGAGTTGCCGGGTTTTCCGCCGGACCAAGAAGTTGAGTTTACAGTCGATTTAGAGCCGGGTGCAGCACCGATTTCTAAGACGCCATACCGTATGGCGCCTGTCGAGATGCTTGAGTTGAAGAAACAGTTGGGAGAGTTGCTAGACATGGGGTATATTCGACCGAGCGCTTCACCTTGGGGCGCACCGGTCCTGTTTGTGAAGAAGAAGGACGGATCACTTCATTTGTGTATCGACTACCGAGAGTTGAACAAAGTGACCATCAAAAACAAGTATCCGCTCCCGAGGATTGATGACTTGTTTGATCATTTGCAAGGGGAAACCGTGTTTTCGAAGATTGATTTGAGATCGGGGTATTATCAGCTCCGAGTGAAGGATACCGATATTCCGAAGACGGCCTTTCAGACGAGATACGGACACTACGAGTTTGTGGTTATGCCTTTTGGGCTAACCAACGCACCAGCCGTGTTCATGTATGAACAAAGTCTTTATCGAGTACCTCGATAAGTGTGTAGTCGTTTTTATCGACGATATCCTGATTTACTCGAGGAGCGAGGGGGAGCACGCCCGTCATTTGCATATCGTATTAGATATTTTGAGAACTCAGCATCTTTTTGCAAAGTTCTCAAAGTGCGAGTTTTGGTTACGGGAGGTTATGTTTCTCGGTCATGTGATCTCGGTAGGTGTTCGTGTGGACCCACATAAGGTAGAGCGGTGTTGGATTGGGCGCCGCCCAAGAACGTGAAGGAGGTCCGCAGCTTTACGGGATTAGCCGGGTATTACCAGATTCGTCGAGGGTTCTCTAAGCTCGCTCGACCCGACTCGGTTATTCTGAAGTCAGAGAAGTTTGTGTGGACCGATGAGAGGCAGAATAGTTTTGAGGAGTTGAAGAAGCGGTTGACGACCGCTCCTGTTTTGGCTTTACCGAGTGGTAATGATGGTTTCTCAGTTTATAGTGATGCCTCGGGCCAAGGGCTCGGATGCGTACTTATGCAACATGGGAGGACGATTGCCTATGCTTCCCGTCAGTTGAAACCGTACGAGCTGAATTACCCTACACACGATCTTGAGTTGGCCGCAGTCGTATTTGCGTTGAAGATCTGGCGTCATTACTAGTATGGCTCGTCGTGTCAGATTTTCACCGATCACAAGAGCCTGAAGTACATTTTCACCCAGAAAGCGCTTAATATGAGACAGAGGAGGTGGTTGGAATTGATTAAGGATTACGATCTCGAGATCCTCTATCATCCGGGCAAGGCTAATATGGTAGCAGATGCTTTGAGCCGGAAATCGGTATCACTTCGGGCGCTTGAGTTGCTTACGGACCAGCCGGGACTTCAGCGAGAGTTTACGAGGTTGAGCATTGAGGTTGTACTGCCATAGAGTTCCGGGAAGTTGCGTACTCTTGAGATTTCTTCATCTCTGGTCGATGACATAAAATCGGGACAGTTGGAGGACCCGATGTTTATTCAGCTTCGAGAGAGTGTAGGGAAGGGGAAAGCCCCGGGATTTGTTATTCATGAGGACGGAGTTTTGAGATTCCGAGGTCGGTTGTGTGTTTCGAACGACTCGGAATTGAGGCAGAGTATTATGCGAGAGGCTCATGCGTCACCTTACTCAGTCCATCCGGGCTCGAGTAAAATGTATAAAGATCTGAGGAAAAATTTATGGTGGAACGATATGAAGAAGGAGGTAGTTCAGTTTGTGGCTAAGTGTTTGACTTGTCAGCAAGTCAAGATTGAGCATCGTGACCCGGTAGGTTATTGAAACCACTTCCCGTCCCGGAATGGAAGTGGGAGGATATCTCTATGGATTTTGTCACGGGTTTGCCGAGGACGAAGACTGGTATGAATAAGGTGTGGGTGATTGTAGACCGACTGACTAAGTCGGCACATTTTCTGGGCATCAAGGATACTTGGGGTCCAGAAAAGTTGGCTCGTATTTTTATCGCACAAATAGTGAGGCTTCATGGTACGCCGAGGACCATTATTTCAGATAGAGATGGCCGGTTTGTATCGTACTTTTGGCAGGCGGTACATAAGGCATTGGGGAGACGGTTGCGTTTGAGTACATCTTTCCACCCTCAGACTGACGGACAGTCCGAACGTACCATTCAGACGTTCGAGGATTTGTTGCGCGCGTGCGCGTTAGATTAGAGTAGTGACTGGGAGGAGCATTTGGCCTTAATTGAGTTTACTTATAATAATAGCTGGCACGCATCGATTAAGATGGCACCGTATGAGGCACTTTATGGCCGACGTTGCCGATCACCGATATGTTTGGATGAGCCGTCCGATTTGGTTAGCACCGAGCCGGACCTTGTGTTGGAGACGAGGGAGAAAGTTGAATTGATTAGGAAGAGAATGTTGGCTGCTCAGAGTCGACAAAAGTCTTATGCGGATGTTAGGCGTAGACCTTTGGAGTTTGAGGTGGGAAATCATGTTCTGTTGAGAGTGTCTCCGACGAAAGGAGTTTTCCGTTTTGGGAAGAAGGGGAAACTCAGCCCGAGATATATTGGACCTTTCGAGGTATTGGAGAGAGTCGGTGAGTTGGCATACCGTTTGGCTTTACCTCCGTCGCTGAGTCATGTGCATAGCGTATTTCACATTTCCCAGTTGAGGAAGTACGTTCCGGACCCGTCCCACATTATTGACTTTGGGGACGTGGAGATCGAGAAGGATGTTACGTTTGAAGAGAGGCCCGTCAGAATTTTGGAGCGTCGTGACAAGCAGTTAAGGCACAAAACCATTCCTTTGGTTAAGGTGCATGGTCGAGGCACGGAGTAGAAGAAGCGACGTGGGAGTTAGAGGAGGATATGCGTTCGACGCATCCCGAACTTTTTGATTCTTAAGTTTCGGGACGAAACTTTATTTTAGAGGGGGAGAATGTAATATCCGTAATTTTCCATTTTTAGCAGTTTCCATTTTTGGTGTATGTCTATTTTTATCGACTCGCTTGTAACCATTTCGACATTTTGAATCTACTTTGTTCTTGGAGTTTTTCCATTTGGACGAGTTTTGATGATGTTTTCACGTAATTTCGTTTTATGACATGTTTTGCCGTATGAACGTTCGATTCTTGTAAAACTCATTCGTTTTCATTGTTTTTTGGTTTGTAAAAGTTCGTATGGTTGAGTTGGTCATGTGGAGACTTTCGGTTTGTAAATCCGACGTCGTTTCGTGATTTTCGGGCACTTGGGCCATTTTTGTAATTTCCTAATAGTTTAGGGAATCTCATTTTCGTTGTCGCATTACGGACCCTCCGATGGTCGGAATTGTATTTTCTTTCAGCGCTTAGCTCCGTCGTCTTGTATGCTTCGCGTTCATGTTCCTGGATTCTGGTCTCGTCGTGCGTTTCGTGTTTTGTACCCTCGACAGTGACTTCTGCGATGTGACATCGCCAGATCAATCTGCGTGTAGGTAGCGACGCTACTCCTGTTACCTTGCGTGCGCTACCGATATGCATTTAGCGTACGCTAACTCCCTATTGTTAGCGTACGCTAACGAATGGTGGCAAAGAGCCACCGGACTGTCCACGGCCTGTTAGCGCGCTATATATGTGATTAGCGTGCGCTAACTCACGTAATATATAAGTCAATGGCGCTTTGAAGCAGTTTTATTCTTTTCTCTTCGTTTCTTCGACGTGCGACCTCAGAGGCGATTTCCACCGGTTCTATTCGGAGTTCTCTTCAAATTCCATCACGGTAGAATCGATCCATCATATCATAATCAGCATAATCACCCTTCATCAGCCGAATTAAAGGTAATTCCTCAGGAACCCTAATTTTGACGAATTTGGGGGTTTTTCGGGATTCTAGGGTTTAGTTCCGAATTGTTCATCTATATTACGATATTCTTTACCGATTGTGATTATTGAGTGGTTCTAAATCCAATTTCCTGGATTTTAATCCGCGAATTATCAATACGGGGAGATTTTGCGTAAACCCTCGCCCGTATCAATTGATCGTTCATTGTCGTATTATGTAATCGGGGTTATGGGTGTATTCCATTAGAGTATTGTTGTCCGTTGGGACTGAACTGTGTTGACCCTTCGTTTAGGAACCGTCATTTTCCACCCGGATCATTCGTAATCGTGTTTCACTTCCGTTTCTTCAAGAATGTCTCAAAGGCAAGTACTTTACATTTGTTTACATGTTCTAGTATTTGAATTATGGCTGTATCGTGGTTATTGTGGATGGTTATGTGTATGTTCACCTAGGGACGGTCCGACGGGGCCTCTAGGGATACGTATTGTCGTGAGTGTGCGTATCGCGAATTGTGGTTAGCCACCCAGGGATGTCCGACGGGGCTCTGCGGGGTACGGTGGCCGTGAGTCTCGTACCAACGGTTAACTTTGAATTGTGATTTATTGGAGATAATGTGTTTTACGATTGTACAATGTAAATATTCCGGAATATAAAATGTTTTCTAAAATGACTTTTTGGCAAATATATTCATCTGATTAGAATGTAGTTCAAATGGATCGTACTTGCACTAGCAGTTGTCGCTAACCCCTTAAATGGGGGAAATACTTTTTGTATTTTAGGTATCGATCGTGGGGACAAACGAGCACTTGAGCCGTATGAGGATGATGGGCAAGCATGATACTGATCAGTAGTCATTTGTTGGTGTTCAGTTCAGTCTATTACTTTTGATGTCTTGTTTTGGGACTTTTGTATTATAAAATTGGTTTAAGTACTCGAGTACTTCTTTTTTCAAAATTGTAAATGTTGTGTTCCTGTTTTGGGAAATGGATTGATGTCGGATTTTATTGTCGGATTGTAATCTTATTCGAATTGTCGTATTATTGATGATTGTTTGTCGTTGTCAAATGTCTTGTTGGTACGTTAGCCTGATGGATTCCATAGTGTGGAGTCCACGACGCTGTAATATGCCCTGAACGTCTTGGGGGTGTTACATCGGCAGCGCTCGGCAGGAGTGTGTTCGGCAGCGCTTGGCAGGAGTGTGCTCGGCAGGGGCCGCGGCCCAGCAGGCAGGGGCCGCGGCCTAGAGTACAGAAGCTCGGCAGCGCCCAGGAGTTTCGGGGGGGCCGCGGCCTAGCAGTGAAAGGTGAGAAAATGACTTTTTCAAGCGTAGTGCCACGGCCCGGAGGGTTTGTGCCGTGGACCGGAGTCCAGTCGACTCCGAAAAAGCCTATATTTCGGAAATTACTCCTACAGAGTGACCATCATTCCTCGGTGGTGGCCGAGGAATGGGGAACTATCCCTGCTGTCACAGATCCTCCATCATCTGTGATATGGTCTGTTGCACCTGTGACAGCATCTGCTCCTACATTTGCATCTGCATCCGAGACTGCATATGTATCGTATCAGTCGTATGGTTGATATGTGATTCGGGCATACCTCATAGAGTAAGGCGTAAATTTTACCGCACGACAATTGATTCTACACTGTTATATCGCATTGAGTGTTGGGCGGTAACATAATATTACGTTCAGAAGATGAATGCGGAGGAGATGCGTATACTACAGTAGATATGTGGTCATACAAGGAAATAAGGTTATTATGGAGAGATAAGAGTTGCGTCTATAGAAAATAAGATGATGGAGAATCGGTTAAGATGATTTGGACATGTGAGATGGAGACTTGTTGATGCTTCAGTGGGGAGGCTTGAAGACCGAGGAAAAAATAAGATTATAGAGGGTAGAGGAAGACCCAAGAAGATATGGATAAATATGATTTGAAAACGATATGGGGTTCATCGGGATTGGAGAAGATATGGGAATGGAAAGGACAACGTGGAATGGAAATAAATGGGTGGTGATTGAGTTAAATTCTTTTCTATTTTTTTTATATTTTTTTATTTTTATTATTAATATTTTTTTTGGAACAAAGATAATTTTATTCCAGATAGTCAAGTGAGTACATCATCACAATACAAAGAAATCCCTCAAGGTACGCTGATTAAAAAGAAAGCTAACTTAGGTTTATTATTAATATTATTTTTAGTATTTTTTTTCTCAAGAGTCGATATGATTTCTTTTACACTTCATAATTTTTATTTTTTTTGCTCTTAATTGTTTTTTTTTTTTTTGGTGGTTGGCGATTTTAAAGGATAAATCATTTTAGCCGAGACGAGACCAGATTATTTTAGAATGAAGGTTCAAATATTGTTGTTATTGCGTTAACTGTCATAACAGTATGACCTTCTCCATTTTAAGTATTAAATATTTTTTAATTTTAATTATATATTAAACCA
Source organism: Orobanche coerulescens (assembly GCA_033398695.1). NCBI lineage: Eukaryota > Viridiplantae > Streptophyta > Magnoliopsida > Lamiales > Orobanchaceae > Orobanche > Orobanche coerulescens. The sequence goes on from CM065801.1 coordinate 17,712,605, forward strand.
TCCATTTATAGAGGGGAATTTTTTTTAAGGACTGTAACTTTAGGGGTGGCAAAAATAGGATTGTAATTTTTTGGACTGGCAAAAATAATATTGTAACTTTTCGGGCTTGCAAAAGTAGGACCGTAACTTTTTAAAAGTAGCAAAAATAGGCTTGTAACTTTTTAAAATAACAATTTAAGGTCAAATCAAGTCAAGATTGCCCTCTTGCGGGCTCAAATTGCACATGTGGGAATTCTTATTAATATAAATATACTTTCATGAGAATTTTTCAGAAAAAAATTCAGAAAAAATAATATTCCAGAAAAAACAAAAAAAAACTAAATTAAAAGGGAATTTGTATAATATATCACAAATTAATGGGTAATTTATAAATATGTCCCATTATAATAATATCATAATTATATATCTTATTATCAGTTTTTAATTTAAAGGGAGACCAATATAGCTTTATTATATTAATTAAAAATATTTAATTTTAAATTTAATGATTATAATTTTTAAATTTAACCATTAAAAATATTTTTTTTCCTTAGAACAGGCCCACGAGGGGCAAAATTTTAAATTTAACCATTGAAATTTATTTTTTTATTTTTAGAACATAAATAAATTATAATTAATACGGAGAAGTTTGTATAAAAATTGAAACGAAATTATGCAAGTTGGAAAATAATTTTCTTCTCTTAAATACAATTTAAAAATATAATTAATCAATATAATATGTAATATAATATAATATAATATAATGATAATATATATATATTATTTTACAAAAATAAAATAAATATACTTAACGGAATGACTAAAACGAGTTTATTTAGCTTTTTATGTTGTATTTTATATTTTAATTGTTGCAAAAGATTACTTGCACAGTTATTAAACAGGTGGAATATCCAAAAAAGAACAAAATATGTGCAATTTAAAAAAACGACAAGATTAGTTGTCCAGAAACACATTTTTCATTATCATGTCAAAAAAATCTTTTAAAAATGACATGAAATTTAACTTTAAAAAAATAAAATTAGTAAAAAATGACGTATAATTTAGAAGTATGTTTATATTAATAAAAATTCCCACTTGTGCAATTTGAGCCCGCAAGAGGGCAATCTGTGCTTGATTTCGCCTTAAATTGCTATTTTAAAAAGTTACATGCCTATTTTTGCTACTTTTAAAAAATTACGGTCCTACTTTTGCCAGCTCAAAAAGTTACAGTTCTACTTTTGCTAGCCCGAAAAGTTACAATACTACTTTTGCCACCCCTAAAGTTACGGTCCTTACAAAGAAAAAATTCCCCCATTTATAGATGTAGAATTTCAACGGATTGTATCAGTTTACTCCATTTTAATTCTTGAGAGTGAAAGGGCAAGTCCCTCGCCAATTTGAGGCGAATATAGATCTGAAGTTCAAAAATCAATTTTTATAACAATTTCTGAATTTTGTCACTTAAGGTCTGTCTAATTTTGCGTTTTGCAAGTTAATACCCGGAAATTTCATTTCAAAATCAAATAGTGATGAGAAAAGTAGTTCTAATCTTTGTATATCAAAGGTAAGGTTAATAGTATTAGTGCATTCAACACTCTCCCTCATACCTAGCATGACTTAAGACTTAGTACAATGTAAACTCTTTAACTCGGGTAGCGTGGAGTTAGAACAAGTGGGCAGTTGGACTCACACGTGTAGAGAGTCTGCTCTAATATTATATTAATGTCCGTGGTTCCATCTTAAAACCAATCGACAGTAAGAGGAGTAGTCTATGATCTTTATATATTGGAGATAAGAATAATATTTGTCGATGTGAAAAAAATATTAATTTCTTGTTATTAATATCATTTTCACCATATACAAAGTAAAAGAAAAGAATTTGAAAGGGTGTTAGCCCATAAATACATGAGAGTAAACATCATATTGAATTACATTAATTGGTCTCTATGATCTTGTTACTTATCAAGTAAACGAGTCTTTATCCAACCCGTGCGATGCACGATCATTGGTTGAATATCTACGTGTTTTGTACGTAATATTGGTGCAGACGGTTGAATGAGTATATGGCGGAATTTAGATGCCTTTTAGAGAAGTTTATAGGGTTTTTTATTGTTATTGTCCTTTTATTTTAGTCTATGTAATTAGTTATATGTAATGTATTGTATTTATTTTAGTTGATTTGATTGCGTTGCACCGGTTTTTTTCTGATAAACTATTGAACTCTTGCTTATGTATTAAACTAATTTTTTTATTTGTTATTACTCCATATAATTTACAAATGGGGTCGAGCAAAAATTATGTAGTTTGTCATTTATATTCATTATTCAAGGTGATAACCGTAAGGAAAGTATTTTTGTGTGTCTTTTTATTTAAGGTTGAAATTTACTAATGTGAATCATTAGTATATTTGTGTTCTTACTTGCATTGTGGCTTAGGTAACTTTTAAATTATGTTTGATAACTTTTAAATTGTGATTTGTTTAGACCCGTGTGATACACTTAGGTTGTATATTGTGTTATCTTGAATCGTTAGTCATCAACCTAGTTAGTGATGAATCTAATTAGTGCTCATTCCAATAATCAAAATAAAAATAATACAACTTCGATAAGGGTCATTTGTTTACTGCAAATGTTAATATGGCAACACTTTGAGGCTTTGATCAAAGGATGTTACAAACATTTAATAGTCGTGGCGAAGCGCGAACCATGTACACTCGTTTATGACATTCAAAGAGAAAAAAAAATTGACGATCAACTTTTTTTCTTGTTCAAAATAAAGGTACCCTAAATATTTCTTTTGTTTCTGAACACCATAAATAATTGATATACATTAGATCTCAAAGAAACTTATTACAATTAACACATTTGTGTGAGAATATATGAAAATTTATCTCTTCGTTTTATATGTTTGATATAAACAAATTTGGCCCAAGCATTCAAATGAAGAAATTAATCTGTTGACCCACTTATCTAATACCCAGCCCAGAATTGGTAAGCTTAATTCCAATGATAATTAAATCATACCATCCCTAATAATGCTCACTCACAACCCTAATTTCTCTCTATGAAGAAACGCAGTCACACTGTTTTTTCTAAACCAAACGCAGCCACAAGAAAAAAATAATAATTCGTCCCTTGCTTCTTTATCTGCACAAACCGAATCACAAATACCCCTTTACACTAAACCTTCTTATGTTTTCATAAACCCGTGTGTTTCATAAACCCAGGTAAGTGATAGGTTTATTTGGTTTTATTACTCAACCTCTCGGATTCTTGTTTCCAGAAGGTTACTCGAGTTTATTTTTTTCTTTAAAAGATTTTGGTTTGTTAAGATCGATGATGGGTGTTGTAAGATCTTTAAAGATCTATAATCTTGAAATGACTAAACCCGAGATCTTTTAATTGAATCTTTGCTGTTTTCGTTTAAAGTATTGAGAAAAATGTGGTTGTTGTAGTGGTTAACCGATCTTGAATGCTCATGAAGCCACCAACCACACCCAAACCATTAAGCACACCCAAAAACACCAAGCACACCACAAACTACCAGCGAGAGGGTGGCGGCAATTAGGGTAATGGTGGCTGCAGTGATGGGGAATAAGTTAATGGTGGTGGTGGGTAGCAAGGGTCTCTTAAGGTAGAGAGAGCAGGGGAGACCGAATCATGTGGGTGTTTCTTCTAATTTATAGATGTCAGATTTTGTGTGTGTGTGTGTGTTATAACTCCATGATGGTTAGTATTCTCTTTGGTTGTAATTGTCGGGTGCTATAACTCCATGAACACTTCATATTCTTACATAGCTTGCTCGGTATTCTTTTGGGTCTTAATCCATTAAGAATTGGTCATTAGTAATTGCAATGATTCTTATTCATCTTCCCCGCATTCAATTGTTGTGAATGCTGCAAATATATTTGTGTAGTTATATGGTGTGCAATGTCTTGGTTGTACCGTATTTTTTTTGTACACAATCCCCCTTACACATTAAATTAAGGGGATAAGCTTTTAAGTATTATAGATATTGATGTTTAATTAATGATTTACGCTTTTGATATTGGAGACCAAACTTAAGCTTACTGATTTTATGTTTCACCAGACTCAAAAAGTCTAACGCTTGAAAACTTAAGCTTCTTGCTAATGCTATTAATTTTATCTTGGTCATACCCAAAGTAAAAGGAAAATTAATTAAGGAATGTTAGCCCATAAAACACACGAATAAATTATATCATAATTAACATATAGTACATATAATTATACAATGATGACATAATGCTAATAGTTGTGAATAACATTACATTTACAAAATCTAAGTAACAAGATCAAATTCTCCAACAAACACCATCAATAGAGGGTTTCAAACTTAGACTTTTTTAAGTGAATTAAATGTAATTCATCTCATCCAATACACTAGTGATTTAGCCACATTTTCGCTTCCTCATATTCGGACCTCCAGTGACTTTTTAATAAGCGATTTTGTTAATTCACGTGAGTTGGCGTGTAGAAGTCACTCCCACCCAAAACCCTCTTAAATAAAACTCTTCTTCAAAATGCTCGATGTCTCCAATCAACCTCCGCTTGCGAGCCTCTCCGGTCTCCCGTCGCAAATCCTCCCTCCGGTGTCTAAGGCTGTGAAGGTAGTTGGAATCACTTCGATTGGGGTTACGCAGAAGAAAGGCTCAGTTAGTTAAAATTCCATTTCTATGCTTATGCTTATGATTTCTGTAGGATTTTTCACGGATACTCAAACTTCAATCCCAATTTTGACCGGTGAAATAGAAAATACTTCTCAATTGCAGGCTAATTAAGTGGAAAAAATTTCTCCCACATTTTAAGTTTGAAGCCCCCTAGTATACCAGTACATTATAAAATAGGGAATAAAATTCTTTACATTCCATAACTTTTTATCTTTTCCAAAAACGCCCCAGAAAGTTATTTTCTCTAATTACGTCCCAATTTTTTTTCTAATTGTACAATTTATGTCACAATTTATATTTCGATCGCCTAAAATTATCAAATTAACAACGTTGTTTTTGTTCACGTATACTCCAAAATTGGGGGTTTTCGGGCCTAACGCTGAGGTGGATCCCCGTGGCACTTTCTGAGATACTTTTGAAAACTATTTAAAGTTACGAGAACGTAAAAGATTTTATTCAAAAGTATGAAATGAATAATAATAAAATGAAAATTCGAAAAAAAAAATAACTTCCAAAAAATCAACCAAAAAAATTCTGAAAATTCAAAAAAAAAAAAAACTAACTAATAATAATTATTTCTCACGTTATGAACCAACAATCATGGATATTCAAGCACATCTTCGCAAAAAAAAAAAAAAAATCCAACAAAATTATTGCAGCCATGCCACCAACGACATGTTGTAACTAGGAGGAAGGCATTAAGAAATTTCTTCGGAAGAGTTCTTTACCAACTACAATCGGCTTTGAATCTGCATATGACGATTGGGATAGCAAGATCATTGCCGAAACAACTAATTTTATGGCAACAAATAAATGACGATTTAAAATAATTGTACAATGAAAAAAATCAAACCAAACATACTCAGTATATCCCGCTCAGAGCAGGATCTGGGAAGGGTAAGATATACGCAGACCATGCCCCTACCTATTACGGTAGGGAGCATTAAGTGAAGACTTCAACATAGTGCACAACAACATAATGAGTGAAAAATACAAAGGGAAGCATATGATACAAAAAAAAAAACTCAATACCATACCTGAGCTCATGGCTTAATCCACATGGGACTTACCTAAGAGGAATTTGGCTACATCACTCCCGATGAACGCTGCTCAAACAAAAGAGAGGTTGACTCCGCGTACAGCTCCCTGTCAAAAATACACCACACGCAAAAGGCAATAGGATAAAATATACAATAAATAATCCTCTAGGTCAAAGCTAACCGAGACAACCCAACCCTGAGGCTCTCAACTACAGCACCGCTCCCAACTAAAGAATCCACAACTCTGATCTGGCGCCTCCAAGCGCACCTATCAACAGTAATGGTCTCGGAAAGGTTTAAGGCATTCAAATCTAATATCAACTGCTCCTCTCACGTCCTCCTCGGTCTGCCTCTCCTCCTCTCCCGACAACTACTAAACTCTCGACCCTCCTCACCGGAGCAGATGCCTGCCTCCTGCGGACGTGGCCAAACCATCTCAATCTTCTTTCCCTAACTTTCGCTGAAATGGACGCCACTTTTAACGCGTTCCTAAAGACGTCGTTCGAAATTCTATCTAACATTGGCTATAAAATAACTAAAAATGTTCGGAGAAAGAAAACACAAATATACATATCTATTTCAAATTCCCGACGACAAAGGTTTCACGAAATTAACGATTTGTATGGGGCAACAAAAACAGTCCAGTCACCATGTTCCACATGGCACATACACGTGGCGTATTTGTCTGCGTGAATCCCATGTGGTCATTACCCTTTCCTCCGATACAAGCAACTTAGGCCAATCATTGTTGACATACGCCTGCAGGAAATGGTCGACACTTGACGATAAATGATTGGTAAGGTTGTTGTGTATATACTACTCTCTCTGTCCCAGCCAAAGGTTGATAGATGGTGTATATTTGGTATATTTTAAATAATGATTGTTATAAGTAATGATGGTTAAATGTGTGGTGGAGATTAAAAAGTAAAAAGTATTGATGATGAATGAGTGATGTAGATTAAAAAGTAAAAAGTGATTGTTTGATTTGATTGTAAAAAGTGATATATGTAAACTTACTAAAGGGACTACTTTTTGATAGAAATGTAAACCTTTGGGCGGGACAGAGGGAGTATAAATGAGTTGAGCCATCTCGTGAATAACTCAGAATCTGGATGTTCAAAATCGATTCAAGCCTCTATTTTAATTGAGCCGATTTCGAGGTCGGGCTATTCGAGTAGGTGTTAAATCTGAAATCGAACATATTATACCTGATCACTCGATTTGCTCATGAGCCTAATTGAGCTTTATCGGGTTTATAGTTTTACACTTAGTACTTTTATTTATTTAAAATATATGTTATTTATGAAATAAAAACATAATAGTAATATTAAAAAATATTTTTAAACTATTTTTTACTAAAATTATATATGTCTGGTCGAGCAAAGTCGAGTCTATCAAGTTTCCAAACGAGTCGAGCTCGAGCTCAAAAGAATAGAGTTCAAGCTCGAGCTTCTAGTTTTGTAATCGAGGTCCAGCCTAGTCATATTCGACTCGACTCGACTCAGTTATACCCATGTGAATATGTTAGGATTTGATTGCAGAATTTTGGTACTTAGAATTTTAGATATTGCGAATGATATTGATCATATTTCTTGTATACTCACTATAGTTCATGCTGTATTTATTGGTTTTGTGTCAAAATATAAGAAGTGGGTTTTGTCCCACGTTGCTTGTGGAATAAAATGGGTGGGAACCTTAAGGTTATTTAAGGAACTCATGTGGTGTGGTTTCAAGTGCACCAGTCAAATACACTTTAACCTTTTTGGTTTGACTCTAGTTAAATTCCTTTCTTGTATTCTCTAGTATGGAGAGTTGGAAGAGAGGTGTGAGTTAGTCAAAGGTTTGTAAGAGTCTGGGGTACGGGGGTCGGAGAGAGAATGTCTGTGTGATTGTAATAATATTTCACATAGTGGAATTTCTTTCTCTGGGGGCCGTGGTTTTTCTCCAGTTTTGGAGTTTCCACGTAAATTCTTGTGTTGTGGATTATTATTATTTTTCATGTTATTTCTCGGTTATTTCTGCTCATCCCTAGTGGATGAATGTGGGATCTGATTTTTTCCCAACAAGTGGTATCGGTGCCGGGTTGGTCTCTTGAAATTCTGAGTATGCTCTGTGATCGCAGTGATGTCTAACCTTCCACATCAGAAAAGATTTCTTGAGCGGTGTCCAGGGGTCTTATTTGGAGGCGGTTGTTCATTAGGCTAGGGTGGTTCAAGCAGGTGGAGAAATTTGATGGAATGATCAAGTTTGGCTTATGACAAGTATAAGTCAAGGATGTGTTGGTACAATCCGGGTTACACAAGGCTATGAAGGTGAACTGTCAAGGTGGAGGTGGAGTTAATCTGGCAAACAACTCCTAATCCGGGCTAACATTGTGACAGTGATGATTTTCTCTGATGAGAAAATGCATGTCCTTTTGGCATATGAGTAGTCATGAAAGAGGATGTGGTTATGTTAGCGGGTCCACGAATTTGCGCACGGGTATTGGCTTGTCATGAAAAGATGCCGGGTGTGGTGGAATTTTACACGGGCATTGATTTGACATGGATGTAGGGTGTGTGGTAGAATTTACACACGGGTATCGGTTTGGCATGGATACAATGTGTGTGTTATGTCAATGGCTGAAGGACTTCCAGGAGGGCCAAAAGTTGGAGTTGCACCATAAATTTCAGCGGGTTTTTCAATATGTGCCGATGAAATTCTTAGAATGGTGTATTCTAAGTGGTCTACTCATATGATGGAGTAGGATTCTCTAGTTTGAGAATGATGGTTCTCTGGATTGAGAGTCATGATTGTCGGTGAAGACAATGAAGCTTCTATTAATTTGCCAAGGTGGAGTTTGTTGGTTTTGTGTCAAAATATAAGAAATGGGTTTTGTCCCACATTGCTTGTGGAATAAAATGGGTGGGAACCTTAAAGTTATTTAAGGAACCCATGTGGTGTGGTTTCAAGTGCACCAGTTAAATACACTTTAACCTTTGTGGTTTGACTCTAGTTAAATTCCTTTCTTATATTCTCTAGTATGGAGAGTTGGAAGAGAGGTAAGATTTGTAAGAGTGTGAGGTACGGGGGTCGGAAGAGAGAATGTCTGTGTGATTGTAATAATGTTTCACATAGTGGAATTTCTTTCTCTAGAGGTCGTGGTTTTTCTCCGATTTTGGAGTTTCCACGTAAATTCTTGTGTTGTGGATTATTATTATTTTTCATGTTATTTCTTGGTTATTTCTGCTCATCCCTAGTGAATGAATGTGAGATTTGATTTTTCCCAACAGTATCATGGACCAGGTCCATGGCATAACAACTCATATATCTTGTGAGGCAGTATTTGGCTAATTTTGTATTTTCAAGCCATCTCTAAACTCGTGGTAAATACTCGTATAAAATAAATTTTATTATTTAAAATGAACATTAGTAAATTTTGTGTGTTTATAAGGATTTTAATTGATTCACATTTAATATGTATAAGAGGAATTTTGCTGGAAGATAGGTTTTACACCCTTCATTGGTTACATGACCAATTATATGTTTTTGCCTAATGTTATGTTGTAAGCGTGTGTCAAGTATTAGCGATGGCAATTACTAGATTTACTTGGGCATTTCTACCGTTAGATCATGAAAATTTAGTATTATTGAAATCATACAATTCAACTCGAACACGAAGAATATACGAATTAGAATCAATAAATATGAACAAATAGTAATTTTATAATCGGCCTAATGTCACGTCAAATTTTTCTGGCCTGATGGTAGAGAAGTCCAACTTAACTATGATTTTTTTAAGGTTCTTTACATATCTATACAATATTAATAAATTAATTACACAAATATAACATAAAAAATTAATTACAAAACTGACGCATTACATACTTGCAATTGGTAGTTTCTTTACTGAGATATTGCATTTGGATACCAGTCATTTGAATATCCAATGTTCAACATCTAATAAAGTGAAAATTTAGTTGGATATTTACCATTAGTAGTTTGGTTACTTGAATTTATATTTGAATACCAACCCAAGTCGCTATTCTTGTAATTATCCTAATTTTGTGAGATTTTTGTAGTTTTTTTATAAAATGTATTATAATGTGTAATTTACCTTTTTTTTTTTAAAAAAATATGTTGATGAACTTGTTATCACGTGTAAATAATTATGATTTTTTTTAGTATTGCTTGCATTAATTTCCCATGCAACGACACGCTAAAATGACATTTTGCAGCGCTAATAGGATAGTAACTTTCCATTTTTAGCAAAGAGTAGGCAAGTTTTATAGCCGTCGTACCTTAAATAGTTCAAATTCGTCAAAATGTTCGAAGTATGTGGAAACAGTATTCCCAACTCCGGTTTATTTAGTAGTTTTCTCTTGAGGGGTGTTACCTAGGGGTAGAGGTGGTCAAAAAAATCGAAACTGAAACCGGAAAAAAAACGGAAATCGAAACCGGTCAAAACCGGTTTTTGACCAAAATCAGTTCGGGTTGTCTCAAAATCGGCGGTTTCTACCCGGTTTTCCATTTTACCGTTAGAAACCAGTCCGGGTCGGGTTTTGGGAGAACCGGTTTCGGAAACCGGGTTGAAAAAACCGGTTTAAAACCGGTTTCTGTAGGTGTCCGTTATGTGTCCGTTTTTTTCAAAAATATGACCGTTTTTTGCCTTTTTTTTAACCATTTTGTCATCCCTAATCAACTATAAATAGCCTATTTGAGTTTTGGTTTAGTCACAATACTCAAACACTCTTCAAGTACTAAAAAAATTACAAAATTCTCGTTTCTCTCAATTCAAATGGCAACTCAATCTTCTTCCGCTTCCACGAATGCACCCGAGATTGTTGAAGTTATAGAAACAACTCGAAACCAAAAAAATTGGTGTAATTTCAACCTCGTGAAGTTGTCGGATGGGCAACTTAAGGCTCATTGTAAACATTGCGGTAAGTTTTTGAAACATGAATCCAACACGACGTTGAAGATGCATACCGACAAGTATTGCGAAGCACTCAAACTGCTCCTAAGCCGGTCAAGCATCTATGTCACGAGAGGAGGGTCTTTTTGCATACGAGGCGGAGCGGTGCCGACAACAATTTGCAAGCTACGTGATTCAAGAAGGTTTGTCGTTCAACCACTTCGATAACCCTCGATTGACTAAGGTGATTCAAAATACTCTTCAACCGCGATATAAACAAGTAAGTCGTGCTACTCTTAGACGTGATTGTATTAAATTATGGGAAAAGGCTAAAATAGAACTAGTAAACGGTTTTGCAAACTTAAATACAAATGTAAACTTAACAACCGATGTTTGGTCGGCACCTCATGGTTTGCCCGGTTCATACCTTTGTGTTACCGCACATTGGATTGATCCCGATACATGGCTAATGATGAAGCGTACGATTGCTTTTGAAAATTTTGAGTACCCTCACACGGGTCAAAATTTATTTCATATGTTACAAACTGTAATAAATAACTTTAGCTTACAAGAAAAAGTTTTTTCGATCTCATTTGATAACGCGTCTAATAATACAAACGCGGTAAAAAAATTAATATTAACATATAAACCGCATTCGAAGGGTATTTTTTATCATAGTCGATGTGTTGCACACATTATAAAATTGGTTGTGCAAGACGGATTAGCGGTACCCGAAATAAGTTTGGTAAAAGACGCTTTTAAAAAAATGTTACAAGATATATTTTGTTCAAGTAAAGCTAGATATAAACAATATATGAAATTGTGTAAGGACACGAATTCTATTTTTTTAACCCCTAATTGGGACGTTCCTACAAGATGGAATTCGACTTATAAAATGTTTTGTTGTGGTTTACGCCAACGTGATACTTTACAACTTTTTCATGATGAACTTGCGAATAGGACGAGTAGGGTTACACCATTTACGTCGGAACAATGGGATATAGTTAGAAAAATAAGCGAATTGCTCAAAGTTTTTAAAAACGCAACAACTTTATTATCGGGTGTTTATTATCCCACCAGTCATTTGGTACTTAATCAAATTTATTTAATGTGTTCAAAATTAAGCCACCGGTAATTACTTGTTCCGCCGCCTTGAACCCATGTATGAATATTAGCGGGGTGGAACTACTTATCGATAAAATCTCTATTGATTTAGAGTTGCATAACGAAAACGTTTTCTATTCAAGAGATGCAAAAGCCATTTTTAACAAAAATTTCAAAGATTTATTCGGGGTTTATTTTAAAAAGTATGGTTCAAGAAATGATTCTTCAACTTCGTTTTCATCATCATTTTCTACTTCTACTAGCGCGGATCCCATGCTTAACTTATATAATAGTTTAAGAGAAGAAAACACTAAACGGGCTAGGGGTGAGGGTGACCAATCATCGACTAGCGAATATAGGAGATATATTGGAACCGATTTTTTTATCCACTATGAAACCCCATGAATTCGCAAATTTTGATATTTTGGCTTGGTGGAAAGGAAGGGAAACTCAATTTCCCATTCTAACCGCTATGACCCGAGATTTAGTATCCGTCCAAGCTTCTACGGTAGCTTCGGAATCCGCTTTTTCTCTTAGTAACAGGGTATTATCTATACGAAGAACAAGACTCACACCGGCATCATTGGAGATGTGTATTTGCTTGAAGGATCACTTGGACGCATCCGAGCGTATACAACACACTCAAAGTCTTGAAGGAGAACTAGACATTGAACAAGAAATACACGATATCGAGGTGGAAGAAGGTTTTGCAATCTCACTCTCCGATGAAGAAATCGCTCTCGATGAAGCTTCGCGCGAGGCTAGCTCCGAAGAATATATCACTCTCGATGAATAAAAGTTTATGTTTTAAATTCTAAATGTTTGAATAAAAGTTGATGTTGTAATGAGTTTATTGAATAAAAGTTTATGTTTTAAATTCTAAATGTTTGAATAAAAGTTGATGTTGTAATGAGTTTATTTAATAAAAGTTTATGTTTTAAATTCTAAATGTTTGAATAAAAGTTGATGTTGTAATGAGTTTATTTAATAAAAGTTTATATTTAATGTATAATGGGTTTATTTAATAAGAATATATTATTTTTTTTTTAAAAAAAATCGGTTATAACCGGTTTTTTCTACCTGAACCGGTCTCAAACCGACCCAAACCTGTTAGTATAGGGTCGAGTTTTTACAGTCCCCAACCCAACCCGACCCGAACTGGTTTGGTCAAAAAATCGGTTCCCAAACTACGACCAAAAACCAATTCGGTTTTAAAACCCGAACCGGTTTGAATAAAAACCTGATTTGTACACCCCTGCATAGGGATGGGCACGATTCGGGACAGTTCGAGATCGGGTCGATCCCGATCTTGGTCCCGATTGTATAAATGGTTTGGGACCGATCAGGAACAAGTAGAGTTGTTATCGGACCGGTTCGGACCGGTTTTCTCCAGATTCGGATCCAATCCGATAGGTTACCGGGTAGATCCGGTCCGGACCGATAACGGTTCCGGTTCAATTTTTAGAACTCGAATCCGAACTCGTTAGTTTCCGGGTGAGTTTCGGTCCCGGGTATTTCGGTCCGGTTCATGATCGGGTTTCGGGTTCACTCGGACCGCTAACAGCCCTATGTGGGGTGGATCTTTACTAGGAAAATGAAGGAAGAGCAGCAAAATAAATCACATAAATGGGGGTTACATGATTCGAACTCCAGACCTTTTGTTCAAAGGTATAGCGTCTTAACTACTTGACCAGCATGCTATTTGTATTTAAAACACGCAAAACGTATTAATAATATATGTATAAAATATATAAATTATAAAATACATATAACCTTTTTTTTAATTTATTACCGGGTTTCTTTTCGGTTTTATCGGTCTGGGTCTTATCGGTTTCGGTTCAATGTTTAGAACTCGAATCCGAACTCGTTAGTTTTCGGGTGAGTTTCGATCCCGGATATTTAGGTCCGGTTCATGACCGGGTTTCGGGTTCACTCGGACCGCTAACAGCCCTAGGAACAAGAGTGTTCCCCATTTTATCCCGGTAATTTCGGGACCAGAACAGTTTTGGGACAGTACGGGACAAAACAGGACATTTTATGGAAAATATAAATAATAAGAAATATATTTAAAAAATATTTTTCGTATTTGAGAATTTATAATCAAAGTATTACAAATATAGCATTATTTATCAATAATTTAGTAAGTTTGGACATATTTGGTTAATTAATTTATGTGATAAAAATTAATTTATAATTAAAATCTCATAAATCTAATATTAATTTAAAAAATCACTTTTCGGGGCAAACGGGACAGAATGAGACGAAGATCACTTGTCCCGGTTGTAACATCCCCAGAGCCATCCGGGAATATTACAGCGTCGTGTGCCCCAAAATGGAACCCACAAGACTAAAAGACATTTTTGCAAACATTTCAAACACGCCTAAGCGGCGATGACGGTAATATATTTTTAAAAATATTCAAAACTCTATGAAATCCATTTATTAGTACCGTCGTAAATTTTTATTTGAAAGTACAAGGCCATAACGCCAAAACTCATCAATCTAAACGTATATGTTAAGCCATCGCTTACACGTATCGACAAAATAGTTTAGAAAATGATTTTCCAAAATAACCCAAATTCGTAAAATACTAGCAAGCCATTTTAAAACACACTCGCAGCAGATATGACGAATAACTAAAAATACTTTTGCAGCGGAAAAATGACAACTAGTCAAGTACTCGATTCACACACACACGCCATAGCCAGTATTCTCCGGGAAGCTCATCTCTTCACAACCGCTATAAACTCGATCTCCGAGTACCTAAAAATAGAGACCACGACGGGGTCAGCCATAATTCTCAACAATGATAACGATCACATCACGTCAATAATTACATACCAATGAAAATACTAAGTAAGAATACTGCCAATATAATCTTACCGTCATAACCTTACCAATTAATGATAATCCTCATCAAAGTAATCCTCACCATATTCCACATCTCATACTCTCAACAACCACATCTCATACTCTCAACAACACACTGAATCGTACACAAACATTTGTACTGTATCCCAGATAATACCCAAGATTCTCAAAACATCATCGTAACTCACTGATACGAAATATACCAAATCTGTCCAACCCAATCCGTCGGATAATATCATCAAATATCAACATGATAATCGATTGCCAATCAACAGACAATTACCAAGAAGAAAATACGGAACATGGCTCAAGATACGCAATGCCACGACAATTCACGTCAGTCTAATCCGAGATCAGATCGAAACATCATACGTACATGGTCCTAACACAAGATCTAGAAATGCATACTCATATGACGACATCAATATGCCCACAACAATAACAACAATGTATACTTACGGAAATCCGATGATTCAGTGCACACAGCATAGGTTTCAAGATGATCCTATTAGATCAATATGAGGTGGATAACCAACGATATACATATGCACAACAATAACAGCAACACATGGGTAATCCGATGATCTAGCGTTCACTGCATAGATCCCAATATGATCCCGTCAGACCAACACGAGGTGGAAAACCCATCCAGCGATTCAGCGCACACAGCATAGATATCCAAGATGATCCCGTCGGTCCAACACTTGGTGGACATACGACAACAATGCACAAATGCATATTAGCAACAGTACACAAATGCATGACAACAACAATACACGAATATATCACAACATGATCGACACAAAATGACAAAAATAATTAGAGTACTTGCCCCGAGTCCTTCGAGAGCAATCTCGATGTCAAAACCATCACCAACTGTAACACCCCCAAAACCGTATGGGAATATTACACGCCGTAAACCCTTTCCGCAAGGATCTACCAGGCTAAACGTCCATAAACAACCAAATGCTGGCCCGGCCAGGGTCAAACAATATAATAATACAGACCGTTAAGGTCACTTACACATAAACACACAGACCGATGAGGTCACACAACTCTATCAACAGGACTGACTAACAACATTACCCACACAGGGGTCGAAATACAATACAGCGGAAGACTGAATCAACTCTAACAATACAACTAAACTCTACCAACTTTCAACTCTTGATTAGTATCGCAGCTCGTCATCCCCTTGTGCCAATCCTGTGACTACTCCCCTGAACCTGCATGTACCTGGACGCAGAACAGACATCCACCCCCCGAATACTCGGGGGTTAGTAAAACTCCGCTTTACTAGTGCAAGTATCAAACCATACGAAATGTAACAAGCAAATAGCAACTACGAATTTAATACGGAAATCCATTATCAAAATGTTCCCGAGAAGCTTTAGAATTTCGAACTCAAGTAAGAGATATTTGAAAAGGAACACATCATCTCGGGATTTTTAAAGCGTAAAATCTTTTGGACCTCGAGTCCCAATTTACAAAACCTTTTCGTAAACAATAGGGCCTTAGCCCGATTCTCGCTTCAAAGCATACTAAATAATAAATCATTATGAGTCCGAGGTCCATATTTAAAATGTTACCCGAACAATCATCGCTACATCGATCACTTCGTACACATCATGTACCGAACTCCGAGGCCTCGACGGACCTTACCCGACCACACACACTGCTCGTACACATCATGTACCGAACTCCGAGGCCTCAACGGACCTTACCCGGACCACACACCGCTCGTACACATCATGTACCGAACTCCGAGGCCTCAACGGACCCTACCCGGCTACAACATCGTTCGTACACATCATGTACCGAACTCCAGAGGCCTCGCTGACCCTACCCGGATCACACACCTTGTCCGTACACGTCATGTACCGGACTCCGAGGCCTCGCTGCACCCTACCGGTTCACACACTTTGTTCGTACACATCATGTACCGAACTCCGCAGGCCTCGCTGACCCTACCCGGATCACACACACATCGACTCGACACAATTCATAATCATTAAATGTCAAGCCATTCCACATTACACCGAAATGTACAATCAAGTATGTAAACCAAAACAACACGAATATCATGATCATCACAACGACTCTTAACCAACATAACACACATTCGGTACACAATACATTGCACAACCACGTGTACAACCATCTCATATGTACATCGCAATCCCGCACAAATGGCACAACGCCGAACCGTATACCAATATATCACTATTATCACAAAGCCTTCAAATTTGGAAAACACAACCAACTCAAACGGAACATATATACTGAGGCAAGCAAAATCTTCATACATAGCAAACGTAATTACTAGTCGCAAGATACAAGTCTTATAATAAGATACTTGCCTCCATAGTCGGCACCCTAATATTCCGACGAATACGGCACAACCAGAAAACCCCGAACACCTACAATCCTCCGTGAAATCCAACGGAAACACGGTTACTATGAGATTAACAATTGAAAACAAAGGAAAACACGGTCAAGAATTGAAGGGAACCCTTTGAGACATTTAATCGGATACTAAATGTTCAAGGTTCCTAGGAAAACCAAAAATCCCGATTGGGTTCCAACGAACTCGAAATACGGATATACAATCCGTAGAACATGTCCAAAACAATGTTTATACAACAATTAATTGATCAAAAACGGATTGGAATCGAAATCAAAAGGAAAACCCCTAAAATCTTCAAAAACAAGGGTTCAAGCCAAAATACCTCGATTTGGACGAAGAACACGGATTAGATGATGATATAATCAACACAAGCCTTCCACAAATGATGTTTCATGATGTTCCCGATCAAAAACCCTCAAATTCCATCGAAGGGTCGCGAAAAACGAAGGAAAAATGGAAAATGGCCGAAAGATCCACGTCCAGGCCTTTAAATAGCCGACCCTGGCCGATCACTTACGGCCGTAACCGGCACCTTACGGCCGTAACCAGCATTCGTCCGGAAGTTGCCTGGCACCTTACGGCCGTAACTCTCGGCCCTTACGGCCGTAACCAGCATTCGTCCGGAAGTTGCCTGGCACCTTACGGCCGTAACTCTCGGCCCTTACGGCCGTAACCAGCATTCGTCCGGAAGTTGCCTGGCACCTTACGGCCGTAACTCTCGGCCCTTACGGCCAGAATTAAAGATTCGCCGTGCCATGCTCGCCGATCACTTACGGCCAGAATCGCACCTTACGGCCAGAACTCGGCCAAGCCGGCCTCGCCGTGGCCACTTCCGACTCCGACGGACGACCCCGAACCCGAACACGAATATGAATCAAGATACGGTTACGAAGCACTCGCAAAGATGAATCCAAGCGCTAAGAGAACACACGATTCCGACCACCCGAAGGCTCAAAATTCGACAACTAAGTAATTACCCCAAACTTTGGGAAATTACAAAAATGGCCCAAAACGTCCGAAAATCACGATACGTGATCGAATAACCAAAACGGTTCACAACACGCCTAACAGAGTTAAACGGACTTACGGAAACTCGAAATAGCGCTTCCAACGAGATTCGCAAGAATCGAACTCAAGTGCGGAAAAGCGTCTAAAAGCTCTAACTCAAAGAAACGATACCAAACGAACTCGGATGACAAAAAGTGCAGAATTAAATATTCTCGAATGACGAAATGGTCAAAAGCGAGTCGTCAAACGGACCTCCGCCGAAAAATGAAAATTACCGGAAATTGAAATTGCGGATATTACATTCTACCCTCCTTAAAAGAAGTTTCGTCCGAAACTTAAAACAAGTAGGAGAAGCAATATCCCGACAGAAAACTCAACAAGATACACAAGAAACGCATAACTTTCGTCCATTCGCGAAACGTTACAAGCAACGCGAAAGAATATACAGCGTGACAACACGCCACATGACAACCATAACAACGCCACCGGCAATGATTCAAAACAATAACGATCAATTAACGACGCATCACATACCACATCATATGCACACATTTAATCAAGGAAATGTACGCGACAACAAGTCGCACCCGACTAAAACGGCTATGCGATAGAAACAAATAGAGTATTACGATAGAAATCATTCCGATTCTCATCAACAAGAAAATGTCCGACATCAAAACACAAACAATTCAAGATAACAGAAAATGAGAATACCGGATATTACACACTATCATACAAAAAAATAAGTTTCGTCCCGAAACTTAAACTAAGGTTATCACAGTGATACGAAACAAAATATAGCGACACATAATAAAATACCGTGCTCATGACCTCGTGGTCCACTGACACGCCTCCGTAGGTTCAACAACTAAACGAGAACTTACACAAAACAAAATATCATTCAACAAGTTCCAAATGTAAAAGCGTCACACAAAAAAAACATCTCTACACGCGAAACAATTCATGTAGCGAGTACCAAAAACACCATCACTAGACATCACTGGGCCCTCCAGAAGTAGGAATGGAATTCCGGTCCCTTATCATCTCGGCAACAATCTCGCGATCGAACTCGATGCCCCTCGTGTCCACAATTATAACAAGTCACTGGCGGTCTCTTACAATGCGCGCGTTCATGGCCTAGAACGTTACGATTGAAACACCTAGGAGCATTACCAGAACTCAAAGACACCGACTTGGCTCTTTTGGGTTCTCTAACTGACCGAGAAGGTCCCATACTCGGCTGATACGAGGGTTGAGGTGTGGGAATCCCAATTCCCTTACTTCCCGATGCGTCATCGGAAATCTTACGCTTTTCGCTACACGGACTCGGTAGACATTATAGCCATCTCAAACGCCAAGGCTCGATCCTGATAGTCCTTCAAGGTTGTACACATAAAAGGAGCCATACACTGCCGAATCTGAGGTTTCATACGCATATCGAAATAACGAACCTTATCTGCCTCACTTTTCACCTGATCCCGAACATAACACAACTGTCGATTATAATCGACTATCGCCTGGGATATCGACACGTCTCGGGGCGTAGCCGAGAAAAACTCGACAATCCTACGCTCTTTAACAGGCGGCGGACAATACTCGGCCTCCATGGCGCTTTGAATTCACCCAAGTAGCGGTACGATCACTAGGCGCTACGGCCTCCCACCAGTCTGCAGATTCCCTGTCGAGTAGGTATTGAGCAATAGGCACTCTTCTCTCATCGGGGCAAGCTACAACATCAAATGTTCTGTCCAACTGGAAGAGCCAATTCTCCCAGCCTAACGAGTCCGAAGAACCTACAAAACGGGGCGGGTGCATTCTCATCACATCTCGTAACCACTTACCAGCTCCGTTATCTTCATCCGGAATCCCGTCTCGGTGTACGGTCTGATTCATAAGCGCCAACCGGTCACCACCTGACGAAGGATGGTGGCGGCGCCAATATCAACATTACCTCTGGATGATTGCTGCTGATCACGACCACGACCACGACCACGTCCTCGGCCACGGCCTCTCGGCATACTGGACGGACGACCAATAAGAATAACACATCCAAACAAATATCACAACGTCAAGATAAGACAATAATTAGCAGCACGTTAAAACATCAACACCAAGTCATCACACAAGTGCACGAACTAACACTGCAATTTTAGAACTTCATAAAAAATAATCCACACAGTCACATCAACAGAGATGTTTGGATTTTACCAAATCAAACACGGTCAAAACCACACACGTATCGCAGGATCAAACACTAACAACAAAAATAAAATGCTTCCGGTATTATTCAAATGATAAAATTTTAAAATTCTCAAGTTTGAAAAAATGGTGAAATGAAATTTTTGAAAACACTTATAATACCTCGGTCGCTTAATCAAAACTATATCAAAAGCTGTTTTGATTGAAGCTATTTGCAAAACAACACGTTGAGGCTTCAATCTTTTCGCTAGACGATATCGTCAAAATGACCTTATCAATATATCATTATCTTTACTAGCATTATACGGTAACAACATGTTATCACGCCATCCATCACTAATATATCAACAGAGATTAAATAATCAAGGGGCATGGGTACAACCGTAATAACAAATTTCTACCGGTCACTAAAATTTTACGGCCGTAATAACATGTAGTTTACTGGTCGTAATAACTCTGAGCTTACGACCGTAATGGAAAACATCTCACGGCCGTACCATCTAGTCAGGATTTGCAGAATTGTCATGATAGCCCCCAACACACAAACACATAACATTTAAATTCCGAAAATTAAGGTCGTTTTGCAAAACAAGATTTTTCCAAAAATTTTGATTTCCACAAAAATGCTCAAATCGTAGTCTTTAAGGAAAAACGTTTTCAAAGCTACCCGTAGCGGGTATAATTACAACAATCCAAAATAGTCGAAATTAAAACCACATGCCCAAATGGCAAACAGGTCGCCAATTCAATCACATACATCTCATGGCATCACGTTTAAATATGCAACAAAACCATTTATCGGAGTCTCTCGTGAACTCTACCGTGAAACCCATCAAGGTTCACAACTTTCACACCATACCAACCCACATGGTGGTTCAAGGGCCAAACATCAATACATCCAGCTTCTATACGCATACAACGTATCTAAGTATCAAATACAACTTCATTACACAACACTGTGTAAATAAAATTATGCACCACAAATATCACACATAAATAAAATCATGAACACAAATATTACGCATAAAAGAGGAGACTTACGTCCACAGGCCGCACGGAGACGACGGTCGCCCACGATACTAATCTCATCCGACAACATATCCAACGCGTTGTGACTACGCACAACTCAACTTGTCACCTAACGACTCGAACGACAAGACAACACATTACTCGACAAATCACAACTCGACTCGACCCGACACCTAGGTTTCCGCAACCTAAGCTCCGATACCATAAATGTAACACCCCCAAAACCGTATGGGAATATTACACGCCGTAAACCCTTTCCGCAAGGATCTACCAAAGCTAAACGTCCATAAACAACCAAATCTGGCCCGGCCAGGTCAAACAATATAATAATACACTGCTAAGGTCACTTACACATAAACACACAGACCGATGAGGTCACACAACTCTATCAACAGATCGACTAACAACATTACCCACACAGGGTCGAAATACAATACAAATGAAGACCGAATCAACTCTAACAATACAACTAAACTCTACCAACTTTCAACTCTTGATTAGTATCGCACTCGTCATCCCCTTGTGCCAATCCCGTGACTACTCCCCGAACTCGCATGTACCGGACGCAGAGACATCCACCCCGAATACTCGGGGTTAGTAAAACTCCACCGTTTTACTAGTGCAAGTATCAAACCATACGAAATGTAACAAGCAAATAGCAACTACGAATTTAATACGGAAATCCATTATCAAAATGTTCCCAGAAGCTTTAGAATTTCGAACTCAAGTAAGAGATATTTGAAAAGGAACACATCATCTCGGGATTTTTAAAGCAGAAAATCTTTTGGACCTCGAGTCCCAATTTACAAAACATTTTCGTAAACAATAGGGCCTTAGCCCGATTCTCGTTTCAAAGCATACTAAATAATAAATCATTATGAGTCCGAGGTCCATATTTAAAATGTTACCCGAACAATCATCGCTACACGATCACTGTTCGTACACATCATGTACCGAACTCGGAGGCCTCGACGGACCTTACCCGACCACACACACGCTCGTACACATCATGTACCGAACTCCTGAGGCCTCAACGGACCTTACCCGACCACACACACTCGTACACATCATGTACCGAACTCGAGGCCTCAACGGACCCTACCCGGCTACAACATCGTTCGTACACATCATGTACCGAACTCCGAGGCCTCGTCACCCTACCCGGATCACACACCTTGTCCGTACACGTCATGTACGGACTCCGCAGGCCTCGTCGGACCTACCCGGTTCACACACTTTGTTCGTACACATCATGTACCGAACTCCGCAGGCCTCGTCGGACCCTACCGGATCACACACACATCGACTCGACACAATTCATAATCATTAAATGTCAAGCCATTCCACATTACACCGAAATGTACAATCAAGTATGTAAACCAAAACAACACGAATATCATGATCATCACAACGACTCTTAACCAACATAACACACATTCGGTACACAATACATTGCACAACCACGTGTACAACCATCTCATATGTACATCGCAATCCTGCACAAATGGCACAACGCCGAACCGTATACCAATATATCACTATTATCACAAAGCCTTCAAATTTCGGAAAACACAACCAACTCAAACGGAACATATTTACGGAGGCAAGCAAAATCGTCATACATAGCATACGTAATTACTAGTCGCAAGATACAAGTCGTATAATAAGATACTTGCCTCGATAGTCGGCACCCGAATATTCCGACGAATACGGCACAACCAGGAAAACCCCGAACACCTACAATCCTCCGTGAAATCCAACGGAAACACGGTTACTATGAGATTAACAATTGAAAACAAAGGAAAACACGGTCAAGAATTGAAGGGAACCCTTTGAGACATTTAATCGGATACTAAATGTTCAAGGTTCCTAGGAAAACCAAAAATCCCGATTGGGTTCCAACGAACTCGAAATACGGATATACAATCCGTAGAACATGTCCAAAACAATGTTTATACAACAATTAATTGATCAAAAACGGATTGGAATCGAAATCAAAAGGAAAACCCCTAAAATCTTCAAAAACAAGGGTTCAAGCCAAAATACCTCGATTTGGACGAAGAACACGGATTAGATGATGATATAATCAACACAAGCCTTCCACAAATGATGTTTCATGATGTTCCCGATCAAAAACCCTCAAATTCCATCGAAGGGTCGCGAAAAACGAAGGAAAAATGGAAAATGGCCGAAAGATCCACGTCCAGGCCTTTAAATAGCCGACTGCCGATCACTTACGGCCAGAATCGGCCGGCCTTACGGCCGTAACTCGGCACTTACGGCCGCATGCGGCAGTCCTTACGGCCAGAACCGCATTCGTCCGGAAGTTGCCTGGCACCTTACGGCCGTAACTCTCGGCCCTTACGGCCGTAACCAGCATTCGTCCTAAGTTGCACGGCACCTTACGGCCGTAACTCTCGGCCCTTACGGCCAGAACCAGATTCGTCCTAAGTTGCACGGCACCTTACGGCCGTAACTCTCGGCCCTTACGGCCAGTAACCGGCATTCGCCGTGCCATGCTCGCCGATCACTTACGGCCGTGAATCGGCACCTTACGGCCGTAACTCGGCCAAAGCAAGACTGGCCGTCTCGGCCGTGGCTACTCCGACGGCCCCGACGACCCCGAAACCCGAACCTGAATATGAATCGAAGATACGGTTACGAAGCACTCGCAAAGATGAATCCAAGCGCTAAGAGAACACACGATTCCGACCACCCGAAGGCTCAAAATTCGACAACGGAAGTAATTACCCCAAACTTTGGGAAATTACAAAAATGGCCCAAAACGTCCGAAAATCACGATACGTGATCGAATAACCAAAACGAAGTTAAAAACACGTCTAACGAGTTAAACGGACTTACGGGAAACTCGAAATAGCGATTTCAACGAGATTCGCAAGAATCGAACTCAAGTGCGGAAAAGCGTCTAAAAAGCTCTAACTCAAGAAAAGCGATACCGAAACGAACTCGGATGACAACAAGTGCAGAATTAAATATTCTCAGAATGACGAAATGGTCAAAAGCGAGTCGTCGAAACGGACCTCCGCCGAAAATTGAAAATTACCGGAAATCAGAAATTGCGGATATTACATTCTACCCTCCTTAAAAGAATTTTCGTAACGAAACTTAAAACAAGTAGGAGAAGCAATATCCCGACAGAAAACTCAACAAGATACACAAGAAACGCATAACTTTCGTCCATTCGCGAAACGTTACAAGCAACGCGAAGAATATACAGCGTGACAACACGCCACATGACAACCATAACAACGCCACGCAATGATTCAAAACAATAACGATCAATTAACGACGCATCACATACCACATCATATGCACACATTTAATCAAGGAAATGTACGCGACAACAAGTCGCACCCGACTAAAACGGCTATGCGATAGAAACAAATAGAGTATTACGATAGAAATCATTCCGATTCTCATCAACAAGAAAATGTCCGACATCAAAACACAAACAATTCAAGATAACAGAAAATGAGAATACCGGATATTACACACTATCATACAAAAAAAATAAGTTTCGTCCCGAAACTTAAACTAAGGTTATCACAGTGATACGAAACAAAATATAGCGACACATAATAAAATACCGTGCTCATGACCTCGTGGTCCACTGACACGCCTCCGTAGGTTCAACAACTAAACGAGAACTTACACAAAACAAAATATCATTCAACAAGTTCCAAATGTAAAAGCGTCACACAAAAAAAACATCTCTACACGCGAAACAATTCATGTAGCGAGTACCAAAAACACCATCACTAGACATCACTGGGCCCTCCAGAAGTAGGAATGGAATTCCGGTCCCTTATCATCTCGGCAACAATCTCGCAGTACTGAACTCGATGCCCCTCGTGTCCACAATTATAACAAGTCACTGGCGGTCTCTTACAATGCGCGCGTTCATGGCCTAGAACGTTACGATTGAAACACCTAGGAGCATTACCAGAACTCAAAGACACCGACTTGGCTCTTTTGGGTTCTCTAACTGACCGAGAAGGTCCCATACTCGGCTGATACGAGGGTTGAGGTGTGGGAATCCCAATTCCCTTACTTCCCGATGCGTCATCGGAAATCTTCTGCTTTTTCGCTACCGACACGGACTCGGTAGACATTATAGCCATCTCAAACGCCAAGGCTCGATCCTGATAGTCCTTCAAGGTTGTACACATAAAAGGAGCCATACACTGCCGAATCTGAGGTTTCATACGCATATCGAAATAACGAACCTTATCTGCCTCACTTTTCACCTGATCCCGAACATAACACAGCTGTCGATTATAATCGACTATCGCCTGGGATATCGACACGTCTCGGGGCGTAGCCGAGAAAAACTCGACAATCCTACGCTCTTTAACAGCGGCGGACAATACTCGGCCTCCATGGCGCTTTGAATTCACCAAGTAGCAGTACGATCACTAGGCGCTACGGCCTCCCACCAGTCTGCAGATTCCCTGTCGAGTAGGTATTGAGCAATAGGCACTCTTCTCTCATCGGGGCAAGCTACAACATCAAATGTTCTGTCCAACTGGAAGAGCCAATTCTCCCAGCCTAACGAGTCCGAAGAACCTACAAAGCGGGCGGGTGCATTCTCATCACATCTCGTAACCACTTACCACTCCGTTATCTTCATCCGAATCCCGTCTCGGTGTACGGCCCGATTCATAAGCGCCAACCGGTCACCACCGACGAAGGATGGTGGCGGCGCCAATATCAACATTACCTCTCGGATGATTGCTGCCGATCACGACCACGACCACGACCACGTCCTCGGCCACGGCCTCTCGGCATCTTGACGGACGACCAATAAGAATAACACATCCAAACAAATATCACAACGTCAAGATAAGACAATAATTAGCGACGTTAAAACATCAACACCAAGTCATCACACAAGTGCACGAACTAACACCGCAATTTTAGAACTTCATAAAAAATAATCCACACAAATACATCAACAGAGATGTTTGGATTTTACCAAATCAAACACGGTCAAAACCACACACGTATCGCAGGATCAAACACTAACAACAAAAATAAAATGCTTCCGGTATTATTCAAATGATAAAATTTTAAAATTCTCAAGTTTGAAAAAATGGTGAAATGAAATTTTTGAAAACACTTATAATACCTCGGTCGCTTAATCAAAACTATATCAAAACTGTTTTGATTGAAGCTATTTGCAAAACAACACGTTGAGGCTTCAATCTTTTCGCTAGACGATATCGTCAAAATGACCTTATCAATATATCATTATCTTTACTAGCGTTATACGGGGTAACAACATGTTATCACGCCATCCATCACTAATATATCAACAGAGATTAAATAATCAAGGGGCATGGGTACAACCGTAATAACAAATTTCTACCGGTCACTAAAATTTTACTAGTAATAACATGTAGTTTACGGTCGTAATAACTCGAGCTTACGGCCGTAATGGAAAACATCTCACGGCCGTACCATCTAGTCAGGATCTGCACTGTCACATAGCCCCCAACACACAAACACATAACATTTAAATTCGAAAATTAAGGTCGTTTTGCAAAACAAGATTTTTCCAAAAATTTTGATTTCCACAAAAATGCTCAAATCAGTAGTCTTTAAGGAAAAACGTTTTCAAAGCTACCCGTAGCGGGTATAATTACAACAATCCAAAATAGTCGAAATTAAAACCACATGCCCAAATGGCAAACAGGGTCGCCAATTCAATCACATACATCTCATGGCATCACGTTTAAATATGAAACAAAACCATTTATCGGAGTCTCTCGTGAACTCTACCGTGAAACCCATCAAGGTTCACAACTTTCACACCATACCAACCCACATGGTGGTTCAAGGGCCAAACATCAATACATCCAGTTCTATACGCATACAGCGTATCTAAGTATCAAATACAACTTCATTACACAACACTGTGTAAATAAAATTATGCACCACAAATATCACACATAAATAAAATCATGAACACAAATATTACGCATAAAAGAGGAGACTTACGTCCACAGGCCGCACGGAGACGACGGTCGCCCACGATACTAATCTCATCCGACAACATATCCAACGCGTTGTGACTACGCACAACTCAACTTGTCACCTAACGACTCGAACGACAAGACAACACATTACTCGACAAATCACAACTCGACTCGACCCGACACCTAGGTTTCCGCAACCTAAGCTCCGATACCATAAATGTAACACCCCCAAAACCGTATGGGAATATTACACGCCGTAAACCCTTTCCGCAAGGATCTACCAGCTAAACGTCCATAAACAACCAAATGCTGGCCCGGCCAGGTCAAACAATATAATAATACTGCACTGCTAAGGTCACTTACACATAAACACACACCGATGAGGTCACACAACTCTATCAACAGATCGACTAACAACATTACCCACACAGGGTCGAAATACAATACACGGAAGACCGAATCAACTCTAACAATACAACTAAACTCTACCAACTTTCAACTCTTGATTAGTATCGCACTCGTCATCCCCTTGTGCCAATCCCGTGACTACTCCCCGAACCCGCATGTACCGGACGCAGATCAGACATCCACCCCGAATACTCGGGGTTAGTAAAACTCCACTGTTTTACTAGTGCAAGTATCAAACCATACGAAATGTAACAAGCAAATAGCAACTACGAATTTAATACGGAAATCCATTATCAAAATGTTCCCGAGAAGCTTTAGAATTTCGAACTCAAGTAAGAGATATTTGAAAAGGAACACATCATCTCGGGATTTTTAAAGCAGAAAATCTTTTGGACCTCGAGTCCCAATTTACAAAACCTTTTCGTAAACAATAGGGCCTTAGCCCGATTCTCGTTTCAAAGCATACTAAATAATAAATCATTATGAGTCCGAGGTCCATATTTAAAATGTTACCCGAACAATCACTGCTACACGATCACCGTCGTACACATCATGTACCGAACTCCGAGGCCTCGACGGACCTTACCCGACCACACACACCGCTCGTACACATCATGTACCGAACTCCGAGGCCTCAACGGACCTTACCCGACCACACACACTGCTCGTACACATCATGTACCGAACTCCGAGGCCTCAACGGACCCTACCCGGCTACAACATCGTTCGTACACATCATGTACCGAACTCCGAGGCCTCGCTGGACCCTACCCGGATCACACACCTTGTCCGTACACGTCATGTACCGGACTCCAGAGGCCTCGCTGACCCTACCGGTTCACACACTTTGTTCGTACACATCATGTACCGAACTCCGCAGGCCTCGCTGACCCTACCCGGATCACACACACATCGACTCGACACAATTCATAATCATTAAATGTCAAGCCATTCCACATTACACCGAAATGTACAATCAAGTATGTAAACCAAAACAACACGAATATCATGATCATCACAACGACTCTTAACCAACATAACACACATTCGGTACACAATACATTGCACAACCACGTGTACAACCATCTCATATGTACATCGCAATCCCGCACAAATGGCACAACGCCGAACCGTATACCAATATATCACTATTATCACAAAGCCTTCAAATTTGGAAAACACAACCAACTCAAACGGAACATATTTACGGAGGCAAGCAAAATCGTCATACATAGCATACGTAATTACTAGTCGCAAGATACAAGTCGTATAATAAGATACTTGCCTCGATAGTCGGCACCCGAATATTCCGGACGAATACGGCACAACCCGAAAACCCCGAACACCTACAATCCTCCGTGAAATCCAACGGAAACACGGTTACTATGAGATTAACAATTGAAAACAAAGGAAAACACGGTCAAGAATTGAAGGGAACCCTTTGAGACATTTAATCGGATACTAAATGTTCAAGGTTCCTAGAAAACCAAAAATCCCGATTGGGTTCCAACGAACTCGAAATACGGATATACAATCCGTAGAACATGTCCAAAACAACGTTTATACAACAATTAATTGATCAAAAGCGGATTGGAATCGAAATCAAAAGGAAAACCCTAAAATCTTCAAAAACAAGGGTTCAAGCCAAAATACCTCGATTTGGACGAAGAACACGGATTAGATGATGATATAATCAACACAAGCCTTCCACAAATGATGTTTCATGATGTTCCCGATCAAAAACCCTCAAATTCCGTCGAAGGGTCGCGAAAAACGAAGGAAAAATGGAAAATGGCCGAAAGATCCACGTCCAGGCCTTTAAATAGCCGACCTGCCGATCACTTACGGTCAGAACCGGCCTGGCCTTACGGCCGTAACTCGGCACTTACGGCCGTACCAGGCAGGTCCTTACGGCCGTAACCGGCATTCGTCCAGAAGTTGCCTGGCACCTTACGGCCGTAACTCTCGGCCCTTACGGCCGTAACCGGCATTCGTCCTGAAGTTGCCTGGCACCTTACGGCCGTAACTCTCGGTCCTTACGGCCGTAACCGGCATTCGTCCGGAAGTTGCACGGCACCTTACGGCCAGAACTCTCGGCCCTTACGGCCAGAATTAAGCATTCGTCAGGCCATGCTCGCCGATCACTTACGGCCGTAATCGCACCTTACGGCCAGAACTCGGCCAAGCGATCCTGCTGCGGCCGTCTCGGTCGTGGCCACTTCCGACGGCCCCGACAACCCCGAAACCCGAACCTGAATATGAATCGAAGATACGGTTACAAAGCACTCGCAAAGACGAATCCAAGCGCTAAGAGAACACACGATTCCGACCACCCGAAGGCTCAAAATTCGACAACGGAAGTAATTACCCCAAACTTTGGGAAATTACAAAAATGGCCCAAAACGTCCGCAAATCACGATACGTGATCGAATAACCAAAAAGAAGTTCACAACACGTCTAACAGAGTTAAACGGACATACGGGAAACTCGAAATAGCAGTTTCCAACGAGATTCGCAAGAATCGAACTCAAGTGCGGAAAAGCGTCTAAAAAGCTCGGAACTCAGCAAAACGATACCGAAACGAACTCGGATGACAAAAAGTGCAGAATTAAATATTCTCAGAATGACGAAACGGTCAAAAGCGAGTCGTCGAAACGGACCTCCGCCGAAAAATGAAAATTACCGGAAATCCGAAATTGCGGATATTACACCAACAATTTCCTCAATATTCGAAGATACAAAAGTACCATTGACTATAGATAACTCATATCCTCGTCTTTACCATAATGTATTCTCGATACCCAAGTATACCAATAACAAATATAAATCATATACATTGTGGTTTAATTCCCAAAATCAGAAAACAACGTACAATCCCAAATCTCTAGAGCTCACAATTATAATCATTGTTATACAAATTATAAACGAATGAAACTGAAACCATTCATTAAATATTATAAAATGAGCAAGTAATAACTTGTCTCGATATCAATATGATGATAATGAAGCCGTTATCAATTTCCTTGCCTTCGTCTACAAGCTCCTCGGACTTGACCATAGTAACTCAAGAACATCCTCGAATTCGACCACAACATATTATTCTTATCAACGATCAACCCTCACAACCTATTGTAAAAATCGATAAACAACAAGTTCGATAACAATCAACAGTCGATATAATCAATCAACAAATCAACGGTTCTATAATACCTCAATTAAACACAAAATCCGAACAATTCCAACTGAAACAATTACGAACGCATAACCGTATTACGATTACTCAATTTGATAATCATATCAATAATCAACTTAACCCGATAACAGGGATTATAACATACTCACTTCCGAAACCAATCTCATATACGGATTAACAAGATTCCTCCATACTCATAATTGTAAACTCATAGTGAAATAATATAATCACTAATCCGAATTATCCAAATAGTTTAATATTATGAATAATCATATTCCAAGATTAACCATAATCTTTCCAATTCAATCTCATTACCATACTCGTATTGTTATGCGGAAATCACATCATCAATCAACATTACTTAATTCTAGATATGAACATTCCGTGTTCATATCAATACTTCAACATATAGTCATCTTGCTATGTTATATTCACCAAGAAATTCTTCAAGAACACCAAATAATCCATAACCATGATTATAACTAACAAAACAACATAATCCAATATGTTCTAACATTTAAACCATCGTCTAACTCATAATCTAAGGCATATATATCGATATATCATCTTTTTCCTCAATACAAACTCCATGAAACACCAAGAATCATCATATCATTTTCATAATCTATCATCACAGGTAGTAATCGTCAACAACAATATCAACACCCGAAAATGAGGAGAAGGATTAACCAACATATCTCAAGAAGACAAACAACACAATTCAAACCACAAGAATCATATCAATATCCATGTATCAACAACAAGGTCAACATAATACGGCAATCCATCTCATAATCATACTTATCAACTCGTTTATATGATGATTATCAACTCAAGAACACCAATATTCAATCCAAAATGTAATCCAAAGTGAATATTAATTACCTCTTCAAAGAAATAGGTTGATTCTCAAGGGTTATTCCGTTTTAATCACTCCCAAGTTCAATATTGTTAAAGACAATCAACTCTATGATACTCAAGTGTTTTGGAACCTCAAAACCTCTTTCAAGACTCTCTCTATTGGATGAAGGGAAGAAATGGCCGAAATGAATAATAATACCCAGTTGCACATATATATATTGTACGTTATTAGCGTGCGCTACTCTTATTAGATAGAGTGCATTACCTGCCATAACGTGCGCTAACTGACTTTGTTAGCATGCGTTATCGTAGTCCAGAGGCTACTGCCTTACTTCGCACAATGATTTACATACGCAAAACCCATGCCGTAGCGTACGTAATATCGACGTTGACTTTCTACAGTAAAATACTCATTAGCATACGCTATTTTCCACAAGTAGTGTGCGCTACTCATACTTGTCTCGATAATCTGCACCTACTCCGAAGATGTCTGTGTCCCACTTGACGAAAGCATCCACGATTGCCGGGATTCCCTTGACCGATCTACATTTAGCGCGCGCTAATCATTATGTTCAGCCTGTGCTAAATGATGTTGACGTATGAAAACCGGAAGTTGTCGACAAGCTTACCTACCCCTCTTGTTACTTCTGACATGGCCTTGCACGTGCTAGTCTATACCTTTAGCATGCGCTAAGCTTGCACAATAGCGTGCGCTATGCTTGAATATTAGCGTGCGCTAATCAGGCTATACTTAGCCAATTCCAACTGTTCTTGTCTGTTGTCTCGACATATTGGATATGTATACATGGCATACTGAATACATATACTCCTTCCAATAATATTATCATACAACACACCTGACACACAATATATTCAAATGCAATTGTCGATCAAGTACAACAATTATACCCATACTGATGTCTTAGTCCTTCAATTGTTTTATCCACACTGTAGAGATTCCACACTGTACAATATAACTCGGATAAAAAAAAATTAAACAACCATAGTAGAAATTCAGGATATTACATTTTACCACACTTAAAATAAGTTTCGTCCTCGAAACTTGCGATCCGATCACAATCAAAAGTTCAACCACGATATCCAGAATCATCACAAAACCGATCAATCATCATTATTAACGAATAACCAAAACTGTATACTTACAAATGCGTGAAGTCAATGATCTCATGCGATACTAGCAATTGACCCCACTTCAAATCCTCAATACGCTTACAATCACAATTTCGCAAACTTCAAGAAAATACATCGTTATAACTCAATTATGGTATAATTCATCCGTGTCAAAGCCTGTCTGCCTGATCACACAATCAAGTCCCAATCTTGATAAAAACCAATAATACACGATACATCTATGAAACAACAGCCCAAAACAATGGCAACAAATCGCGAAACATCGACACAAAGTCCGAACGCTCATACGATCAATAACAATGATCAACCAATAAATTAACCGAGAATATCATCGACATGATAAACTCCAATACGACCAACCAAAGGTCAAAACACAACCGAGAATATCACCCACATCATAAACTCCAATACTACCAACGAACGATCAACAATAACCGAGAATACCCTCACATGGTAAGTTCCAACACGATCAACACAGAACCACAGAGACAGATATACGAGAGAATAAAATTCTCAAAATGTTACACAAATCACATACAGTGGATCTCAAAGAAACACGTCCAACTGTTGAACATACCCCTCGGCGTATGACAACCAGCCGCAAACCGACTAACATACCTAATTATACATGGAGTATGCATGACTAATCAATATGGCTCAAAATTCGAAAAATCACTATAGCAAAATCACGCTACTACCACACCAATAGTGCCACATAGCACATATGCCCCGGTTTCACAAAATCCAGAGTTCCACAATTATATTCTGTACCGAATCCACAACACGCGACATATTCCTCTTGTCTGATCAACCAACCGATCATCCCTGGATAACCAAACTAGCATACTAAAGTTTGAATCTCTTTTCATCGTACCATTGATGTGTTATCCAGTTTGTGAGTCTCACTCATAACTTCACCATGATATGCATTATGTACTAAATTTGTGCGTATACCAATCGCATTTTCAAAACAGCCTTGAAATCATATAATCTTGTCAATAAAACCCAATTTTTGAAAGTTCTTTCAAGAATTTCAAACTCAAAATATATATTTTTGTAAGACCGCAAAATAAATTTTTGAAAAGTTAAACCGGCTCGCTTATGTTAAGTACTCGATGACATTTATTTTCGAATACACACGATTAAATAAAATGAAATTATGCAAATGATTGACCACATACATACTCCTGTATACCAATTCGGTTCATCACCAATTCCACTGACATCCGGTCAGAAAAACACATGATAGAATTCAAAATCTTATTGGATAGACTGTGATAAAATCTCTTTTTCCACAGATGACTCGTAACATCGACCATTATTATGTTCTGCAACACTTCAACTATGCCATGATGAAACATATTTTTAAAGACAACAATACTGTCTCTCAAAATAAATTTAAGAAAATACATTTTCATGACAACGAGCAAAATAGTTTATTCAAAATATATCATTTTGAAAAGTATCATTTCCAGATATTCAAAAACAATTTCATATATCTCAAAATGAACTAGCATGACTACATGTTCCTCTCAATAATTCACAAAATTCTCCCAAATACACAATTCTGTTTTTCCAAGTTTAACTGACATATTGATTTTCCATAATCATAACTTCTCGAGATCATCGGTTTTGTCCCAGCTATTATATTCGGCTACCTTATACTGTAACCCATAATATTTTTCCGAATGTTTCTCAAAGTACATCAATTTATAACTACAAATAACCTCAATGCTATTCAAAAATCCAAATACTTACAGATCGTGAAGCCGACGATTCCCTGTGATACTGGCACATGCCTTAACTCTAGAAAATACTCGATACAAATATTTTCAAAACATAAATTTTGAAAAATCAGTTCAACTCGAGAACACAACACATCTCTTTCCAAAGAATCACGTTAATACCATTTGGATAAGTTTGAAACAACCACCGTACCACACTGGTAAATCACATAACACACAAGCCCGAGTGAACAACAAAAACCCAAGGCTCTAATACTCATCAACCGACAACTCAAATGACATGATAAAAACTCGACTCGACTCGACCCCACAGTCTAGGTTTTCACCACGAAAGCTCTGATACCATATTCCGTAACACCCCCAGAGCCATCCGAGAATATTACAGCGTCGTGGGCCCCAAAATGGTACCCACAAGGCTAAAAGATAATTTTGCAAACATTTCAAATACGCCTAAGCAGCAATGACGGTAATATATTTTTAAAAATATTCAAAGACTCTATGAGATCCATTTATCAATACCGTTGTAAAATCTCATTTGAAAGTACAAGGCCATAACGCCAAAACTCATTAATCTAAAAGTATACGTTAAGCAATCTCTTACACGTATCGACAAAATAGTTTAGAAAACGATTTTCCAAAATAACCCAAGTTCGTAAAATACTAGCAAGCCATTCTAAAACACACTCGTAGCGGATATGACGGATAATTAAAAATACTTTTGCAGCGGAAAAATGACAACTAGTCAAGTACTCGATTCACAAACACACGCCATAGACAGTATCCTCCGGGAAGCTCATCTCTTCACGACAGGTACAAGCTCGATCTCCGAGTACCTAGAAATAGAGCCCACAATGGGGTCAGCCATAATACTCAACAATAATAATTATCACATCACGTCAATAATTACATACCAATGAAAATACTAAGTAAGAATACTACCAATGTAATCTTACCGTCATAACCTTACCAATTCATGATAATCCTCATCAAAGTAATCTTCACCATATTCCACATCTCATACACTCAATAACACACTAAATCGTACACAAATATTTGTACTGTATCCCAGACAATACCAAAGATTCTCAAAACATCATCGTAACTCATTGATACGAAATATACCAACTCTGTCCAACCCAATCCATCGGATAATATCATCAAATCTCAACATGATAATCGATTATCAATCAACAAACAAGTACCAAGAATAAAATACGGAACATACCTCAAGATACGCAATGCCATGATAATTCACGTCAGTCTAATCCGAGATCAGATCGAAACATCATACGTACATGGTCCTAACACAAGACCTAGAAATGCATACTCATATGACGACATGAGTATGCCCACAACAATAACAACAATGGATACTCATGGAAATCCGATGATCCAGTGCACACAACATAGGTTCCAAGATGATCCTGTTAGATCAACATGAGGTGGATAACCAACAATATACATATGCACAACAACAACACATGGGTAATACGATGATCTAGCATTCACTGTATAGATCCCAAGATGATCCCGTCAGACCAACACGAGGTGAAAAACCCGCCCAGCGATTCAGCGCAAACATCATAGATATCCAAGATGATCCCGTCGGACCAACACTTGGTGGACATACGACAAGAATGCACAAATGCATATTAACAACAGTATACAAATGCATGACAACAACAATACATGGATGTATCACAACATGATCGACATAAGATGACAAAAATGATTAGAGTACTTGCCCCGAGTCTTTCGAGAGCAATCTCGATGTCAAAACCATCACCAATAATTTCCTCAATATTTGATGATCCAAAAGTACCATAGACTATAGATAACTCATATCCTCGTCTTTACCATAATGTATTCTCGATACCCAAGTATACCAATAACAAATATAAATCATATACATTATGATTTAATTCCCAAAATCAGAAAACAACGTACAATCCCAAATCTCCAGAGTTCACAATTATAATCATTGCTATACGAATTATAAACGAATGAAACAGAAACCATTCATTAAATATTATAGACTGAGCAAGTAATAACTTGCCTCGATATCAATACGATGATAATGAAGCCGTTATCAATTTCCTTGCCTTCGTCTACAAGCTCATCGGACTTGACCATAGTAATTCACGAACATCCTCGAATTCAACAGCAACATATTATTCTAATCAACGATCAACCCTCACAATCTATTGTAAACAACAAGTTCGATAACAATCAACAATCGATATAACCAATCAAAAAAACCAACGGTTCTACAATACCTCAATTAAACACAAAATTTGAACAATTCCAACTCAAACAATTACGAACGCATAACTGTAATACGATTCCTCAATCTGATAATCATATCAACAATCAACCTAACCCGATAATAGGGATTATAACATACTCACTTCCGAAACCAATCTCATATACGGATTAATAAGATTCCTCCTTACTCATAGTCATCTTGCTATGTTATATTCACCAAGAAGTTCTTCAAGAACACCAAATAATCCACAACCATGATCATAAACAACAAAACAATATAATCCAATATGTTCTAACATCTAAACCATCATCTAACTCATAATCTAAGGCATATATATCTTCTTCCTCAATACAAACTCCATGAAACACCAAGAATCATCATATCATTTCCATAATCTATCATCACAGGGTGTAATCGTCAACAACAACATCAACACCCGAAAATGAAGAGAAGGATTAACCAACATATCTCAAGAAGACGAACAACACAATTTAAACCACAAGAATCATATCAATATCCATGTATCAACAACAAGGTCAACATAGTACGGCAATCCATCTCATAATCATACTTATCAACTCGTTTATACGATGATTATCAACTCAAGAACACCAATATTCGATCCAAAACGTAATCCAACGTGAATATTAATTACCTCTTCGAAGAAATGGGTTGATTCTCAAGGGTTATTCCATTTCAATCACTCCCAAGTTCAATATTGTTAAAGATGATCAACTCCACGATACTCAAGTGGTTTGGAACCTCAAAACCTCCTTCAATACTCTCTCTATCTGATGAAGGGAAGAAATGGCCGAAATGAATAATAATACCCAGCTGCACATATATATATTGTACGTTATTAGCGTGCGCTACTCTTACCAGATAGCGTGCGTTACCTGCCATAACGTGCGCTAACTGACTTTGTTAGCGTGCGCTATCGTAGTCCAGAGGTTATTGCCTTACTTCGCACAATGATTTACGTACGCAAAACCCATGCAGTAACGTATGTAATATCGATGTTGACTTGCTACAGTAAAATACTCATTAGCGTATGCTATTTTCCACAGGTAGCATGCGCTACTCATAGTTGTCTCGATAATCTGCACTTACCCCGAAGATGCATGTGTCCCACTTGACGAAAGCACCCACGATTGTCGGGATTCCGTTGACCGATCTTCATTTAGCGTGCGCTAAATGCCGTTGAAGCATGAAAACCGGAAGCTGTCGAAAACCTTACCTACCACTCGGATTACTTCTGACATGGCCTTGCGCGTGCTAGTCTATACCTTTAGCGTGCGCTAATCAGGCTATACTTAGCCAATTCCAACTATTACTGTCCGTTGTCTCGACATATTGGATACGTTTACATGACATACTGAATACATATACTCCTTCCAATAATACTATCATACGACACACCTGACACACAATATCTTCAAATGCAATTGACGACCAAGTACGACAATTATACCCATACACATGTCTCAATCCTTCAATTATTTTATCCACACTGTACAGATTCCACACTGTACAATATAACTCGGATAAAATAACATTAAACAACCATAGTAGAAATTCAGGATATTACACCGGTCATGTCCCGTTTTCGATCAGTAAGATGGGTCTCTTAGAACTAAATTTTAAAATATTAAAAATAGAAAAAAATACATAAAAAATTATGGACCTTAAAAATTGGAAAAAAATATAAATTTTAAAAAAAATGAAAAAATTCAACTAGATATAGCTAAATATCATCATCATCCAACGGCTTCTCTCTCCTCTTTTTATCTTTAAATAATACAACTAATATTAATATATAATAATATAATACCATTCACTTTTAAGCATGACTTTACATCTACAAGATTCTCAATCCTAAACTAATAAATATTCTTACTATTCCAAAAACAAACACGGTGAAACGGGACATGACATTCCACATAGAAATACACACACATGCAATGGTAAATCGCTCTCAACGAGAATTACAATACGATCACAACAAACAGTGCACAATGTAAAAAAAATTCCAATTGATCATACACGGAAAAATGTCACATGAAAAAAGAAACGGTAACAGTGGTAGAGCACCAACTTGAAGAGGAACCAGCTGAACAAGAGAAAGTGGTTGATTGAACAAGAGAAAGTGGTTGAACATCTTGAGTCGCAATCAATTGAAAATAAGAAAGTGACTGAGCAAGTTAATCCTAGAAGCTCGATTCATAATCCAGAATCTCGACTTTAAATTTGCAAGACCCTTAAAATTGGAAAAATATTAATCAAAAGATGAGGAATTAT
The DNA here is from genome assembly GCA_033398695.1 of Orobanche coerulescens. Taxonomy (NCBI): domain Eukaryota; kingdom Viridiplantae; phylum Streptophyta; class Magnoliopsida; order Lamiales; family Orobanchaceae; genus Orobanche; species Orobanche coerulescens. Next base: position 17,751,745 of record CM065801.1, read on the forward strand.
CTAGTTGAAATCGGTCCACAAGAATTGATGGCATAGTATATCTTGCCAACAAAAAGGGTAGATACTTTGATTTATCACAAAATATATAAGGGTTTTGGCAAATGGGCAAAAAGATAATAGAAGATGGCTAGTTTACTCAACTTCTTTGGACCGACTTCTTATTTTTGTTGTAAGTTGTTCGTGAGTGAGCAAATATTAAACAAGATGGGCTTCTAGCTACTGATTGATTTTGAGGCTGGGCAAATATGTACACTCGTCTAACGAGCCATGAGGCGAGTAAGGAGCATATCCATTGTATGGGCTAGTGGGAAAGAATTGGAAGATCGACTTGGGCAGAGAAAGACAATAGATGAAAGTGTATATTGACAAATCAATAAGTAAAAAGAGCACTTAAAAAAGGTATCGAGAAGAATGATTATAATTGTGAAGCGACTTGCTAAAAATAATTTGCTCTTTCGAGGAAACAATGAGAATCTTTTAATCGAGAACAATATCATCATTATGCAGATGATAAATGATGGCTGAGTTTGATCAAATACTAGAGGAGCATCTTTGGCATGCTGAAACACGTGAAATACGATATGCATATCTTAGTCTCAAGATTTAAAATGAATTCATCTAACTTTTAGCAAGTGAAACCAGAAGTGTAATCATAAGAGAGGTTAAGCATCCAAAATATTATCCATTATACTTTATTGTACTCCAAATGCAATCCATGAGGAACAAATGTTGTTAGTTATACGGTGTGTGGATGATTCCACAGACTCACCAACTTTAAAAAAAATTAGGTTAAATTTTTGAAGGCGGATGATACTTCGGGACTCGGACTTTCGGCAGAGGTTATAAAGGCACTTGAAAAACTTGATCTTGATGTAGATGATATAAGAGGTCAAGGGTATGACAATGGATCAAACATGAGCAGAAGACATAAAAGAGTAGAGAAGATTACTCCAGTTGAACCCTAGATATTTCTATACTCCATGTGGTTGTCATGGTCTTAATTTGATAATATGTGATATGACAAATAGTTGCAGGAAAGCTAGAAGGTTCTTTGGAGTGATCCAACGTGTCTACACATTGTTCTATTCCTCTACAAAATGGTGGAAAGTTTTCAAAGACCATGTTGCTAGACTTACAATTAAACCATTGTCACAAACTCGGTGGGAGAGTCATGTTGAGAGTGTTAAGGCTATCAAAGAGCAAACTGTACAGAATGAGGGATGCTCTACTCTTTTTAGCCGAGAAAAGTGAAGATTCCAAAACACAAAGTGATGCTGAGACCTTAACAAAAGACGAGCTCAATAATTTTGAGTTTTTGCTTAGAAGGGTGATTTGGTATCAGATGCTACGAGCAATCAACAAAGTTAGTAAATTTCTTCAATATGAAGACGTAGATGTTGAAATTTCCACTACATTTTTGCAAGGACTCAATTGAATTTTTTGATGACTTTAGAGAGCATGGCTCTACCATGCATGAAGCTAAAATAATGGCAAGTGAACTGGGTGCTAATGCTACATTTCCAGAAAAATGTATCGTCTATAGAAAGAAATGATATGATGAAAGTGGTAGTGATGAAGTTAAACAATCACCATAGGAATCTTTTCGAATTTATTATTTTCTCTACATAGTCAATCAAGCACGATCTTCACTCCAAGAATGATTTGAAAAATTAAGGAATATGAACCTGTTTTCGAATTTTGGTTGAAGGTGGGAAAGATAAAGACCGAGTCATGTATAGTTTGTTGAAATTTTGGATGAATCTTTAGCAATATTTAAAGGACAATGGGAATACTTGCAATGATATTTTTCAACTGAAATTTCAAGACCAATAGATGTCCTAGAGTCTTTAAAGAGGGTGAATTGCTTCACAAATACTTATATTTCATACCAGATTTTATTAACCATTCTTGTTACGGTTGCATATGTTATAAGATCATTCTCCAAGCTGAAATTGATTAAGACTTATCTACAATTACTATGTTGCAAGATAGATTGAATGAGTTGACTATGTTAGCAATTGAAATAAAATTGGTTGATCAGTTAGATTAAGAAATATTTCTTATTCTGAATTAATTTTTTTATATGATCTATTAATTTTTTTCATTTTGTTTATTTTTGTCAAGTCCCGATATTTTTGTTTTTTTATACTTTACCAGATATAAAGAAGATTGTGCTTGGTTTGATATACTTAAAATTTATCCCCCTTAATTTAATGTGGAAGGGGGTTTGTGCACAAAGTAAAGGTTATCCCCCTAAATATTCACTACTAGAAAAAACACCTTTTAAATCGGTTAAAATAGGTCTTTTAAATCGGTTAAAATAGGTCTTTTAAATCGGTTATACTGCAACCGATTTAGAAAGTGCGATATAAAATGGTATTTTTCCACTAGTGATTTATCAATTTATTCCGAAAATATTTTCTCTCACATTATTTTCACCGCAAGAAATTATATTGATCAAAATAAATAATGCCAAACTAACTGTAAAAATTTCTGAAACTATATATATTTCCTTCTCTTGGCTTATGTGTTTACTCTGTTTATCAATTGTCGAAGACTTTGTCCAATTAACCTTACCAATATACAATTGGTATATGTTAATAATTATATATGTCAGAAAATCATTATCTAATGTTTTTGATGCGTTAATGTTGAAATAGTACAAATTTTCGTTTATGATAAACTCATCTTGAATGCTCCCAATAAAATATGCATGTATGGAACACCAAAGGGCTGCGATTTTTCACCCTCAAAGAATACGAATCACTCTTACCATATATGATTATTAATATAGAACAATAAAACAGTAAACATTAGTATTCAACGGTACCTCATATTTAAGTCCTCATATTCTAGAGAATCCAAAGATACACCACGAGCACCTAAAGCTTCCAAGTTCAACATCATGGTATGGTTCTTTGCCATTACCCGCCTCAAATGCTGACAACAACCAAAAAGCAACCTCGAAAATGCATAATCTTCACTTGCCTGTTGCACAAACCACAAACGCATACAATCATGCAATTCAGAAGATCCAGAAACATTCATCAAGTTCTCTAACAACTCAAAATCTGCCATAGGAAATATATATATATATATATATATCAAACTTCAAATGGTTTTATAATTCTCTATGGCAAAAGTGCCAAATAAATAGGCAAAAAAAATATTATGTAACTTATTCATATTAAAGGATTACATATGAAGAGACTATTTTAATTGTAACTTTTAATGTAAATAAACTAATTTAAATACAAAAGTTATGATAAACATCACAATGCAAATGTACCTTCTAATACACAAGGTGATTAAATTGAACTTTTAAATGATAGTATAAATTACAAGATGGTTAAATTTTAGCTATGAAAACTTAGATACAATCGGTGCATCGCACGGGTTGAATAAACCAAAAACAACCCCGGAGCAACACACGGGTTAGTAAAGCTTCATTTCATATAACTAATTACATAGACTAAAATAAAAGGATAATAACAATAAAAAAAATATATAAACTTCTCTAAAAGGCATTTTAATTTCGCCATGTGCTCATTCAACGTCTGCCCCAACATTACGTACAAAACACGTAGATATTCAACCAAATACCGTGCATCGCACGGGTTGGATAATGCCTCGTTTAGAAGAAATATGGTACTCAATCCCTACTGCTATGATGAACTTTAATACGGTACATATCTACTGTTTTAAAATGCAGAATATTTAGATAATATGGCATTTTGCTGGAACTTTTTACTTCATTATGTAATATATTATTGTTGTGTCACTGATATACTACCTCCGTTCTCTTATAACTACAACATCTGGACTTTCATATTTGTCAATGCACAACTTTAATTATTAATATCATCAATTATTTACTTTTAAAAATTATAAAAAGTTGATATTTTGAAAGTATATTTCGAGATGAATCTAACAAGATCCCACATGACTATATTTTTTCATATGTATAAATCACAAAAGATGGTCAAAAGAGAGTATGTGAACAGTGTAAGAGTCAACACGTTGCACTAATAAAATAACGGAGGAAGTATTAACTTTTTACAAGGGCCATATTTTAGCTTTCGCTAAGGACCTTGTGAGACACAGGACTTAGAGATGTTAAACGGGCTAGCCCGAAACCGCTAGGGCTAGCCCTAGCGGGCTTCGGGCTAAACGGCCCGGGCCAAAAAAGCCCGGATTTAAACGGGCTAGAAAATATCGGCCCTAACTGTAATATCTGCAAATTTTCGATTTTCGGTAAATTTCTTTTTTCGACCAAAGTTCGTTTTGACAACTCTATCATGACCATTTCGTCATTCGGAGAATATTTAATTCTGCACTTTTTATCATCCGAGTTCGTTTCGGTGCTGCTTTGTTGAGTTCCGTGCTTTTTAGCGACTTTTCCGCGCTTGAGTTCGGTTCTTGCGAATCTCGTTCGAAACTATCGTTTGGGGTTTTTCGTAAGTTCATTTAACGTTGTTATACGTGTTGTGAGCTTCGGTTTGATTATTCGTTGTCGTATGGTGATTTTCGGGCATTTGGGCCATTTTCGTAATTTCCCAAAGTTTGGGGTAATTACCTTCCGTTGTCGAACTTCGAGCCTTCGGGTGGTCGGAATCGTGTGTCCTACTAGCTCTTAGATTCGTCTTTGTGAGTACTTCGTAACCGTATCTTCGGTTCGTATTCAGGTTCGGGTTTCGGTGTCGTTTTGTTGAATTCAGGATTACTAAACGACTTTTCTAAGTATGAGTTCGTCTTTGTTAGATCACCATTAATTCTTGGTAACTCCAAAAATTATAAATCTTTGCAATATTATAGAACATCGAGTTAGCTTTCCAATGGTTCGAACGGTGAGTCAATCGGAGTCCGGACGAGAGAGTTATGGTCGTTTCAGTTCTTGGCCAATCGCTGTGGAAATGGAGCTTTTTCCTCAAAATTCTTCACATTCGAACTTCCAGGAGCCTTTCGGCCGATAGGGGGGGTCGATAGGCTCCACTGCCGGCATTCTGTATGGGTATCGGTTGGGCCTATCGGCCGATAGGCTGGCCGATAGGTTCTTGTGTTTCACTATATTACACGGGATCTGGGAGGATTTTTCATTTTCCTCTCCTCTCTTTTCTTCCTCTCGTCTTGGGCGATTCAGGAGCAACTCTTGGGCGATTTTAACATTTTCGGACTTGAAGAAATCATCCACTTCGAGTTTTGTTGTAGATTATCGATTTCTTCTTGAATCATTCATCCTAATCCAAGGTAATCTTCTAAGAACCCATTTTTGGGAGATTTGGGGGTTTTGGATTTTTCTTCCGATTAGTTCCGTTTTGTTGGTGGATTCTTGATGAATACGATTAATATTGTTAGTATCTTTAGTTTCCTACGGATTCATGGATATTTTGTGGATTTTTACGGAATCGAGAGGGTTTGGTTGTGGTCCGCCCTCGTTGTTATTTTTGGTATGAATATACATGAATCGTAGGCGGGTTTTTGGGTGTATTCCATTTCCGTATTCGACTAGAGTTGGTTGTAATTATGTTCTTCGAATCGTTAGGTTTGGTTCCGTTGATTCCTAGTGTTCGTCGGTGATTATCCTTTCCGTTCGTTTCGTCATCAAAATATTCAAGGCAAGTATTTTTGGAAACCTTTATGCTTAACGTGAAATGGTAATGTATATTGTGTGCTTTTCTCACCTCGGGAGGGTCCGGGATCACGGAGGAATCTATGGCTTCGTCTGGATTCATGAGTTTGATTCGCTAGCCACTCGGGAGGGTCCTTAGAGGCCTCGAGTGGGATTCGTGGCTTCGTCCCGGTCTAGGTGACGTGTGGTGCTTGGTTTGTTTTATGAATGTGGCGGCTCGGGAGGGTCCTTAGAGGCCTCGAGTGGGATTCGTGGCTTCGTCCCGGTCTGAGGCAAATTAATTGTATTTGTTTGTTTAGGAAAAGACATGTCTTGTTTTGGTTTTCGAAATGATATTGGTGCATGTACTATGAAATGTGTAAGCGATTGGTTTGCCTTAATTACTTGTACTAGCGTAATTGCTAACCCTCTGGGGACCCGTTGTCGGGAAATTCGTGTTATGGATTTCGTGTTATGTTCCAGACGAGCGGGCGGCGCTGGATGGTACGAGGATGTCGGCCAAGGTTGTTGACATGTGCAATCGAGTCTTGTTATTTCTTCTTGTCTCTTTTGATGTGGATGTTTTCCAAATTGTAAACTTATAGATTGTACTCGCGAGTACTTAGGCTTTTCCTTTCAGTTGTGATTGGTCTTCGTTGGAGTTCTTGTATTTGTCGGTTGATGTTATTTATGCGGTTGTACCGGACGTGTTGTTTTATGTTCTTATTGTTAACAATTGTTTCCTTGCTAACCGAGGCGGTTAGTCGAGTGGTGTTTTCTTGTGTTAGCTGGTGGGTCCCATGTAGGGGTCCACGGCACGTAATTCTCCTCGAATATCTTGGGGGTGTTACAGAAATGGTATCGGAGCTCTAGGTTTATGGATACCTAGGCTTGTTGGTTATTTGGGTCTAGTCGTATTTGTTTTGCACATTGTCACACCGCTGCCAGCATCTCAGTACATCCAGTGCTCGTAAGTTTTCCTTACTCGATTCTCTTGTTTTCTCGTATTGAAATTCCACTTCTTGAACTGTGATTGCCTCTCTCGTACTTATTGTCGAGTTGTTTTCGATCCTTCCGGTTCGTGTACTTTTGATTCTAGTATTGCGCAGTCCTTTGTCTCTCTGGAGTATGTGCGCCGTTCTAGACTTGACCGTTTGTCGTTTTGCGAGTTTTCCATCGCTAAACTTCCTAGCGTTGGTGGGATCGTTGGTGATCGAAAGATCCGAGTTTTGCTCCGTGGTATATTGTGAGAGGGCTTGACTCTCTAGTCTTTTGCTGTGTGATGGAATCTGTGTTTGGTAATTGCGATATACTAAATGTATGTTGAGCCGAATGTACCGATGAGTTGAGAAACTCACGTAGCTGGTTTCGACCTATGTCAATATCGGTGTTCTTTGGTTACGCTGTTAAACTTGGAGAGATATTTTGACATATGCTTGGAATTAGTATTTAGAGTTGCGCTTTTGAATCGGTGATTTTTGAATGTCGTATATGAGTGTGTCCGGAATTGTTGGTACTTGGCTAATTATTATTATTTACAACCAATGTGTTTCTATTAATAATAATACATGTGGCGTGCATGCTTGAAAATTTCTTAGACTTGATCGTATTGTGGGTTTTGAAAGTGACATGAATTTGGGCGAGCCACCTTGTATTTTCAAATAAAACCTTGTGTCGTATTTAAAGGTCATGTTTAAAAGTGTTTTAGGACATTTTATAAAATGCTACCATTGTTAAGCCCTTGTCGTGTTTAAAAGGGTCTTGAAAACGATTTTTAACTTAAGGTTTTATTTTCGAATGACTAGAGTATACGATTTTAAAAATCAGTTAGCACGGGAAACCTAGGCCGTCGAATCATGTTGTGTTTGTCGAGTTTTGTCTTAACGGATTTTGTCGACTTAGTCGCATCGCGACGCGTCGTTTGAGATCATTGGTCGTGATTAGTATCGAGGTGGTCGTCACTTACGTGCGATCTATGGATGTTAAACTCCCTTCCTTGTGTTGTGCCTCGTGTGACACGAGTTATTTGTATGATTAGTCGTTAAATGATGGAATCCTTCTGTGGATTTTGATTTCACGATATGTGTTTATTAGACTCTCGTATTTGGTTTATACGAGGAGTGTCAATCCTTCTTGATGTATTTTCGCACCGTATTTTATCCATTGCGTGAGTTCTTTCAAACGGCTTTCGGTATTTTGCAAACTGAGTTTTATTTCGTAAAACCGATTCCTTGAATCAAGTTTTGGCATTTTGGCCTTGAATATTTCATGATGGTTTGACAAATGATTTTTGTGAGTTTTGGAAAATATTACCGTCATTGGTCTTTTTAGCATTTTTGAAATGACGTGGGAAATTGTGCTTAGCACAGTAAACTGTGTGAGAAAGGTTTACGGCATGTAATCTTTCGATATGTTCGTTGTTGTCTCTGTTGGTCATTAGCGCACGCTACGCTTTGCGGCTAGCGCGCGCAAGAGTGCGTTGGTAGCACGCTAAGGGGAGATAGCGCACGCTACACAGTAGTTCAGGCGATCCGTGAGCTACCGGGTGAGTCCAAGTTCTCGTTAGCGCACGCTAACACTTGGGGTTAGCGCACGCTAACGGTGTATTTTTGGTCGGGAGTTTTGTTTGGTACCGTGATAGCGCACGCTAACCTTAATGATTAGCGCACGCTAATTGTGTCGATATAAATCTTGGACACCGATCTAAGTTGCATTCTTTTCTTCATTTCTTCTTCTTCCTCTATGAGTTTGAGACGTAGCGACTCGGTTTCACATCTAGGCTGATTTTTCTTCCATCCAAAGGTGTTTTGGAGTATCCTAGATGATTTTTAACATCATCTAATCCATTGTTCTTCGCCGAATCTAGGTATTTTCTTGAATCCCTAGAGTTGACTTTTTGGAGTTTTGTTCTTGATATTGTTTTCCATCCAGTTTTGATAAACTGATTGTTGTTTTAACGATGTTGTTAAACATATCCTGAGGATTGTATATCATTGTCGTAATTTTGAGCGATTTAATGCGTGTGATATGATGTGTTTAAGTGAATGTTGATACGTGCGAATTTTGGGCATTTTGGCATATTGTACTTCTGAAAAAAACCTTGAGTATCTTAGAAAATAAACCTCGAGACGTACTTTTAAAATGAATTATTTTCTCACAGTGCTCTCAAGATGCCTACTAGTGCCACGCTATGTTTCAAAATTATCCTACTTTGAGGATCAAAATATTTTAAGATATTTCTAATGATTTAGAAACGCATTCGCTTAGACCCGAAGGTCGAAAATAGCTGAAAAGTTTTAATTTAACGAAAGGTGTCTTCGTTTCTTTTTTTTTCAAACGCAAGATAATTTTTTTTAAGTCTCGATGACGATGTTTGTACTATTTTTTGATATATGATACTCAAGATCAACTGGTGCTTGCAAGTTATTTTCAAAAGATGGTTTTCGTTTTCAAAACCTATCATTCCTATTTGTGGTCTGGGAATATATGTGTGATGTCCGTGCTCTCGTTAGGGTGTTAACCCCATTGTTGAATTGGTGGTGTGAGCGTTGAGTCGTTCGCCACACAGTTGTCGTGGTAGCCTCTGCGAGGGGTGTGAGATTGGTATTGGATGTTGTCGCCTCGTAGCGGTTTATGCGTTATCGCATATATGCGAGCTGTTAGAGATCGGATTGGTATGATTGTGTGCATCGGTGATTGTTCCACATTGTGTCGGTTGCTTGTTGTATTGTTACCTTGGTTCCGTTGTGGTGAGTTTCGGAGGCGAGGTCAAAGGTAATAGCCGTACTATTTTGACTTCTATATTTTCTCTTTCTCCAGTCTATCGATTCGCTCGTGTTCGTTGATCTTTATCGAACTTGTTTTGTATTTCGGGTTCATCATTCGAGCAGTGTGATCTTGTTTTGGGTCGATCTCGTTATCGCTGTGACTTTTCCGAGTTCGGTTCGATTCTTGTGAACCTTGTTCTAAGTAACATCTTTAGTCCTACTAGTTCTTTTATTCGAAGTGGATCGGATTTGGAACTTACGTATTTTCGACTCTGTCGACTCGTTTATGTTCGTTGACATTTCGAACTTTCCTATCCCTTACTATTGTTGATCGAGCAGTGTGGTATTGTTTTGGAATAACTCGTTTGTCATTGTGACTTTTCAATCGCTATTCCCTATCCTGTGGATCTTATCTAATGCATTCCTTGTAGTTCTCACCAGATCATCCTGGGAGTTGTTGTTTGAGTTTTATTATCCTTCGTGTTTCGGACATGATTGTTCGATTTTTGTTGTCTCGATCGTTTGTTCGTTCGGTTTTTGTTCTCGTTTTGTGATCGTTGAGCATTCATGCTCCTTCCTAATTCCCTTAAGTTTGGGAAATTAGTCTCGTTTTCGATCTTCCAACCCTTGGGCGGTGGAATTCAGTATTAGTTCAGCGATTGGCTCGCGTTTCGATTGATGTACCGTTGGGTTGGTCGATCATACTGACTTTCGTTCGTTGTGTTTTGTGATTGTCGGATAATTGACTTGGCTATATTATCCGTTTGATGACGCTTGTCATTTGTTGGTTTTATAAATCTTTGCAATATTATAGAACATCGAGTTAGCTTTCCAATGGTTCGAACGGTGAGTCAATCGGAGTCCGGACGAGAGAGTTATGGTCGTTTCAGTTCTTGGCCAATCGCTGTGGAAATGGAGCTTTTTCCTCAAAATTCTTCACATTCGAACTTCCAGGAGCCTTTCGGCCGATAGGGGGGTCGATAGGCTCCACTGCCGGCATTCTGTATGGGTATCGGTTGGGCCTATCGACCGATAGGCTGGCCGATAGGTTCTGCTGTGTTTCACTATATTACACGGGATCTGGGGAGGATTTTTCATTTTCCTCTCCTCTCTTTTCTTCCTCTCGTCTTGGGCGATTCAGGAGCAACTCTTGGGCGATTTTAACATTTTCGGACTTGAAGAAATCATCCACTTCGAGTTTTGTTGTAGATTATCGATTTCTTCTTGAATCATTCATCCTAATCCAAGGTAATCTTCTAAGAACCCATTTTTGGGAGATTTGGGGGTTTTGGGTTTTTCTTCCGATTAGTTCCGTTTTGTTGGTGGATTCTTGATGAATACGATTAATATTGTTAGTATCTTTAGTTTCCTACGGATTCATGGATATTTTGTGGATTTTTACGGAATCGAGAGGGTTTGGTTGTGGTCCGCCCTCGTTGTTATTTTTGGTATGAATATACATGAATCGTAGGCGGGTTTTTGGGTGTATTCCATTTCCGTATTCGACTAGAGTTGGTTGTAATTATGTTCTTCGAATCGTTAGGTTTGGTTCCGTTGATTCCTAGTGTTCGTCGGTGATTATCCTTTCCGTTCGTTGCGTCATCAAAATATTCAAGGCAAGTATTTTTGGAAACCTTTATGCTTAACGTGAAATGGTAATGTATATTGTGTGTGCTTTACTCACCTCGGGAGGGTCCGACGGGATCACGGAGGGAATCTATGGCTTCGTCCTGGATTCATGAGTTTGATTCGCTAGCCAGCTCGGGAGGGTCCTTAGAGGCCTCGAGTGGGATTCGTGGCTTCGTCCCGGTCCTAGGTGACGTGTGGTGCTTGGTTTGTTTTATGAATGTGGCCAGCTCGGGAGGGTCCTTAGAGGCCTCGAGTGGGATTCTTGGCTTCGTCCGGTCTAGGCAAATTAATTGTATTTGTTTGTTTCCTAAAAGACATGTCTTGTTTTGGTTTTCAAATGATATTGGTGCATGTACTATGAAATGTGTAAGCGATTGGTTTGCCTTAATTACTTGTACTAGCGTAATTGCTAACCCTCTGGGGACCCGTTGTCGGGAAATTCGTGTTATGGATTTCGTGTTATGTTCACTGCATTTAGCTACTGGATGGTACGAGGATGTCGGCCAAGGTTGTTGACATGTGCAATCGAGTCTTGTTATTTCTTACTGTCTCTTTTGATGTGGATGTTTTCCAAATTGTAAACTTATAGATTGTACTCGCGAGTACTTAGGCTTTTCCTTTCAGATTGTGATTGGTCTTCGTTGGAGTTACTGTATTTGTCGGTTGATGTTATTTATGCCGGTTGTACCGGACGTGTTGTTTTATGTTCTTATTGTTAACAATTGTTTCCTTGCTAACCGAGGCGGTTAGTCGAGTGGTGTTTTCTTGTGTTAGCCTGGTGGGTCCCATGTAGGGGTCCACGGCGCTGTAATTCTCCTCGAATATCTTGGGGGTGTTACACTAACCCTAACCCTAACGGGCTTCGGGCTAAACGGGCTAAATATTTAAAAAATCTATTTTTTATTTTTTTATAAGTCATAAACCAAAAATAAACAGTAACAATATATTTTATATATATAGTAACAAATATACTATAATAATATAACAAAAAATACACTTTTATCTATCTATATATATATATATACACACTATATTAACAAATACAGTAATAATATATATTATATATAATATTAATATATATTACATATATAATATTAATATATATTATATATATAGTATTAAAATATGTTATATTAATATAGTATTACTGTAATTTGAAATTCACAATATATATATATATAGCGGGCCAAGTGGCTAATAGCGGGCTAAACGCGGGCCAAAAGTTCTGGATTTAAACGGGCTAGGAAATATTGGCCCTAACCCGGTTTTTTGGCGGGTTAAACGGGCCAGCCCGCCGGGCCCGAGCCCGTTTAACATCTCTAACTAGTCCGGATCCAAATATTCCCTCCCTGAGGCCTACATGAAGATGAATAAAAAAATAAAATATTTTCTACACACTTTGAAAAATCGGCCTAAATCATGGTTAATACCATTAGTGTAAAAATTTTTAACTCCATGGTGAATTGTTGGGCCTCGATCCAGCATCATGCCTGCATAGGCTTAAAATTATGCTACAAGACACTCGTGTTTGTACAATAAAACAGTCTTAATCATTCTAGGACCAACATTTGTGATCGTTTCATGGGCAAATACTATACCCATCAAAAGACTACGGATTTTTGTTCAAAGATTGCTTCATTTAGGCAATTGAATGGTGATTTTTTTATGAATCTTGGAAGAGCTACCACTACACCATATATGGCTTTCAACAACATTTTTTTTTGATGTTACAAGCAAAAGTGTAGCCTTAGATGCCTTAAAATTGGTCAAATTTGATTTAAGGCTACACATTTTTCTAACGTTATTACTGATATAAATTAGTATTACCGTAGACCAAATTGAGTATCTACACTAACACAAAATTTGGTGTAGCGTTCTTTATTTAGAAAAGTGTAACTAGACACTAAAAAAAAATAGGCGGACTTGCTAAAATATTTTAGGCGGTCCAAATAAATTATTTTCCACTATAACGACCTAATTTTTTTAAGGTATTTTATGAATCGTCCTAATCGGAGGGAGTAATGTAAGAGAGATGAGAATTAAATAAGAGAAAATATTGGTACTTTGATCATTAAATAAATCGTATACGAGTGATCTCTTATTCAATGTCTTAACAACCACTTACCATTGTAGCTTCCCAACCAATTTTCTATTAATGGCTTATTACTTAATTTCCAATATATACGTAGATAATTCCAACGGAGGTGACATGGGGTACTAGAACGGCTCAATAAATGTATGATCTCTTTGAGATGATGAGCGTTCATTCCTAATAAATGAGTGTTTGGAGTAAAACAACCATTGTTAATCAAGTTGACCTGTATGGTGATTTAGTGAAGCAAATGGCGGAAATGCAAAAACAATTGAAAGATCTAAAAACTCGAAGCACGTCTCTTCCTAAGCACTCGGACAAAACATGTGGTATTTGTGGAGTCTATGAGCATGGGCGAAAGTTTGTAATCTTGTTTATATGCCACCAGCGAAGTTTGATGAGCAACTCAATGTCGTGCAAGGATATCTACCTCGACCACCTCAAATGAATGATCTGTATTCAAACACTTATAATTCAGGTTGTAAAAACCATCCAAACTTTGGAAGATTAATATTGATGCTCCTCCACTCAAATTGGACGCTCAGTTTGTTCCAATGCCGCAATACCTAATGAAACAAGCGCTCAAGCACCATTATATCTAATGAATTAAGTTCTGTCCAACCTCCATATTTGTAAATCCAAGGGCCGTCACCCTCCTTATTTGGCAATACAATGACCATACTCGTTACATTCCAGTGATGGATGATCCTCTTATTCGGCGCTCCAACAACTTCGATCTTAGCTCTGTTGGGTATCTATTCGGAATACATAAGGTTACAAAATACAATAATAAACGAATTACAAATAAAGTACCTATGGTAATCGTGAATTAGGGTTTACAGAACAAATTTAGTAAACAAAATTACACAAAGTAAAAGAAACCCTAATTAAACAAAATAAGCACAATTAAATCAGAAAGATTGAAGTTCAAACCGAGCAGATCTAAATAGATATGAAAGCCCGAGAGATGAAGGTGGTGAAAAATGAATGAATGTCGGCTCAGTCCTCCAGTCTCGTATACCCACGTCCAAGGCTCAAAACAAGCAGCAGCCAACAGATGAAAATACACCAACACTAGGCGATTTCACAGAGAAACAAAGGGAACTAAAGGTAAGCACCCAATAACCAAGAACCCTATCAATTTTCTCACACAAACACTTTCAGAAGCAAAAATTTCACATAGAAAATCGATGCTTTTCACTCAGAAAGATCAGACTAGATTTTGCTTTGAAAGTCACTCAATTTTTCGGATATTTCCACTCAAGAATCTCTCCATAATTTATAGGGCCAGAAACCATAACAAGAATCACGATCGGCCGAAGAAACCGCATCCATCCTTATCATCGGGTTGATAAGGGTTGCGGTTCCCATCTAATCAGAATGGAAACTAGGAACACTGGAGAGAGAGAGAGAGAGAGAGAGAGAGAAGATGTTGGAGCAGACAAAAGAAATGGGAGAAGAGCGGAAGAAGTAGGCAGAGAAGTGATTAGGGTTACGGGGTAAAGGGCATAAATATCACACAGATGGACGGGTGTGATAATCCCTACAAAAGGAACGACCGAGATTAACCCCAGGAGTATTCTGGAATCTGGGCCTGGGTTAGGTGTATTAAAGATCTGGGCTGTTCAAAGAGTATTATTATTATTATTATTATTGGGCCCAGTCATAAAACAACATTTCATTTTGGGCCTCAATTAAAATAACATTCTCCACCCGGATCCAAATGAGCCATCGTGGTACACAATTTGAGACGGAGGTCATCATCGCCGAACGTCACACCACCTGCACATCACACAAAGTTAGTACAAATATAAAGATGTAAATCAATCACTAAGAAAGAAGACTAGTAATCACAAAGAAAACTAGAAAAACTATCGCAAATATAGCAAAAGAAACTGAAAGTTGGAAGGCCCTCAGTTGAGGGAGTCGATATTCAATATCAACTTGCAGGATCGGATTTTCTCAACTGGTAGTCACTTAGTGCCCATATCTGCAGGATTAGATTGAGATGGGATCTTCTTCAAATCAATTATGCCCTTTTCCACAATGTCACGGATGAAATGGCGCCTGACATCAATGTGTTTAATATGATCATGGAAAACAGGATTTCTACATAAATGGATACTAGATTGACTGTCAGAGATTACCACAACACTATCACGAAGAACATAAATTTCAAGTAGTAAACCTTTCAACCATATAACCTCCTTAAAGGCTTCAGTGGTGGCAATATATTCAGCTTCAGTACTAGACAAGGTAACTATATGCTGAAGTTGATATTTCCATGAAATGCAAGAACCACGCAACGTAAACACATAAGAATTTGTGGGTTTAAATTCATCTCTGTCATTAGCATAATTAGAGTCAACATAACCCTTAATACGAACCCCATCTTCAGATTTAGAGAAAACAAGACCATCAGAAATCGAAATTTTCAAGTAACGAAGTAACCACTTGAGGGCCTCCCAGTGAGGTCTACCAGGATTAGCCATATACCTACTCAAACAACTCACAGCATAAGCAATGTCAGGCCTAGTACTGACCATAAGGTATATGATAGATCCAATAGCATTTGCATAAGGGACATATCTCATTTCACTAATTTCGGAGTCAGTTTTTGGTGACTGGGTTTTAGATAATAAGAAATGAGGAGCCAAGGGCACACTAGCAGTTTTTGCATCACTCATAGAAAATTTCTCAAGAATTTTATCAATATATGAAGACTGATTGAGAAATAAAGTGCCATTAGGTCTGTCCCTAACAATATTCATGCCTAATATTCTTTTAGCATCTCCTAAATATTTCATGTCAAATTGTTTATCTAGGCAACTTTGAATACGCTCAATAGATTTAATGCAGGAACTAATCAATAGCATATCATCTACATAAATAAGCAAGAAAGTAGGAACCTTAGAATCATTCTTGAAATAAAGGCACGGATCATATGCACTGTGAAAAAATTTCAAGGAAAACATGCAGTCATTAAACTTCTCGTTCCACTGTCTAGGAGATTGCTTTAAACCATATAGTAGGCACACATGATCAGGATGGTTACTGTCTATAAAACCTGCTGGTTGTTTCATGTATATGGTTTCTGTCAATTCACCATGCAGGAATGCTGTCTTAATATCTAATTGTTTCATTTCCCAATTATGATGTGTAACTAATGCTAGCATGATGCGAACAGTGGTGAATTTAACTACTGGAGCAAAAATTTCGGTATAATCAATACCTTCACGTTGAGTAAAACCTTTTGCAACTAATCTGACTTTAAATCTGACACTATCTTCTTCATTTTTAACGTTGAAAAAACATTTGCAATCAATCAACGAACAGTTCTTCGGTTTCGAAATAAGGGTCCAAGTTTGGTTAATATGCAAGGATGTCATCTCTTCATTCATAGCATTTAACCATTCATTAGAGTTATCAGATTTTACAGCTTCGTTGTAAGTTTTAGGTTCATTACCATCAAGCATATCAAACACATTGAAAGCAAGAGAAGCCATGTGAAAATCATCTAAATGAACAGGGCTTCTAATATTCCTTCTAGGCCTGTCCCTAGTTAATTGATAATCAGACAAATTATCTAGAACATATTCAGATTCATCTTCGTTTTCAGAGTTATCAGACTGAGCATTAGAAGATTCAAGATTTTCCACATTCTCAGATTCAACAGTTACTTCACTATCACTAAGATGCTCCACCCTGATCTGAACAGGGTGAGAAGAAGTTTCGGTTGGTAAAACAGGAGCAGGCAATGGGTTACCAAGACAAGGAAATTCAATTTCATTGAAGACACATCCCTACTAGTTATAACTTTTAAGACAGGTTCAGATCTAACCCATAATCGATAACCTTTAACACCATCAGGATAACCAAGAAACACATCTAATGGCCATAGGTTCAAGTTTATCAACATTTTGATGCACATAAGCAGCACAGCCAAACACACGAATATTTGAGAAATCAATAGAATGACCTGACCACACAGACTTAGGGTAATTGCCATTCAACGGAATAGAATGAGATCTATTAATAAGATAGGCAGCAGTTAAAATAGCCTCACCCCAAAAACTTTTGGACAATCCGGAAATGGCAAGCATGGACATTACCTTTTCAAGAAGGGTTCGATTCATTCGCTCAGATACCCCATTTTGTTAAGGGGTGTAGGGAACTATCTTATGCCTATGGATGCCATTTTCGGTACACATGGTATCAAACTGAGCATTGCAAAATTCAAGACCATTATCAGTCCTGAGTTTCCGAATTCATTTACCTGTTTGATTTTCCATTAAAATTCTCCAATTCTGAAAATTTTCAGACACATCTGATTTTAGTTTAAGCAAGAATACGAAAACATTCCTAGAGTAATCATCAATAATTGACAGAAAATAGCAGTTCCTATCATGCGTTGGTATACTAGCAGGACCCCACATATCAGCATGAACATATTCAAGCACATTGGAACTTTTACTAGATTTCTTAGGAAAAATATCAAGGGAATTGGGAGGTTTAGGAAATTACAATTTATGTTTTTTGCCATACATGCAAGAGTCACGGAAAAGACATCTTAGAGATTTTATCTATTCCGAAACATCCTTGTTTATGCAAGATATCTAATCCCTTCATGCTCATGTGTCCTAAACTATTATGCCACAATTCAGTTTTATCGGCACACACCATGTTAGCACATGTATTAGATTCAGCTTGGCAAATATATAAGTTAAATTTTCTAATTCCTTTAAACAATATTAAGGAACCCCTGCATATTTTCATACAACCTTTTCCCCAGCTACCTCTCAGGCCCTCATCTTCCAGAGTAGCACAAGAAATCAAATTATGGGATAAATCAGGAATATGTCTGACATTTTTTAGAGTAAACGGAGTACTAGAATCAAATTTCAGACAAATAACACCAATACCGGCCACAATTCGTTCCACATTATCAGCCATAGAAACATACTGATCACCAAGATTAGTGTAACCATAAATGATGTTTATAAGGTGTCATATGATAAGTGCATCCAGAATCAAGCAGCCATTCATTTTCACTTAGATCAGACAGCACGGAATTCATAGAGGCATGCACTTCTTCAATTACCATAAAATCATCGCACATAGCTATATTAGCCTGGTCATTTTGCTGATTCTTCTTAGGTTTAGTACATTCTTGTATATAATGACCAGGTTCCCCACAGTTATAGCATTTGCAATTTTTAGGCCGAGACTCCGATCTATCCCTCCATTGCCCTTTTTCCTTATTAGACTTATCAGAATCATTTTTGTTAAAGGGTTTCTTTTTAAGCTGTTTGTCTACCCCTAATGAAGTTGACATCACTAACGGGTTTGGAAACCTTATTAACCTTTAAGTCTAATTCCTTACTTTTTAAGCCACTTATGATAGTATCTAAAGTAACAGAGTCCCTTCCATATTTGATAGCAGATTTAACATCATTATCGGTATCAGGAATTGCATTCAAGAGCACAATAGGAGTATAATCATCGATGTTTTTATCACCAGATTGTTTTATATCTTGTACTAACTTTGTAAAAGTATCAAGAATACCATCGATATCTTGTATTAAATCCAGCTTATATCTGAAAAAGAATTCAAAAAGAATTAACTTATTGGGCAGAGAGGTTCAGTAAACGTTTCTTCCAGTTTAATCCAAAGTTGTTTAGCATTATCCGTTTTGCCTATTCGTCTAATCACAGAATCAGATAAGTTCAATATTATAGATGAATGAGCAAACTCAACTAACTCTTCATGTTTCTCAGGGGTTACATTTGACTTAAAAGTACCTTCAATGGATTTAAAACATTTTTGTTGGACAAGGATGGATTTCACTTTCTGTTGCCAGATTCTGAAATCCCCCTTGCCATCGAAAGGTGCCATTGTAAAGGAAGTAAGAGAACCCATTTTAGTGCTTGTAAAAATCACACAAGATTTTAACCAGCAACACAAGGTATTGCTAACAATGTAAGAGCTGAGATAACAGACAAAGATCACACAGATATCACAAAGAACAAAATCACACAAGATTTTAAAATTAAACGAGATGGAATCGTATCCCCAAGCCCTTACAAGATCTGAGGAACACTTACGGTCCAGGCAGTAGGGTTTAGTGTACTCGGAGATTACGACTATCATAGTCTCAATACAAAGGCAATATATCGAAGCGGTCACACAGACAACACACAGTAAATAAAAACAGACGGAAGCAATGTAAGTAAACAGATTACTACTTAGGAGCAACAAACCACCAATCACACTGTACAAAAAGTAAATAAGAGAGAGTGGAAGCTGCAATACCTGAGTGGATCCCTCGGCCGGAATTCGTACGCCCTTCCGAATAGAAATCACGTTTAGTGGCTTCGATACCACTGTTGGGTATCTATTCGAAATACATAAGGTTACAAAACATAATAATAAACGAATTACAAATAAAGTACCTATGGTAATCGGGAATTAGGATTTACTGGAAAAAACCTAGTAAACAAAATTACACAAAGTAAAAGAAACCCTAATTAAACAAAATAAGCACAATTAAATCAGAAATATTAAAGTTCAAACCGAGCAGATCTAAGTAGATCTGAAAGCCCGAGAGATGAAGGTGGTGAAAAATGAATAAAAGTCGGCTCAGTTCTCCAGTCTCGTATACCCACGTCCAAGGCTCAAAACAAACAACAGCCAACAGATGAAAATACACCACCACCAGGCGGTTTCACAGAGAAACGAAGGGAACCCAAGGTAATCACCCAATAACCAAGAACCCTATCAATTTTCTCACGCAGACACTTTCGGAAGCAAAAATTTCACACAGAAAATCGATGTTTTTCACTCAGAAAGATCAGACTAGATTTTGCTTTGAAATTCCCACTCAATTTTTCGGATATTTCCTCTCGGGAATCTCTCCATAATTTATAAGGCCACAAATTCGTAACAAAAATCATGATCGGGCGAAGAAACCGCAGCCATACTTATCATCGGGATAGGGGTTGCGTTTCCCATCTAATCGGAACGGAAACTGGGAACACAGAAGAGAGAGAGAGAGAGAGAGAGAGAGAGAGAGAGAGAGATGTTGGAGAAGACGAAAGAAACAGGAGAGCGGTGCAAGAAGTAGGCAGAGAAGTGATTAGGGATACGGGGTAAATGGCATAAATATCACACAGATGGACGGGTGTGATAATCCCTACAAAAGGGACGAACGAGATTAACCCCAGGAGTATTCTGAATCCAGGATTGGATTAGGTGTATTAAAGATCTGGGCTGCTCAATGAGTATTATTATTATTGGGCCCAGTCATAAAATAATATTTCATTCTGGCCTCAAATAAAACAACAAGCTCTACCGAAAAAATAGATTATTTGGATGGTTCGATTAGGAAGCTTGATGTTATTATAGGCTTATTATCCACTCAAATGAACAACTTGACCCAAAACCTTGAAAAGGGCAAATTCGTGAGACAACATAAACAAGCTCAAGTCGTGATAGTATTAATGAGTGAAAAAAATGGTAGATAACAAAATTCAAACCCCAAATCCAAATGATGGAACTGTTGGAAATTTATGTGTTACAAACTTGGTGGGTGAAAATTAAATTACAACTGGAAACTACAATTACAACTCGAAAACTGAAAATACAGGACTTGATGCAGAATTAAAAAAAATATAATGAAAAAATGAAATTGAATCTGCACTAACCAGAAACAAATTAGAAATACAAGTAGATAATCAAAACAACAAAAAACAATAAATGAAACCAGACTGTGGTAGAAGTCGCCCGAAGATTCCTTCTGCCCGCAAGACGAGAAACACCCCGGTAGTGTTCACGGATTGGCAGCTCGTCCCCAAAGGTCAACGACTTTACGTCTCCCACAAACTGGAGAGCTACGAAGAACTGGAAGAGGTGAGGATAAATCTCTGACTTGTGATATGCAGAGAATGCTGAAAACTGTTTGATTATACTGAGTTCGAAAATTACATGTACAGAAGCAAATGTATGCATGCCTATTTATAGGCCATTCACACCTGCAGGGGGTTTAAACACAGTCCTTATGGCTGTCATAATGCAGGCATTCATGCCTGCATTGAACACAGGAGTTACACAATTCAAGGCAGTGGTTACTGCCCGTTTTGAATTTGAACAGGCAGCCTTAACACCTCCTCATAACACCTGGGAGGTTATTGCCCGTTTTTGGGTGAGTTTGAATAGTCCAGATGCACCTGGACTATAATCAGCTCCTTAACCATTTGACGGATGTACCTGGACATCTTTATGTGCACATACGAGCCCAACTACGTTGTTGAGCTTGTCCAAAAAATTCTTTAAGCTAGCCCACGGCCAGGACCAAAGACCAGCCCAAAGTCCAATTGCCAAGATCCAAGATCCATGATCCATGATCCAAGTCCAAGATCAAGATCAAGATCAAGGCCAAGGCCAAGGTCCAAGGTCCACGGTCCACGGCACGCGGCTCGCGGCCGAGGACGAGGCGAGGCGGGCGGCGGCGGCAGCGCGCGCGTGTGCACGCGTGTGGGCTTTAAGCCCATACACATGTGCCATTAATTATTACATGCATAAAGGTAACTCCTTATATACTAGAATAATGATGGATCATTATTCAATGTGAGATTCCATTCCTTATTAATTCACAATTAAGTGACAAACTTTAATTCACTATTTCTCACTCACTGAGAATTGGTTTAGAGAAAGTGAATACACCACGATCATCTACTCGGAACGTATATTGATCCTATGATATTTAATTTTACAAAATAAAATTAAATCATTAACGATTCCAACAATCCCCCATATGAGTGAAAATAGCCCAAATGCAATATGCAGACTCAAGCTCAGTCCTCAAGAGGCGTTAAAGTATAAGGATAGGTAGTTCGTGACTTTGAACCTTTCACAGTTAACATCATCGGGTACACAGGCGGATTAGTGGCTTGATGCTTTGAACTATTCCCCCACGGCGTGCACCGAGACAATGGTGCTAACACTTGAATACCTCAACCTCATCCGTTCTCACGTTTTGTGTCCTTTGAGGGCCTTGGACACCCCTTTGGATTCATAAGTGTATTTCATGAAGCGGACCCCACTTCTCACTTATATAGGTGATTCTTTACCGAGTATCTTGCCATACTAAACCTCCTCGAGGTCTTTAGGAATCATTAAAAGTCATAGACTTAACCTCACCACTAGGCAAGCTTTCAACACTCAATTGCTTTATAGGGAATAAACTTAGATGAGTGTTTCACACGAACTCTCATAGCTTAGTTCTCCCATTGAACTAAGTTCTTGGGATCTCCAGTCATCTTGGTTGGGTTACCACTATGATAATTCTCAATTTGTGGATTTTAAACCCATTCCCTCTAGCAATTTATTCATTTGATCACGGTTTAACCCTTTGGTTGATCACGGTTTAACCCTTTGGTTAGCGGATCCGCTAGATTATTCAATGACCTCACATAGTCAATAGAGATAACCCCACTTTTGATCAAATGTCTCACGGTATTATGGCTTCGACGAATATGTCGAGACTTTCCATTGTACACGTTACTTCTCGCCCTACCAATAGCAGCTTGGCTATCACAGTGAATCATCACTGCAGGCACTGGCTTGGACCAACATGAAATATCTTCTAGAAAGTTTTTGAGCCATTCGGCTTCTTCACCAGCTTTGTCCAATGCTATGAATTCCGATTCCATGGTAGATCGGGCTATACACGTTTGTTTCGTGGACTTCCATGAGACATTTCCACCCCCAATGGTAAACACGTAACGACTTGTAGAAAATGAACTTTTCGTATCGGATATCCAATTCGCATCACAGTACCCTTCAAGTACCGGGGGGTATCTCTAATAGTGTAGCCCAAGGTTTTGAGTATACTTTAAGTACCTCAAAACTCTAACGAGACTTTCCAATGCTCTTTGCTTGGATTGCTCGTGTAACGACTCAATTTGTTTACAGCGCAAGCTAAATCGGGTCGAGTGTAATTTGTAAGATACATTAAACACCCAATGACTCGTGCATATTCTTCTTGCGAAATGGGGTCCCCTCGATTTTTGCTCAAGTGATCATTTAAATCCATTGGGGTCTTAGCCGGAAAGCTATCAAAAGCATTAAACTTCTTGAGAACTTTCTCGGCATAGTGAGATTGTGTCAAGATGATTCCATCTGATTTTCTCAAAATTTTCATTCCAAGAATCACATCGGCTAGCCTCATGTCTTCCATGTCAAAATTTCTTTTTAACATGTTCTTAGTATCGTTAATCACTTGTATATTGTTACCCATGATTAACACGTCATCTATATAAAGACACACAATAACATAACCGTTATTAGTGTTCTTAATATAAAGACATTTATCACACTCGTTTATTTTAAAACCATTTGATAACATTACATTATCAAATTTCAAGTGCCACTATAGTGGAGCTTGTTTCAATCCATATAGATACTTAACCAGTTTGCATACCTTTTTCTCTTGTCCAGGTACTACAAACCCTTCAGGTTGTTCCATATAGATCTCTTCATCCAGATCACTGTTCAGAAAAGCAGTCTTAACATCCATTTAATGAATCTCAAGATCGTGCAAAGCAGCAATCGCGAGAAGAACTCGAATAGATGTAATTCTTGTTACAGGTGAATAGGTATCGAAAAAGTCGTACCCTTCCTTCTGTTTGAAACCTTTGACTACTAACCGAGATTTATACTTGTCAATTGACCCATCAGCCTTGTACTTTCTTTTAAGGATCCATTTTCATCCTAAGGGCTTACAACCTTCAGGTAAATCAACCAAAACTCAAGTTTGGTTTTGTAAAATTGAGTCAATTTCACTCTGAACAGCTTCTTTCCAGAGCAACCTGTCTGGTATGGCATAAGCTACTTTGATCGATGTTGGTTCTTCATCCAAAGTATTAAGTTTAAAGAGTCCCTCCATGAGGTAACCCTTACCAAGAAACCTATCAAACTTTTTTATGATAATTCTATCTGACTCAAACACTAGTTTAAACCCATTTTAAACTAGTATAGAGCCTCAGATCAAATTCTTCCTCATATCCGGAACATGAAGCACATTCTTCAAGGTGAGTGTCTATCCAGACGTAAGTTTGAGGTCCACTTCTCCAACTCCGATAATTTCAGATGAAGATAGATTCCCCATGTTTAGCTTCCTCCCCTCAACAGCTTGATAGTTCTTAAACTGGCTCCTATCGGCACCAATGTGGGCAGTCGCACCGGTGTCGACGTACCAACCACCTTGGTTCTCAACGTGGTTGACTTCTTCGGTGACCACAGCAGCAAGGTCATCCTCTTTCCATTCGCCGTTAGACTCGGCGATGTTGGCAACGTGTTTCTTCTTCTTGTTGGCTTTCGGCTTCCGGCAGTCCTTCGCCGTGTGCCCATGTTTACCACAGTTGAAGCAATCGCCATCAAACTTCTTGACTGTTGCTTCCCTTTTCTCTTGTTTTGGACACTTGGGCGAGCTCTTTTATTAGAGGGACCGCCATGCTCCAACAGATTGGCCTTAGCATCTATCAGGCCTTTTGGTTTGTGGTCATTTTTTCGCACGTCTGACTTGATGCGCAGTTTCACAATCAAGTCTTCAAGAGTCATCTCCTTTCTTTTTTGTTTGAGATAGCTCTTGAAGTCTTTCCAACTGGGGGGAAACTTCTCGATCACAGTTGCAACAGTGAAAGCATCTGGCAGGACCATTCCTTCGGCATTGACATCATGAATGATGAGTTGGAACTCTTGCACTTGTTCCATGATTGGCCTTGAGTCAACCATCTTGTAGTCCAGATACTTGGCGACTACAAACTTCTTTGTACCTGCATCATCACTATGGTACTTCTTTTCAAGTGCTTCCCACATCTCTTTTGATGTGTTTACAACAGAATAAACATTGTACAAACTATCTTCTAAGGAGTTCAGAATAAAGTTTTTACAAAGATAGTCTCCATTGTGCCAATTGTCATAGGCAGCTCGGACTGTAAAACTAGTCTCTTGAGCACTTGGTGCCGGTGGCGCATCTTCCTTAAGAAAGTTCGCAAAGCCCAATGTTGTCAAGTAGAACAACATCTTCTGTTGCCACCTTTTAAATTCGGCTCCACCAAACTTTGGCGGCTTCTCGGCGGCAGGCATCATACTTGGCCCCGAGGTTGTTCCAAAAAAAGAACCACTCATGTTGAACCCGTAGGCTCCAACACTAGATCCTAACATGGATCCAACGGTACCACTAAATGTGGAACCTACGGTGCCACTCGAGGTGGATCCACCGGTAGTCAGAAATGGGTTCAAAAACACCCATAGATTTGTTGATGAGGTAGTTGAGCTCATCATGCTGGACATGGTTGCGGCAATGGTGTTTGCCACGTTTGAAGTGGCGGTCGCGGAGGCAAAGGCAGCGGTGGTGTTGGAGTCGGTTGAAGCAACGGTCTGTTGCTACCCAAAATATTATCCGGAGATAGATATTGCTGGAATGGTCGAATAGCAAACAAGGTGCGAGAGCACTTCCCTGGAAAAGTAAATAACACAAGATTTGTCGGGGTTGTTAGTCCCGGGCTTGAATGCTCTCGCAAGATGTTATTAATACAAATACTTTGGAGTACAAATATTAATGTTAGAGTACAATTACAATGAGTGTAAAGACCCTAGTTATCTTAGCTATTGAGCGTGAAGATTTCCGGAAGAACTAGATATGATGCTCTGTGAGTTCTTGTAACGACGTTGATGTGCTGTGACGATCGCGAGAAATCGACAGTCTCTCACGGTGTATGTCAGCTGTATGTTTGAGCTCCTGGGCTTGCGAGTCTCTTTGAATCTGTACTGCAGAGAGTTCTTGCCTATGCTGACCGTCTTCTGGATGAAAGTTGCTGAGAGAGAAATCCTGAGGTAGATTCAAGAGAGGAAGCCGAGAGCCTGAAGGAATGTATGTATTCTGAATGTGGTTGTCAACTGAATTCCGAACCTTTTTCCAATTGCTGGAGGTTCTCTATTTATAGGACTGGGAGATGTCGGGCGATCGCCTCTGCTGTATTATAATAAGCGGGCGATCGCCTTTTAGCATATGGGCTGGTCTCCTTAAAGTCCGCAGGAGTTGCTGGCAGCCGGCTGTGCGGTCCAATGAGAACTCTGCACGCGTCTTGAGCCGCTGTCTGGGGAGGTCCCACCTTGTACCTTTCGGCGGGTCTGTCGGTAGGTGATAAGGTGGTGACAGGCTGTGTTCAACGATCCAAGTTATGCGGCACCTTTCGCGGAACTGCACATGGGCGCTGCTTTGAGATCCAGTCTTCGTAGACTTTGACGGATGAAGGCCTTTGTTCGTGGTGTAATACCCGAGATTTCTGTTATGTAATTAGAACTTGTGATATTGTAATGATTGAACTTGATCTGAGTATTATTCTCCGTATTTCATAATCCGATGTTGTCGAGCGTATGATTTCGTGTATGTGATTTACAAGATTTCAAATCTGCGCATGTAGCGCACGCTATCAGCTACGTTTAGCGTGCGCTAATGTGGATTAATAGCGCACGCTATTGAGGGTCATTAGCGCACGCTATGCGGGGTCAATTTGATTGAGACGTGCGGTAGGTGAGATCTGGCCGGGGGACCCCTGTCGGATCGTGTTGGGATGTACCTGGACGGCTTTCGGGAAAAGCCGACTCAACGCCTTAGCGCACGCTACAGGTATATGCGTAGCGCACGCTAAGTGCTGAGTACAGTTAAGACAGTGAGCCGTTAGCGCACGCTACGAGCAGGTACTAGCGCGCGCTAATAGCCATTTATTATAAATAGGACATCATCCTATTCGTGATTTCAGTTCTCTCTTCTCCCATTACCCGAATTCTTACACTTAAAACATAACTTCCTTCATCCTAAACACTTCATATCAACACCCTAGTTCGTGATTGAAGATCGTATATCATTGGAGATTGGTGTTCAAGCTTTCGGTGTCGGATTGCTTTATTTTCCTCCGTGATTCTTCACTACCTTGAGGTAGGTGATTCTTCACCAATACTAGTAGTGTTCTAAGGATGTTGATCATGTTCGTGTAACACCCCCAAGATATTCGAGGTGTATTACAGCGTCGTGGACCCCTACATGGGACCCACCAGGCTAACACAAGAAAACACCACTCGACTAACCATCTCGGTTAGCAAGGAAACAATTATTAACAACCAGAACATAAAACAACACGTCCGGTACAACCGACATAATAAACATCAACCGACAAATACAGTAACTCCAACGTAGTCCAAACACAATTTGAAAGGAAAAGCCTAAGGTACTCGCGAGTACAATCTATAAGTTTACAATTTGGAAAACACCCACATCAAAAGAGACAGTAGGAAATAACAAGACTCAATTGCACATGTCAACAACCTTGGCCGACATCCTCGTACCATCCCAGCGCCCGCTCGTCTGACTGAACATAACCTGAAATCCATAACAAGAATTTCCCCGACAACGGGTCCCCCGAGGGGTTAGCAATTACGCTAGTACAAGTAACTAGATGAACAACTTACATCTTACACATATAGTAATGCATGCAATAAAGAAAACATAGTTCCAAAATACTCATTTCCGGAAATGCCAATGATCAAACCACATTTGTAAAAATTCACCACAATTAACCGCGGACCCACAGCTTCATGGATCCCTACCGAGACCCCGTCGGATCTAACCCGCAATGGTTAAAAGCAAGCTCGCGGTCCCACAGCTTCGTGGAACCCTACCGAGACCCCGTCGGATCTAACCCGCAGTGAGCATACACACACACACACGATTTCTCATACAAAACTACTATGTCAAGATTGTAAGTTCATAAGGATACTTGCCTCGATTAAATAGACGACGACACGAACGGAACGGAAGAGTTGAACACGACCGCAAGGAACCGGCGGAATGAACCTAACGATTCGGATAACACAATCACAACCAACTCTAGACGATTACGGAAATGGAATACACCCGGAACCCCGCCTACGATTCATGTATATTCATACCAAAATAACAACGAGGGCGGACCACAACCAAACCCTCTCGATTCCGTAAAAATCCACAAAATATCCATGAATCCGTAGGAAAACTAAAGATACTAACAATATTAATCGTATACATCATGAATCCACCAACAAAACGGAACTAATCGGAAGAAAATCCCAAAACCCCCAAATTAATCGAAAATAGGGTTTTAGAATATTACCTTAGGAGATTCAAGTACCAAGATCCGTAGAACACGCGTTAGATTGATTGCCCGGGCTCTACTACCGAAGAAAGATGGTGAAAATCAACCCCCCAATGGATATAGATGAAGAACCCATCCCCTCTCTCTCACTCTCTCTCGCGATGCAGGTGGAAATGGGGGAGAAATCGGCCGATTTCGTCTAATAAAAGCGAGCCGCAGTTGGCCACCGTGCCGTGTGCAGGCCTGGCGAAGTGCCGCGCAGCCGAAAATTTACTCCTGTGTTTTGGCATTGTGCCGCGCAAGACTGCGTGCCGCGCACACGGCATGATTGGTTTTGGTCGCGGAAGACACACGAGTGTGCCGCGGCACGGACAGTGTGTGCCGCGCACGCTCGGCACCGTGCGCGCACGACGTGGGTGTGCCGCGCACACGCATGATTTGTTCGACATATTACACTGGCTCGCTTGCCGGCTCAAGACTTTCCGACAAGGCCGCACCGGTCCGCCAAGCCACGGCCACGACCCGATGCCTCGATTTCCAAACGCACGAACGAACACGACGAAAAGTTCGCGGGCGACATCAACGACTCGAGATGAAAACGTAATGCAATAATTAATCATACGCGACCAAGAAAAGGGTCAAGATGACAATTACGTATATGGATACCCGTAACTTTCAAGAAATTACAAAATGGCCCAAACGCCCGTAAATCACGATACGTGATCGAATAACCAAACCGAAGTTCACAACACGTCTAACAAAGTTAAACGGACTTGCGGGAAATTAAACAAATCGCTGACGAGATTTGCAAGAATCGAACTCAAGTGCGAAAAAGTCGCTAAAAAGCACAGAACTCAACAAAACAACACCCAAACGAACTCGGATGACAAAAAGTGTAGAATTAATCATTCTCAGAATGACGAAACGGTCATGAGCGAGCCGTCAAAACGGACTCCGGCCGAAAAAAGAAATTTACCAAAAATCGAAAATTGCGGATATTATATTCTACCCTCCTTAAAAGAAGTTTCGTCCCGAAACTTAAAATAAGTAGGAAGAAGCAATATCCCTTGCCAAGAAAACTCGACGAGATACAAAAAACCGAAGACTCGCGCCCGACGGTGAAACGCTGCAAGGAACGCAAAGAGACATACGGCGAGAAAATACGCTCTAGGGCGACTAACACGACGTCACCGGTAGAGATAATAAAATCAACGAGTGACAAGCGTCATTAAACGGATAATACAATCAAGTCAATTATCCGAGCAATCACAAAACACAACGAACGAAAATCAATATGATTGACCAACCCAACGGTTCATCAAACAAAATGCGAGCCAAACGCTGAACAAATACGGAATTCCACCGCCTAAAGATTGGAAGATCGAAAACGAGACTAATTTCCCGAGCTTAAGGGAATTACGAAGGAGCCTAAACGCTCAACAATCACGAACGGGAACAAAAACTGAACACACAAACGATTGAGACAACAAAAATCGAACGATCATGTCCGAAACACGTAGGGTAATAAAATTCAAACAACAACTCCCAGGATAACCTGGTGAGAACAGCAAGACGTGCATTCCCATAAGATCCACAGGAAAGGGAATAGCGATTGAAAAGTCACAACGACAAACGAGTCATTCCGAAACAATACCACCCTCGTTCGATCAACAAAAAACAAGGGATAGGGAAAGTTCAGAAATGTTAACGAGCATAAACGAGTTGATAGAGCCGAAAATACAGACGTTCAAAATCCGATCCACTTGAATAAAAGAACTATTAGAACCAAAAGATGTTACCTCCGAACAAGATTCACAATAGTCGAACCGGATTCGGAAAAGTCACAGCGATAACCAAATCGACTCAAAACCAGATTACAGCTCGTTCGAATGGTGAAACCAAGGTATAGATCGAGTTCAGAAGGTATCAATGAACACGAGCGAATCGATAGACTGGAGAAAGAGAAGATATATAAGTCAAAATAGTACGGGTATTACCTTTAACCTCGCTCCCGAAACTCACAACAACGGAACCAAGGTAACAATATAACAAGCAATCGACACGACGCGGAACAATCACCGATGCACATAATCATACCAACCCGAGCTCTAACAGCTCGCATATGTGCGATAACGCATAAACCGCTACGAGGCGACAACATCCAATACCAGTATCACACCCCTCACAGAGGCTACCACGACGACTGTGTGGCGAACTACTCAACGCTCACACCGCCAATTCAACAACAACTCGGGGGTTAACACCCTAACGATAGCACGAACATTACGCATATATTCCCGGACCACAAATAGGAATGATAGGTTTTAAAAACGAAAACCATCTTTTGAAAATAACTTGCAAGCGTCAGTTGATCTTGAGTATCATATATCAAAAAGTAGTACAAACATCGTCATCGAGACTTTTAAAAGAAGTTATCTTGCGTTTAATAAAAAAATGAAGACACCTTTCGTTAAATTAAAACTTTTCAGCTATTTCGACCTTCGGGTCTAAACGAATGCGTTTCTAAATCATTAGAAATATCTCAAAATATTTTGATCCTCAAAGTAGAATAATTTTGAAACATAGCGTAGCACTAGTAGGCATCTTGAGAGCACTGTGAGAAAATAATTCATTTTAAAAGTACGTCTCGAGTTTTATTTTCTAAGATACTCAAGGTTTTTCAGAAGTACAATAGGCCAAAATGCCCAAAATTCGCACGTATCAACATTCACTTAAACACATCATATCACACGCATCAAATCGCTCAAAATCACGACAGTAATATACAATCCTCAGGATATGTTTAACAACATCGTTAAATAAACAATCGGTTTATCAAAACTGGATGGAAAACGATATCAAGAACAAAACTCCAAAAAGTCAACTCTAGGGATTCAAGAAAATACCTAGATTCGGCGAAGAACAATGGATTAGATGATGTTAAAAATCATCTAGGATACTCCAAAACACCTTTGGATGGAAGAAAAATCAGCCCAGATGCGAAACCGAGTCGCTACGTCTCAAACTCATGGAGGAAGGAGAACAAATGAAGAAAAATGCAACTTCTAGACTGGTGTCCAGTATTTATACTGGACACAATTAGCGTGCGCTAATCATTAAGGTTAGCGTGCGCTATCACGGTACCAAACAAAACTCCTGGCCAAAAATACACTGTTAGCGTGCGCTAACGAGAACTTGAGCCCACCGGTAGCTCTGGATCGCCTCGAACTACCGTGTAGCGTGCGCTATCCTCCCCTTAGCGTGCCACCAACGCACTCTTGCGCGCGCTTAGCCGCAGCGTAGCGTGCGCTAACGACCCACAGAGACAACAACGAACTCATCGGAAAAATTACAGTGTAAACCTTTCTCACAAGGATTTACCAGGCTAAGCACAATTTCCCATGTCATTTCGAAAATGCTAAAAAGACCAATGACGGTAATATTTTCCCAAAGCTCACAAAATCATTTGTCAAACCATCATGAAATATTCAAGGCCAAAATGCCAAATCTTGATTCAAGGAATCGGTTTTACGAAATAAAACTCAGTTGCAAAATACCGAAAGCCGTTTGAAAGAACTCACGCAGTGGATAAAATACGGTACGAAAATACATCGGAGTGATTTACACTCCTCGTATAAACCAAATACGAGAGTCTAATAAACACATATCGTGAAATCAAAATCCACAGAAGGATTCCATCATTCAACGACTAATCATACAATTAACTCGTGTCACGCGAGGCACAACACAAGGAAGGGTGTTCAACACCCATAGGTCGCACGTAAGTGACGACCACCACTCGATACTAATCACGACCAATGATCTCAAACGACGCGTCGCGATGTGACTAAGTCAGACAAAATCCGACAAGACAAAACTCAACAAACACCACTTGACTCGACAACCTAGGTTTCCCCAGGCTAATCTGATTTTAAAATCGTATACTCTAGTTATTCGAAAATAAAACCAATAAGTTAAAAATCGTTTTCAAGACCCTTTCAAACACGACAAGGGCTTAACAGCGGTAGCATTTTATAAAATGTCCTAAAACACTTTTAAACACAACCTTTAAATACCGACACAAGGTTTTATTTGAAAATACAAGGCTGGCTCGCCCAAATTCATGTCACTTTTCAAAAACCCACAATACGATCAAGTCTATGAAATTTTCAAGCGTGCACGCCGCATGTATTATTATTAATAGAAACACATTGGTTGTAAATAACAATAATTAGCCAAGTACCAACAATTCCCGGACACACTCATATACGACATTCAAAAATCACCAGTTCAAAAAGCGCAACTCGGAAATACCAATTCCAAGCATATGTCAAACTATCTCTTCAAGTTTAACAACGTAACCAAAGATCACCGATTTGGACGTATGTCGAAACCAGCTATGTGAGTTTCTCAACAACTCTGCCATCAATACCTATACCGGAACATATCAATGTTCAAAACTTCTACCTTATACTGCACCATTCGGTGTCCAACTCATCGGTACATTCGGCTCAACATACACTTAGTATATCGCAATTACCAAACACAGATTCCATCATACAACAAAAGACTAGAGAGTCAAGCCCTCTCACAATATACCACGGAGCAAAACTCGGATCTTTCGATCACCCACGATCCCACCAATGCTAGGAAGTTTAGCGATGGATGGCTCGCAAAACGACAAACGGTCAAGCCCGAGCGGCGCACATATTCCAGAGAGATAAAGGACGGCGCAATATAAAAATCAAAAGTACACAAACCGGATGGGTCGAGAAACAACTCGACGATAAGTACGAGAGAGGCAATCACAGTTCAAGAAGTGGAATTTCAATACGAGAAAACAAGAGAATCGAGTAAGGAAAACTTACGAGCACTGGATGTACTGAGATGCCGGCAGCGGTGTGACAATGTGCAAAACAAAACACAACTAGACCCAAATAACCAACAAGCCTAGGTATCCATAAACCTAGGGCTCCGATACCATTTTCTGTAACACCCCCAAGATATTCGAGGTGTATTACAGCGCCGTGGACCCCTACATGGGACCCACCAGGCTAACACAAGAAAACACCACTCGACTAACCATCTCGGTTAGCAAGGAAACAATTATTAACAACCAGAACATAAAACAACACGTCCGGTACAACCGACATAATAAACATCAACCGACAAATACAGTAACTCCAACGTAGTCCAAACACAATTTGAAAGGAAAAGTCTAAGGTACTCGCGAGTACAATCTATAAGTTTACAATTTGGAAAACA
Organism: Orobanche coerulescens; assembly: GCA_033398695.1. NCBI lineage: Eukaryota > Viridiplantae > Streptophyta > Magnoliopsida > Lamiales > Orobanchaceae > Orobanche > Orobanche coerulescens. The sequence goes on from CM065801.1 coordinate 17,785,301, forward strand.
CCCTCATCAAAAGAGACAGTAGGAAATAACAAGACTCAATTGCACATGTCAACAACCTTGGCCGACATCCTCGTACCATCCCAGCGCCCGCTCGTCTGACTGAACATAACCTGAAATCCATAACAAGAATTTCCCCGACAACGGGTCCCCAGAGGGGTTAGCAATTACGCTAGTACAAGTAACCAGATGAACAACTTACATCTTACACATATAGTAATGCATGCAATAAAGAAAACATAGTTCCAAAATACTCATTTCCGGAAATGCCAATGATCAAACCACATTTGTAAAAATTCACCACAATTAACCGCGGACCCACAGCTTCGTGGATCCCTACCGAGACCCCGTCGGATCTAACCCGCAGTGGTTAAAAGCAAGCTCGCGGTCCCACAGCTTCGTGGAACCCTACCGAGACCCCGTCGGATCTAACCCGCAGTGAGCATACACACACACGATTTCTCATACAAAACTACTATGTCAAGATTGTAAGTTCATAAGGATACTTGCCTCGATTAAATAGACGACGACACGAACGGAACGGAAGAGTTGAACACGACCGCAAGGAACCGGAATGAACCTAACGATTCGGATAACACAATCACAACCAACTCTAGACGATTACGGAAATGGAATACACCCGGAACCCCGCCTACGATTCATGTATATTCATACCAAAATAACAACGAGGGCGGACCACAACCAAACCCTCTCGATTCCGTAAAAATCCACAAAATATCCATGAATCCGTAGGAAAACTAAAGATACTAACAATATTAATCGTATACATCATGAATCCACCAACAAAACGGAACTAATCGGAAGAAAATCCCAAAACCCCCAAATTAATCGAAAATAGGGTTTTAGAATATTACCTTAGGAGATTCAAGTACCAAGATCCGTAGAACACGCGTTAGATTGATTGCCCGGGCTCTACTACCGAAGAAAGATGGTGAAAATCAACCCCCCAATGGATATAGATGAAGAACCCATCCCCTCTCTCTCACTCTCTCTCGCGATGCAGGTGGAAATGGGGGAGAAATCGGCCGATTTCGTCTAATAAAGGCGAGCTGCACAGTTGACCGCTTCGTGTGCCGCGGCACAGCCGAAGTGTGCCGCGGCACAGGCCGAAAATTTACTCCCAGGTTTTGGCATTGTGCCGCAAGATGCAGCCGCGGCACACGGCATCTGATTGGTTTTTGGTCGCGGAAGACACACGAGTGTGCCGCGGCACCGGACAGTGTGCCGCGGCACTGGCCTCGCACTGTGCCGCGGTGCGGATGGGTGTGCCGCGGCACACAGACTGATTTGTTCGACATATTACACTGGGCTGCTCGGCGGTGCCAAGACTCTCGATGCCGCACCGTCCGGCCACCGCCACCACCACGACCCGATGCCTCGATTTCCAAAACGCAGGCGAACACGACAAAAAGTTCGCGGACGACATCAACGACTCGAGATGAAAACGTAATGCAATAATTAATCATACGCGACCAAGAAAAGGGTCAAGATGACAATTACAGATATGGATACCCGTAACTTTCAAGAAATTACAAAATGGCCCAAAACGCCCAGAAATCACGATACGTGATCGAATAACCAAACCGAAGTTCACAACACGTCTAACAAAGTTAAACGGACTTGCGGGAAATTCGAAACAGCAGTTTCGGACGAGATTTGCAAGAATCGAACTCAAGTGCGAAAAAGTCGCTAAAAAGCACAGAACTCAACAAAACAACACCCAAACGAACTCGGATGACAAAAAGTGTAGAATTAATCATTCTCAGAATGACGAAACGGTCATGAGCGAGCCGTCAAAACGAACTCCGGCCGAAAAAAGAAATTTACCAAAAATCGAAAATTGCGGATATTACAGTTCGTCTAGTTAGTTAGATTCGTTATTAGTCGTACATCATGTGTTAGAAGGATATTTTCGACGTTTCGACACTTAGTCATCATATGATCCATTGAACCTTTTTGTATGAGGATTCCTAAGCATGTTATGTATCATCCAAACCAATCGACCAGTATATGAAGATTACCTAGTTCGTATGTTTTACGTAAGGAATCATATGTTTTGGGACTTGGAATAATCGGAACTTGGTATAATTCTTGAAGATCAAAGATAAGATATGACGTCGAGATGATTATCCGTATATTTGTACCTCATGATCATGGCACTTCCTCAAACCTTATTAGCACGACAGACTTGAGGATGATTTGTTGTATCAACATAGAATTCATGATTTCATCACCTTTCAACCCAGTTTTTCCGTTAGCAGTATTCTGCCATGCAGGGTTAGCGCACGCTAACATATGTGAGTTAACGTGCGCTATCGGGGTTCATTTAGCGCACTATACGTACGTAACGTATGTTATGTATCATCCGATTCAAACTGTCAGTTCGTAGCTAGCGCACGCTAGTCTTACACGATAGCGTACGCTAACAGGCCGGCTTAGCACACGTTACATAGAGTACGTAGCGCACGCTAAGCAGTCCAGGCAGATTGTTTATTTTGAGCTTTTCGGCCGAAGACCGAATTGTTAGGCCATCGTTCGACTTGAAATGATTTGTATATCATTCCTTTTGTTAAGGTTCGGGCTTGTTACGTTGATCGAAGGAGGCGGCCTTCGAGTGTGTCGAGATTATTGAAGTGTTTCATCCTTGCCATTTTCGAGGCAAGTATCATATGTCGAGTTCGATTTATCATGCTTGTGGTTTTGTTCATATTGTTGAATATGAGATGTATTTATGGAAATTCTCGTGATGTTCGTTGTTATTTGTTCGTATTGATGAACGTACTGAAATGCATATGTGTATGAATAGTTGATTGATTTATGGTTTAAATGATCCGAGGGGATCATGAGGATCTATGCTGTGGGCGCTGGATCGAATGTCCACCATGCGTTGGTCCGACGGGATCATCATGGGGATCTATGCTGAGGGCGCTGGATCGTTGGACGGGTTTTCCACCATGCGTTGGTCCGACGGGATCATCATGGGGATCTATGCTGAGGGCGCTGGATCGCTGGATTACCTTGTATTGTGTTGATGGAATCGTGAGGATTCGCATCGTTGGATTTCGGTGGCGGAAGTCCGTTTTGCATGTTCTATGATGTATTGATGATTTATTGTATGATGATACTTGTACTAGCATTGTTTTGCTAACCCCTTCGGGGGTGGACATTGTTTTGATGTTCAGGTAGCCGAGGAGCGGGGAGGCAACCACAAGATCGCAAGGAGACGATGAAATGGCTCAGTGATGTGATTGATGTTATTGTTATTGTGATTTGTCTTCTTGGTGCGTTTAGTACTCGAGTACGTCTGTTTTAATAAGGTTATTCGATATGGTTGTATAAGTAAACTCATTTGATCGGTTGAATCAAATCTGTATTTGAACTTCAATTGTTCGATTGAATTGTTTTTACACTTCTTTTAAAATTAGCCTTGTAAATCCTTATCTAAAGGGTTTACGGCGCTCTAATTATTCCGAATATCTCGGGGTGTTACAGAATATGGTATCGGAGCTAAGATTCATGGATATCTTGGCGATCACAGTTAGTTAGTGCATTTTACGTTATTTGATTATTGGACGTTCGTAACATCACTGCTGAGCCAGCATCGTCGTGTGGACCGTGGTTGTAAGTTTCCTAATCTCGAATACTACCGTTTTATTTAATTCACGTCTTGTAAACATTAATGGATGTACTTTGAGAAAGTTTGTCCTGGATATTGAGTATTTATGTTTACAGTATGTTGAGAGGAGGTCGTGGACGCGGACGTGGAAATGCGAGGCAAGAAGAATCGGTATCTACCACAGAGATAACCGCTAGTCGAACGGATTCCCATTCCGGGGGACAGCAGGGATCGGCAAATAATAATGCAGATCCTAACGTGCCGGGAGTGCTTCAGCAGGTGGTTGCCCAGATAAACCAGTTTGCTCAAGTTGTGGATCGCATGCAGACGGCGATGGGACAACAGCATAACGTGGAAAATCGAGGAGATAGATGGCTTACCGAAGTGATTAAACTGCACCCTCCGAAATTTGACGGTTCTGCTGAGACGCTTTCTTGGGATCACTGGCTGAAGGATTTAGAGAAGATTTTTAGGATTAACTCCCCAACGATAGGAAGGTTCCGGTCGCCCGGTATCTTTTGGCCAGGAGGCTTTCGGCGGTGGGAGGCCATTCGACCGGAGGAGCACCATGTTGATTGGACAGAATTCAAATTGATGATGGAGGCGCAGATTGTCCTCGCCCGATTAGAGAAGCCCGAGTTCGGGAGTTTTCTCACCACAGAGTGGGAGCATCCGCGACGGACGTGATTAAGACTTTTAATCACCAATCGACTTATGTGCGCCACTTGGTCGAACCGAGGCGGAGAAGATTTTTCATTTTGACATGCGAATGAAACCGAAATTCAGCAGATATGTCCGGATTTGAATGTACCACCTTGCGGCATATCGAGGACAAGGCGTTGGCCTATGATATGAAGGAGGCGGCAGAGAGAAAGCGACGGAAGCAAAGAAACAGAAGGTGTCTGGAAACTTCACGGAGGATAAGAGTAGCGGACCTCGCAGGGTCGATCCTCTTTTCATTCATCCAGGAGACCTCCGCATCCTTCTCGAGGTGGAAAGAAGTTCCGGGCAGCACCAACGGTTTCAGACGCAGGAAAGAAGTGTTACAACTGTGGCAAAGCGGGACATGTCCGACGTGATTGTTTCGCGCCTGCTGTGACCTGTTTCGAGTGTGGACAGGAAGGACATCGCGCAACATTTTGTGGGAATGCGACCCGATCTTTTGGTACTCGCACTCCAGCTCCAGTCCCGAAGGAGACGAGTGTGAACCAGACGCAGCAGAGTGGATTTCAGCAGCAGAATGCTGGGAAGAGAGAGACATCCAGTGCTGGGTCCGCTCCTCCGCGCCTGTACGAAATGAGGAAATCTGATGATCAGAACACAGTTGTTGCATCAGGTGCGATTCAGATCCTTTTGCAACCAGTTAGTGTCTTGTTCGATTCGGGAGCTACGCATTCTTTTATATCTTTGAACTGTGTTAATCGTTTGAAAATCTCGTGCTTGTATAATTGTGAACCTTATGTTGTGGGTTTGCCGAGTGGAGAGAGAATCGTGGGAACCCTAGAGGTTAGAGATTTTCCAGTAACTATAGGAGGAAGAGATTGGCCATCGAATCTTATTGTAGTTGACATCTGCGGTGACGATTTAATTCTCGGAGATGATTGGCTCAACCGTTATGGAGCTATTCTGAATTACCGAGAGAGAGTTATTTCTATCATTGCTATTGACGGATCTGAACACTTATTCCGAGGCTGGAGACCAGGAAGCTCGGGAAAATTGATCAAAGCAATGAAAGCCGTGAAATTACTGAAACAGGGATGTCAGGGACTTTGGTGCTATGCCATGAGGAAAGAGGAAGGAGTAGAGCTCTCGTCTATTTCAGTTGTGAATGAGTTCTCAGATGTATTTCCTGACGAACTACCTGGGTTACCTCCGCAGAGGGGAGTGGAATTCACTATCGAATTAGAGCCTGGAGCCGCTCCTATTTCCAGGGCTCCGTACCGCATGGCGCCAACCAAGATGTATGAACTCAAGAAGCAACTGGAGGAATTGTTACAGAAGGGCTATATCCAACCTAGTGTTTCTCCTTGGGGAGCGCCCGTTCTCTTTGTCCGGAAGAAAGACGGATCCCTCCGACTGTGTATTGATTACAGGGAGCTCAACAAGATGACGATCAAGAATAAGTATCTTATACCTCGGATCGACGACTTGTTTGATCAACTGCAAGGGGCAAGGGTATTCTCGAAGATTGACTTGCGATCAGGATACCACCAGTTGAGAATTAAGGAATCGGATATACCAAAATCTGTTTTCAGATCCCGGTACGGGCATTATGAATTTGTAGTAATGCCGTTTGGACTTACCAATGCTCATGCGGTATTCATGCAATTGATGAATCGGGTATTCTTGGAATACTTGGATAAATTTGTGGTCGTCTTCATTGACGACATCTTGATATATTCGAGGGACACAGGGGAGCATGCCGAACATCTGCGTGTGGTTTTGAGCACCTTGAGGAAGGAACAGCTGTATGCAAAATTTTCAAAATGCGAGTTCTGGCTTAAGGAAGTAACCTTCCTTGGGCATGTGATATCAGCCGACGGAGTTCAGGTGGACCCGAAGAAGGTCGAAGCCATCTTGGATTGGGAAGCTCCTAAAAACGTGAAAGAAGTCCGAAGCTTCTTAGGACTTGCTGGATATTATCGCCGCTTTGTAGAAGGATTTTCCAAAATTGCTCGTCCGCTCACCCAGCTGTTACAGAAAACTCAAAAGTTCATGTGGAATGAGAAGTGCCAGGCTGGTTTTGGCGAACTTAAGAGAAGGCTGACGACAGCACCTATATTAGCGCTGCCAGAGGGAACTGATGGATTCATGGTATACAGCGACGCTTCAAATCAGGGTTTGGGTTGTGTGTTGATGCAGAAGGATAAAGTGATTGCTTATGCTTCTCGGCAATTGAAACCGTATGAGGTTAATTACCCGACTCACGATCTGGAGTTAGCAGCTGTAGTCTTTGTACTGAAAATTTGGAGACATTATTTGTACGGCACTCATTGTCAGATCTTTACCGATCATAAGAGCCTCAAGTACATTTTCAGTCAGAAGAATTAAACATGAGGCAGAGAAGGTGGCTGGAATTGATCAAGGATTACGACTTGGAGATTCTCTATCATCCGGGCCTTGAGCCGAAAACCTGTTTCTCTTCGAGTGTTGGAAGCACTTACGTCCCAAACCAGCATTCAACGAGAACTGATCCGCGAAGGGATTGAAGTGTGGGCACCCGGAATCCAAGGGCAACTTTGTGTGATGGAACTAACTTCATCACTAGTCGAGGAGATCAAGTCTAAACAATTGAACGATTCTCTGATCCTTCGATTATGTGACGAAGTAAAGAAAGGAAAAGCCCCAGGATTCGTGATACAAGACGATGCGCACGAGATTTGAGTCGACTTTGCGTTCCCGAGGATGATGATTTGAGACGGACAATTTTGAAGGAAGCTCATAGCGCGCCCTATTCTATTCACCCAGGCAGTAGTAAGATGTATAAGGATTTAAAGCAAAACTTCTGGTGGGGGAATATGAAGAAGGACGTAGCGGAGTACGTTTCGAAGTGTTTGACTTGTCAGCAGGTTAAGATTGAACATCAACGACCTGCCGAGATGTTAAAACCGCTTCCGATCCCTGAGTGGAAGTGGGAGGATATCTCGATGGATTTCATCACTAGTATGCCAAGGACTAGAACGAGAATGAACATGATTTGGGTTGTAGTTGATCGACTAACCAAGTCGGCTCATTTCCTGGGAATTAAAGACACATGGGGACCCGAGAGGTTGGCACGAGTATTTATTGCGGAGATAGTCAGATTGCATGGGACGCCGAGGACCATTATTTCGGATCGGGATGGTCGCTTCGTGTCACATTTCTGGAAAGCAGTTCACAGGGCTCTGGGGACTGAGCTCAACTTTAGCACAGCTTATCATCCCTAAACGGACGGTCAGTCCGAAAGGACTATTCAAACTGTAGAAGACATGCTTAGAGCTTGTGCTTTTGATTGGTCAACTGATTGGGAAGTTCATCTACCATTAGTTGAATTCACCTACAATAATAGTTGGCACGCTTCAATTAAGATGGCACCATTTGAAGCTTTGTACGGGAGAAGATGCCGATCACCCCTATGTTGGGATGATTCTTCGGATTTGATTGGGACGGAACCGGAATTGATTATTCAGACTCAAGAGAAGATAGCTTTGATTCGAGAGAGAGGCTGATTGCCCAGTCGGCGTAAGTCTTATGCAGATGTACGTCGTCGCCCTCTAGAGTTCAACGCTGGGGACCATGTACTATTGAAGGTGTCTCCTACACGAGGGATTTTCCGTTTCGGGAGGAGAGGCAAGCTTAGTCCGAGATATATCGGACCATTCGAGATCCTCGAGAGAGTTGGAGATTTAGCATACAGGCTGGCCTTACCGCCATCGCTGAGTCACGTTCACAATGTGTTTCACGTATCCCAACTGCGGAAGTATGTACGGACCCGATCCGTCATTGATTTCGACGAGATCGAAATAGCCAATGATGGCACCTTCGAAGAGAGACCAATCAAGATACTTGAAAGCCGGATCAAACAATTGAGAAATAAACCAATACACTTGGTTAAAGTGCAATGGTCACGACACGGAGTCGAAGAGGCCACTTGGGAAACGGAGGACAGTATGAAGACTAGATATCCGGAGTTATTTTCATTTTAAGTTTCGGGACGAAACTTCTTTTTAGGGAGGAAGGATGTAATACCCAAGATTTCTGTTATGTAATTAGAACTTGTGATATTGTAATGATTGAACTTGATCTGAGTATTATTCTCCGTATTTCATAATCCGATGTTGTCGAGCGTATGATTTCGTGTATGTGATTTACAAGATTTCAAATCTGCGCATGTAGCGCACGCTATCAGCTACGTTTAGCGTGCGCTAACGTGGATTAATAGCGCACGCTATTGAGGGTCATTAGCGCACGCTATGCGGGGTCAATTTGATTGAGACGTGCGGTAGGTGAGATCTGGCCGAGGGACCCCTGTCGGATCGTGTTGGGATGTACCTGGACGGCTTTCGGGAAAAGACGAGTCAACGCCTTAGCGCACGCTACAGGTATATGCGTAGCGCACGCTAAGTGCTGAGTACAGTTAAGACAGTGAGCCGTTAGCGCACGCTACGAGCAGGTACTAGCGCGCGCTAATAGCCATTTATTATAAATAGGACATCATCCTATTCGTGATTTCAGTTCTCTCTTCTCCCATTACTCGAATTCTTACACTTAAAACATAACTTCCTTCATCCTAAACACTTCATATCAACACCCTAGTTCGTGATTGAAGATCGTATATCATTGGAGATTTGTGTTCAAGCTTTCGGTGTCGGATTGCTTTATTTTCCTCCGTGATTCTTCACTACCTTGAGGTAGGTGATTCTTCACCAATACTAGTAGTGTTCTAAGGATGTTTATCATGTTCGTCTAGTTAGTTAGATTCGTTATTAGTCGTACATCATGTGTTAGAAGGATATTTTCGACGTTTCGACACTTAGTCATCATATGATCCATTGAACCTTTTTGTATGAGGATTCCTAAGCATGTTATGTATCATCCAAACCAATCGACCAGTATATGAAGATTACCTAGTTCGTATGTTTTACGTAAGGAATCATATGTTTTGGGACTTGGAATAATCGGAACTTGGTATAATTCTTGAAGATCAAAGATAAGATATGACGTCGAGATGATTATCCGTATATTTGTACCTCATGATCATGGCACTTCCTCAAACCTTATTAGCACGACAGACTTGAGGATGATTTGTTGTATCAACATAGAATTCATGATTTCATCACCTTTCAACCCAGTTTTTCCGTTAGCAGTATTCTGCCATGCAGGGTTAGCGCACGCTAACATATGTGAGTTAACGTGCACTATCGGGGTTCAGTTAGTGCACTATACGTACGTAACGTACGTTATGTATCAGCCGATTCAAACTGTCAGTTCGTAGCTAGCGCACGCTAGTCTTACACGATAGCGTACGCTAATAAAGCGGCTTAGCGCCGCGTTACGTAGAGTACGTAGCGCACGCTAAGCGATCCAGCATTGTTTATTTTGAGCTTTTCGGCCGAAGACCGAATTGTTAGGCCATCGTTCGACTTGAAATGATTTGTATATCATTCCTTTTGTTAAGGTTCGGGCTTGTTACGTTGATCGAAGGAGGCGGCCTTCGAGTGTGTCGAGATTATTGAAGTGTTTCATCCTTGCCATTTTCGAGGCAAGTATCATATGTCGAGTTCGATTTATCATGCTTGTGGTTTTGTTCATATTGTTGAATATGAGATGTATTTCGGAAATTCTCGTGATGTTCGTTGTTATTTGTTCGTATTGATGAGCGTCTTGAAATGCATATGTGTATGCATAGTTGATTGATTTATGGTTTAAATGATCAGGGGATCATGAGGATCTATCTTGAGGGCGCTGGATCGAATGTCCACCATGCGTTGGTCCGCGGGATCATCATGGGGATCTATCTTTGAGAAGTATTTGGATCGCTGGATTACCTTGTATTGTGTTGATGGAATCGTGAGGATTCGCGTCGTTGGATTCCGGTGGCGGAAGTCCGTTTTGCATGTTCTATGATGTATTGATGATTTATTGTATGATGATACTTGTACTAGCATTGTTTTGCTAACCCCTTCGGGGGTGGACATTGTTTTGATGTTCAGGTAGCCGAGGAGCGGGGAGGCAACCACAGTACCGACAGGACGATGAAATGGCTCAGTGATGTGATTGATGTTATTGTTATTGTGATTTGTCTTCTTGGTGCGTTTAGTACTCGAGTACGTCTGTTTTAAGAAGGTTATTCGATATGGTTGTATAAGTAAACTCATTTGATCGGTTGAATCAAATCTGTATTTGAACTTCAGTTGTTCGATTGAATTGTTTTTACACTTCTTTTAAAATTAGCCTTGTAAATCCTTATCTAAAGGGTTTACGGCGCTGTAATTATTCCGAATATCTCGGGGTGTTACACGTGGCGCAGGACGATCTTCCTAGGTCGGGCACCAGAGTCGATCGCTAGGTGCCGGAAGGCGATCGCCTTGGGAGTCGATCGCTAGATACTCGAAGGCGGGCCGCTACCTTTGTTCTGACAAGTTCGCCGTAGCTTGTTTGGTTGTGGACTCGGTCGCTCGGCCCTTATACCGATCGCCGTCGAGGCGTATAAATCGCCGCACAACAATTGCCCCCCAGCTTGCTCCTATGTTGGAAACATGGGGTGAGGTGGTGTAATATTCGTAACTTTCCATTTTTAGCAGTTTCCATTTTTGGTGCATGTCTATTTTTATCGACTCGCTTGTAACCGTTTTGACATTTTGAATCTACTTTATTCTTGGAGTTTTTCTATTTGGACGAGTTTTGGTGATGTTTTCACGTAATTTCATTTTATGACATGTTTTGCCGTATGAACGTTCGATTCTCATAAAACTCGTTCGTTTTCACTATTTCTTGGTTTGTGCAAGTTCGTATGATTGAGTTGGTTGTGTTGAGACTTTCGGTTTGTAAATCCGACGTCGTTTCGTGATTTTCGGACACTTGGGCCATTTTTGTAATTTTCTAATAGTTTAGGGAATCTCATTTTCATTGTCGCATTACGGACCCTCCGGTGGTCGGAATTGTGTTTTCTTTCAGCGCTTAACTCCGTCGTATTGTATATTTCGTGTTCGTGTTTCTGGATTCTGGCCTTGTCATGCGTTTTGAGTTTCGTACCTTCGACAGCAGCATTCTGGGCTGGGCAGTGCTGAACTGCTGTATTGATAGCGCACGCTACTCTTTCTCCCTTGCGTGCGCTAATGATGTGCGGTTAGCGTACGCTAACACGTTTTCAGCGTGCGCTAACGATTGTTATTTAGCTACTGGACTGTTTTAAGTCCCGTTAGCGCGCGCTACTTGTGTCAGTTAGCATGCGCTAACTATGCAATTTATATAAGTCAGCAGGCAGTCCAGAAATAGCAGTTTTATTCTTTTCTCTTCGTTTTCTTCAACGTGCGACTTCAGAGGCGATTTCCACCGATACTGGTCGGAGTTCTCTTCAAATTCCATCACCGTAGAGTCGTGTTAGCATATTATCATCAGCATAAGCATCCCCCATCGTCCGAATTCAAGGTATTTTCATCTAGAACCCTAACTTGTCAATTTTGGGGGGTTTTCGGGATTCTAGGTATTAGTTCCGAATTGTTCAATTATGTTACGTAATTTCTTACCGGTTGTTGTTATTGAGTGATTCTCAATCCGTTTTCCTCGAATTAATCCGTGAATTGTTGATACGGGGAGATTTTGCGTAAACCCCCGCCCGTATCGATTGAACGTTTTTGTCATGAATTGTAATCGGGGATTATGGGTGTATTCCGATCGGTTATTGTTGTCCGTTGGGACTGAACTATATTGATCCTTCGTTTAGGAACCGTCGTTTTCCACCCGGACCGTTCGTAGTCGTGTTTCACTTCCATTTCTTCAAGAATGTCTCAAAGGCAAGTACTTTACATTTGTTTACATGTTCTAGTATTTGAATTATGGCTTTATCGTGGTTGTTGTGGATGGATATGTGTATGTTCACCTAGGGACAGTCCGACGGGACCTCTAGGGATACGTAGTGCCGTGAGTGTGCGTATCACGAACTGTGGTTAGCCACCCAGGGATGTCCGACGGGGCTCTGCGGGGTACGGAGGCCGTGAGTCTCGTACTGACGGTTAACTTTGAATTGTGATTTGTTGGAGATAATGTGTTTTGTGATTGTACATTGCAAATATTCCAGAATATAAAATGTTTTCTAAAATGATTTTTGGCGCATATATTCATCTGATTAGAATGTAGTTCAAATGGATTTTACTTGCACTAGCAGTTGTCGCTAACCCCTTAAATGGGGGAAATACTTTTTGTATTTCAAGTATCGATCGTGGGGACAAACGAGCACTTGAGCCGTATGAGGATGATGGGCAAGCATGATACTGTTCAGTAGTCAATTGTTGGTGTTCAGTTCTGTCGATTATTTTTGATGTCTTGTTTTGGGGTTTCTGTATTATAAAACTGGTTTAAGTACTCGAGTACTTCCTTTTCAAAATTATTAATGTTGTGTTCCCGTTTTGGGAAATGGATTGATGTTGGATTCTATTTGTCGGGTTGTAGTCTTTTATTTGAATTGTCATTTTATTGATGATTGTTTGTCGTTGGCGAATGTCTTGTTGGTACGTTAGCCTGGTGGATTCCACAGTGTGGGGTCCACGGCGCTGTAATATGCCCTGAATGTCTTGGGGGTGTTACAGAATATGGTATCGGAGTTTAGGTTTATGGATACCTAGGCTGTCGATTATTTGGGTCTAATCTAGTGTCGTTTTTGAATAGTATCACTGTCATGCCATCATCTCAGTACGCTGGTGCTCGTAAGTTTTTCCTAACTTGACCCGTTTCACTGTTCTGTTCCATTCCTGTCTTAGTATCTTGTTACGTTTTGCGTTTGAGTTGTACTTACCCGTTACTTCTTCAGAATTCCTGCTGGTAGAGGACGCAGACGCGGTAGGGGACGTGGCGCAGCCGGTGGGGCGGCCATGTCCGATCACTCGGGAACTGATTCGGCGATGCCTTCTTTGTCGAACAGTGTTCCCCTTAGTTCCGGATGTCAGCAGGACCAGTCTGCTAACTCCGGTAATACACACGAGAATGTTGGAGTGGCCAACATTTTTCAACAAGTAGCGAACCAGATGACGCTACTGACTCAGGCCGTTCTAGTCGGCCAAGCTAATGCCATCCCGGTTCCGCCTACTGGATCCGGCAATGATAAGTTACTTCAGGACGTGATTCGTATGCGTCCTTCGCAGTTTGATGGTGCTTCCGACCCCTCTGGTTGGGAGAATTGGCTATTCGAGATGGATAAAGTATTTGAGGCTGCTAATTATTCTGAGAAGAGGAAAGTACCCATTGCTCAGTACTTCCTCGCCAAGGAGGCAGCAACATGGTGGCAAGCGGTGAGGCCGCGCGACCGGGCAGCTACGTGGGCAGAGTTTTGGGATCTGATGGAAGATGAATTCTGTCCATGGCCAGTGAAAGAGGGGAGGATCCGAGCCTTCTTTGAGGCTAAGCCCCAAGATGTTCCTATTTCTCAAGCTATCAAAGACTACAATCAACAGCTGCATTATGTGAGAAACCAAGTCCGAGATGAGCTTGATAAGATCCTCCACTTTGATATGGGGATGAAACCGAGGGTGCGCCACTACATGGCTGGTCTGGGGTGCACGACTTTAAAAGAGTACCAGAACAAAGCGATGGCTTACGAGATGTCGTTTTCTGCGACATAGACGGCAACTGAAGGAAAGAAGCAGAAAACCTCTGGTCAGTTTTCGGGAGGCAAGTGACGAGGGTATCCGAAGGCTCAGTCTGGTTCACGAGTCTTCGGGGGTCAGTCGCCATCAGTTGGGCGAGGAAATGGTTCTAGGTCTGCTCCTACTGGTTCCGTCCGTGGTCCTACGTGCTTCAATTGTAGTCGCCCGGGCCACATGATGAGTGAGTGTGATAGGCCTCCGATTCAGTGTCTTGCTTGTGGTCGGATGGGTCATCGTGCTAAATTTTGTACAGATGCAGCTCGGGCTCCAGTTACTCAGATATCAGCCCCAGCTGCGGGAGAGCCGAGTGTGAATCAGGCACCGACAGTTCCTCAGCCGCAGCAGAATTTTGGTAGAGGTCGAGGACGTGGGCAGCCTTCTAGAGGGGGAGCATCTAGTGCGGGGTCTGTTCCACCCCGAGTGTACGAGATGAGACGAGCAGGAGATCCTGACGCGACGGTGGCTACAGGTACCGTCCACATCCTTGATCATCCTATTTCCGTATTGTTCGATTCTGGTGCTACGCATTCTTTTATATCTATGGATTGTGTGCGTCGTCTGCATGTTGATTGCCTAGTTGCTTGTGAGCCTTTTGTTGTTAAACTTCCTAGTGGGGATAGCATCGTGGGGGATCGTGAGGTTAGAGATTTTCCAGTGAGTAATTTGATCGCAGTAGATATTATAGATGAGGATTTGATTCTTGGTGAGGATTGGCTGGACCGTCATGGGGCGATCATGAATTATAGAACGAGGACTATTTCGATGTTAGCCTCGCAGGCCCAGGCATTCTTTCGTGGGGCGTAAGCGGAGTAGCCAGAGACTCTTGATCAGCGCCTTGAGGGCGGTGAGGCTTCTTCGGGGAGGTTGCACGGGTTATTGGTGTTACGCTTTGAGATCGGAAGAAGGGAGAGTCGAGCTCTCGTCTATTCTGGTAGTGTGTGAGTATCCTGATGTCTTTCCAGACGAGTTGCTGGGTTTGCCTCCGGACCGAGAAGTTGAGCTTACCGTCGATTTAGAGCCAGGTGCAGCACCAATCTCTAAGACGCCATACCGTATGGCGCCCGCCGAGATGCTGGAGCTGAAGAAACGGTTGGGAGAGTTGCTAAACATGGGATATATTCGACCGAGCGCTTCGCCTTGGGGCGCACCGGTCCTATTTGTAAAGAAGAAGGATGGGTCATTTCGTTTGTGTATCGACTACCGAGATTTGAACAAAGTGACCATCAAAAACAAGTATCCGCTTCCGAGGATTGATGACTTGTTTGATCAGTTGCAAGGGGGAACTGTGTTTTCGAAGATTGATTTGAGATCGGGGTATTATCAGCTCCGAGTGAAGGATACCGACATTCCAAAGACGGCCTTTCGGACGAGATACGGTCACTACGAGTTTGTGGTTATGCCTTTTGGGCTAACCAACGCCCCAGCCGTGTTCATGCAGCTTATGAACAAAGTCTTTATCGAAGACCTCGATAAGTGCGTAGTCATTTTTATCGACGACATCCTAATTTACTCGAGGAGCGAGGAGGAGCACGTCCGTCATTTGCATATCGTGTTAGATATTTTGAGAACTCAGCATCTTTTTGCGAAGTTCTCAAAGTGTGAGTTTTGGTTACGGGAGGTTATGTTTCTCGGTCATGTGATCTCGGCCGAGGGTGTTCGTGTGGACCCACATAAGGTAGAGGCAGTGTTGGATTGGGCGCCGCCCAAGAACGTGAAGGAGGTCCGCAGTTTTCTGGGATTAGCCGGGTATTACCGTAGATTCGTCGAGGGGTTCTCTAAGCTCGCTCGACCGCTGACTCAGTTGTTACAGAAGTCATAGAAGTTTGTGTGGACCGATGAGAGACAGAATAGTTTCGAGGAGTTGAAGAAGCGGTTGACGACCGCTCCTGTTTTGGCCTTACCGAGTGGTAATGAGGGATTCTCAGTTTTTAGTGATGCTTCGGGCCAAGGGCTCGGATGTGTACTTATGCAGCACGGGAGGACGATTGCCTATGCTTCCCGTCAGTTGAAACCGTATGAATTGAATTACCCTACGCATGATCTTGAGTTGGCCGCAGTCGTATTTGCGTTGAAGATCTGGCGTCATTACTTGTATGGCTCGTCGTGTCAGATTTTCACCGATCACAAGAGCCTAAAGTACATTTTCACCCAGAAGGAGCTTAATATGAGACAGAGGAGATGGTTGGACTTGATTAAGGATTACGATCTCGAGATCCTTTATCATCCGGGCAAGGCTAATGTGGTAGCAGATGCCTTGAGCTGGAAATCGGTATCGCTTCGGGCGCTTGAGCTACTCACGGCCCAGCCAGGACTTCAGCGAGAGTTTATGAAGTTGAGCATTGAGGTTGTGCTGCCAGAGAGTTCCGGGCAGTTGCGTACTCTTGAGATTTCTTCCTCTCTGGTCGATGACATTAAATCGGGACAGTTGGAGGAACCGATGTTTATTCAGCTTCGAGAGAGTGTATGGAATGGGAAAGCCCCGGGATTCGTTATTCATGAGGACGGTGTGTTGAGATTCCGATGTCGATTGTGTGTTCCGAACGACTCAAAATTGAGACAGAGTATTATGCGAGAGGCTCATGCGTCATCTTACTCAGTCCATTCGGGCTTGAGTAAAATGTATAAAGATCTGAGGAAAAATTTCTGGTGGAACGACATGAAGAAGGAGATAGTTCGGTTTGTGGCTAAGTGTTTGACTTGTCAGCAAGTCAAGATTGAGCATCAACGGCCAGCCGGGTTGTTGAAACCACTTCCCGTCCCGGAGTGTAAGTGGGAGGATATCTCTATGGATTTTGTCACGGGTTTGCCAAGGACGAAGACTGGTAGGAATATGGTGTGGGTGATTGTAGAACAACTGACTAAGTCGGCACATTTTCTGGGCATCAATGATACTTGGGGCCCAGAAAAGTTGGCTCGTGTCTTTATCGCACGGATAGTGAGACTTCATGGTACGCCGAAGACCATTATTTCGGATAGATATGGCCAATTTGTATCGCATTTTTGGCAGGCGGTACATAAGGCATTGGGGACACGATTACGTTTGAGCACTTCTTTCCATCCCCAGACCGATGGGCAGCTCGAACGTACCATTCAGGCGTTCAAGGATTTGTTGCGCGCGTGTGCGTTAGACTGGAGTAGTGACTGGGAGGAACATCTGGCCTTGATTGAGTTTACTTATAATAATAGCTGGCACGCGTCGATTAAGATGGCACCGTATGAGGCACTTTATGGCCGACGTTGCCGATCACCGATATGTTGGGATGAGCCGTCCGATTTGGTTGGCACCGAGCCAGACCTTGTGTTAGAGACGAGGGAGAAAGTTGAATTGATTAGAAAGAGAATGTTGGCTGCTCAGAGTCGACAAAAGTCTTATGCGGATGTTAGGCTTCGACCCTTGGAGTTTCAGGTGGGAGATCATGTTCTGTTGAGAGTGTCTCCGATGAAGGGAGTTTTCCATTTTGGGAAGAAGAGGAGACTCAGCCCGAGATATATTGGACCTTTCGAGATATTGGAGAGAGTGGGCGAGTTAGCGTACCGTTTGGCTTTGCCTCCGTCGTTGAGTCATGTGCATAGCATATTTCACATTTCCCAGTTGAGGAAGTACATTCCGGACCCGTCCCATGTTATTGATTTCGGGGACGTGGAGATCGAGAAGGACGTTACGTTTGAGGAGAGGCCCATCAGGATTTTGGAGCGTCGAGACAAACAATTAAGGCACAAAACCATTCCTTTGGTTAAGGTGCAATGGTCGAGGCACGGAGTAGAAGAAGCAACGTGGGAGTTAGAGGAGGATATGCGTTCGAGGCATCCCGAACTTTTTGATTCTTAAGTTTCGGGACGAAACTTTATTTTAGAGGGGGAGAATGTAATATCCGTAACTTTCCATTTTTAGCAGTTTCCATTTTTGGTGTATGTCTATTTTTATCGATTCGCTTGTAACCGTTTTGACATTTTGAATCTACTTTATTCTTGGAGTAACATTTGGACGAGTTTTGGTGATGTTTTCACGTAATTTCATTTTATGACATGTTTTGCCGTATGAACGTTCGATTCTCGTAAAACTCGTTCGTTTTTGCTGTTTCTTGGTTTGTGCAAGTTCGTATGATTGAGTTGGTCGTGTTGAGACTTTCGATTTGTAAATCCGACGTCGTTTCGTGATTTTCGGACACTTGGGCCATTTTTGTAATTTCCTAATAGTTTAGGGAATCTCATTTTCGTTGTCGCATTACGGACCCTCCGGTGGTCGGAATTGTGTTTTCTTTCAGCGCTTAACTCTGTCGTATTGTATATTTCATGTTCGTGTTTCTGGATTCTGGCCTTGTCGTGCGTTTTGAGTTTCGTACCTTGGCCAAAGATTCGGGCTGGGCAATGCTGAACTGCTGTATTGATAGCGCACCCTACTCTTTCTCCCTTGCGTGCGCTAACGATGTGCGGTTAGCGTACGCTAACAGGTTACTGTTAGCGTGCGCTAACGATTGTTATTTAGCTACTGGACTGTTTTAAGTCCTGTTAGCGCGCGCTACTTGTGTCAGTTAGCGTGCGCTAACTATGCAATTTATATAAGTCAGCGGGCAGTCCAGAAACAGCAGTTTTATTCTTTTCTCTTCGTTTTCTTCAACGTGCGACTTCAGAGGCGATTTCCACCGGTACTGGTCGGAGTTCTCTTCAAATTCCATCACCGTAGAGTCGTGTTAGCATATTATCATCAGCATAAGCATCCTCCATCGTCCGAATTCAAGGTATTTTCATCTAGAACCCTAACTTGTCAATTTTGGGGGGTTTTCGGGATTCTAGGTATTAGTTCCGAATTGTTCAATTATGTTACGTAATTTCATACTGGTTGTTGTTATTGAGTGATTCTCAATCCGTTTTCCTCGAATTAATCTGTGAATCGTTGATACGGGGAGATTTTGCGTAAACCCTCGCCCGTATCGATTGAACGTTTTTGTCATGAATTGTAATCGGGGATTATGGGTGTATTCCGATCGGTTATTGTTGTCCGTTGGGACTGAACTATGTTGATCCTTCGTTTAAGAACCGTCGTTTTCCACCCGGACCGTTCGTAGTCGTGTTTCACTTTCGTTTCTTCAAGAATGTCTCAAAGGCAAGTACTTTACATTTGTTTACATGTTCTAGTATTTGAATTATGGCTTTATCGTGGTTGTTGTGGATGGATATGTGTATGTTCACCTAGGGACCGTCCGACGGGACCTCTAGGGATACGTAGTGCCGTGAGTGTGCGTATCGCGAACTGTGGTTAGCCACCCAGGGATGTCCGACGGGGCTCTGCGGGGTACGGAGGCCGTGAGTCTCGTACCGACGGTTAACTTTGAATTGTGATTTGTTGGAGATAATGTGTTTTGTGATTGTACATTGCAAATATTCCGGAATATAAAATGTTTTCTAAAATGATTTTTGGCGCATATATTCATCTGATTAGAATGTAGTTCAAATGGATTTTACTTGCACTAGCAGTTGTCGCTAACTCCTTAAATGGGGGAAATACTTTTTGTATTTCAGGTATCGATCGTGGGGACAAACGAGCACTTGATCCGTATGAGGATGATGGGCAAGCATGATACTGTTCAGTAGTCAATTGTTGGTGTTCAGTTCTGTCGATCATTTTTGATGTCTTGTTTTGGGGTTTCTGTGTTATAAAACTGGTTTAAGTACTCGAGTACTTCCTTTTCAAAATTATTAATGTTGTGTTCCCATTTTGGGAAATGGATTGATGTTGGATTCTATTTGTCGGGTTGTAGTCTTTTATTTGAATTGTCATTTTATTGATGATTGTTTGTCGTTGGTGAATGTCTTGTTGGTACGTTAGCCTGGTGGATTCCACAGTGTGGGGTCCACGGCGCTGTAATATGCCCTGAATGTCTTGGGGGTGTTACAGGTGGTTCTACTGGCGATCGCTGAACTATGACTAGTGACTCAGCATTTTACGGAACTGGCGATCGTCTTTGAGCGGATTGGTTTCGAAATTGGACGACCTGGTCGGTCGCTGAAATGAGCTGGAAATGACAGCGGTCATGGAAAAGTCTCTGGGACACATGTCGGGTTCCTATTGGGGGAGACCGACGGTTAGTTATGACTCCTCGTCTGGCGTGTCCTTAAAACGACGCGTCGCGGGTTTCAAGGAAGGAATTAATTGCGACGGTTGCACTCTGACCCCTGAGATTCTCCATATTTGCACGGAAGTCCCTGCCATCTCCTATAAAAAGGCGTCGGGTTGTAGTGTTAGGACCCTTACGCGCTTTTGTTGGAGAATATGAATATTTGCCGAAGAATTTACTGAAGATTTGACTGCCGATCGTCGATCGATTCAATCCTTGGTAAGAAAACACTCATTTTCTCCTCTTCTTTTCGAAAATGTCTGGAACATCTTCATCGCACGGAATGGGCACCACCTCCGCCGCCGGGGCTTCGACTTCCCGAGGAGGATCCTCCGTAGAATTCCATTTGGAGATGGCCGTCGAGGCTATCCGCGCCGGTATTGACCCCGCGGAAGTCGAGGCGCTATTCAATGAAGCCGACGTTGCCAGGGAGGCGGCGGTTGAGAAAAGACGCTCGCAGATGGAGAGAGATTTGGCGGTGAGGGCCTACTGGGAGCAGTATAGTGCTTTTGGTCAGGCCTACTTGGCCTTTGCTGAAATCATGGAGAGGTTGGCCGGTCCGTCTCCTAAACTCGATTACCGGGAGTACTCGATCGCTCATCATTATCAACCTGCTAAGTAGTCGCTGTTTCGGGCTGCGCAGCGATATCCATGGTCCCTTGGCCAGATAAGGAGCTCGGCGACCAGGAAGGACCTGGCCTTCTGGAGGACGAGGTATCATGTCCCTTCAGATGTGGATATTTTTGCGCCGGCCGAGAATGAATGAGCCGATCAACCTCCAGAGGGTATGGTCGCCGTGAACGAAGCAATCATGGAGGCTGGGCTGCGGTTTCCTTTGTCGTTCTCCAACTCCCATCTGCTGGATGCTTGGAACGTGGCGCCGCTCCAGTTAACGCCGAACACCTGGCTCTAGATCATTTGTGCTCTCACCTTGTTCAGCGGTCACCGACTGTACCGCCTTCCTTCGACATTGGAGATGAACCACATGTTCAAGCTGACGGCTCAGAAAGGGTCGGTCGGAGGCTATCACATTCAAGGCCGATCCGGTCGGGTGATCCTCGGAGTCCCGAACAAGGTGCGGGGCGATCCGGCAAAGTGGTTCTGGGTCGGCGGTGCATGGAAGGCATTAGCGAGCGGCAATTCCACGGACGAGCTGAATATTCCCACTAGCTTTCGGGAGAGGAATCCGGGGAAGGGTTCTGACTCTCCCTTTGTTCATATATGTTCTGAACTGATCTAATTTGGTTTTCCTTTTGCAGGTTTCCATATTCCGGCGGTCGACGAGCTACCTTTCGATTTTCTGGTCGTTTGGAAGCGGATACGAAGCCTGTCGGACGACGACTTAGACGCTCGCCGGATTAACAAAGAAAGCCATTGGCTGTCTGCTCGGCGATTCTATTTCCCACGACATCTCTCGGTCCCAGGTATGAGTTTCTACGATCTCCAATTGCTTGGTGATCGTCCTGCTTAGAGAGTGTGTCTGACCGTCGTTTGATTTTTCTTTATTGCAGAGGTCCGCTTTCCTCGTTTCTTGGAGCCTCCAGCAGAGATAGCCATGTCGAACCCCGGAGTTCTGAGCCGTCTTCGCCAGAAGAAGTCATCTCGGGTTCCTCCGGTGGCGTTACCTCTCATTCCGGAGATGAGGCCCAACGTGGAGCCGATCATAGCGGAGGAGGAAGCTCGGGAGGAGGGGCTCCAGACGAATCACAAGCGGCAGAGGTCGGGAGAACCTCCAGTTTCTGCCCCTGCCGGTGAGGTGCCGATCGCCGCACCTCCGATCACCGTGGTCCCCCTGGTGGATGAGCCTACGCCCTCTGCGGCTTTCTTGTGAGATATGGCGATCGCCGAGGCTGAGACCCCTCGCGGGAAACCATACTTTGGTCGCGACCCCGAGAGAGCCGAGAGGTAGACTTTGTTTGTTTGTTGAGTTTCGTCACTTGCGTGGGAGATGTGCTAACTTTTTTGTTGTTTGGTGCAGGATCCGCAGCACTAACCCAGCTTGTCCGCCGATGGTGATGGATTTTCTCGCGAGCCGATCTCCTCGCGCGGCCTGCGATGTCCCAATGTATGTCAACCGGGCCGTTTCTGCTTTGCCAAAAGCCTGGACGACGGACTTAGATGCGATCGCTCGCCAGCGATCCGGGAATACAATGCAGGCTGCTTTCGCTCTCTTTCTCCAGGTGGCGACGATGGCTGCCTAGGATGTGCAAGAATTCGAGGGGCGTCCTTCTACTACTCGTTTGCAGGCGGACCTCGAGGCCACTCGGAAGGAGAATGCCGAGTTTGCCGATAGGATTGTGGCTATGGAGAAGGACTCCTTGGACGCAGCTAAACGGGCGAGTCAGGATCTTGAGCTGATGAGAGAGAATTATGAGCGAGCCCGGGCGACGGGCGACCGATTTCGGGACCAGATGACAGATGCCCGACGGTTGCACGCGGCCGCTGAGAAAGAGGCCGATCAGTTGAAGGTGACTGTCACTCGGCTAACTAGCGAGCTGGCGGCGTCGAGGGGAGAGACGGCAGCTAAGGAGACCGAGCTTTAAGGTGCACAACAGGCGGTTGCGGAGTTGAAAGGGAAGTTGGAGGCGACGGAGGCCGATCCCTTTCTCAACGTGGAGTTCGTCAGTGAGTTTGCCTATTATATGGCGTTCGTTGACTCGCTCCGAGATGCTAAGAAGGGAGGGCTGGAGGTTGGCCCTCTTGCTGAAAACTTCAAGGCATATGCGTTGGAGCACCCTCTTCATCCTGCCTTCTCTGTGCCGATCTTGGATCTCTCGGAAATCGGCGTGGACCTGAGCTGGTACCCGACTCCAGCGAACCTTGTTCATCCTAACACTCCGGAGGATGGGGAGGCAGCTCCGGAAGTTGTCGAAGGGTCGCGGGCCGATCCAGTCTTTGAAGGCGAAGGCCAGGCAGGGGCCTGAGGCTCTTCGTTCTTAATGTTTTAGCTTTTTGCCTTGTAATTTTGTAGCTTTCCTTTGTAATACTTAGGCCTTCGGGCGACAGTGTAAGTACTCTGATACTTCAAGTAATGAAATGAATGTTTGTTTCTTCAATTTATTACTTGAATGATTGCTTTTCTGAGTCTTTACATGACTTTGTACAGATGTGTGAGGAGAGATTGTTGCGTGTATAGCTCCAAGTGAATTGATAAACTCATATAGATAACTTTTACAACAAATTCGATCACTGCACAAACATTCTGAAAAATGCCGATCTCCGTATGTAATTGAATAGGGACGATCGTCGTATATACAGCTCCGCACTTCCCCCTTGTTTTTGTTCACTTAGTGAAAGTAAGGGGACGAAAATAAATCGTTGAGTGGGCGGTCTCCAATTTTGCCGATTCCTCGAGGAAGGCCGTCCATCTCGGTCTTGAGGAACCGTGCACGATCGCGGAGTTCGATGGACCGACCTCCACGACCGTGTCTTATGCGCGAGCGAAATTCCATCTGATGGCTAAGTTCTCGCGACTCACTTAATTGGGAGGATCCTCCGTAGGCTGCGCCTCACCTCGTATTTAAACGAAGGGCGTGCGGTCTTGGTCTGGAGGATTCCTTGCGCGGGGCATCGTCGGATTAATCGACTCCACGTCCGCGGCTTGTTAGCTCTTTTCTACCTCAGGCCGCCCTTAAGATGGCGACCCTCGACGGTATACGTTGAGACGGGGGAGGGACGCGTCGCATTGTCCGGGAAGGACACACCACGTTAAGTGATGGACCTTTGAGGGCGGGCGAACGTGTCCACGGATCTGTTTTGGAGGGCCCTTAGACTACGCCGGTCTCGTATTTAAATGAAGGGCGGGCGATCTTGGCCTAAAGGGACCTTGCACGGGCACATAGAATGGTTCCATCGTTCTCCACGACCATGTCGACACTCTTCTACCTCGGACCATCATGTCAGATGACGATCCTCGACGGTATACGTTGTGTAAGGGGAGGAGATCGCCTGCCTAGGTTCTTCATGTAGATGACGAACTTTAGAGGGCGAGCGAGTAATCCTCTGATTTGTTTTGGAGAGTCCTTCGGCTACACCCGCCTCGTATTTAAATGAAAGGCGAGCGATCGGAGCCCAAAGGGACCTTGCATGGACGGATCGTCGGTTTAGTCGATTTTTGCGATCGTGGCGGCACTTTTCTACCTCGGACCATCATGTCAGATGACGATCCTCGACTGTATACATTGTGCTAGGGGAGGCGATCGCTGCCTAGGTCCATCATGTTGATGACGAACTTTAGAGGGTGATAAGTGTCAGTTTTGTACACTTATCCATGATTTGTATCGATAAAATTCACCCATAATTGAGCTAGTCTTCTCGTTTTTTGCTTTAATTAATTAGTTTTAATAATTTTTTTTATCGGATGATGATCGGATTAAATAACTGATTTACTCAAGAAATAACATGTTTAATAAATATTCTCTTTGTTGAATTTTGATATATTCATGTTGTAGGGCTTTCCGAGACGAATTCGGCAGTCTTTCCGGATTCAAAATCAGAGTTATATATCAAAAGTTATCATCCGAAGAAGATCTGGGGCAAAAACGCAAAGTCTGAGAAATTCTGGGCTGAAAACGTAACTATCAAAGCTTCAAGTGAGCAAATTTACGAAGCCACGTTACGGCCGTAACATTCAGGAGTTACGGCCGTAAGTCACGCTAGTTACGGCCGTAACTCCCGAATGTTACGGCCGTAACTCTTGACAATTGTTATGATTTGTCTAATTTTTATACTTTTGTGCATTATTGAGGGGATGGCTGGCATTGATCCGATCTAATGTAATAATGCTGGAGTTTTGGAGCTATTAGATGACTTTAGGTGTATAAATAGACCCCTTAGATCCTTCATCATTCATCATTCATCTTATAATTTTCCATTTTTTTGTAAACTTTTCTTTTTGTGTGAAGAACACACTTGTGTTCTTGAGTGATCTTTGTAAGTGTGGTATAGTATATGTTGTTCACAGAGTTTATTGTTTCTATCTTTTTTATCTACTAAGGGAGTTAGGATCAATTCTTTCTCTTGATTCAACTAAAAATGACCACCAAAGCTTGTAACATGTGTAATAAACTCTTCATGGGCTAAGTAACCTTTAGTTGGGATTATAAACAAGGTTAGTTATGTTGTTTATGTTTGTATAAAAGATCTATTATGAATTACTTATTATTGTGTGTGATTTTCATTGTTTTAACAATCTTTATTTATTTGGCCAATAAATGACGATATTTATGGTCTTCATATGTTTCGAAAGAAAATATATTTGATTAGATCAAATGATCTTCACTCTAAGTTGTTCTAGGGGATAGAAATATACCCCTAGTCCTTAGATGATTCTTTGAGTTATTTTCATAAATCCTAATGATATGTATTGAAGCCAATCAACATAGAAATATAGTGGATTGATTCAATATGTAAGGGGCGTTTTATAGTTCGAAAGAGAAACCGTCTTTTTGAGGAAAATCGAATCTACACAACATAATAAGTAAATTCATCTTATGATCTCCAATACATCTTTTATAACTAATGACGAACTAAGTTTGTAATCCCAATTATTTCATTTTATCGATAAACAATCTATTATTATTGCAATATTTTTATTTCCTTAAAATATTAGAACTATTATTGCATTTTCTTTGCAATTACTAAACCAAACTTTTTAATTGTGTGTTTCACTCATCTTAGTATCTATAAAAATAGACTAATAGTGTATAATTCAAATTATAACCAAACTTCCTTGTGGGATCGATAAACCGGACTCAAAAAGTCCACTTTACTACTTGATATGATATCGTGCACTTGCGATAGTTACACTAAAAACGTGTCAAGTTTTTGGCGCCGTTGTCGGGGAAGTATAAGTTATATTTGAAATCTTACATTGTAAACTATTTTTATAGGTACAAATTTCTCGACATTGTAACTTAAGTACTAAATTGTGTTTGTCCGGTCAAGTGGCGGATAACGATACTCCGTGACTATTAAAGTCGGATTTTTCAGTTTCCCACAACAACTGATATTTGTAGATATTTCCTTCAATTATTTTCATTGTCTTTTTATTTTATGTTTTTTATCATGGAAGAAACGTTGTATAAAATTGAAAAAAGATTTCCCTTTCTAAGCAAAAATGCAATTTTAAAAATTTACAAGGCAAGGCTTGAAAGGATGAGGTTGCTTATGAATAAAAGCATACCTTTTGACATCAGATTCATAATTGAAGCCAAAGTAAGAATAGAGGGTGAATTCACAGAAACACCAACTAGATTTTTACCAGGGCTAGGAAAAAGTTCATATGCCAAGAAATGACGAGCAAAGATGATAGCCGTTTGCTATAAATGTGCTAGATGGAACTGTAATTTAAAATGTCGATCTTTAGGAATTCCATCTACAAACAGAGAAGATAAAATTCAGTTCATTAAGGATGGTCTGAATAAGGAGAATTTAGATGATATCGAAATTTCTCTTGACACGCATCCTAGTGGACTCGTACATTATGGAATTCGATGTTTGTGGAATAAATTCCAACCAGAATATGAACAACGTCTTGGGAATCTGACGTTAAAAGACCCTATTTGCCAATTTGTAAGAAAATTGGATGGGAAGCTTCTCCACGACTCATAGAAGGCGTTTAGGCCGTTTCTGAACGTAAAATCAGAGGAAGATGTGAGCCACAATCACAACTACTGTACATATGCGTATGTATCTTTTATTTTTGTCGTGTGGTGAGATTTTCTGAATAAAAAAATGTGATACGCGATAAATGCTTTCATTATTCTATTGAGTAGTTGAAGCACAATCAAACGCAATCACAAACTTGTTAAACAATTTTTACCTTCTTTTTATTCTATAAATAAACTTTCTACTGGTTTCTTTCATTCATCCCTCAAACTTGCACTTTTCTCTGTTTCTCTCTAAAAAAAATTTTCTTTTCAAAAATGGAGTCATCATCTTCAACAAAAAAATTTAGCACAGTCTGCATTTTTGGTGGAGCTAGTTATGGAAAAGAGGCATGCTTTGCTGAAGCAGCCCACAACTTGGGTCGCACCTTAGGAGAAAAATGCATTTATGTAGTTTACGGAGGAGGAAGTCTAGGATTAATGGGACGAGCTACTGCTTCTGCCTATATGGAAGGAGTAAGAGTGTTGGGAATAATCCCAAAACCTCTGGCTAAAAGTAAAATCACCGGGTCAACTATTGGAGATGAGTTTAGATCTGTAAATATGCAAGATCGCATAACTCACATGATAAATAATTTTGGCGCCTTTATCACCCTTCCCGGTGGTTTTGGCACCCTTGAGGAACTTTTTCATGTGGTTACCAGAGCCCGGCTAAATGTTCATCAAAAACCAATAGGTGTGCTTAATGTCAATGGTTTCTTTGATGGTTTACTGTCTTTCATCGACTACTCTGCTGAAAAGGGTTTTATTTCCGAGCGTGCTAAACGAATCATAGTCGTTGCAACAACACCAGATGAACTAATCAAAAAACTCAATGAATTTGTTCCTCAACCAGATCCAGCTCTAGCTAAAATTGTCTGGGTAGAAGATTTTACCGTGAGAAAACGAAAAGTGGATTCATTCCTCTCCCTTTGATAACCCATGTCGGACCTCTTGTATTTTTACTTTCTGTCGTGTGTAATAATCGTGCTAAATGGTGGCAGCTTAAGGAGTTTCTTCTTGATCTCTTAACGCGCATCTATTCGCGATTTATGTATTGTTATTTTATTGCTGTAATGTTTATTGTGTGTTTTTTATTAAAACTTTGATGGCAGCGTAAGGCGACTCCTCGGACTTTCTTGATGCGTATCTTAAAAATTGTGTTATACTTACGAGTATATTTTATTTTATTTTGTTGTGTGCCTCGTATATTTATTCTCTTGCAGATTCTTAAAGGCGTTAGCTCAGACATCAACTTTCTTAACAGGGAGTATTCTGTTTTTCTGCATTGATTTTTATTTTTTTTATTTTTTTAAAAATTGAGGACAATTTTATTTTCAAGCTTAGGGGTGGTTTGTTTTAGTATTTTGGTGTGTTGTAATTTTGGTGTGTTTTGATTGATTTGGTTATTTGCCTTAATTTTTTTTATTATATATATATATATATATATATATATATTATTTTGATTTATGAGATTTCAAGATCTGGCCATAACACCAATAAATTAGCTATATACAAGTTTCTAAAATCGTTTTAACCGGTTAAAAAAATTATATATTCCAAAAAATTTTTTGAGCCTTAATCTCTCTTTCCAAGCCTTGTAATTATCATATAAAATCGAGTCATTCGTTACCTTGAGAAAAGAAGAATCAATCGGTTGATTAAAAATAGAACTGAAATTTACTTAATTTGTGGAGTTTTTGATTTTTCATGCTTAAACTAAGAAATGATTTTCTGCAAAAATTCTATTCCCTAAAAAAAAAAAGATGAGTCATTGGTGAAAAGAGCTACATGTTAGCAAATAACGGTGTGAAAGCTATCACCTGAAAAAAATGACGAAAAGGAGAAGTGTTGAGCAGCAACAGCTGCCTAATTTTGGAAGTCTTAAATTTTGCGAAAAATAGAGGACTAACCATTGTTGGTGCGTAGCTGCCGTCTCAGAAAAATTGGTGAAAAGAGCTACACGTTAGCAAATAACGGTGTGAAAGCTATCACCTTTTTACGAAAAAAATAATGAGATAGAAATTGTGTTAGTGAAAAGAGCTACACGTTAGCAAATAACGGTGTGAAAGCTATCACTAAAAGGGATGTAGTTTATGAACAGATTTGAATTAATTAGCAGCTAAATTTCAATACACTCAATTTAGTGAAAATCACAATATTTGATGACGCCAATAAAATTCTTCTTCATATTGAGTCGAAAAATAAACGAGTGATTGAGAGCAACCATTGAAGGGAGTCGTGTGTATCACGAGTGGGAAAGTAATAATCAGCCTTTTGGGGGGAAACCTTGCATTTTGGAATTATAAAATAAAAACCGTGTTTTAACTTCAAAATCATTTGTAGATTTATTTTGAATCTTGATTCATTTATATCTACTGTATAAGCTGGTTGTTGTGTATTAATGGCATTTTGATCTCCTTTTCTCTTTTTATATTTTAATTTTTGTGTGTATTATTAGTTTTGTGTCTTATTTTTATTTTTATTTTTGGAGTGTGATTAATAAAGAGTCTTGCTCGGGACTAGCAAGAATTCAAGTTTGGGGGTGTGATAAGTGTCAGTTTTGTACACTTATCCATGGTTTGTATCGATAAAATTCACCCATAATTGAGCTAGTCTTCTCGTTTTTTGCTTTAATTAATTAGTTTTAATAATTTTTTTTATCGGATGATGATCGGATTAAATAACTGATTTACTCAAGAAATAACATGTTTAATAAATATTCTCTTTGTTGAATTTTGATATATTCATGTTCTAGGGCTTTCCGAGACGAATTCGGCAGTCTTTCCGGATTCAAAATCAGAGTTATATATCAAAAGTTATCATCCGAAGAACACACTTGTGTGAAGAACACACTTGTGTTCTTGAGTGATCTTTGTAAGTGTGGTATAGTATATGTTGTTCAGAGAGTTTATTGCTTCTATCTCCTTTATCTACTAAGGGAGTTAAGATCAATTCTTTCTCTTGATTCAACTAAAAATGACCACCAAAGCTTGTAACATGTGTAATAAACCCTTCATGGGCTAAGTAACCTTTAGTTGGGATTATAAACAAGGTTAGTTATGTTGTTTATGTTTGTATAAAAGATCTATTATGAATTACTTATTATTGTGTGTGATTTTTATTGTTTTAACAATCTTTATTTATTTGGCCAATAAATGACGATATATATGGTCTTCATATGTTTCGAAAGAAAATATGTTTGATTAGACCAAATGATCTTCACTCTAAGTTGTTCTAGGGGATAGAAATATACCCCTAGTCCTTAGATGATTCTTTGAGTTATTTTTATAAATCCTAATGTTATGTATTGAAGCCAATCAACATAGAAATATAGTGGATTGATTCAATATGTAAGGGGCGTTTTATAGTTCGAAAGAGAAACCGTTTTTTAAGGAAAATCGAATCTACACAACATAATAAGTAAATTCATCTTATGATCTCCAATACATCTTTTATAACTAATGACGAACTAAGTTTGTAATCCCAATTATTTTATTTTATCGTTTAAACAATCTATTATTATTGCAATATTTTTATTTCCTTAAAATATTAGAACTATTATTGCATTTTCTTTGCAATTACTAAACCAAACTTTTTAATTGTGTGTTTCACTCATATTAGTATCTATAAAAATAGACTAATAGTGTATAATTCAAATTATAACCAAACTTCCTTATGGGATCGATAAACCGGACTCAAAAAGTCCACTTTACTACTTGATACGATATCGTGCACTTGCGATAGTTACACAAAAAACGTGTCAGAGGGCGAGCGAGTCATCCTCTTTTTCGAAGCGTTCACTCAGGCGGTAGCCTTTGGTTTGATGAGGCGGGAAATCATGGAGAGACTTCCGAAGTTCCCTTTTATTGATTGAAGCATGCAGATCCGGTCGCCGAGGTTGATCGAGGGGTCGGCTCATGTGAGCTTTCCGGCCTGTTCGCGTTTGACTCGGGCGACCGTGTTGGGAGATTGGTGGGGCTCCGGCTAAGCCAATAAGCTGTCCAACTTGCCTTCTTCGAACAATCTCCAGAGTTGTCTGAGGAGGTCGCGGCATTGGTTGGTGTTGTGGCCGGGACTCTTGTGGTAGGAACAATATTGATTGAGGTCCAGATGACTGTGGTCCCATATTGCCTTTGGCTTGTTCAGCGGTTCGCGCCCCTTGATGGCGTAGAAAATGTGGGCTGGAGTTCGGTTGAACTTGTGGAGGAGATGGGTTTCCACATCCTCGAAGGCCTTGAGATCACCGGATGGCTTGGCGACCGTCTTTTTTGTTTTGGCGATCGCCGTCTTCCAGACAAGAGGTGGCGTTCCCTCGCCTAGGCGGAGGGTGAGTAGCCTTTGCCTGGCCAGAAAGTCGGCATCCTTAGCGCGGAAGATCGCGTAGGTTGTGGGGATGTCCTTCGTGAGATGTCTAAACATGGGCGAATGACCGTAGAATCCCCCCAGGACTGAGTAGTGAGCGAGCTCGCCGGTGAGGACGATTTCATCCACCCAGTCGATGTAATCTGTATCGAATTCGTCTTTCCCCTGCCTGATTTTCATCATGCGGTGGGGGCCTTCTGGTCTAGCGACCTT
This sequence comes from Orobanche coerulescens, assembly GCA_033398695.1. Classification (NCBI taxonomy): domain Eukaryota; kingdom Viridiplantae; phylum Streptophyta; class Magnoliopsida; order Lamiales; family Orobanchaceae; genus Orobanche; species Orobanche coerulescens. Next base: position 17,816,616 of record CM065801.1, read on the forward strand.
GGCGGCGAAGTATGACGTGAAGTCACTCGCCAGTTTCTCAAAGGAGGTGATCGATCGCAGTGGTTGTGAGACGTACCACCTATGGGCCAGCTCGCCCAATTTTAACGGGAAGATTCGGCACTTGGTCGCGTCTGATGCCCCACACCCGGTCATGTAGGTCCGGAACTTGCTTAGGTGGGTTTCGGGGTCCGATCTCCCCTCATATAGAGGTGTTTTGGGAGGAGCGATCCTTGGTTGCACGGGGGCAAGCTCGATGTGGACCGCGAGTGGCTCAGTCGGTCCTATGATCTTTCTACTGGTGCTTGCCCCAGTATCTAAGAGTGCTTTCATCTCGTCGAGCTGGCGTTGCATAGCAGCCATCGCCGCAGCCTGGCTGCTCACGGCTAGGCGCTCGGAGTGGGAGCCGAGGCGATCAAGTACTGACCCCCTGGCATTCGGAGCGGGAGCCAGACGACTGACCTGTATTCGGCTGGGAGTTGGGTAGGCCGAACTCCTGGTGACGGACTCGGATTCCGTCGTCTCGTGGTTGGGGCCAGAATGCCCCGGTCGCCATGATGGATCGCTTCCCAAGCAACTGAATACGGAACCGTCCGACCTTGCGAGAGCCTTCTCTCACGAATCGGGGCTTTCTGACGATCGCTCGCCCAGTAGCCCCTTGAACTTTCGTTTGCCCACGCGGCGGATGGCCGAGGGAGTTATAGCGTGCGCCGCGCATGCTCTCCGTCGCTCCTTTAGGATGGCCATAGCCTCCTCGATCTGTTCCGCGGTTTGGAACTGTTCGAGCGAGAGGCTGGGGCCACCCCTAAGGTGCGGGATCGAGAGTCTCGCGTCGCCGCGGCTTCCCTCTGCCGTCAGCTGGGGCTCGGATCGAGCCAGGAAATGAGGTTCGGCGGTTCGGAGAGTGGCTCTCTTCGATGTAGTGGCGGACGTCATGATTCTGAAGGCTTTTCTTTGAAGAGCAGTGAGTGTCACTTCAAGTATATGCCCCGAGAACAGTGAGTGTTCTTCGGGACAGTAGGAATAAAAATGAAGGTTAAGATCCCCTTCCTCTAGCACCAATTGTTGCTACCCAAAATATTATCCGGATATAGATATTGCTGGAATGGTCGAGTAGCAAACAAGGTGCGAGAACACTTCTGCGGGAAAGTAAATAACACAAGATTTGTCGGGGTTGTTAGTCCCGGGCTTGAATGCTCTCGTGAGATGTTATTAATACAAATACTTTGGAGTACAAATATTAATGTTAGAGTACAATTACAATGAGTGTAAAGACCCTAGTTATCTTAGCTATTGAGCGTGAAGATTGCCGGAAGAACCAGATATGATGCTCTGTGAGTTCTTGTAACAACGTTGATGTGCTGTGACGATCACGAGAAATCGACAGTATCTCACGGTGTATGTCAGTTGTATGTCTGAGCTCCTGGGCTTGCGAGTCTCTTTGAATCTGTACTGCAGAGAGTTCTTGCCTCTGCTGACCGTCTTCTGGATGAGAGTTGCTGAGAGAGAAATCCTGAGGTAGATTCAAGAGAGGAAGCCGAGAGCCTGAAGGAATGTATGTATTCTGAATGTGGTTGTCAACTGAATTCCGAACCTTTTTCCAATTGCTGGAGGTTCTCTATTTATAGGACTGGGAGATGTCGGGCGATCGCCTCTGCTGTATTATAATAAGCGGGCGATCGCCTTTTAGCACATGGGCTGGTCTCCTTAAAGTCCGCAGGAGTTGCTGGCAGCCGGCTATGCGGTCCAATGAGAACTCTGCACGCGTCTTGAGTCGTTGTCCGGGGAGGTCCCACCTTGTACCTTTCGGCGGGTCTGTCGGTAGGTGATAAGGTGGTGACAGGCTGTGGTCAACGATCCAAGTTATGCGGCGCCTTTCACGTCCAAGGCTCAAAACAAACAACAGCCAACAGATGAAAATACACCAACACCAGGCGGTTCCACAGAGAAACGAAGGGAACCCAAGGTAATCACCCAATAACCAAGAACCCTATCAATTTTCTCACACAGACACTTTCGGAAGCAAAAATTTCACACAGGAAAATTGATGCTTTTCACTCAGAAAGATCAGACTAGATTTTGCTTTGAAAGTCCCACTCAATTTTTCGGATATTTCCTCTCAAGAATCTCTCCAGAATTTATAAGGCCACAAAATCGTAACAAAAATCACGATCGGCTGAAGAAACCGCAGCCATACTTATCATCGGGATAGGGGTTGCGTTTCCCATCTAATCGGAACGGAAACTGGGAACACAGAAGAGAGAGAGAGAGAGAGAGAGAGAGAGAGAGAGAGAGAGAGAGAGAGAGAGAGAGAGAGAGAGAGAGAGAGAGAGAGAGAGAGAGAGATGTTGGAGAAGACGAAAGAAACAGGAGAGCGGTGCAAGAAGTAGGCAGAGAAGTGATTAGGGATACGGGGTAAAGGGCATAAATATCACACAGATGGACGGGTGTGATAATCCCTACAAAAGGGACGACCGAGATTAACCCCAGGAGTATTCTGAATCCGGGACTGGATTAGGTGTATTAAAGATCTGGGCTGCTCAATGAGTATTATTATTATTGGGCCCAGTCATAAAACAATATTTCATTCTGGCCTCAAATAAAACAACAAGCTCTACCGAAAAAATAGATTATTTGTATGGTTCGATTAGGAAGCTTGATGTTATTGTACGCTTATTATCCACTCAAATGAACAACTTGACCCAAAACCTTAGGGCAAATTCGTGAGACAACATAAACAAGCTCAAGTCGTGATAGTATTAATGAGTGAAAAAAATGGTAGATAACAAAATTCAAACCCCAAATCCAAATGATGGAACTGTTGGAAATTTCTGTATTACAAACTTGGTGGGTGAAAATTAAATTACAACTGGAAACTACAATTACAACTCGAAAACTGAAAATACAGGACTTGAGGCGGAATTAAAAAAAATACAATGAAAAAATGAAATTGAATCTGCACTAACGAGAAACAAATTAGAAATACAAGAAGATAATCGAAACAACAAAAAACAATAAACGAAACCAGACTGTGGTAGAAGTCGCCCAAAGATGCCTTCTGCCGGCAAGACGAGAAACGCCCCGGTAGTGTTCACGGATTGGCGGCTCGTCCCCAAAGGTCAATGACTTTAAGTCTCTACAGTAGCAACACCGCAAACTGGAGAGCTCCGACGAACTGGAAGAGGTGAGGACAAAGCTCTGACTTAGGATATGCAGATAATGCTGAAAACTGTTTGATTATACTGAGTTCGAAAATTGCATGTACAGAAGCAAATGTATGCATGCCTATTTATAGGCCATTCACACTTGCAGGGGGTTTAAACACAACCCTTATGGCTGTGATAATGCAGGCATTCATGCCTGCATTGAATACAGGAGTTACACAATTCAAGGCAGTGGTTACTGCCCATTTTGAATTTGAACAGACAACCTTAACACCTCCTCATAACACCTGGGAGGTTACTGCCCGTTTTTGGCTGAGTTTGAATAGTCCGGATGCACCTGGACTATAATCAGCTCCTTAACCATTTGACGGATGTACCTGGACATCCTTATGTGTACATACGAGCCCAACTACGTTGTTGAGCTTGTCCAAAAAAATCTTTAAGCTAGCCCAAGGCCTAGCTCACGGCCAAGCCCACGAACAGGCCCAAAGACCAAGATACAAGATCCATGATCCAAGTCCAAGATCAAGATCAAGATCAAGATCAAGGCCAAGGCCAAGGTCCACGGTCCAAGGTCCACGGTCCACGGCACGCGTCTCGCGGCTCGCGGCCGAGGTCGAGGCGAGGCGGGCGGGCGGTGGCGGCGCGCGCGTGTGCGCGCGTGTGGGATTTAAGCCCATACACATGTGCCATTAATTATTACATACATAAAGGTAACTCCTTATATACTAGAATAATAACGGTTCATTATTCAATGTGGGATTCCATCCCTTATTAATTCACAATTAAGTGACAAACTTTAATTCACTATTTCTCACTCACCGGGAATCGGTTTAGAGAAAGTGAATATACCACGATCATCTACTCGGAACGTAGATCAATCCTATGATATTTAATTTTACAAAATAAAACTAAATCATTAACGATTCCAACAATCCCCCACATGAGTGAAAATAGCCCAAATGCAATATGCAGACTCAAGCTCAGTCCTCAAGAGGCATTAAAGTATAAAGATAGGCAGTTCGTGACTTTGAACCTTCCATAGTTAACATCATCGGGTACACAGGTGGATTAGTGGATTGATGATTTGAACTATTCCCCCACGGCGTGCACCGAGACAATGGTGCTAACACTTGAACACCTCAACCTCATCTGTTCTCACGTTTTGTGTCCTTTGCGGGCCTTGGACACCCATTTGGATTCATAAGTGTATTTCATGAAGCGGCCCCCACTTCTCACTTATATAGGTGATTCTTTACCGAGTATCTTGCCATACTCAACCTCCTTGAGGTCTTTAGGAATCATTAAAAGTCATAGACTTAACCTCACCACTAGGCAAGCTTTCAACACTCAATTGCTTTATAGGGAATAAACTTAGATGAGTGTTTCACACGAACTCTAATAGCTTAGTTCTCCCATTGAACCAAATTCTTGGGATCTCCAGTCATCTTGGTTGGGTTACCACTATGATAATTCTCAATTTGTGGATTTTAAACCTATTCCCTCTAGCAATCTATTCATTTGATCACGGTTTAACCCTTTGGTTAGCGGACCCGCTAGATTATCCAATGACCTCACATAGTCAATAGAGATAACCCCACTTTTGATCAAATGTCTCACGGTATTATGGCGTCGACGAATATGTCGAGACTTTCCATTATACACGTTACTTATCGCCCTACCAGTAGCAGCTTGGCTATCACAGTGAATCATCACTGCAGGCACTGGCTTGGACCAACATGGAATATCTTCTAGAAAGTTTTTGAGCCATTCGGCTTCTTCACCAGCTTTGTCCAATGCTATGAATTCCGAGTCCATGGTGGATCGGGCTATACACGTTTCTTTCGCGGACTTCCACGAGACAGTTCCACCCCTAATGGTAAACACGTAACCACTTGTACAAAATGAACTTTTTGTATCGGATATCCAATTCGCATCACAGTACCCTTCAAGTACCGGGGGGTATCTCGAATAGTGTAGCCCAAGGTTTTGAGTATACTTTAAGTACCTCAAAACTCTAACGAGAGCTTTCCAATGCTCTTTGATTGGATTGCTCGTGTAACGACTCAATTTGTTTACAGCGCAAGCTAAATCGGGTCGAGTGCAATTTGTAAGATACATTAAACACCCAATGACTCGTGCATATTCTTCTTGCGCAACAGGGTCCCCTCGATTTTTGCTCAAGTGATCATTTAAATTTATTGGGGTCTTAGCCGGCAAGCTATCAAAAGCATTAAACTTCTTGAGAACTTGCTCGGCATAGTGAGATTGTGTCAAGATGATTCCATCTGATTTTCTCAAAATTTTCATTCCAAGAATCACATCGGCTAGCCCCATGTCTTTCATGTCAAAATTTCTTTTTAACATGTTCTTAGTATCGTTAAACACTTGTATATTGTTACCCATGATTAACATGTCATCTATATAAAGACACACAATAACATAACCGTTATTAGTGTTCTTAATATAAACACATTTATCACACTCGTTTATTTTAAAACCATTTAATAACATTACATTATCAAATTTCAAGTGCCACTGTAGTGGAGCTTGTTTCAATCCATATAAAGACTAACCAGTTTGCATACCTTTTTCTCTTGTCCAGGTACTACAAACCCTTCAGGTTGTTACATATAGATCTCTTCATCTAGATCACCATTCAGAAAAGCAATCTTAACATCCATTTGATGAATCTCAAGATCGTGAAAAGCAGCAATCGCGAGAAGCACTCGAATAGATGTAATTCTCGTTACAGGTGAATAGGTTCGAAAAAATCGTACCCTTCCTTCTGTTTGAAACCTTTGACTACTAAACGAGCTTTATACTTGTCAATTGACCCATCAGCCTTGTACTTTCTTTTAAGGATCCATTTGCATCCTAAGGACTTACAACCTTCAGGTAAATCAACCAAAACCCAAGTTTGGTTTTGTAAAATTGAGTCAGTTTCACTCTGAACAGCTTTTTTCCAGAGCAACTCGTCTGGTCTGGAATAACTTTGATCGACGTTGGTTCTTCATCCAACATGAATGCTATGTAGTCAGGTCCAAATGTCTTTGGTGTCCTAACCCTACATCTTCCAGATTAGATCTCGATCGCTTACGTGACTTTGGATCTACATCCACAGGTTTTGAACTTGTTCCTTCATCTTCAACTCTATTGCTAGAATTGTTCTCAACTTTATCATTATCCTTACAAGGATATATGTTTTCAAAGAATACAGCATTCCTTGATTCAATTGTTGTTCCCACAGTCATTTCAGGAACTTCTGTCTTGTGGATAACAAACCGATAGGCACTACTGTTCAGTGCATACCCAATAAAGATACAATCGACCTTCTTAGGTCCGATTTTAACTTGTTTAGGTAGAGGTAACTCAACCTTAGCCAAACACCCCACACTTTGAGATATTTATATGAAGGTTTTCTACATTTCCACAACTCATAAGGGGTAATATCCTTACCTTTGCGTGGAATCTTGTTCAATATGTAGTTGGCTGTCAAGACAGCTTCCCCCCACATATTCTGGGGCAACCCTGAACTAATCAATAAGGCATTCATCATATCTTTAAGTGTTCGATTCTTACGTTCAGCAACGCCATTAGATTGTGGTGCATATGGAGCTGTTGTTTGATGAATTATACCGCTTTCGTTGCATAATTCCTCAAACGGGGCTACATATTCGCCACCTCTATCGCTTCGAACCATCTTGATACGGCAGACTAATTGATTTTCGGCTTCATTCTTGAAGTTCTTAAAAGCTTCAATAGCCTCATCTTTATTTTTCAAAAGATAAAGATAACAATATCTTGTGCAGTCATCGATAAAAGTGATAAAGTACTTCTTACCACCTTTAGTTTGCACAAACTTTAAATCACACACATCTGTGTGAATTAATTCAAGGGGTTGTGTGTTTCATTTTACCGAATGAAACGGAAGTTTCGTCATCTTTTCTTCAACACAAATATCACATTTGTTTTGAGTATTGACTTCATTTAATTTTAGTAAATCTAAGTTTCTAATCTTTTTATAGCATTTAGATTCACATGACCTAATCTACAATGCTATAAATCAGAACACTCAGTCAAGTAAGAGGAAGCAGTAGCATTTTCATTAGCATTACTGGACTTGGTTACATGGCGTTTAGCCAAAGCATTAAGTTTAAAGAGTCCCTCCGTGAGGTAACCCTTACCAAGAAACCTATCAAACTTTTTTATGATAATTCTATCTGACTCAAACACTAGTTTAAACCCCTTTTTAACTAGTATAGAGCCTGAGATCAAATTCTTCCTCATATCCGGAACATGAAGCACATTCTTCAAGGTGAGTGTCTGTCCGGGCGTAAGTTTGAGGTCCACTTCTCCAACTCCGATAATTTCAGATGAAGATGCATTCCCTATGTTGAGCTTCCTCCCCTCAACAGCTTGATAGTTCTTAAACTGGCTCCTATCGGCACCAACGTGGGCAGTCGCATTGGTGTCGACGTACCAACCACCTTGGTTCTCAACGTGGTTGACTTCTTCGGTGACCACAGCAACAAGGTCATCCTCTTTCCATTCACCGTTAGACTAGGCGATGTTGGCAACGTGTTTCTTCTTCTTGTTGGCTTTTGGCTTCCGGCAGTCCTTCGCCACATGCCCATGTTTACCACAGTTGAAGCAATTTCCATCAAGCTTCCTGACTGGTTGCTTCCCTTTTCTCTTGTTTTGGACACTTGGGCGATCTCTTTTATTGGAAGGACCGCCATGCTCCAACAGATTGGCCTTAGCATCTATCAGGCCTTTTGGTTTGTGGTCATTTTTGCGCACGTCTGACTCGATGTTGCAATGTAACACCCCAAACTAGGCGGATATTACAGTGCCGTAGATCCCCAACTGGGACCCACCAGGCAAATGAAAATGAATGAATTACACAAGATAAATGTAGTACCGAACTACATTACAACAATAATTACTCCGATGAGGAGTTTAGTTACAACACACCAGACAACATCAATACTAGTGTATTTTATATGAAGATAAAATACACAAGATCAATGAAATGAGCATTCAAACGGAATGTCTGCGGAATAAATAAAGGAAACATGAATGACTGAATAAATGACTCAATTTGGGGCCCCCTACTAGTATCATCAGGACTCTCGCCGTCACCGTGCTCTCCCGTGCTTTAGCCTTGCCATGACACGAAAAACAATATCCCCAACGAAATCGATTTACGTAACAACAATCCTCAAGGGTTGAAAATACACAAACATGATTTAACTCAAGTTATGAAATATCCTTAATTATGAATTACGCTCAAGAGTAGCATCATAGAACGCCCGTAGTGTTCTGTGCAAGTGTACAAGACGGATGACCCGGACACACCCGTCCTTGTACCTAATCGATCTCACGGAGGTAATCGTTACCGTGTGCACACCCAATGTATCACTCCCAATACATGGCCATCACGTGCCCGACTAAAAATTCCACACATCCGCACCCGGCCACGCAATATGAACCCATAAGGTCATATGAACAAGAATGACCATAATGAATATCAATGAATAATACTAATCCGACAAAGTCAAGAATGACTCACCGATACAAAAGTGATAATGAAGTGATTGATAGTTTTCAATGAAATGATTGGAACCGCCGTTCCTCGCTAATGAAATGATTATCCGACAATTACAAGTCTCAAAATGATTAATACAATGATGAATGAGTTATGATTATGAATGATCAACAACAAGAGGAATGAATATCCTTTTAACCGAGTAAGATTTAACTTACACAATACCGATGAAGAATGTCCGTCCACGAACAACGTCCTAACCAAGATACCGATCGCTCGAACAACCTTGAATAACAATAATTACCAACAATCGTTCAATACACGTATCAAACAACAAAACACGACTAACCCAAGGGTCGAAACAACGATAAACAAACTCATAGGCATTCCAACGAATACATAACCGACCGCACAACTTCGGAAATATCCAATCCCGAATATGTCGAAACCCACACCAAAATGAGTATTTCGAACTAACAAAACACTTCAATGATCTCAATAATCCATTAGGAATCCATAATTCATGATTACAACGACATCAATCGGAAAATCCCCAATTAACCGAAGTCAACCCCAAGGGTTCTTGAAAACAATTCCGAAAATAACCATTAAACCCGTAGGAATATGTTTATACAAGTTAGATAATCCATAACTAACATATTCCAATGATAATCCAAGCTTACACGAAGAAATCGGAAGGAAAATCCCAAAAATCCGAAATTCTAGATCCAAGAGATTAATACCTTAGATTCGATGTGATGAAGATGATGAAATGATGATCAATCCGAAAGATGAGCTTGAAGATGATGATTGATGATTACACCTCGAAGAATCCTCTCCGAATCGCTCGAAATCGCCCAAAACTACCGAAGGAATGAAATGAGATGAAAAATGACGAACTCTGACTAAACTCGTCCAATTTATACTCGGTCCGTGTTAGCGTGCGCTAGCCTTGTGCATAGCGTGCGCTAACGTGTAATTTGGGTAGTCCGGTACCACCGTCGAACACGGTAGCGCGCGCTACGTACCTATTTGTAGCGTGCGCTACGACCATACTACTAGCGTGCGCTAAGATCCATTATTAGCGTGCGCTAACGAAATATTGATGCCCGATCGGAGTCCGTAAAACCGTCGCCCTCGATTCGACCTCGATAGCGTGCGCTACAACCATAGTTTAGCGCGCGCTAATATATCGGTTGCGTACGCTAACAACAACATATAGCGTGCGCTATGAAATAATCAAAGGCGATCCAGTAGCCACCGGACTCAACTCGATCTGTCCCTAGCGCGCTACTCCACACATATAGCGTGCGCTACTACAACCGTTAGCGCGCGCTACTTACCACTCGTAGCGTGCGCTACAAATAATCTCACCTGCAGCCCGGTACCTTCTGGATCGCAACAGACAACCTTAGCGTGCGCTAAAGCCGAGTGGTAGCGTGCGCTACCTATACCCAATTAGCGTACGCTAAAAGGATTATGTAACGTGCGCTACTCCTCACGCATACCGCAACGAAATGACAATGATGATAAACGCGCGTACGAAACTCCAATCCGATTAGTGATGAATGACGATTGATATACGATACAATTACTCAATGATGAATACCATGATCAATCGAGTGACAATTGATTAATAATGAGTGAAAATTAATGAGTATCAATTCTTGAATGATAAATACCGAATGATAATTATCAATTACAACCGGTATTACATACACCCCTTAAAAGAGTTTCGTCCTCGAAACTAAGGGTAAACAACTCGGGACATGAACTATCCATCACGATCGCAAACAATAATGTCCAAATAGTTCTCGGACCAAATCAATCGCACGCCCAAGTCCCCAAGTCTTGACGTCTCGGATCACAATGAACGATTTCCCAAAAATATCACGAAGTCTCGGTATGACACCAAAAGGAATGCATCAAACGATCTCAAAATCTCAAGATTCTCAAATACGATCATTATAAGATAGATCAACAATAAATGATCAACAACCATGACACATTAATACGGATTGAGTTATATAGTCATCTGAAAGACAAGGCTATATATCAAATGTGCCCAACATCGATATCCTCCATACCATCGATCTCCTCGATCCCAACGATTCGACGAAGACCCAAACCTGAACTCACCGCTTAATATGACCCCGAAAGGTTACCAAAACGAGAGTGACTAAGATGAATGATAAATGATTAGATATCCGACAAGGATCAAGAATAACTCGCCGAGGTGAACTAATAACGAAATGAGTGATAACTCAAATGAAATTACTGGAACCATTGTTCCCCGTGAGGTGAATGATTGGTTGATAAATATAAGTCTTAACGTGATTGATATATGATGAATGACCTATGCGAACAATTGAACGACGATGAAATGAATGATTATCCTATTACTGAGCAAGAATTAACTTGCTCAACACCGGTGATGAATGTCCCGTTGTATCACTGTTTAAGCAAACAACAGTCGAACTCGTTGTCTGAGATGAATATGCTCTCCCAAAGATGAATACGACTAGAAACGATCTCTTGGACGTCGGAGTCCGATGTCCCTCGGAACTCCTTCCATACCGAGGCAGGAAAGTCACGCGATAATTACAGATCTCGTATGAAGATTGCACTATGATTACGAGATGAAATGATAACAATGAGCATACATGCTCTAACAAAATGGATGCATTAATAATGCAATAAAACGATCGTCGACATGACGCCGTAATATGAGAAGATCGCCTGAAAAATCAAGTGAGGTGGCAAGCCTATCTGATGAAATTCCTGAAATGATTACCTTGAACAAGTTCACAAGATTGAAAAATTTGATTCACAAGATCAACAACTGAACCGTGAGATGGACTGGATGGTTAATAAATTAATCGAACAATGAGATTGACTCCGTGATTAATGAATTAATTGAACAATGAGATTAACTGAGTGATGAATGAATTGACTGAACAATGAGATTGACTGAGTGATGAATGAATTGACTAAACAATGAGATTGACTGAGTGATGAATGAATTGACTGAACAATTTTTAGAAAATCCTTCCACAAACCGCCGATAATAGCCGGCTAATCCGAGAAAGCTTCGGATTTGCTTAACATTCTTCGGAGGTGACCAATCTTGGATAGCCTTCGTCTTCTGAGGATCAACACGCACTCCATCGATGAAATTACAGTCCGAGAAAAGTCACTTGGACATCCAAGACTCACCTTTGGAAAACTTCCCATAAAGTTGCTCTCGTCTTAACACGTCGGAAACCTGATGAAAATGAACCTCGTGTTCCTCCCGGTCACGAGAATAATCAAAATGTCATCGATGAAGACAACAACAAAACTGATCCAAAAGTCGATGAAAACCTGATTCATTAACTCCATGAATACCGCAGGTGCAATAATCAACCCAACCGGCATAACCGCAAACTCATAGCGACCATAGCGTGTTCGAAAAACCGTCCTCGTGATATCCGACTCTCGAATCCGCAACTGATGATATCCAGATCTTAAGTCGATCTTGGAAAATACTGAGGCTCCCTGAAGTTGATCCAAAAGATCGTCGATACGGGATAGAGGATACTAATCTTGATCCTCACCCTGTTCAACTCCTGATAATAATACACACGAACGAACCATACCACTCCTTGACAGATAACACTGGTGCTCCCCACGGGAACACACTCGGTCGGAGATAACCTTTCTCGAACTAATCCTCAAGTTGAATCTTCAACTCCTGCATTTGGTCGGGGCCATCCGATACGGTGTCTTCGATAATGGGGACGTACCGGCTTCAACTCACTCCTGAATTCCACTACTCTATGAGAAAACAACCAGATAACTCGTCTGGAATACATCGTCAAACGATGACAATGATACCACGAATGATTGAACATTTCGATTGCCCGAGAATGGTTAATCGATAAAAAGTGATACAATGAATGATTGAATAGCTCGATTGCCTTAGAAAGGTCAATCGATGAAAATGATACAATGAATGATGAAATAGCTCGATTGCCTTAGAAAGGCCAATCGATGAAAATGATACAATGAATGATTGAATAACTCGATTGCCTTAGAAAGGCCAATCGATGAAAATGATACAATGAATGATTGAATAACTCGATTGCCTTAGAAAGGCCAATCGATGAAAATGATACAATGAATGATTAAATAGCTCGATTGCCTTAGAAAGGCCAATCGATGAAAATGATACAATGAATGATTGAATAACTCGATTGCCTTAGAAAGGCCAATCGATGAAAATGATACAATGAATGATTGAATAACTCGATTGCCTTAGAAAGGCCAATCGATGAAAATGATACAATGAATGATTAAATAGCTCGATTGCCTTAGAAAGGCCAATCGATGAAAATGATACAATGAATGATTGAATAACTCGATTGCCTTAGAAAGGCCAATCGATGAAAATGATACAATGAATGACTGAACAACTTGCTTGCGGAATTTCTCTGCTTCCATCATAATCGTAATCCTTCTGGGACAACGGGGATTACCTCCTCAAGTACACATTCGACGACCAACGACGAAAATGATAGTGACCATGCGCTACGAACATTGAGAACGGCATCATGACAATCCATCTAATTAACACTCAATATTACATCGTCCTTAGATAAATTCACCACGATTAGGTCCACCGACCAATTGCGGTCATTCACCTTACCTTGGTATGATTTCCAAAATCTTCTATCGTCAGTACACCGATGGTATGAGGTCCACAAGCAATAGGACTATCCAAATTAAGTTTATTCAATCATGACTTGAAAATGAATGAATGCGGTGCACCAGATAAAAAGGTACACACGGGTTGAAATAAAATTACGAGTATACCCGAGATCGTTCGCCACCGGATCGCCGATCCTCTTCATCACATGAATCCGGGACCGCCGGCCCCGAACCGGATGCTCCCGTCTGATAAATACGAGCCCCCACTCTATTTGCTTCCATTGTCTTAAACGACGTTGACAAAGCAGTCTGATTCTGAAACGCTGGTTGCTTCGGGGCCTGAGATGCCACCGGAGCCGACTTGGAGTTCTTTCGGCAAAACGGGCCTTATGCCCAAAATTCCCACAATTATGACATGTGATAGACGGCGTCGTACACCTAGTATCGAAATGGCCGGCGCCCCACGGTTGAAACAGATGATGGCCGAATCGGCCGCCGGGGCGAGATCCGCAGATTAGGTGCCGTAGGAGGACGCCGAAACGGTAGGACCCGCACGAGGTTTCTTGGAGGTTGACCAACCGCCTTCGGACCGATTACGCTTCGTTGATTTCTTGCCGAAAGATGAAGGTTGTTGTTCAAGACTTTCCTTAGTAGCCATCTCATACGGAGAGTTCTCTCGATTAATCCGGTCGAGTGGCGCAATGATGATTGAGCAACCGCACATGGGTCATCATGGCACGTATAAAAGTAAGTGGATCAGCCCGAACATCTTCTCGATCGAGCCGAGTCTGGGCACGATTTCTGGCGGCAGTGATTATTTCTCGGGTTTCGGTCCGCACTTCTCTCCCCGTGCATCCTCGACAGCTCTCCCCATACCGAAGTAGGAAGGTCGCATAATGATTATATTCCCGCATGATTATCACGTTATGATTATGTCATGAGATGATGAAAATGAGTATACATGTTCTAACTTAGTGATTATATGAATGATTTATCAAGTGACATGATTACCTGATGAAATTCTTGAAATTATTATCTTGAATAACTTAACAGGATTGATAATATGATCATCCAGGTTGACAACTGAGTAATGAAATGAATTGAGTAATTAATGAGTTAACATGATCGTCCTGATCATTAACTGAGTAATGAAATGAATTAAGTAATTAATGAGTTAATATGATCGTCCTGATCATAATGAATGATGATGTTTGAGGATTGTTAAATGATAAATGATGAATGAATGACTATTGCCAGAAATTATACCATGGCGTTAGAAATCTTACAGTTCTTTCGGTCTGATTGGCTCGGCATTTGCACAGGTCACACGTGACGCGAAAGTCCAATGATACTAGTCCGATGACGATGATTTCAAATGAGACATGACTTGGAGGGTAGTATTCAAAACCACGCTCCGATACCAATTCTGTAACACCCCAAACTAGGCGGATATTACAGTGCCGTAGATCCCCAACTGGGACCCACCAGGCAAATGAAAATGAATGAATTACACAAGATAAATGTAGTACCGAACTACATTACAACAATAATTACTCCGATGAGGAGTTTAGTTACAACACACCAGGACAACACTGAATACTAGTGTATTTTATATGAAGATAAAATACACAAGATCAATGAAATGAGCATTCAAACGGAATGTCTGCAGCGGAATAAATAAAGGAAACATGAATGACCGAATAAATGACTGAGCATCGGGCCCCCTACTAGTATCACTGGGACTCCTCGCCGTCACCGTGCTCTCCCCGTGCTTTAGCCTTGCCATGACCTGAAAAACAATATCCCCAACGGGGTCAGTTACACAGAACAACAATCCTCAAGGGTTGAAAATACACAAACACGATTTAACTGAAGTTATGAAATATCCTTAATTATAAATTACGCTGAAGAGGAGCATCATAGTACGCCCGTAGTGTTCTGTGCAAGTGTACAAGACGGATGACCGGACACACCCGTCCTTGTACCTAATCAGTCTCACGGAGGTAATCGTTACCGTGTGCACAGTCCAATGTATCACTCCCAATACATGGCCATCACGTGCCCGACTAAAAATTCCACACATCCGCACCCGGCCATGCAATATGAACCCAGAAGGTCATATGAACAAGAATGACCATAATGAATATCAATGAATAATACTAATCCGACAAAGTCAAGAATGACTCACCGATACAAAAGTGATAATGAAGTGATTGATAGTTTTCAATGAAATGATTGGAACCGCCGTTCCTCGCTAATGAAATGATTATCCGACAATTACAAGTCTCAAAATGATTAATACAATGATGAATGAGTTATGATTATGAATGATCAACAACAAGAGGAATGAATATCCTTTTAACCGAGTAAGATTTAACTTACACAATACCGATGAAGAATGTCCGTCCACGAACAACGTCCTAACCAAGATACCGATCGCTCGAACAACCTTGAATAACAATAATTACCAACAATCGTTCAATACACGTATCAAACAACAAAACACGACTAACCCAAGGGTCGAAACAACGATAAACAAACTCATAGGCATTCCAACGAATACATAACCGACCGCACAACTTCGAAATATCCAATCCGAATATGTCGAAACCCACACCAAAATGAGTATTTCGAACTAACATAACACTTCAATGATCTCAATAATCCATTAGGAATCCATAATTCATGATTACAACGACATCAATCGGAAAATCCGCAATTAACAGTATTCAACCCCAAGGGTTATTGAAAACAATTCCGAAAATTACCATTATACACTTAGGAATGTGTTTATACAAGTTAGATAATCCATAACTAAAATTTTCCAATGATAATCCAAGCTTACGAAGAAATCGGAAGGAAAACCCCAAAATCCAAATTCTAGATCCAAGAGATTAATACCTTAGATTCGATGTGATGAAGATGATGAAATGATGATCAATCCGAAAGATGAGCTTGAAGATGATGATTGATGATTACACCTCGAAGAATCCTCTCCGAATCGCTCGAAATCGCCCAAAACTACCGAAGGAATGAAATGAGATGAAAAATGACGAACTCTGACTAAACTGTCCAATTTATACTCAGTCCAGGTTAGCGTGCGCTAGCCCTTGTGCATAGCGTGCGCTAACGTGTAATTTGGGTAGTCCAGTACCCACTGTCCGAATACGGTAGCGCGCGCTACGTACCTATTTGTAGCGTGCGCTACGACCATACTACTAGCGTGCGCTAAGATCCATTATTAGCGTGCGCTAACGAAATATTGATGCCCAGTACTGGAGTCCAGAAAACTGTCTGCCCTCTGATCTGACCTCGATAGCATGCGCTACAACCATAGTTTAGCGCGCGCTAATATATCGGTTGCGTACGCTAACAACAACATATAGCGTGCGCTATGAAATAATCCAGTGCAGTCCAGTAGCCACTGGACTCAACCTGATCTGTCCCTAGCGCGCGCTACTCCACACATATAGCGTGCGCTACTACAACCCGTTAGCGCGCGCTACTTACCACTCGTAGCGTGCGCTACAAATAATCTCACCTGCAGTCCAGTACCTTCTGGACTGCAGCCAGGACAACCTTAGCGTGCGCTAAAGCTGAGTGGTAGCGTGCGCTACCTATACCCAATTAGCGTACGCTAAAAGGATTATGTAACGTGCGCTACTCCTCACGCATACCGCAACGAAAAGACAATGATGATAAACGCGGCACGAAACTCCAATCCGATTAGTGATGAATGACGATTGATATACGATACAATTACTCTGAATGATGAATACCATGACTGAATCTGAGTGACAATTGATTAATAATGAGTGAAAATTACTGAGTATCAATTACTGAATGATAAATACTGAATGATAATTACTGAATTACAACCGGGTATTACATGCAACACGTGTCGAGACTAATCCAGACCACGCACCATATGTGAGACCAACCTGAGTTTGTCGAGCACACTTAGTGGTGTAAGTGAGTTGGGCCAACTCACGAGCTACTCAAAACTCGGATTAAAACTCAAAAAAGTTCGACTTTTATGCTTGTGAGCCAATATCACTCTTAATGATACCTGGATCATAAGTTCGCAAGCCAACTTGATAGTTCGTGTGCCAATTTGTGAAAAAATATAATTCAGTAAATTTACTCTGTCAAATTATAATTGTTAATGAGCAGTGGAGTTGAGTGACTATAGACCTATCTCGCTTATTGGTAGCATATGTAAAATCATATCCAAGGTGTTATCGAGAAGGTTGTGTAGTGTTATGGGTTCAATTATATCTGAACAACAATCAGCGTTTATAGGGAATAGGCATATTTGGGATAGTTTGATCATTTTGAATGAAGTTTTGGAGGAGATGAAGAAGAAGAAAGATGATTGCTTGATATTTAAGATTGAGTTTGCTAAAGCGTACGATTCAGTGGAAGGCTTCGGGTTCGATTTTAGATGGATTAAGTGGATAATGGGCTGCATTACTATGTCTCAGGAATCTATTCTTGTCAATGGTTGTCCTACACCAGAGTTTAATATTGAATGAAGTTTAAGGCAAGGAGACACATTATCTCCTTTCCGTTTTCTTCTTGCGGCATAAGTTATGAGTTTGATGGTTTCTAAAGCTATTAAAATGGGGTGGTATGTTTTTGAAGCATTTTTTGGTTAATTTGGAGCTAGTTTCGGGGTTAAAAGTGAATAACAGAAAATGCAGCCATTTTGGAATCAATGTGGGGGAGGAGAGGAGAGGATCGAAGAGTTTGCTGGTTTGCTATGGTGTAGCAAAGGACAGCTTCCATTCACCTATTTGGGTGTTCGTGTGGGAAGTGTTCATAGAAAAGCCTGTGGGATTACGTCGTGCGAAATGTTAAGAACAGATTACGAAGATGGGAGGGGCTAAATATTTCCATATGGGGGAGGTTGGCCTTGTTAAATTCGGTATTATCGTCGCTTCCGGTATACTTTTTATCCACCGACCGTGCACAAATCTGTATTGCTCTTTCTGTGACTCTTCTTCTGAAACAGTACGTCATATGTTTGTCGAATGCTCCTTCTCTTATCAATTATGGATGGACTGTTTTAAATGGCTTGGGGTCTTGACGGCGCTTTCCTCCAACCCTTCGACAAACCTACTTTATTTTAGTAGGATTCTTAGAGGGAGTTGGGTAACAGGTCGGATACTCCAAAATTGAACAGGATCGATTATACAGCAGATTACCGAATATAACTATTACAAGATATATTCTTACGGGACAGGATTTAAGGATTACAGGCCAACTAAATGAACCTTTAATTATAATCAATATAATTATATCAATGGACCCGAAACCTGATGCTGCCGGAACTGATACAGAACAAATCTGAAACACAAAGTACAGATTCAGTTAACATAAATAACGATCGTTTATAGGCAGCAAAATTATGTATATAAATATAACGAATATATATATATATTATAATATATATAACGAATATATAATATATATTATAATAAGACATAATGTATATATATAACGAATATATATTAATAAGGGAAATTTAAGGATCGAAAAAAACCCCTTTTTGGAATGTGATGAGTAGGCTTAGATCTTCCGAAAAACCTTAGCAATTGACACCAACACGGACGTTTCCACAGAGGAAAGTCTGAACCACCGTCGGACGGAATAAGGCCCGAAATACCACAGTCGGCCGGCAACAGGGAACCCGGTAGCACCTTCACAATAACCTAGAAACCCCATAAACCTCTTCCCGATTTCATTCACAGATATCACAACAAAGATATCACAAGATTTCACTCAGATTCTCAAGATGCAACTCGGTATTCGAATTTTTGGTGTGTCTAACTCAGCTCCCCGACCGAGCCTTATATACACACCAGGATGGGCCAAAAAATCCCGAAGATCCATTGCAATAAAGGCTCAACAGGGAAAATAAGGTAAGTCGATCGGGAGCAGGATACCGAGAAGAAAGGAAAGGAAAACTCACGGGAGAGAAGGGTGAAATGGAGGCGGTGGAAAATGAAAGAGAGAGGGGTAGGGTTTGTAACACCCCCAAGACGATCAAGGCATATTACAGCGTCGTGGACCCCACACATTGGAATCCACCAGGCTAACGTACCAATATGACATTCGACAAAGACAAACATCAATAACACACAGACAATTTCTCAATCCACGACATTTAAAACCAAAGACTGAAATTTGACAATACAATTTGACATCAAATCCATTCCCAAAACGGGTACACAAAATTAATAAATTTAAGAAAGAAGTACTCGAGTACTTAAGCAAATGACATAATAAGGAAATCCCAAAACAAGACACCAATAGACAACCATTGAACAGAATCACGCCTACCTATCATCCTCGTACGGCTCGCATGCTCGTTTGCTTCCATGACCTGTACCTAAAATACAAAAGTATTTCCCCCATTTAAGGGGTTAGCGACAACTGCTAGTGCAGGTGCAATCCATTTGAACTACCATTCTAATCAGATGAATAATACGCCAAAAATCATTTTATAAAATATTTATATTCCGGAATATTTACGGTGCACAAGCACAAAACACAATTCTCCAACAAAACAATTCAAAGTTAACCGTTGGTACGAGACTCACGACCACCGTACCCCGAAGAGCCCTGTCGGACATCCCTGGGTGGCTAACCATAGTTCACAATACGCACACTCACGGCAATACGTATCCCTAGAGGCCCCGTCGGACCGTCCCTATGTGAACATACACATATCCATCCATACAACCACGAAAAGACATAATTCAAATACTAGAACGCGTAAACAAATGTAAAGTACTTGCCTTTGAGACATCTTCGAAGAATCGAGAATGAATAACGACTACGAACGATCCGGATGGAAAACGACGGTTCCTAAACGAAGGATTAACATAACTCAGTCCTAACAGACAACAATAATCGAATGGAAAATTCCCATAACCCCGATTACAAGCTATGACAATATACGTTCAATCGATATGGGCGAGGGTTTACGCAAAATCTCCCCGAATCGATAATTCGCGGGTTAAAGTCGATGAAATCGGATTGGGAATCACCCAATAACAACAATTGGTAAGGAATAATACAACATACTTGAACAATTCGAGATTAATCAAGCAAAACCCGAAAAACCCCCAAAATTGACAAAGTTAGGGTTCTAAGCCATTTACCTCGGATTCGGACGGTGGAAGATCATTACTTAGAAGATGATATGCTCCTACGATCTCACGGTGATGAAGGATGACGAAAATACGGATTGGAAGTGATGGAACCGCCCTCTATGCGTCGCCCGACGAAGAAAACGAAGAAAGGAAATGAAAAGAATGAGTTCTGACCTCTGCCCGTTGTTCTTAAAACAGCAGGCTGTTATGACCGTAACAAGGGCTGCATTACGGCCGTAACAAGGCCAACATTACGGCCGTAATGAATGGAGTGTTACGGCCGTAACACTCCACTGGACAGCAGTCTAAGAAGCTGTTGTCCGAACTGTTCTGGACGAATCTGAAACCCAGACCTGCTATCGAACCAAAAATATGGTTACGAAGTATATTCAATGACGAACCTAACCGTTGCAAGAAAATACAATTCTGACTACCGGGAAATCTATAATACGACAAAGAAGGTGATATTCCCTAAACTTATAGGAATTTATAAAAATGGTCCAAGTGTCCAAAAATCACGATACGACGTTAGATTGAAAAATCGAAAGTCACAACACGAACAACTCAACCATACGAACTCATGTAAACAAAGAAACAATGAAAACAAACAAGTTTCATGAGAATCGAATGCACATACGGTAAAACATAACATAGAATGGAATTTCGTAAAAACACCTCCGAAACTCGTCCAAATGGAAAAACTCCAAGAATAAAGTAGATTCAAAATGTCGAAACGGTTACAAGCGAGTCGATAAAAATAGATGTACACCAAAAATGGAAAGAAAGGTACGGATATTACATTCTCCCCCTCTAAAAAGAAGTTTCATCCCGAAACTTAAGAATCAAAAAGCTCGGGGTGCCTCGAACGCATATCCTCCTCCAACTCCC
This sequence comes from Orobanche coerulescens, assembly GCA_033398695.1. Lineage (NCBI taxonomy): Eukaryota > Viridiplantae > Streptophyta > Magnoliopsida > Lamiales > Orobanchaceae > Orobanche > Orobanche coerulescens. Next base: position 17,838,065 of record CM065801.1, read on the forward strand.
ACGTTGCTTCCTATACTCTGTGCTTCGACCATTGCACTTTAACCAAAGGAATGGTTTTGTGCCTTAATTGTTTGTCTCGACGCTCCAAAATCCTGATGGGCCTCTCCTCAAACGTAACGTCCTTCTCGATCTCCACGTCCCCGAAATCAATAACATGGGACGGGTCCGGAACATACTTCCTCAGTTGACAGACGTGAAATGCACTATGCACATGACTCAACGATGGAGGCAATGCCAAGTGGTATGCCAACTCACCGACTCTCTCCAATATCTCGAAAGGTCCAATATACCTCGGGTTGAGCTTCTCCTTTTTCCCAAAACGGAAAACTCCCTTCGATGGAGACACCCTCAACAGAACATTATCTCCCACCTCAAACTCTAAAGGTCGACGCCTAACATACGCATAAGACTTTTGTCGACTCTGAGCTGCCAACATTCTCTTTCCAATCAACTCAACTTTCTCCCTCGTCTCTAACACAAGATCCGGCTCGGTGCCAACTAGATCGGAGAGCTCATCCCAACATATCGGTGATCGGAAACGTCGGCCATAAAGCGCCTCATACGGTGCCATCTTAATCGATGCGTGCCAGCTATTATTATACGTAAACTCAATCAAGGCCAGATGCTCCTCCCAGTCACTACTCCAATCTAACGCACATGCGCGCAACAAACCTTCGAACGTCTGAATGGTACGCTCGGACTGTCCGTCGGTCTGAGGGTGGAAAGATGTACTCAAATGCAAATGTGTCCCCAATGCCTTATGTACCGCCTGCCAGAATTGCGATACAAACCGGCCATCTCTGTCCAAAATAATAGTCTTCGGCATACCATGAAGTCTCACTATCTGCGCGATAAAAATACGAGCCAATTTTTCTGGACCCCAAGTATTCTTGATGCCCAGAAAATGTGCCGACTTAGTCAGTCGGTCTACGATCACCCTCACTATATTCATTCCGGTCTTCGTCCTTGGCAAGTTCGTGACAAAATCCATGGAGATATCTTCCCATTTCCATTCTGGAACGGGGAGTGGTTTCAACAATCCGGCTGGCCGCTGATGCTCGATTTTGACTTGTTGACAAGTCAAACACTTAGCCACAAACTCAACTACCTCATTCTTCATGTCATTCCACCAGAAATTCTTCCTCAAGTCTTTATACATTTTACTCGAGCTCGGATGGACTGAGTAAGGTGATGCGTGAGCCTCGCGCATAATACTTTGCCTCAATTCCAATTCGTTCGGAACACAAAGCCGACCTCGAAATCTCAACACACCATCCTCGTGTATCACGAATCCCGGGGCTTTTCCCTTCCCTACATTCTCTCGGAGCTGAATAAACATCGGGTCTTCCAACTGTCCCGATTTAATGTCGTCGACTAGAGACGAAGAAAGCTCAAGAGTACGCAAATACCCGGAACTCTCTGGTAGTACAATCTCAACGCTCAACCTCATCAACTCTCGCTGGAGTCCTGGCTGGGCCGTAAGTAACTCAAGCGCCCGAAGCGATACCGATTTCCTGCTCAAGGCATCTGCCACCACATTTGCCTTGCCCGGATGGTAAAGGATCTCGAGGTCGTAATTCTTAATCAACTCCAACCATCTCCGCTGTCTCATATTTAGCTCTTTCTGCGTGAAAATGTACTTCAGGCTCTTGTGATCGGTGAAAATCTGACACGACGAGCCATACAGGTAATGACGCCAGATCTTCAACGCAAACACAACTGCGGCCAACTCAAGATCGTGGGTAGGGTAATTCAACTCGTACGATTTCAACTGACGGGAAGCATAGGAAATTGTCTTCCCGTGCTGCATGAGTACACATCTGAGCCCTTGGCCTGAAGCATCACTAAAAACTGAGAAACCCTCATTACCACTCGGTAAAGCCAAAACGGGAGCGGTCGTCAACCGTTTCTTCAATTCCTCGAAACTCTTCTGTCTCTCGTCGGTCCACATAAACTTCTCTGACTTCTGTAACAACTGAGTCAGCAGTCGAACGAGCTAAGAGAACCCCTCGACAAATCTACAATAATACCCAGCCAAACCCAGAAAACTACGGACTTCCTTCACGTTTTTGGGCGGCGCCCAATCCAACACTGCCTCTATCTTATGTGGGTCCACACGAACACCCTCGGCCGAGATCACGTGGCTGAGAAACATAACCTCCCGCAACCAAAACTCACACTTTGAGAACTTCGCAAAAAGATGCTGAGTTCTCAAGATTCCTAACACGATATGCAAATGACGTGCATGCTCCTCCTCGCTCCTCGAGTAAATCAAGATATCGTCGATAAAAACGACTACACACTTATCGAGGTATTCGATAAAGACTTTGTTCATAAGCTACATGAACACGGTTGGGGCGTTGGTTAGCCCGAAAGGCATAACCACAAACTCGTAATGACCGTATCTCGTCTGAAAGGCCGTCTTCAGAATGTCGGAATCCTTCACTCGGAGCTGATAATACCCCGATCTCAAATCAATATTCGAAAACACGGTTGCCCATTGTAGTTGGTCAAACAAGTCATCAATCCTCGGGAGCGGATACTTGTTTTTGATAGTCACTTTATTCAACTCTCGATAGTCGATACATAGACGAAGTGACCGGTCCTTCTTCTTCACAAACAAGATCGGTGCTCCCCAAGGCGAAGCGCTCGGTCGAATATACCCCATGTCTAGCAACTCTCCCAACTGTTTCTTCAACTCAAGCATCTCGGCAGGCGCCATACGGTATGGCATCTTAGAAATCGGCGCTGCACCCGGCTCTAAATCAACAGTAAACTCAACCTCTCGGTCTGGCAGCAAACCCGACAACTCATCTGGAAAGACGTCATGATACTCACACACTACCGGAATAGATGAGAGCTCGACTCCCCCTTCTTCCGATCTCAAAGCATAACACCAATAACCCATGCAACCTCCTCGAAGAAGTCTCACCACTTTCAAAGCGCTGATCAGGAATCTCTAGCTACTCCGCTTACGCCCTACAAAAGAATGCTCGGTACCATCAGAGGCTAATATCGAAATGGTTCTCGTTCTATAATTCATGATCGCCCCATGACGGTCGAGCCAATCCTCACCAAGAATCAGATCCTCGTCCTTAATATCTACCGCAATCAGATTAGAAGGCCAATCCCTCCCCGCGATACTCACCGGAAAATCTCTAATCTCACGATCCCCTACGATGTTATCCCCACTAGGCATTTTAACAACAAATGGTTTACACGCAACTAGAAAATAAACATGCAGACGACGTACACAATCCAGAGATATGAAAGAATATGTAGCACCAGAATCGAATAACACGGAAACAGGATGGTCAATGATGTGAACGGTACATGTAGCCACTGTCGCGTCGGGATATCCAGCTCGTCTCATCTCATACACACGGGGCGGAATAGACCCCGCACTAGAACCTCCCCCTGTAGAAGGCTGCCCATGTCCTAGGCCTCTACCAAAACTCTGTTGTGGCTGAGAAACTGTCGGTGACTGATTTACGCTCGGTTCTCCCGCAGCTGGGGCTGATATCTGAGTAACTGGTGCCCGAACTGCATCCGTACAATACTTATCACGATGTCCCATCCGACCGCAAGCAAGACACTGAATCGGGGGCCTGTCACACTCACTCATCATGTGGCCGGGACGACCACAGTTAAAGCAGGTAGGACCACGAACGGAACCAGTAGGAGCAAACTTAGAACTGTTTCCTCGCCCAAATGACGGGGACTGATTCCCAAAGACTCGCGAACCAGACTGAGCCTTCGGATACTCGCCAGACTTGCCTCTCGAAAACTGACCGGAGGTCTTCTGTTTCTTTCCCTCGGTTTCCGTCTCTGTCGCAGAAAACGACATCTCATAAGCCATTGCGTTGTTTTGATAATCTTTCAGAGTTGTACATCCGAGACCAGACATGTAGTGACGAACCCTCAGCTTCATCCGCATGTCAAAGTGGCGGATCTTGTCTAACTCGTCTCGGACCTAGTTTCTCACATAATGAAGTTGTTGGTTGTATATTCCTTGATTGCCTGCGAAATCGGAACATCCTGGGGCTTAGCCTCAAAGAAGGCTCGGATCCTCCCCTCTTTAACTAGCCACGGACAAAATTCGTCCTCCATCAGCTCTTGGAACTCTGCCCATGTGGTTGCCCGGTCACGCGGTTTCACCACTTGCCACCACATTGTCGCCTCCTTGGCGAGGAAGTACTGAGCGATGGGTACCTTCCTCTCCTCAGGGCAGTTAGCCGCCTCGAACACTTTCTCCATCTCAAATAACCAACTCTCCCAACCGGAAGGGTCGGAAGCACCATCAAACTGCGTAGGACGCATACGGATCACGTCCTAAGTAGCTTATCATTGTCGGATCCAGTAGGCGGAACCGGGTTGGCATTAGCTTGGCCGACCAAGACGGCCTAATTTAGTAGCGTCATCTGGTTCGCTACTTGCTGTAAAATATTTGCCACCCCGTTATTCTCATGAGCATTGCCGGAGCTAGCAGACTGATCCTGCTGGCCTCCGGAACTGGGTGGAACACTGTTCGACAAGGAAGGCATCGCCAAATCAGTTCCCGAGTTATCGGACATGGCCGCCCCACCGGCTGCGCCACGTCCCCTACCGTGTCCGCGACCGCGTCCGCATCCTCTACCAACAGGTATTCTGAAGAAGTAACGGGTAAGTACAGTTCAACGCAAAACGCAACAAAATAGCAAGAAGTGAATAGAACAGAACAACGTAACGAGTCACGTTAGAAAAACTTACGAGCACCGGCATACTGAGATGATGGCGTAGCAGTGATACTGTTCAAAAACGACACTCAACTAGACCCAAATAACCGACAGCCTAGGTATCCATAAACCTAAAGCTCTGATACCATATTCTGTAACACCTCCAAGACGATCAGGGCATATTACAGTGTCGTGGACCCCACACATTGGAATCCACCAGGCTAACGTACCAATATGATATTCGAAAAAGACAAACATCAATAACACACAGACAATTTCTCAATCCACGAAATTTAAAACCAAAGACTGAAATTTGACAATACAATTTGACATCAAATCCATTCCCAAAATGGGTACACAAAATTAATAAATTCAAGAAAGAAGTACTCGAGTACTTAAGCAAATGACATAATAAGGAAATCCCAAAACAAGACACCAATAGACAACCATTGAACAGAATCACGCCTACCCATCATCCTCGTACGGATCGCATGCTGGTTTGCTTCCATGATCTGTACCTAAAATACAAAAGTATTTCCCCTATTTAAGGGGTTAGCGACAACTGCTAGTGCAAGTACAATCCATTTGAACTACTATTCTAATCAGATGAATAATACGCCAAAAATCATTTTAGAAAACATTTATATTCCTGAATATTTACGGTACACAAGCACAAAACACAATTCTCCAACAAAACAATTCAAAGTTAACCGTTGGTACGAGACTCACGGCCATCGTACCCCGCAGAGCCCCGTCGGACATCCCTGGGTGGCTAACCATAGTTCACGATACGCACACTCACGGCAATACGTATCCCTAGAGGCCCCGTCGGACCGTTCCTAGGTGAACATACACATATCCATCCATACAACCACGAAAAGACATAATTCAAATACTAGAACGCGTAAACAAATGTAAAGTACTTGCCTTTGAGACATCTTCGAAGAATCGGGAATGAATAACGACTACGAACGATCGGGATGGAAAACGACGGTTCCTAAACGAAGGACTAACATAACTCAGTCCTAACGGACAATGATAATCGAATGGAAAACACCCATAACCCCGATTACAAGCTATGACAATATACGTTCAATCGATACGGGTGAGGGTTTACGCAAAATCTCCCCGAATCGATAAATCGCGGATTAAACTCGATGAAATAGGATTGGGAATCACCCAATAACAACTATTGGTAAGGAATAATACAACATACTTGAACAATTCGAGATTAATCAAGCAAAACCCGAAAAACCCCCAAAATTGACAAAGTTAGGGTTCTAAGCCATTTACCTTGGATTCGGAAGGTGGAAGATGATTACTTAGAAGATGATATGCTCCTACGATCTCACGGTGATGAAGGATGACGAAAATACGGATTGGAAGTGATGGAATCGCCCTATATGCGTCGCCCGACGAAGAAAACGAAGAAAGGAAATGAAAAGAGTGAGTTCTGACCTCTGCCCGCTATTCTTAAAACAGCAGGCTGTTACGGCCGTAACAGTGGCTGCATTACGGCCATAACAAGGCCAACATTACGGCCGTAATGAATGGAGTGTTACGGCCGTAACACTCCACTGGACAGCAGTAAGAAGCTGCTGTCTGAACTGTTCCGGACGACTCCGAAACCCAGACCTGCGATCGAACCAAAAATATGGTTATGAAGTATATTCGATGACGAACCTAACTGTTACAAGAAAGTACAATTCCGACTACCGGGGAATCCGAAATACGACAAAGAAGATGAAAATCCCTAAACTTATAGAAATTTACAAAAATGGCCCAAGTGTCCGAAAATCACGATACGACGTCAGATTGACAAACCTAAAGTCACAACACGAACAACTCAACCATACGAACTCATGTAAACAAAGAAACAATGAAAACGAACAATTTTCATGAGAATCGAACGCACATATGGAAAAACATAACATAGAATGGAATTTCGTAAAAACACCTCCGAAACTCGTCCAAATGGAAAAACTCCAAGAATAAAGTAGATTCAAAATGTTGAAACGGTTACAAGCGAGTCTATAAAAATAGACATACATCAAAAATGGAAACTGCTAAAAATGGAAAGGTATGGATATTACAGGGTTAAGGTATTAATAGGATAAGATGGGCGGTCCAGATTAGAAGTGTCATAATACATCTGATCGGACGGCTCCTATTAAAGAAAGGCTGTCATGGGGCCGGGCCGGCTCTAAATGGTATGGGCCACACATAAGGAGATATATATTTGGGCCTGGGTGGGCCAAAATTATAACATTTCTCCACCTTTTGGTTCAACCAGTCAAATTGCATTTTCGGGTTTCGGCGAAAATTCATCATCGCCTAGTTTCGGGGTACCTGCATTTACACTTAAAGTAAATATGTTAATAGTAATCACAAAGAAGACTCCATAACAAAGATAACCCCATAATAAACACAAAGTTTTTTAAAAACTTTTATTCGACTGAATCAAAATTCAGTCTTTTCAAACAAGATTTAAATTTCTCGACTGGTAGACACTTAGTACCCATATATGAAGGATTAAATTGGGAGGGTATTTTTTCAAGATAGATTATACGTTTAGCAACAACATCTCGTATGAAATGGAAACGAACATCAATATGTTTAGTTCTATCATGAAAAACTAGATTCTTGCATAGTTGAATACCGAATTAACTATCCGAAAAAACTTCGACTTTATCCTTTAGAAAACCGATTTCTGATAAGAGTCCTTTTAAACATATAGCTTCTTTTAATGATTCTGTTATAGCAACATACTCAAATTCTGTAGTGGATAAAGCAACTATAGGTTGTAATTGAGACTTCCAACTAATCGGTGCGCCACACAAAGTAAACACATAGGAAGTAGTAGACTTACGGTTATCACGGGTAGCAGCATAATTAGAATCCACATATCGAACCAATTTTACATCTTGAGGGTGTCGAGAGAATTTAAGACCATACCTGGTTGAGCCCTTCAAGTACCTTAAAAGCCATTTGACGGCTTGCCAATGATAAACCCCTGGGTTAGCCATGTATCTACTAAGACAACTCACCGCATAAGCTATGTCAAGTCTTGTGCTGACCATTAGGTACATGACCGAGCCAATGGCATTTGAGTAAGGTACATTTTTCATATAATTGATATCATCCTCAGTTTTTGGGGATTGCTCTTTACTTAATAGGAAATGACCAACTAAAGGCACATTAGTTGATTTAGACTCACTCATAGAAAATTCAGATATAATTTTCTGCACATAGGAATCTTGGTTTAAACCAATGGTGAAATTTTTCCTATCACGAAAGATATTCATCCCAAGAATGCGCTTAGCATCACCTAGGTATTTCATGTCAAACTTAGCACTTAAGCATTTAATGACATGATCTACTATTTTCACACATGGACTCACCAAGAGCATATCATCAACATAGATGAGCAATAAAACGGGATTTTTGGAATCAATTTTGTAATATAAGCAATGATCATAATTACTTCTTGAAAATTTGAGAGAGAACATGTATTCATCAAACTTTTTATTCCATTGCCTAGGTGATTGTTTTAAACCATAGATTGATTTTTTAAGCAAGCAAACATGATTAGGGAACTTGGGATCAATAAAGCCTCTAGGTTAACTCATATAATGCTTTTCTTCAAGTTCACCATGTAAAAAAGCAGTTTTGACATCTAATTGTTTTAATTCCCAATCAAATTGAGCAACTAGAGCAAGCATGATACGCACAGTAGTGAACTTAACCACAGGAGCAAAGATTTCAGTGTAATCAATACCTTCTTTCTGGGTGAAACCCTTAGCAACGAGTCTGGCTTTGAATCTCACCGACTCATTTTCTTCCTTAATTTTGAAAAGCCATTTACAGTCAACCACCGAATAGTTTGGCGGTCGGGGCACAAGAGCCCAAGTTTCATTTGAGTGCAATGAGGTCATTTCTTCATTCATTGCATTAAGCCACTGTTCTGAGTGTTCAGATTTCAAAGCTTCATCATATGTTTTGGGTTCACAATTATCAATGGATTCAAACATATTGAACGCATACGATGTCATATGATAATCATTTAAGTGAGCCGGCTTTCTAACTTCTCTTCTAGGCCTATCCCTAGTCAGTTGATAATCATGCAAATTTTCTTCAAGAGTTTCTTCTGTTTCAGTATGCGCATTATCACGATTGTCAAGCTCAGTTTCAGTTTGCACATTATCCATATTCTTTAAAGAAATGTGCAGCTCCACCTCATTCGAAGCAGGGGGATTTTCCGGATCCGGTAAAAGGCAAGGGAATTCATTTTCGTTAAAAACAACATCCCGACTAATCATATTTTTGAAACCGGGTTGGCCCTTTAGCCAAACCCTATAGCCTTTTACCCCTTCCGGGTATCCCAGAAACACACATCTCACAGAACGAGGCTCAAGCTTATCATTTCTTTGATGCACAAAAGCAGAGCAACCAACTACATGAAGATTTGAAAAATCAATGGATCGACCAGACCAAACACATTCGGGATAGTTACCATTCAAAGTCACAGAAGGAGATCTATTGATTAGATAAGCAGTAGTTAATAAAGCCTCACCCCAGAACTTTTTAGAAAGTCCAGACATAGCGAGCATGTTTCTGACCCTTTCTAGCAAAGTTCTATTCATATGTTCAGCCACCCCATTCTGTTGGGGTGTGTAAGGGACAGTTTTATGTGGTTGAATACCACCTTGAGCACAAAGTTCATCAAGCAATTGGTTACAAAATTCAAGACCATTGTCGGTACTCAAGATTTTAATTTTCTTCCCGGTTTGATTTTCAATCAAAATTTTCCAATTTTTGAATTTCTCAAAGTCATCAGATTTGTTCTTCAGAAGGAACACAAAGACCTTTCGAGAGTAATCATCAATCACAGATAGAAAATATCTATTCCCGCCGGGTTCACTAGATGGCCCCACACATCAGCATGCAGATATTGCAAAGTGTCATAAGTAGTAGGAGATCTAGGGGAATGGGGATTAGGAAACTTAACACGATGTTGTTTACCTACCACACAGAAGTCGCAAAACGGCACAGAGGACAATTTATCTTTCCCAAACACCCCTTGTTTTTGCAACATTTCCAGACCCTTATCACTAATATGGCCTAGACGTTTATGCCATAGATCTGTTGAGTCACCTTGGACAGCATTCACAAAAGAATCATATTTTGCAGTTTTCAGATAGAGGTTATTCCGTTTTATTGCCTCGAAAACACATAAATTTCCTTTAAAGATTTTCATAATCACATTACCCCACTTACCTTCATACCCCTCATCATCAAGGGTACCACAAGAAATAAGATTGTGACATAAATCAGGAACACGCCTCACGTTCTTTAAAGTTAACAAATAACTGGAGTCACATTTTATCTTAATATCTCCTAAACCATGAACTTGACACTTTTTCTCATTAGCCATAGAGACAGACCAATTTGTCACTTTTCTATATTCAGAAAATAGCCTTTTGAAAGGCTACATATGAAACGTACAAGCGGAATCAACAAGCCACTCATTTTCACACAAAGTAATAGTATGCACAGTATTAGCTTGTTCACAAATTTCAGACACTATGAAAAAATCATCTACACGGCCACTTTCTGCCACAAGGTTGGCATTGTCATTTTGATGATTTTTCTTAGGTTTAGTGCACTCAAAAGCATAGTGACCAAATTCACCACAATTATAGCATTTATGGTTCTTAGGTCGAGACTTAGACCTACTTTTCCACTTGCCCTTTTTCTTATCAGAAAAATTATTCTGATGATTTTGGCTAGAGGAAGGTTTCTGTTTTTGAAAACGATTTTGAGGCCTTCCCCTCACAAAATTAACCTCACCAAGAGATTTGTTCCCCTTATTGGTTTTTAAATCCAACTCCTTACTTTTTAAACCATTTATTACAGTATCAAGAGTTATTTTATCTCTGTCGTATTTAATAGCAGATTTAACATCACTGTAAGAATCAAGGATGGCATTTAAAAGAAGAATAGGGGAGTATTCATCAATGTTTTTATCACCGGTCTGTTTGATATCCTGGATTAATTTTGTAAAAGTATCCAGATTATCATTTATATCTTTTGAAATATCAAGTTTATACCGGAAAATTTTCTCAAGCAAAAATAATTTGTTAGGCAGGGAAGTTTCAGTGTAAGTCTCTTTCAATTTATCCCATAAAGCCTTAGCAGTATCATGTTTATCAATTTTCCGTATCACAGAATCAGACAGATTTAAAATTATTGACGAATACGCAAACTCATCTGCTTCAGTCTTTTTATCGGCAGCAGTATTTTCAGAAAAGGTTTGATCAATAGCTTTGAAAAATTTTTGTTGAATTAAAATGCCGTTCATCTTTTGTTACCAGATTTGAAAATCACCCTTACCGTCGAAAGGTGGGACATTAAAAGCCGAGAAAGAACCCATTTTAATACAATACACGAACAACACGAAAATTCAAGAAATATCACACAGCAAAGGGAAAAAACTGATGAGAGCCAACTTCAGGGGCTCGGTTTGAATTTTTGAGATTAAAATCCGTTTAAATTAAAAACGGGATCCGCAAGCTCTTGACGAAGATCCGAGGGACGCTTTCAGTCCTGGCAGCGCAAGATTAGTGTTGTTTTGGATTTTAAGGTTTTAATTCGTTTGGATTTTAATTAATGAGGAAACTAGAGTTCACCCGAAATGAGTCCAACTAGTTATCACTACAAATAACCCGAGGCAAGCAAACGACAAGTAACAACAAACAGTTCAAAGACAACAATATACGACAATAGAACCACGGCCAATAGCACCAATTAAGAAGAGGTTCAAGCCGATATACCTGAGCAGAAACCCGGATGGGTTATTCCGTACCACCAAGAAACCAAAGGACCCGAAACCCGACAAAACGGGCTCCGATACCACTATTGGGTAACGGGTCGGATACTCCAAAATTGAACAGGATCGATTATACAGCGGATTACCGAATATAACTATTGCAAGATATATTCTTACGGGACAGGGTTTAAGGATTACAGGCCAACTAAATGAATCTTTAGTTATAGCCAATATAATTATATCAATGAATCCGAAACCTGATGTTGCCGGAACTGATACAAAACAAATCTGAAACACAAAGTACAGATTCAGTTAACACTAGCAACAGTAAATAAGGATCGTTTATAGGCAGCAAAATTATGTATATAAATATAACGAATATATATATATATAACGAATATATATTAATAAGGAAAATTTAAGGATCGAAAAAAACCCCTTTTTGGAAGGTGATGAGTAGGCTCAGATCTTCCGAAAAACCTTAGCAATTGACACCAACACGGACGTTTTCCACAGAGGAAAGTCCGAACCACCGTCGGACGGAATAAGGCCCGAAATACCACAGTCGGTCGGCAACAGGGAACCCGGTAGCACCTTCACAATAACCCAGAAACCCCAGAAACCTCTTCCCGATTTCACTCACAGATATCATAACAAAGATATCACAAGATTTCACTCAGATTCTCAAGATGCAACTCGGTATTCGAATTTTTGGTGTGTCTAACTCAGAGCCTTATATACACACCAGGATGGGCCAAAAAATCCCGAAGATCCACTGCAATAAAGGCTCAGCGGGGGAAATAAGGTAAGTAGATCGGGAGCAGGACACCGAGAAGAAAGGAAAGGAAAACTCACGGGAGAGAAGGGTGAAATGGAGGCGGTGGAAAATGAAAGGGATAGGGGTAGGGTTAGGGTATTAATAGGATAAGATGGGCGGTCCAGATTAGAAGTGTCATAATACATCTGATCGGACGGCTCCTACTAAAGAAGGGCTGCCATGGGGCCGGGCCGGCTCTAAGTGGTATGGGCCACACATAAGGAGATATATATTTGGGCCTGTTGGGCCAAAATTATAACATGGGTTATTTGGAAAGCTATAAATGCGATTGTTTTTTGGAACGAAGGTGCTCTGGTAGATAAATTATTGACAGAGATCAAAATTCGATCGAGGAGCTGGATTCGGGCTAAGGAAATTAGTCTTAAGCGGTTCGAATTTTATGACTGGGAGACTAAACCTAAAATTATTTTACTGAGCTAATGGGAGTTTTTTTTTCATTTGTATACTATTTCAATGCTTCGAAACCTTTGGTCTAAGGGTATTGCTTATACCCTATATGTATTTTTCCTTATCTTTGTTAGCGGATCATATTTAGCCCACTCAACATGTGGCTTATTATTGTATTTAGTTGTGCACTTAGGCCATTAGATTATTATTTATACTTAATCATGTAACACATTATGATTCATTCAATACAATTATCATTCCCTTTACTTAATCATGTAACACATTATGATTCATTCAACACATTATGTTTGTCTTTTGCAGAGATCACTTTATGGGCTGAAACAAGCACCTCGGGCTTGGTTTTCAGCAGTTTGCAGCCTATGCTGCTCGGGTTGGTTTTCATCATAGTCGTTGTGACTCTTCACTATTCATCTACAGGCAGGGGACCGATACAGCTTATTTGCTTTTATATGTTGATGATATTGTCTTGACTGCATCTTCTACAGCTCTTCTTCAGCGGGTTATTACTTCTCTGCATCATGAGTTCTCTATGACTGATCTTGGTCCGCTTAATTATTTTTTGGGCATTTCTGTGACTCGTAATACTTCTGGGATGTTTATCTCTCAACAGAAGTATGCTACTGAGGTACTTGAGCGTGCCGGTATGCTCACTTGTAATCCATGTCGTACTCCTGTTGACACGGGTTCCAAGCTTGCAGCTGATGGTGATCCATTTTCTGACCCTACATTATATCGCAGTCTTGTTGGTGCTCTACAGTATCTTACTTTTACTAGACCGGATATTTCTTATGCCGTTCGGTGGGTTTGTCTTTTTATGCATGACCCTCGGGAGCCACATTTCTCTGCTCTCAAGCGGGTCTTACGTTATGTTCGGGGTACCTTAAACTATGGACTACAGGTTTACTCATCCTCGACCTCATCTTTAGTGGCATACTCCGATGCAGATTGGGCTAGTTGTCCTACTACGCGTCGGTCTACTTCAGGGTATTGTGTTTTTCTTGGCAACAACCTCCTATCTTGGTCCTCTAAGCGTCAGGCTACACTTTCTCGGTCTAGTGCTGAAGCTGAGTATAGGGGTGTTGCTAATGCCGTTGCTGAGACTTGCTGGCTTCGTAATTTATTGCGTGAGCTCTATCAACCGGTTTCGACTGCTACGATTGTTTATTGTGATAATGTGAGTGTCGTCTATCTCTCATCGAATCCCGTGCAACATCAACGCACGAAGCATATAGAGATTGACATTCATTTTGTTCGAGATTTGGTTACTACTGGACATGTACGTGTTCTTCATGTTCCTTCGCGTTATCAGTATGCGGACATCTTCACCAAAGGCTTGCCGACGGCTTTGTTTGATGAGTTTCGCTCCAGCTTGAGCATTCGTCCTTCTCCCGCTCAAACTGCGGGGGGCTGTTAGCGGATCATATTTAGCCCACTCAACATGTGGCTTATTATTGTATTTAGTTGTGTACTTAGGCCCATTAGATTATTATTTATACTTAATCATGTAACACATTATGATTCATTCAATACAATTATCATTCCCTTTACAATCTTCGATTAATATAATATTTTTATGAAAAAAATTATAATGTATATATTAACATTATACATTAATTAATTATTAAATAAATATTTCTAATTGTTAACTACTAATATTAATGGAGTTTTTCAGTTATGAATATACTTGTTGAGACATATGAATGAATCTTGAGTTTGCTAAAATCGCCTCAGGCAGAACTTAATGGTATACAAGTATTTGTGCATGAAAGGCTTGGACATGCCGACCCGGCTTTCTTGAGTTGAGCAAAAGGTACAACTAACGAGCAGCCCGCACTTAGCTCATGTGCGGAGGGCTCAAGTGTTGATACTCGACTCGACTAACATTGACAATGGGGGGCTCGGATCTGACTGCCGGCGTGAACGAGCCTAACATTGACGGAACAGTCCCTACTTGATTTTCAAATGTAATTTTGTCCAGATTTATATCTTCTACCTATTGATCATTTTTTCATTTCTAGGGGGAGTAGAGGTGCCCAAAACGACCCAACCCGCCGGGAGTAGAGGTACCTATTGATCTTCAATACTATCTATCTCTCAAACTCTCATTGTTAATTGATATACTACTTAATCTCTCTCTTTTTTTTCGCATTTTATCATTATGTCGAGTTCTGACAAGGGAAAGGGTATTGCTACATCTCCCAAAAAATCCAAAATGTCCAAGTTCGAGCGAATGGGTCTTTGGGGCAAATCGAAGAAACCATCTGGAATAATTATTCGGGAGCCCCAAAACCAAACTCCACCCGGTTTTGAAAATGAAAGTCAAGAACCTGAATATGATGTTACACATGAAAATATCTATTACGGTAGTACAACAACTACCAGTGAAGAAGAAGTTGATCTCCGGGATTTCGACGTGTCCCGAATCGTCAACAACTGCAAAACATCGACGAAGAAATGGACCATGAAATCGATGAAGCTATGTTAAATCAAACATATGCAACATTCGAGCGCACTCTTCATGGCGTACCAACTCCGACGCAAAAATCAAAGTCGGCGTCTGCGGCAAGCCAAGTCAAGAAGAACCTCCTTATGTTGAGGAGTTATCGTCAGGAGGAAGAAAATGTGAAAGGCAGAGGAAGCAAGAAAACTAAAGCAAGAAACAAGCCACTTTGTTGCGAGAAAGGAGACCGGTATCCGTACTTTTTCAAAACACTTTAAGAAGGAAAAATGCCGGATGGTTCGATTAAGGTATCTTGCAATCTGCTTGCTCGAAAGAGTATCCGTATAAAGCCGGGGATGGATATGGAAATTTTAAAAGGCATTTTGAGAATAACCATGCCTCGGTCCACGGAGAACAAAAGTCACAAAGTCAACTCAACTTCCAACCTTCTACTGGAGCCGGGCCAGACGGCAATCAAGGTATGTCTGAATCTCAACTTTATAAATATAATGAAAAAATTGCTAGAGAACAAATGGCAAAATTATGTGCACAAGAATCTTTACCTTTTAATTTTGCGGATAGTACGGGTTGGGAATACAGGATGCAAAATGCCTATAATCCTGCTATTAAAAGAATTCCACGTATCACAATGACTAGACAAGTAGTATACTTAGCCAAACAACATAAACTTGCACTACGAGCTTATGTTAGATCTATAAATCATAGAGTTTCTTTAGCTGCAGATACTTGGGCAGATTTTAAACAAAAAAATGATTATATGGGAATAATATACACTGGATTGATGAAAATTGGAACTTAAACAAAAGATTACTTGCGTTTAAAAAATTTAATTGTACACATAGTGCAGATAATATAGCTAGAGCAATTATTAAAATTTTAACTTTTTATTGCTTAAAAGATAAAATTTTCACAATTGGTTTTGATAATGCTAGTTCTAATACTGCAAGTGTACCAGCATTAATACAAGCTTGCAATCCTGTTTTAGCGGGTAGATTATTTCATACTAGATGTATATGTCATATTCTAAATTTATGTGTGCAAGATGCATTAAAATTTGTAGATGAGGCAATAGAACCAATTAGAAAATGTGTCTTGTTTTTACATAATCGCACTAAGTTAGCTAGACAATGGGTAAAATTTTTAAAGTCAAAACAAATTCAACCCAAATTTTTTACTCCAGGCGTCAAACATATGGAACTCAACTTATGAGATGTTAAATTCAACTAATGAATATAAAGAATTATTGTGTGAATTTTTTGATACGTATTTTCACGTAGAAGGATTTTATTTATTGCCAACGTATTGGGATGAAACTAAAGATTTAATAAAACTATTAAGGGTTTTTGAAAATACAACTAAAGATTTAAGTGGTTGTTATTATCCCACGTCTCCTAAAGTTTTATTTCATTGTTGTTTTATTGTATCTGAAATGGATGCTTGTAGTAAATCCGAAAGATTATCGAATGCTATTTACAATATGTGTTTAAAATGGCTAAAATACTTTAATCGTATTCATGATGTTTTCTTGATTAGTCTTTGTTTATCTCCCGATTTGAATTTAGCTCAAGTAGAACAATTACTTGAAATATATTATAATATTCTTAAAAATTTGGGTTTTCCTAATATTGAGGATAGTGTTGAAAGTCAAACTTTATTTGAAAATATTCTGACGTTGAACAAGTAAAAATTGATTTGAAAAATAGTTTAGAAAGCTTTTTTTAAATATTCTTCTAAATATGGTGATAAGATTCAAACTCAAAAAACAAGAACTAAGACTACAAATACATTTAACATGGAATTCGACAGAACTCCCACTAACCCATTTCAACAACAACTCTATAATATAGCAAGAAATAGGGGTGGTAGTAACGTCGGTCAAAGAAATGACCTTAGTAGATATTATGCAACTAGTTTTGTGCCGGAGGATGACAATGCAGGTACCTTTGATCTGTTGGATTGGTGGAAAAGAAGGGGAACCAAATTTCCCATACTTTCCATTATGGCACAAGAAATTGTTGCAGTGCTCGCATCCACAGTCCCCGTTGAGAGTGCTTTTAGTGAAGGAGGCTATATGTTGGACGAGCAGAGATCCCGAATGACGCCAAAAAATCTCGAGGCTCAAATGATACTTAAAGACGCAACAAAAGCCGAGTTACGAGATCAAGAAAATAAATGGGATGACCTATTAGCGGACCAAGATGCCTATCAAGAAGGCACTACCGAAGGAGAGTCTAGTCAAATGAGTCAAACCGATGATCAAGACGACGACGACATCGACTTCGACTAAAGGTAAGTAAGGTAAGTCAGGTAAGTAAAGAACTACGTAGGGCTTTGATTCCTCACGAGGATACGTAGGCAATTTAATTTTAAGTGAAAACTTAAAATTAAATACAAGCCCATTTTTTTTAACTCTTCTCAAGTAAAAGAACTACGTGGAGCTTTGATTCCTCATGGGGATACGTAGGCAATTTAATTTTAAGTAAAAACTTAAAATTAAATACAAGCTAATTTTTTCAAATGATTTCCTTTTTCACTTATAGTTATTTTTCGTGTATAAAATGATAACAAATAAAAGTTTTATATACATTTAAAAAAAAAAAAACGGGTCGACCCGTGACCCGGCGGGTCGGACCCGGACCCGTGGCCGACCCGTCGACCCGCCAACCCGTACATTTCATATGTACGGGTGGGGTCCGGGTCCTGTCCTGCCGACCCGGAGGGTCCGACCCGGACCCGGACCCGTGGTTGGGCACCTCTAAGGGGGAGGAAAAAAAATTATCCCTTTGTCCCAAATATATGGTCCACTTACCAATTTTATATGTATCCTATTCTACTCATTGGATAAACTCGTAATAAAGTCGGGTAACGATCGAATCCGATTATTTGCATTCGAGTGTATAGATATAGAATATTACCCGACTCGATTACTCGATCCATGTATGTGTTTATATAAAGATATTACTATTTTATATTATACATAGATATATTTTAATATTTATTATAGTAGATTTAATTTATAATTATATTATATGTATAAATATTATATATTAAAATATGATTATAATCTTAAATACATGGTAATATCCATTGGGTATCCAATTTTCTCGGGGGCAGTATCCGAAACCGGTCTGAATCAAATATGGTAGGATATGGGGGACATACACGGCAAGTGTCAATAGGGTAGCAGATTTATTTTTGATATAAATTACTTTAATTAGTCTGATCAACTTAATTGGGGTTCTTATATCTTTTGCTAGATCTAGAATTGTAATATGTAATCGTTATAATTCTAGAATCGTAAGTAGCAACAATTGATTTTTATCAGGGTAACACAAAATCAAGATCTCTTGGGTCGAGCTTGTGAACTCAATATCTTGTCTATTTCTATCGTTTTGGCTTTAATGCATCTAACGAACAAGATTTAAAGAGCTTGTTTTAAATCCTTCGTCTAGATATGTTTGATTAAAGAGCTTGTTTTAATTAAATAAACTTAAGAAATTATAGGAGTCAAAAAAGTTTGTTGTTGACTTCGGAATAGGAGTTCATTATGAATTAAGGAAACATAAGTGTTGCATTAATTCATGAATTATATTAGAACGGGGATAACAGAACTAAGAACTGGATATTCATCTCAATGGTTTTTCATATTAATTTTTATTCTTCTCTTTAGTCGCTTACTTGTTTACTTTACTTTATTTTGTTTTACTTTTAATCGACCAACCCCCCTCTATTATATTTAGTATTATTATTTTTAATATTATATTTTTGCTTTCCAAAAATATTCAACTCGATAAGTTCAATTAATTCATCCGCTCTTCGTGGGTTCGATCCTTACTTACCAATATCACTATTTAGTATAAGTGAGTCAAGAATATTTTATAAATATTTAATTTTGACGCGTCTCGACAGCACGGTCAAAATATTGGCGCTGTTGCCGGGGAGCAGTGCGAATTTTTCTTTACTTGTGTGTGAATATTTTCTGCTATTTTTTTCAAGTCATTGCGTGTTTTAGTTGTTATATTTCAGTCCCGTGACCTCCAGTGCTTTTCATGTATCGCTGCAATTTTCTTCAATTTTAGTTGTTTTTGTGCTTTTTTATTTTTCTTCATGAGTTTCATTATTCTTTTTCTCTCCAATAAGCTAACCACTATTATGGAGCCGTTTTTTGGTGGAAACAATCAGAAAATTCAGGAACATCAATATGACCCATATGACAATTTGGGATGGTGTGAGTATCCAAATCTTTGGTATGGGAATTATCAAGACACTTACTCAAGGAACAACCAAGGAGAACTATATCATGATCATATGCCTCAATCTTTAGAGAATTATGATATTGGTTGGTGTAATCACGATGGGTGAAATTCAGTCTTCCTCGGAAGATATGCTGAAAACTTTGACACCTAATACATTGGAATTCCAGCATGCAACTCAAATGTTGATAAAAGATATGGAGGCTGGAAGAAAGAATTTGGAGGCTCAAATAAGCCAAGTAGCAACAACCACAAGCACATTGAAAGCACGAGATAGTGGAGAACAAGTGGAGGATACTATAGAGCCTAACAAGGCTGGTCATGTTTAGAAAATTGACAATGAGGATGAAAAACTTGTAGCCCAAACCGATATTGGATTGCCCAGTGTCATAGAGTCAGATTTTCATTTAATTTCCTAAGCTTCTAATCTCGATGATCTAAATCGAATAGTTCTTTCTTCAATGACGAAAGAGGCGATACAAGAAGATAAGAAAAATCAAGATTTATGTGTTCATAAATTGGCAATCCATAAACCATCAAGCGATGCAATTAAGCGAATTCTGAGGGACGAGGTTGAAGAAGTACTCTTGATTGACGAGATCAGTAATACATATATGTTCTTTCTTTGCTGGGAATTATCATATTAGCAAGTATATAAATTCCATTGACATGTTTATTTCTTTTATGGTTGATATAGCCTTGTCAGTTGGATGGTTATTCGCTCGGGGAGAAGTACAAATAAATT
Source organism: Orobanche coerulescens (assembly GCA_033398695.1). Classification (NCBI taxonomy): domain Eukaryota; kingdom Viridiplantae; phylum Streptophyta; class Magnoliopsida; order Lamiales; family Orobanchaceae; genus Orobanche; species Orobanche coerulescens. Next base: position 17,858,314 of record CM065801.1, read on the forward strand.
GGGGGTATTCGTTGGAAGATTTTCATTGTAAGAGATAAGATCAAAGTTATTATGCATTTGATTTTACTATTATTCTTGACTACCATAGCCCATATTTCCCTTTTATTCTACCTTGACCCCTCAGCCTCGTTACAACCAAACGAAAGACCTTTTGATTTTTGCAGGAATTCATTTTTTCGTGGTGGAGATTTGATTTATGAGCAAGCATATGGTAATGACACATCTTGTTTTGACATGAGCGAATTTTTCTTACCCATATTTATACACTTGAGTGGAAATAATTAGTGAACCCTTCGTGGCGATTGAATTTTGCCACATCCAAGTATAATAAAGTTGTTAGAATTTAATGGGCACCTTAATTTTCTCTAAACCTTTTTGAGTCATCATCAATTGTATTTCTTGAGCACTCTTATATTAGATTTCTCGATGTAAGAGACTTGAATTCCTTTACTTGGGTATTGCTTTTATGCTTGAGAACAAACATTGGTTTAAGTTTGGAGAGATTTGATAGGTAGACAATATTGAGTAATTTCATGTGTTAATTGCCTGATGTTATTATATTTATTTTAGCACATCATATTAATTTTCTACCTATTCGAATTATGAAAGCAATGTACTCCACCAAGTGGATTTTATTGATTATTTCAGGCATTTGGGCTATTTTTTTAGTTAGAATAATTATTGGGCCACCAAGAAGGCAGCCCAAAGAAATTTGAATCTGAAAACAAGTTGTAGCGGATCACAATGGGTCGCCTAATGTCAAACAGACACCCATTGTCAGTTTTAATTTCGGAATTTACTTACTTGGAAGAGATCTATCATCACATCCATATCACATCTTACACATCTATCTCCATCTTAATTTTTCTTAGATCTAGATCACCCACCACCGAGCCAACACAAGCGAAAAGGCAGCACCAAGATGGCGGAGGAGCATCATTGCAGCCGGACAGAGAAGGAAAATAGATTTACTTCATCGGGTTCGTTTCTCTTATTATTTATAAATAATTTTATGTCTTATTTAGCCACCATGTCCGGCTAATTTATTTATTCCGGTTCTTAGGGATGTTTGAACCCCTATCTATGCTATTTATATTTTAATCCCGTAGCATATTCTCAAATTATTTCCCTTGAATTATCGTTGTCATTGAGCAAATTTATTTTTGATATAAATTATTTTAATTAGTCTGATCAACTTAATTAGGGTTTTACATATTTTGCTAGATCTAGGTTGTAATACATAATCGTTATAATTCTAGAATCATAAGTAGCAACAATTGATTTTTATCAATTGGGTGACGCAAAATCAAGATCTCTTGGGTCAAGCTTGTGAACTCAATATCTTGTCTATTCCGTTGTTTTGAGTTTTAATGCATGAAACGAACAAGATTTAAAGAGGTTGTTTTAAATCCTTCGTCTAGATAGGTTTGATTAATGAGCTTGTTTTAATTAAATAAACTTAAGAATGGATAACAGTCAACAGAGCTTGTTGAATTCAGAGTAGGAGTTCATTAATTCAGATAAGTGCTGCATTAATTTATAAATTAAATTAGAACGGGGATAACGAAACTAAGATTTGCCAGTGTTTTACTCAATTTACCTAGGATCAAGTGGGTTCATTTCTTGTGTATTCCTGGTTTGGGATGTTTTATCTCACACTAGTGTTGACCACTCTCAGTTTGGGAAAATTTTACGCGAAAGGAGAAATTCTCCCTAGAACCCTACCAAGCTAGAGGCAGGAGTAAATCGAAATGTGCAATTACTAATTCCGGCTCAGAATCGTGGTACATTGACGCAAGAGCCTCGTTCCATTTTCACTTGATTTTGCTCTCTATGAGAGAGCTACACCAGTGAAGGATCGGGGATAGGCCCGGAGATTTTCAATGGCATCCATAGTGTTTGATAAAATCCCTTAGTTAAAGACTTCCGAAAACATTAGAGTTTAGAAATATATAAATAATTCATCGTCTATTTAAACACTCAACTATTCCTCCTCCCAAACTTCCTTTCATGAATACGACATTGGTTTTCTCTCCACACTAAAACTTACCTCATACACTTGAGAGTTGCTTTTATTTTCAAAGTGTATTCTTGAGCAAACAGTCACGACCACGACCATGATAGCGCCCGCACCCAGAAGGAGTCCAGGCTCAAGCCGAGCTGAGCTGGACGGACAAACGGACGAACAACACGCGCACATGTTGATGACTCTTGAGTCGTCCGAGCGCGCACCTTCCAGCTCTTACTTCCACTTATAAAGTACTCCACGCTTGGAAATGTTTCCGTTATGGGACTCCTTAACACTCTAAATCGAGTGAATCTTCTAAATTTCTCCCATCTCAAATGTCCAACTTAGGACATTGATGTCTCACTCATCCAAAATTAGATGGGAAAGTGCATACACCACGTTCATCTATACATGTAGATTATGAAAATGATGCTCGTTTTTTATTTTAGCAATTACATTTACCATTAAAAAATGCAATTAAGTTGCCAAAATAACCTTGACATTCAACCCAATTCGGTCACCTAAAGCACGTTAAAAAATAGGTCAATTCGAGTTGACACATGGCACAGACAAAATATCAAAATAAAACCTAGATCTAAGATTTCTCATTCTAAATCTTTCTCAAATTTCTTTTAAATATTATCTTGTCAAATAGCTACTGCATATATTTAAATTATATAGGTGCATTCGTTTCGTGCCGTGTTACCCGTTTATTCCGTGTACTTGTCATATGTTCTAACAAGAATTAGTATCTAGGTGTGTGTTCAACATCCGTGGTACAACACGGCCCACGGACACGAATCACGACACGATTGACACTCCCACTTTTCATGCCCTCAAAATCCAACTTCTTTTAATTTATTCCAAAGAAATAAGTAAACTATCCACTTACCATCACTTTTGTGTTTATAAGAAAATCAATCCTTTGCGACCCGAACGATTAAACCACCAGGTGTCTGAATGGTTTTGAGGTGTCCCGAGCCAATCAGATCTCTTAGATGGAATCTCATATCCAAAGGAGAAAGTCGCAGGCGTTTTTTCTCTAAAGACACCAACATCATCTCTTTGTACTTTCTGCGATTGAGAAAAGAAAAAAGCTCCTTCCTTCCCTAACATTAGAATGAGAATATAAAAATCCAAACAGAGAATAATGTATAGGTTATATTGCTTCAGATAAGCATACTACATAAGATCGCGTTTCCATGATATACAGAAAAATTGGTTCAATGAAAAACTTATTTTCCCGCACGAACCTACAAACATACTAGTAAACGTGTAAATACGTTGCTATTATCGGTTTATGTAAGATGTTATAGATTTAGCAGCATCTTGCATAAACTATCAATATGTGATGTTAAACTTAGAACATCTTACGTTAATTAATAATAACATCACATATACACATATACACATTTATTAGCAGGTTCCTACGGGAAGTACGGTTCGTACATGAACCCAACCCGATATATAATGCTTCGATCCAGAATATTAATTAATATCAATAGTACTCCTAGTAATTAATCGTATTAAAAAATAATATGTACAAAATAATAATTACGATATATATAACAATATAAAACAATAACAGTAATAATACTAAAATAAACAATAATTTATTTTTTATATAATATTATTGATGATAATAATAATAATAATAAATGTTAATATTGATTTTAAAAGCTGAACTTTATTGTACTGAGCTGAAGTTTGCACTGAACTGAAATATGCTGAAATTAAGCCCAAAAGAACAAAGCTTAAGTATACTTTGCATGCTATAAAATAATGTATACAACTTTATTGATGTGATTTGTGTTACGATATATAGACCACACGATGTTGTACAATTAATCAAAAGGATTAATCGGGCATTAATTAGATGTATTTTAATATTATTTTAATATTTAAGCATAACAATTTAAATATATACTTAAATAATGATTTTTATTTTGTATTTTACTTATTAATCAATAAATTTTATTATAATATAGATATAACATTATCTTATACAACAACAACAACAACATCTAAGCCTTAGTCCCAAAATGATTTGGGGTCGGCTAACATGAATCAAACTTTGAAACCGTCAATAATCGTTACATAAATAACATAAAAGGAAAAAAGAGGGAAAAGGTAGAGAAAAAAGCAAATAAAAAAAGAGAATGAATGTAAAAAAAAAAAAAAAAAAAAAAAGATAACATGAAAAAAAATAAAATAGGAATTAAAAAAAAAAAAAAAAAAAAAAGAATCAGACTCCATCCACCATCCGTATTCTTTCCCGCCACATTTGCCTCTCCATCGCCATACTTTCTCCAATTCCAAGAAACCGCATATCATTTTCAATCATCTTTATCCAAGTTTTCTTAACCTTGCACTATAGATATATTAATACATTTTAATATTTTTACTATAGAATTGGATCTAGGGGAGATTTTGACAAAATCGGCTGAATCGGATTGGTATTTGACCCTCTACGGATTAATCGGAGTATTAATCCACCTAGGCGGGATTTTGAGAACAATGTGTGATGACATAGAGACTTATAATAAACATTTGAGTTGAGATCCCAAACAAAGTGGATTGCGACATGTTTCGTTCGAGAATGCTGGATCGGTTGAAGAGCTAGGCGGGTTGCACCAATGTTGCCACATAATATACGCGGTGGTTGGTGGAGAAGGATCCCAAGATCATAGAATAAATGAGTGATCCAACATACTTCAGATGCAGTAGAAGCAAGCGATTGATACTCGGCTTTAGTAGAAGTTCGGGCCACACCATTGTATTTACTAGCTCGCCAAGAGATAGGGATTGGCCCAAAAATAATAATATACGCAAAGCTGGATTATCCATCAGCTAGATCTCCGCCAAAATCGGAATCAGAGTAGGCAGTAAGTGTGAGGTCATCAAAATGACGATGGAGTAATCTATGGTGAGTTGTAGCTTTCAGATAGCGAAAAAGTCGCTTGACCACTTTCTATGCTGCTTGTAGGTGAAGCCATGGAGTGGGCCAAGCTATTTACCATATAGGCACTATCGAGATGGTGAGAGTGAGATAGTTAAGGTCTCCAAGCACTACGAAAAAATCGATCGGATCGACGTTCCCTTCAGTTTTAGGTGCTTTACAAGCAGGAGTAAAGGGATGAAGAGGGGTAGCTCAATCCATCTTATGATGATGAAGATCAACTATATATTTGTCTTGAGAAAGAAACATACCTTGCAATGGGCCACTTCAATCTCTAAGGAGAGATGCGAAGGTACTTCACAACAAATAGTGACTGAAGATGACGAGTGAGATTAGCTATGTGCACTGTTGTTACGGCGCTCGACTAGTCGCGACTAGTCGACCAGGCGATGGAGGATGGTCGTCGTGCCACTCCGACTCGCCGTGTGTAAAAATATCGCCCGACTTGGGTCGACTGGGGGTCGCCTGGTCGACGACTTGGGTCGACTGGGCGACGACTCGGGTCCGACTTGGACCCGCAGAATTTTTTTTTTTTTTTTTATCGCAGGGCAGAATACTTAAAAAGAAAAAAACGTCAACTCTCACAAGTCACAACCCTAATTGCAAAACGAGCCGACTGAAGAAACCTAAAATTTCCACTTCGGTCCCATCGCCTGAGTCGCCCGCCGCCCGCCGCTGTACGCCGATTTGCCGCCGCTAATAAACAGGTACTTTTCTTCTTCTTCCTCCTAATTTGCCCCGCCGATTGTTGTACCCTTCTTCTTCCTATTTCTATTGATATTATATATATATATATTATATATACACGCACACACTAATATACTGACACACTAATATACTGGATATATATATATATAATAGTAGTATCTAATATATATATATATATTGGATATACTGGATATATATATATATATATATACACATACAGCCAGTATATATATATTACTTTATATATAATCAGTATATATATAATTATATATTAATATATAGTACATACAGTAGTATACATATTACATATAAATATAATCATATATATTGATTATGTTCGAATGTTTTTCAAATTGTAGATGGCAGAATCAAATGAAGCTTATGATCCGGCTAAGGATCCAAAACGGAAGGCTAAATCCGGGGATGTTGGGTGGAAATATGGATTTTGGCCAGATTTAACAAATAAAGATGTGGTTCAATGCATTCTTTGTAGGAAGGTTGAAACAACATCTTGCGGGCGGATTTCCGGATGTAGCAATGTGTACGAAAACTACACCGGCAATCATAAAAGAAATGAAAGACTATATTCAGAAGAATGCAAAGAAGTCTGTGCCACTTGATGACGATCTAGATGATGATGATAATAATAATAATGAAGATGACGAAGTTCATGAAAATCCAACACATCCACATAAGTCCTCAACAGCTGGTTCTAATACTTTGTCAAGTTCCAGGCCAACAGCGAAAAGAAAGAAGATGTCTTTCATAGTACCACAATCAAAACCAACAAAGACAATTGCTTCTATGATTCGAAAAACTCCCGAAGAAGTCATTGAGGAAAGACATAGTAAGGGTCCATCTCAAACTACTCTTGAAAATTCTACAAAGACCGAAGAAGAAAAAGAAAGGGTGAAGATGCACATAGCAAACTTCTTCTATGAATGTGGGATACCATTCAATGCCGCTAACTCCAGGAGCTATGAGATCATGGTCGAGTCTATTGGACAATTTGGACCGGGTTTGAAGCCGCCCACCTATCATGAATTGCGGCTGCCATTACTTGAAAAAGCAAAGAAAGAGACAGACAAGTTGAGAGAGAAACATGAAAAAGCTTGGGCAGTATGGTTGTACACTTATGTTTAATGGATAGACCGATAAAAGGAGTAGACACTTGATCAATTTCCTTGTTAACAGCCCGGAGGGTACCTTTTTTCTAAAGTCAGTTGATGTGTCAAGTAAGGTACAAGATGCACGGATGTTGGCTGATCTATTCGAGGAACAAATTGATTCGATTGGGAGAGACATTGTTGTTCAGATAGCTACATACTTATTTTGTATTGTTTGTCTTCAATCTTCATTGAACTTTAGAAATGGTCTCACTTGTTGCATTAATTTTAGGTTGTGACAGATAATGGTGCTAACTTAAAGGCGGTGGGAAGATTATTGTGCGAACGGATACGTACACTTTATTGGACTCCTTGTGCCGCACATTGCTTAGACCTTATGCTAGAGGATATTACAAAGTTGAAGAAGTTTGATGGTACAAGTACAACAAGTTATAAATTTAATTTATAAACATTAACTTAATTTACTTACGTGGATTCTTAGTTTTCCTTTGTGAATTGATAATTGCTTTCCGAAAGAATTCCTTGAATTTTCGTATTGATCGGCTTGGTCACTAATCTTTTCCACCACACTTGTATCACGAATCATCCTTTCAAGAACATCATTAAACTTCATTCGTAATCGTGCAGAGTATGCATAATCATCTTCTTTGATATCAAAGAATCTTCCCGGATTGAGAAACAAAGCCGCGCTATACAAATCTACTTCCATTTGAGAGTCCCATCGTTTCTCAATAATGCTTAACACTTTGCTTGAAAGTCTTGGTTTTTTTTCAAGTGCACTTTTGATCTTGGCCTTGGCATATTCCATTGACGCACAAATCTCCGCCATAGCCAGTTTTTCATCTCCGTCAACAATCCTCAAGACAACCAACAATGGTTGTGATGCTCTAATGCAATCCTCAACACTATTCCAAAACCTTGTTGAGAGGACAACATCATGCACTTTCCCTCCCACAACAGTTTTAGCCAAGTTAGAATTAAACCACTCTTCACTACCAAACAATTTCCTCAAAGCATCCCTATACACACATCTTGATATTTTACTTTCATTTCACAAATGAATGAATTTAAAAATTAAAGAAGACCTAAGTGAGGGACTTCCCTATTCTCTGTAATGTAAGAAATGCCGTAGCAAATCTTGTAGCTCCCGTTTTCACAATGTCTCTTCCCATAGTCTTCTCCCTCATGGCATATAGGAGTCGACCATGCCTATAAATAAATGTTGTTATTCCTCTACCGTGTGTGATGGTAGCATCGAACTCCTTCAACTTTGTAATATCCTCTAGCATAAGGTCTAAGCAATGTGCGGCACAAGGAGTCCAATAAAGTGTACGTATCCGTTCGCACAATAATCCTCCCGCCGCCTTTAACTTAGCACCATTATCTGTCACAACCTAAAATTAATGCAACAAGTGAGAACATTTCTTAAGTTCAATGAAGATTGAAGAAAAACAATACAAAATAAGTATGTAGCTACCTGAACAACAATGTCTCTCCCAATCGAATCAATTTGTTCCTCGAATAGATCAGCCAACATCCGTGCATCTTGTACCTTACTTGACACATCAACTGACTTTAGAAAAAAGGTACCCTCCGGGCTGTTAACAAGGAAATTGATCAAGTGTCTACTCCTTTTATCGGTCCATCCATCAGACATAAGTGTACAACCATACTGCTTCCAGGCTTTTTCATGTTTCTCTCTCAACTTGTCTGTCTCTTTCTTTGCTTTTTCAAGTAATGGCAGCCGAAATTCATGATAGGTGGGCGGCTTCAAACCTGGTCCAAATTGTCCAATAGACTCGACCATGATCTCATAGCTCCTGGAGTTAGCGGCATTGAATGGTATCCCACATTCATAGAAGAAGTTTGCTATGTGCATCTTCACCTTTTCTTTTTCTTCTTTGGTCTTTGTAGAATTTTCAAGAGTAGTTTGAGATGGACCCTTACTATGCCTTTCCTCAATGACTTCTTCGGGAGTTTTTCGAATCATAGAAGCAATTGTCTTTGTTGGTTTTGATTGTGGTACTATGAAAGACATCTTCTTTCTTTTCGTTGTTGGCCTAGAACTTGACAAAGTATTAGAACCAGCTCTTGAGGACTCATGTGGATGTGTTGGATTTTCATGAAGTTCGTCATCTTCATTATTATTATTATCATCATCTAGATCGTCATCAAGTGGCACAGACTTCTTTGCATTCTTCTGAATATAGTCTTTCATTTCTTTTATGATTGCCGGTGTAGTTTTCGTACACATTGCTACATCCGGAAATCCGCCCGCAAGATGTTGTTTCAACCTTCTTACCCCCGAATGCATGACCTTACTACAAAGAATGCATTGAACCACATCTTTATTTGTTAAATCTGGCCAAAATCCATATTTCCACCCAACATCCCCGGATTTAGCCTTCCGTTTTGGATCCTTAGCCAGATCATAAGCTTCATTTGATTCTGCATCTACAATTTGAAAAACATTCGAACATAATCAATATATATGATTATATTTATATGTAATATGTATACTACTGTATGTACTATATATTAATATATAATTATATATATATACTGATTATATATAAAGTAATATATATACTGGTTGTATGTATATATATATATATATATATATATATCCAGTATATCCAATATATATATATATATATTAGATACTGCTATTATATATATATATATCCGGTATATTAGTGTGTCAGTATATTAGTGTGTGCGTGTATACAACAACAACAACATCTAAGCCTTAGTCCCAAAATGATTTGGGGTCGGCTAACATGAATCAAACTTTGAAACCGTCAATAATCGTTACATAAATAACATAAAAGGAAAAAAGAGGGAAAAAGTAGAGAAAAAAGCAAATAAAAAAAGAGAGTGAAAAAAAAAGAAAAAAAAGAAAAAAAAAAAAAAAATAACATGAAATAAAAGAAAATAGGAATTTAAAAAAAAAAAAAAAAGAATAAGACTCCATCCACCAACCGTATTCTTTCCCGCCACATTTGCCTCTCCATCGCCATACTTTCTCCAATTCCAAGAAACCGCATATCATTTTCAATCATCTTTATCCAAGTTTTCTTGGGTCTTCCTCTACCTTTCACAACATTACTTGCTCCCCAACTTTCTAGCCTCCTCACTGGGGCATCAATAGGTCTTCTTCTCACATGACCAAACCATCGTAATCGATTCTCCATCATCTTGTCTTCTATAGACGCAACTCTTACCTTCTCTCTGATCACCTCATTTCTGAGCCGATCCTTTTTGTATGACCACACATCCATCGTAGCATACGCATCTCCGCCACATTCATCTTTCAACGTGACACTGCTTTTGACCCAACACTCGGTGCCATATAACAAGCGAGCCTAATTGCCGTGCGGTAAAATTTACCCTTTAATCTATGAGGAATGCCGGATCACATAAAACCCCGTGGCACTCTTCCACTTCAACCACCCCGCTTTATTCTCATGAGCCACATCGCCATCTAGCTCTCCATCCTTTTGGATAATAGATCCAAGATACCGAAAGAAAGTGGATCCATGAACAACTTTCCCATCAAATGTGATCATCCCCGCCTCTCTATCACTGTTTTCGCTAAACCTACACTCCATATATTCATCTTACTTCGCTCGGCTAAAGCCTCGAGCTTCCAAAGTATCCCTCCAAAGTTCCAATTTCATTGCACTCCAACCTTCGTTTCATCAATCAACACAATATCATCTGCGAACATCATACACCACGGAACGTCATTTTGAATTTCTCTTGTCAATTCGTCCATGACTATGGCAAAGAGAAAAGGACTAAGAGCAGATCCTTGATGCACCTCAATCGTAATAGGGAATTCTTCCATCCTCCCAACATTAAGACGTACACTTGTACTAGCTCCCTCATACATGTCCTTTATAATGTCAATATATTTCCGCGATACACCCTTCTTTGCTAAGGCCCACCAAAGTACTTCTCTTGGTACTTTATCATAAGACTTCTCTAAATCAATAAAAACAAAATGCAGATCTTTCTTTTTATCTCGATAATGTTCCATCAATCACGGATAAGATAAATTGCTTCCATGGTCGATCTTCCAGGCATAAATCCAAACTGATTTTCTGTTATCTTCACACATTTCCTGATCCTTTGTTCAATCACTCGTTCCCACAACTTCATGGTATGACTCATTAGTTTAATTCCGCGATAATTAGAACAATCTTGAACATCACCTTTGTTCTTATACAAAGGGACGAGAATACTTTTCCTCCATGCTGACGGCATCTTATTGCTTCTCCAAATCTTATTGAAAAGCATAGTTACCCATTCGATCCCTCTCTCCCCCAAACACCTCCAAACTTCAATAGGTATACCATCTGACCCTTCTGCTTTCTTTGACCCCATCTTCTTCAATGCAATTAGTGTGTGCGTGTATATATAATATATATATATATATATATATATATCAATAGAAATAGGAAGAAGAAGGGTACAGCAATCGGCGCGGCAAATTAAGAAGAAGAAGAAGAAGAAGAAGAAGAAAAAGTACCTATTTATTAGCGGCGGCAAATCGGCGTACAGCGGCGGGCGGCGGGCGACTCAGGCGATGGGACCGAAGTGGAAATTACAGGTTTCTTCAGTCGGCTCGTTTTGCAATTAGGGTTGTGACTTGTGAGAGTTGACGTTTTTTTCTTTTTAGTATTCTGCCCTGCGATAAAAATATATATATATATATATATATATATATATATATATATATATATATATATGCGGGTCCAAGTCGGACCCGAGTCGTCGCCCAGTCGACCCAAGTCGTCGACCAGGCGACCCAGTCGACCCAAGTCGGGCGACATTTTCACACGGCGAGTCGGAGTGGCACGGCGACCATCCTCCATCGCCTGGTCGACTAGTCGCCGACTAGTCGCGACTAGTCGAGCGCCGTAACAACAGTGGGACAGCCATGCGTTGGCCGATGTGGTGGAGGAGACAATCGTGACGAACATATGGTGTACGCGAGCCAAATATTGCACCCAATAAAAGCTAGCTGATCTTGTTGAAACCAGTGGTGGGAAGTCAGGAGTCGGCAATGACGAGCGGGAGTTTTCACCGGTGATATAGTTGGCTAAGTAAACCCCTGTTCACAGCACAAGAAGATTTGCACGCCAAGGAGGTGCCATTTGAATTTGTGAGTTTGGCGAGGATCCGTGATGGGGACGATGGGGAGAGGAGATGCTGCGGTTAGGAGCTGGGAAGAGATGGATTCGTGAGTGGACTATGACGTCATGGAGAAGCAGCGGCTGTGGTGATGTTTTTTGCGTAATTTCATTATCAAAATCCCAACTTCTGCAATTTGAGCACTGAAATAAATAGGAAGAACAGTCACAGAACCATGCAGCCAGTTCTTGAATAATTAAACTGGCTAGGCAACATATAAAACATAAAAAGAAATGAAGACTACATGTTTTTCAGCATAAGATGTAACAAGTTATGAGTTCTTCGAAGTGAACCAGATCCATAATATTAGGTGCATTCTCACATTCAACGAACAGAAAAAACATGCGGCAAAATTACCAAAATAATTTTGTGTTCTGAGAACTACTGAATAGCAGATATCTAATTCGTACCTGGGACAGACCTTTGAGCACCGAACCAATGTTTGGGATTGAAAACCAATACATGTTTGGATCAATAAGTTGGTGAATCTAGAAGAGACATTGCAAAGTTAGAAAAAGAACATTAAAAATCGGGGAACATTAAATGAAACAAGAGTATAAAATAATATGGGGTTTTCTTGAATTTAGGAGAGGCAAAAAGTTGTGTCGGGCCATATGACGGAATGCAGTCCAAATCTTAGATTTCCGGTCTTGGGAGGGAGGGGGGGGATTCTTTAGTTCTTTAATTTTTGTTAGGTTTTTTCAGTAATTTAGGGGGTTAAAGATTTTTTTTTTTTTAGTTTTTCAGTTATTATGGTTCTTTTTTTTATTATTTTTTAGTTTAGTTCTTCTTAGGGTTTCTATTTTTGGTACTTATTTAATTAAATTTAAGATTCAGTTTTAGGGTTAGGGCACCCCATCGGACCCCAGTGCTGTGTTTGTGCCTCTTTGGAAGAAGTTAAGAACTTGTTCAAAAATAAAAATAAGAAAACAGAAGAATTTGTAACGAGACTACAATGGTAAAAGCATGTCATTTTTTTACTAAATGAAACTTTATGAATTCAAAACCCAATAATGAATTCATAAATGAAGAAATGAAAAAAAAAAATTCAAGTTTACTCACAAGAAGACCAGCACTAATTAAACGAGAGATGTGTTCGTCTTTCACCTTTCCCCCTAATGAAAGAAGTGCACACTGCAAGGAAACCAAGAACAAGCAAGCATCAATTAATAGATGGACCTTCTTGAATCATTAGAGTCATGTTCCATGATGTACGTGATGATTTTATGATATCAATCACGTAATTTGACATCACTATAGCAATTATCTCGACTCATCACCATCTCATGATATTTTCCTTTATATGAAGGTTGCGACAGGCAGAGGCGGATGCAGTGAGGGACAAGAGGGATCGTCTGACCCCTTGATTTTTTTTTTTTTTACATATTATATTATAATAATATATAAAAAAATTAAAAACCCAACCCCAAGCCCAACCCAACCCCAAACCCAACCCAACAAATTAACACTAAGCCTGCCCAAAAGGCCACTATAATTAACAAATGAAAGAAAAAATCACGGAAAAAAAATCACGGGGGGGGGTAGCAAGCAGAGAAGGAGAGTAAGAAAAAATTGGGAGAAAAAACGCCTCGCTCCGCGGCTCCGCTGGCCGCCGACTCCGCCGCGCTGACTGGGAAAAAGGTCGCCCGACCTGCTCCGGCCCGCCTCCGATTCCGACCGCTCAGTGCCTTTTTTTTTTTTGCTTTTCAATTGGGGATGGGTTTTTATATTTAATTGGAGGTGGAATTTTTGTTCATGTTATAGATTTAGTTCTTCTTTGTATGTTTTAGATTTTTGGAGGTGGAATTTTTATATTTGTCTTTGTGCCTGTGTGTTTTAGATTTAATTTTAGATTTATGAATTTTTTGTGGTTTTATGAATTGTCGATTCTGTGCTTAAGGCTCTTCAAGACCTGCTTGCTTAGATTGAGAAAAAGGGGACATAATCCAATAAGATAAGAAAGATCAGTTAGTCAAGGAATCCAGAGAGTGAGGTTTAAGCCACTAGTGGCTGAGATTTAGTCAATTAAGTGAAGTCCGCTGGGATTCCTTCTTAGATATATCTTGTTGGGACTTTGACTGGAACTTAAGGACTAAGGTATATTATGATCAGATTTATGAATTTTTTTAGGCGAGGACCGTCAAGTTTTGATAAAAATAATAAATTGAAGAAAGTTATTTTTTAGGTCAGTATTATTTTTATTTTTGATAAAAATAATAAATTGATTTGCAGATCTATCAATTATGGAACGATTCTTTAAAAGAAAGTTATCCAGTGATAGTCCTTCTCCGTCTAATATGGGAAACTCAAATGCAAGACCACTTGAAGTGGATGAGATATTAGCTAATCTTCAGGCAGATCCTGGACTAAGAACTCGAATGGTTGATTATAGCTCGAATATCCGGGATGAGATCCGAAGGGCATATCTACAAAAAGGCCCTTGTCAACCTAGAAATTACAAGTTCCCGCAAACTAATCATTCGGGAATTAATAGACGTTTTGTTACTCAATGGTTTGATGAGTATGATTGGTTGGAATATAGCATTGCTAAAGATGCTGCGTTTTGTCTCCATTGTTATCTCTTCAAATCTAACTTTGATCAAGTGGGTGGTGATGCATTCATTGGGGTAGGCTTGATAATTGGAAGAAGGCAAAAAAGATTTAACCTTCATGTTGGAGTGGTTGGTAGTGTTCACAACCAAGTTAGAGAAGCCGCTTACAATTTGATGCATCAATCTACACACATTGAGATGATTTTATTCAAGCAAACAAGCCAAGCTCGCGAGGATTATCGTACTTGCTTGAGTGCATCACTTAAGTGCATCAAGTACTTGTTGCGACAAGGTCTTTCTTTTCGTGGTCATGATGAAAGTCCACAATCAAATAATAGAGGTAATTATTTAGAGCTCTTGCAATTTCTTGCGGACCATGATGAAAAGGTTAAGGACGTTGTGTTGGAAAATGCACATGGAAATGTAAAATTAATTGCTCATTCAATTCAAAAAGAACTTGTCAAATGTTGTGCTAAAGAAACAATTGATCTTATCTTGAGCGATATCAAAGATAGATATTTTTCTTTAATGGTGGATGAAGCCCGTGATGTTTCAATAAAGGAGCAAATGGCAATGGTGTTGCGTTATGTGAACGATAAAGGACAAATAATTGAAAGGTTTGTGGGGGTTCAACATGTGACCGATACTACTTCAAGTGCACTAAAGGAATCTGTTAGACAAATTCTTTTCTTCCTCGAATTTGAGCTTTTCCAAGTTACGAGGACAAGGCTATGATGGAGCTAGTAATATGAGAGGTGAGTTCAATGGTCTCAAGACAAAGATTTTGAAAGAACAACCCTGTGCATTTTATATTCATTGTTTTGCTCATCAACTTCAACTAGCTCTTGTTGCGGTAGCAAAGAAAAATATTGATGTCAACTCTTTCTTCACAACGGCTAATAGTTTGGTTAATGTTGTTGGAGCATCTTGTAAGCGCCGTGATGCACTTAGAGCACAATGCCAAGAAGAGCTTGTAAAAGCTTTTGAAAAAAATTGTCTTATAATGGGACGGGGCTTAAATCAGGAAACTACTCTCAAACGTGCCGGTGATACACGATGGAACTCGCATTATGGTACGTTGATTAGTATCCTTTCTATGTTTCCATCTGTGGTGAATGTGCTTCAAATGATTGTTGATGATAATCCTAATGATTGCTCGGGTGAGGCATATAAGTTGTGGAGAGAAATACAATCTTTTGAGTTTGTGTTTCACTTATTTTTAATGAAAACTGTACTGGGAATAACAAATATTTTGTCTCTTGCATTGCAAAAGAAGGATCAAGACATAGTGAATGCAATGAGTTTAGTGAAAACATGCAAAGAAAACTTGCAGTTGATGAGGGATAATGAGTTTGAAGAATTGGTTGACCATGTATCTTCGTTTTGTAACAAATATGATATTACAATTCCTACCATGGATGAGGAATATGTAATTCCGGGGCGATCACGACGTAATGCTCCAATGAAGACAAATAGCCATCGTTACCGTGTGGAGATTTTTATCCATGTAATTGACGGGCAACTTGTGGAATTAAATGATCGCTTCAATGAGGTAAGTACGGAATTACTTACTTGTTTATGCTTGAGTCCGAGAAATAACTTCATAGCTTTTGACAAACGGAAGCTAGTTCGTCTTGCTCAATTTTATCCGTATGATTTTTCGGAAAGAGACTTGTTGATGCTTGAAGATCAACTTGGTGTTTATATTCATCATATGCGTTCGAGTAGTGATTTCTCTCAATTGGATGGGATTGGTAATCTTTCTGAAAAGATGGTGGAGAAAAAAATGCATGAAATATTTTCATATGTCTATTTGCTTCTTACGTTGGCTTTAGTGTTACCGGTTGCAACAGCTTCAGTGGAGAGGGCATTTTCCGCCATGAATATTATTAAAAGCCCACTTCGCAACAGAATGGGAGATGAGTGGTTGAATAACAGCTTGATTGTTTACATTGAGAAAGATATTTTTGCTTGTGTTGACAACGAGACTATAATGCAACGTTTTCAGAATATGGGAGAACGTCGTGGACATTTATAACATGTATTATTCCTTTTGTTATGAATTACGGATGAAACGATAATGTTTATCTTTTGAGTATTATCTCTTTTGTTGGAATTTTTTTATTTTTTTTATCCTGCCTCCTTGATCGTGTAATCCTGGATCCGCCACTGGCGACAGGAAGGGCATCCGGCGTAAAACTTTGCCACTTTGTCTTTTGCATGAATTGTAGTGTTAACTAATTTTCGACAATTAATTGGCACTATAATCTTCATACCACCGACCCCAAAATTGTTGGGATTAAGGTGCAGTTGTTGATGATGATGACGACCTTGTATCATTAAAGCATACAAATGTCCATGATTTTTCTAGCACTTTTTGCAATTAACTTCTAAACTCGAATATTACACGCTTTTAAACAAAAGATACTCATGGTAAAAGTTTAGTCATTTGTGATTGATAAAAACATGTCTATAAGTAAATTCATAACGGCATGAAGTGTTCAATCAAGAAATGCAGAAAAGTAAATGGAGTAAATTACTAACAAGCTCTTGATGACTAATGCTGGTATCCAGCTTCGACTGCATGACATGCGTCTTAAACCAGTCAAAAACGGTAACTTCATTTTGCCTCTTTTCTCCCATCCTTCTCACAATACGGTCAATCTGGGGAAACAAATATGAATAGCGTATAAATCATTGGCATCTTCGTTGCTTATTTATCACGATGTCAAGTCGCTTATGTACTGTCAGGAGTACAGGTTGACAAGTTGTCCCGACTAGCCGTGCCATGTCGACAAGAAGTTCGTATACATATTTATTAGATTTAATACATAATATAACTAAACGTACAACGGTTCATAGTTCTCATCAAAAACTAGAAGAATTAAAATATAAGTTCAAATTCGACAAATATCCACAGTAGGTCATAGTCAGTACAATAATAACATCCAAATACAATTGACGTTGTAGACTAGCAAACAAAAAGACCAAATCGGGGGAAGAACGAGGTCAAAAAAGCCTAAGCTTTAATATGCTTAAACCCTTTTTATTTCCGGTCCACTTTTTTCGGGTTCGGGTTTCAGGTAAAAATCCGGCTTCCTGGGTTGGGTTTCAGGTAAAACAAAAATTGCCATCTGGAATCAATAAGTCATTGGACGACTTCCTACAAAATCCGACCGAACGACCAGTCGTCGACCAGCCAATGACTTGATAGCCATGATATTTTCTCCCATCCTTCACAACATTTTGTAGAACTGGAAAAACCAAACGAGTTACTGAGAGGTTTAAATTTGACCTTGTCATGTTTCGTTATATTATTAGTATTGGGAAATCCAGTGTGTGAATTTTCAATTCCTTAAATAAATAAACTAAAAGAAAAACGGAAGGATATATATATATATATATATATTGACCCGTGATTTTATTTTGAAAAGCCAAAAATTTATGCGATATTTTGCAAATCTAACTCTTACCTATAGAACGGACCTAATCCACGTGCAAACTTCAATGAACGGACGGAGGAAATAAATCCAAGCAAGAATAGACGCAGTAAAAAAAGTCGGAAACAAACTAAAACAGGCATTAGCGTGTGTGTGTGTGTGTGTGTTCATATATTTAATAAAACCAACCTAATGTCATCATCAAGTGCACCTTAATCCCAACTATGTTGGAGTCGGTGGAAAACCAACCTGATTTATGTAGTCATCCATAAACATTATGGCATGATCATCCTGTCCAGTATTTAATTTAAATATCCGCAACACTCTGTCCCTTCGTAAGGACTGCAAAATAATGAAAAATACGTGCTTACCAAACATCCATTACTGATGCACAAACAACGATAGAAAAAAAAAAGGATAATAACAGAAAATCACAGAAATATACACAAATCAGAAGAAGAGAATATATATAGACCATATAAATCAGCTATAAGTGTTGAGTGCATAGAGGCGCAGGAAAAGAAAATTATGAGACAGTAGCGGAGAAATAAAATACCCATAGGAGCACAAAAAGAAAAGGAAAATAAAATGTCGATCATATACCTATACAAAGACTCGTGTATAAGGCTAGATTCCTCTTAGACAACACAGTACACGAAAAAATGTGATAATCGGGAAATAAACAGGAAAAAATGTATAAAGACATTATTTGGGGAACAAAAATAAAATCTTAAAATAGAAAAAAAAAAATAACAAGTTTAAGATAATACAATGACATATCCCACAAGGGAAAAAATATGATTGATTTCTAACAAGACACACCATATATAAATTTACGTATCAATAAGAGTGAGTGCATGTGACAGGAGCTCCCTCATATTTCGGTAGGAAAGACGAACTTTAAATGCTTTCTAGAAAATAAGCTCACCTCTAATTCCCTATCCACTTTTGTCCGATCCTTTATGCTGCTATACAACTGGGACCGCAAAACGAAAGGTTGAACTGAGACCTGAAGGCACATAGTACTAAAATACTTGAAAGATGTAGACTGGAAGCAGGGCTGATAATCAAACCAAACTACTAGATACTCGATTCGAGTTCCATCCGTAAGAAGCTTGTTTGTATTCGGTTCGTTAAAGTGACGAACCAAAACTTTAACACAGTTCTTTGTTTGATAAGATATAAAGCTCACCTCGAGTTCGGGTCACTTAGAATGAAAATCATAAAATGCGTATTAAAAATCAACCTATTGGAGCTCAATTTATGTTCGACTCAATTAAAGCACGTTCCAGCATGGGTCCATTAAATCAAGGCCAAACAAAATTTTTAAAGTACGATATAATTTGAAACGAGCTTGAGCATACATATGTTCGACTCGTTTGGACTGGTTTACACCCCTAACTGGTAGCACAATTGAATCCTAAAGGAGAATATGATAGCACATAACACCTTACACTTCCTATTGCAGTATAGTGTATATGTTTGAGTGGCAAAAATTGCTAAAACAGATGCTGAGTTAGCAAAGCCACCGTGTCAGATTAATTTTAATTTCAACGCCACAGAAGTTCTATTTCAGCATTCACATTATTGCAGCTTACTTTTAGTAATAATTATATTGGGACAGAATAAATTGTGAAAATCGTTTGCTTTAATATAACCGAGAATTATAAAACTTGATGACTCTTCAGAGATTGACACATCTCTGCAATTGAAGCCAAACGAAAAGAAAAAAAAATGAGTCTGGGTGATTGTAGAAAGAGTGCTTTATTTAATAAAATACTGTTCACATTGTTCTACCTTCAAATCTTTTGTGCTGACTTTGCAAACTGTACCGAATTGAAAGTTATGAGTAGCTTCATGATTGCTAGAGTCTTATATCTACCAAACACTCTGAGTCGCATTTAAGTAAACAATTTATCATTATCATCATCATCATCATTTGCATGCAACTATGTTGGTACCGGTGGCATGAAGATTATAGCATCAAATAATTGTCATATGCAAAAAAAAAAAAAAGGGAGCAAAGTTCCACTCCAGATGCCCTTAGTGTCAAAACCTTCATACGAAGGAAAAATGAGATGAAATTCCAAAACCGCCATCATCGTACCTTCTTCCACTTTCATGGAAAATTTCATGAGACAGGAGATAAGTTGAAATAACTGCTATAGTCATGTCCCATCTAACCTAGAAATGGAAATTCTCCAAACTTTCTCGTAACATTTTTTTTCAAGAGGACCGAAATGCAAACTCAATGCAGGAATAGTTTGTTTCATACTCGAAACAGCAAGTCGGTATCCATTAACAATAAAGAAGACCATATTGTTTAGTCCTTCAGCATCTTTAGATCACCAGAATAGTTCATATAGTAAAAATAACTACTAAAGATCACTATCATCAAATTCCACTACCTCCATACTGACATAACTTAACACGCTACATGAAATAAGATTTTTCCTTCCAACCCCGTCACATTATGAAGAACCCCGAGACAAAATGCAACCCTTAAGATCAATCAAGTACCTGAGATACAAATTCAAGTTCAAAGAGCTGGAAAAAGAGGGGAAGACCAAAAAAAAAAAATGAAATATCGAAAGAAATCAGCACTTACTTTGCCAATATCAGGAAACTGAGCATGCATCATTCGAAGAGCCATGAGAGTATCACTGAAAGTAAGATTCTCCTCTGAAAATCGCCAAGTTTGATACAAAAATCAAGAAGAGTTTGGAATGCGCGTAAATTAGCCAGCAAACAAAGAAAAAAAAAAAAGAAAAAAAATGGTTCGAAAGCAAAGAAAGATCGCATATGTTCTGCATCAAGAAAAAGAGGTCAATAAATTCACCTAAGGACAGCGAAGACGAATCAACGTCATTTTCTGATTCTTTATCTCTTGACCGCTTTCTGCTTGCTGATGGCTCTAATTCTGTAATCCTTCTCTTGTTCATATTTGATTGCATCCTCCACGGAGGAAAAAAATACAGTCCTCTCTCTCTCTAATTTACAAAAAAAAAAAAAAAAAAAATACAGTCTTTTCTCTCTCTAATTTCTTGATCTTTCTTACCGGTGATTATTCAAAATAGAAAGGGGAAAAAGACAGTGATTTCTTGTTCAAAATCAGAAAAAGCGAAGACAAATTAGGGATTCGGCTCGAAAAAGCTCGGTTCGTGGCTCGATTTGGGACACCAAACGTAGAACTGAACCCTATAAAATAGAATTTGGTGAATCGGACCGAACGGTTCGGCTCGATTCGAGGAGCTTTGGCCCAAGACATAAACCCCTCCCATCCTAGGCCGAACCATTCGGCTTCGGCGAATCGGACCGAACTATATTCGAACTATACTGAACTTATAGAGTTATACTAGACTTTAACTCGAGCTGAATCGAACTATATCCAAACGGTTCGAAAATTCGAGCCGAATCGAATCGAACTATAAAAAAAATTACCCTTTGAGCCGAATCGAACCTCAAATTCTGAGGTTCGAAAGTTTCGAGCCGAATCGAACCTAAAGTTCAAATAAGTTCGAGCTGAGCCGAACTCTGTGAAAGTTCAGTACAATTCGGTTCGTTTACAGCCCTAATTACGTAGTTGCTAAAGCTAATCAATGTTCATTGCAAGAAGCGAAGAAGGCGAGTTCGCTAGTAGGGCCGAACTTGTAGTTGATCGTGCCGCATGCAAAGGTTAGAAAGATTAGAAGTCCCTGTGGGTAGGAATATCAACTTTATTCGTATTGAAATTTATGCATCAGATAAATTCGCAATAGGATCGGATTGATTGAACTCAAAATTTGTGATCGAGTATAAATAGAGTGGGTATAAAATATTACCTGATTACCCGACCTGCATTCTCGTTTGAATTATATAAATATATTAATATATTTATACATAGATATTATATTATATATTTTATTACATAAAATATAATGTTTTAAATATTTATTATATTAAATTTAATTTCTTAATTACGTATATATATATATATTAAAAAAAATTATGATTTTAAATATAGGATATGCGGGTACCCGAATGCCTAGTAGGTACTCAAATTACCTGGTGGGCAGGTACCCGAACCCTATTTGAATCAAATAAGATAAGATATGGGGGAGGCGTATCTGTACTCTACCGACCCGTTTACATCCCTACCTATAGTGTAACACCCCAATTCACAAATGAAACATTACACGCCGTAGAACCCTCGTGAGGTCTACCAGGCTAACACATGACACATAACCACGATGAAATCCCAAAAGATGCACTCAAAAGTAAATAAGGCCGTGGCCCCGGCCAAAACATTTTAACGGAGTACATGAAGTATATGTTAAATACCAACACATCGCCTACGCAGGGGACTTAAACCAAGTAAAAAAAATAAACAGTCTAACTCCAATACTCGACAAATGCAATGCCAAAACATAAAAATACAGACTCGAGCCACATCATCATGTCAGCCCATCCTTTGTGTGCGCGTCCCGTGTCTGCTCCTCAGCTCTCCCGGTACCTGAAATGCATAAGACGTATTTCCCCCATTTAAGGGGTTAGCATTCGAATAGCTAGTGCAAGTACACAATTACACAACATTATATACATACACGATTCAACGCAAACAAATCATTAGGAAAAATTATTTTAAAAATCAATATTCCGGAATATCACATTTACACCAAAACAATATATCATCAAGCTTTCCACATCACAATTAACCACGTTTGGTAACTCGCGATCGTACCCATTAGTATCGGCCGCCAGAGGTCCCGTCGGACCGTCCCCAGGTGAGAAACCACTTCCGCGGCCGTACCCATTAGTATGGCCCCCAGAGGTCCCATCGAACCGTCCCCAGGTGGAAGAACATCAACGCACGCACTCAAGTCCACTTCCGTGGCCGTACCCATTAGTATCGCCCCCCAGAGGCCCCATGCCATCCCCAGGTGGAAGAGTAACCATCACAATCGTTCAATAAACCAGTTTACATCGTTCGCATCAAATCCGTACACACATAATGAAATATAATACATGTACTTGCCTTGGATAATACGACGCGAATGAAACGATGAAGGAATAGGTTTCGGTCCGAACAATCCTCTCAAATCCGACCCTAACACAATAATGATATACAACCAATATCAACATCATGAATACGAAGAAATTCATCCTAGTTCTACCCGTTGGGACAATTCATCGAACAACAAGAGTGCAGAGGGAGTTGAAATCGGTCAACGGTGTAATAACAGAATTTCATCCCGTCCAATAACAAGGGAACCAAGGGTCACGAGTATACTATCGAAATCTAACAAAAACATCGGTTAAATCGGATTAAAAGACAAGATCACCACCAAACCCTCCCCAAATTCATACTAGGGTATAGGAGATCTTACCTCTTGAAGATCCAAGCACTTTGATCCGAAGAACACGTGTTATATCCATAATCCGAGCTTCACGATTGAAAGGAGATGAAGAAAATCAAACACCCAAGTGAAAGATGATGGGAAGTCTCCCCCCTCAAGCCCTCTCTCTCGTATGGTTGAAGAAAAGGAAGAAAATGAGTGAATCTCGCTGAAAAAAACGCAGTTATAGCGCTGACTGCTCAGTGTGCCGCGGCCCAGCCTAAGTGTGCCGCGGCACAGGGCCAAAACTGCGGCCAGTGATCGGCAGTGTGCCGCGTCCCGGATGAATGTGCCTCGGCAGTGTGCCGCGGCCCCGTCGGCATGTGCCGCGGCACACGGTACAGAAGGTTTGGCCGATAAGTGCAACACGAGTGTGCCGCGGCCCGGACGAGTGTGCCTTGGCATGACTTCAGCAGGTGCCGCAGCCTGCCGGCATGTGCCGCGCTCACGACAGATCGCCTGCCAGAATCGACAATGTGTGCCGCGGCGCACATTTCTTGTGTCGCGGCCCACACCCTTGGGTCCCAAAATGATGAAAAATGATCCGGGGAGAGAATAAAAGCAATAGGAATCGATATTTGGGAAACAATAACATGAAATTGAAGTACAGAAACCCCAAAACGGTCCGAGGTACACAACCAAAATCGAACAAGGAACAAATTCCCTAAACTTATAGGAAATTACAAAAACGGCCCAAAAATCTGAAAATCACGATACAACGTCGGATTAACAATCCGAAACTCACAACATGCTCTACTCAACCATACGAACTCATGGAAATAGGAAAATGACGAAATCGAACGAGTTTAACGAGAGTCGAATACACATGCGATAAAATATAACTCAAGATGAAATTACGTAAAAATATCTCCGAGACTCATCCCGACGGAGAAACTCCAAGAACAAAATAGATTCAGAATTCCAAAACAGTGCCAAGCGAGTTTTCCGAAACGAATATACACCGAAAATAGAAATTACCAAAAATAGAAAACACGGATATTACATTATCTCCCCCTAAAAATAAGTTTCGTCCCGAAACTTACAACACGAATAACTCGGGGTATCTCGATCTCATACTCTCTTCCGTCTCCCACGTAGCTTCCTCGGACCCATACCTCGACCATTGCACTTTAACCAAAGGAATGGTTTTGTGCCTGAGTTGCTTCACCCGACGCTCTAAGATCTGAATCGGCCTCTCCTCGAAGGTAATGTCGGGCCCCAACTCGATCTATCCAAAATCAATAATATGGCTAGGGTCCGGTACGTACTTCTTAAGCTGGGAAACATGAAATACGTTATGCACGTGGCTCAGGGACGGCGGCAAACCTAACCGATATGCAAGCTCTCCAACTCTCTCTAGAATCTCGAACGGCCCAATAAATCTCGGGCTAAGTTTACCCTTCCGACCGAAGCGGTAAACTCCCCGTGTCGGCGACACCTTAAGCAACACATGGTCTCCCACCTCAAACTCCAACGGTTGGCGACGTGTATCGGCATAAGACTTCTGCCGGCTCTGGGCCGTCACCAATCTATCGCGAATCAGGGCAATCTTCTCTCTCGTCTCAACTACCATATCGGGCTCGGTACCAATCAGCTCGGACGCATCATCCCAACACAACTGCGATCTGCACCTCCTCCCATACAATGCCTCGAATGGTGCCATTTTGATCGAGGCATGCCAACTATTGTTGTACGTGAACTCGATCAACGGCAAGTGCGATTCCCAATCATCCTTCCAATCTAATGCACAGGCTCTCAACATATCCTCCAGTGTCTGTATCGTCCGCTCGGACTGTCCGTCTGTCTGAGGGTGGTAGGATGTACTAAGTCTCAACTCGGTCCCCAAAGCTCTATGAACGGCCTGCCAAAAATGTGATATGAACCGGCCATCACGATCCGAAACAATACTCTTAGGGGTCCCATGCAACCTCACTATCTCCGCAATAAACACTCGCGCTAGTCTCTCTGGCCCCCAAGTGTCCTTAATACCCAGAAAATGAGCTGATTTGGTTAGTCGATCGACAACAACCCAAATCATGTTCATTCCAGTTCGAGTCTTAGGCATACTAGTAATGAAATCCATAGAAATATCCTCCCATTTCCACTCCGGGATAGGAAGTGGTCATAGCAACCCCGCGAACCGCTGATGCTCAATCTTAACCTGCTGACAGGTCAAACACTTCGCCACAAACTCGCTAACGTCCGATTTCAAATTACTCCACCAATAGTTACTCCTCACATCCTTGTACATTTTGCTCGTACCAGGATGTATGGAATAAGGCGTAGTATGAGCCTCACTCAAAATCTTCTGTCTCAACTCAATGTCATTCGGTACACATAATCTGCCGCGAAATCTCAGAATGCCATCATCCTGAACCACAAATCCAGGCGCTTTCCCTTTCCTCACATCCTCCCTCAGCTGGACTAAAAATGGATCATCATACTGTTTCGCCTTGATATCATCGGTCAAGGACGAAGTGATCTCCAATGCACAGAACTGACGCTGAACTCTCTGAACCCAAACCTCGATATTCTGACAAATAAAATCCCGACGGATCCTGCTCTGTGGCGTGAGTACCTCTAACATCTGTAACGCCATCGGTTTTCGGCTCAATGCATCAGCCACTACGTTAGCCTTACCCGGATGATAAAGTATCTCGAGGTCGTAATCTTTAATTAGCTCCAACCACCTTCGCTGTCTCATGTTCAACTCTTTTTGACTGAAGATATACTTTAAACTCTTGTGATCCGTAATATCTTACACGACGACCCATAGAGATAATGCCTCCAGATCTTTAAGGCGAAAACGACCGCAGCTAACTCCAAATCGTGCGTGGGGTAATTCGCCTCATACGGTTTCAACTGGCGGGACGCATAAGCAATAACCCTATCTCTCTGCATCAAAACGCATCCGAGTCCGAGGCCCGAAGCATCACTATATACCACGAAATCTTCGTTCCCCTGAGGCAATGCTAACACGGGTGCGGTAGTTAGTCGTCTCTTCAACTCGTCAAAACTATTCTGTCTGTCTGCGGTCCACTCAATTTCGAGTCTTCTGGAGCAACCGAGTGAGCAGTTTAGCAATCCTAGAAAATCCCTCAACAAATCGATTGTAATAGCCAAGCAAGACCCGTAAAACTTCTCACCTCCTTTACATTCTTAGGCGGCTCCCAAGCCAACACCGCTCTATCTTCGCGGATCTACCCAAACTCCTCTGAAATCACATGCCCGAGGAACATCACTTCCTCGAGCCAAAACTCACACTTAGAGAACTTCGCATACAACTGCTCAGCTCTCAAAATGTCTAATACAATCCGGAGATGTAAGGCGTGCTCCTCCCGACTCCGTGAATAGCTCAGAATGTCATCGATAAAGTCGACTACGAATTTGTCCAGATACTCAACGGCAGTAGCCCCGGCGTCGGCATTATTACCCGACGGCACTGAGTGAGAGGCTGAGTCCGCAGAGGACTGAGAAAGTGAGCCCTCTTTATTATCAGCACCCCGACCACGGCCTCAGCCGCGTCCCCTAGCTGGTCTACCACGACCTCTCAACATACTAAAGGAAGAATGAAAAGAACAAGATCAGAAAGATTCACAATTGACAAAGTTGGTATCACAATTCATAATTCCGAACAATGCAAGAAAACGAATTACAGAAATATCAGAGTTCGAGGAGACTTACAGCCACGGGTCGCACGAAAAGACGGTAGCATGATGATATTAGGCTCAACAACTGACTCTAATGACGCAACTGACAGACACAAAAATTTACCGACAGTCTAGGTATTCAGAACCTAAGCTCTGATACCATAAATGTAACACCCCAATTCACAAATGGGACATTACATGCCGTAGAACCCTCGTGAGGTCTACCAGGCTAACACATGACACATAACCACGATGAAATCCTAAAAGATGCACTCAAAAGTAAATAAGGTCGTGGCCCTGGCCAAAATATTTTAACGGAGTACATGAAGTATATGTTAAATACCAACCCATCGCCCACGCAGGGGACTTAAACCAAGTAAAAAAAATAAACAGTCTAACTCCAATACTCGACAAATGCAATGCCAAAACATAAAAATACAGACTCGAGCCACATCATCATGCCATCCCATCCTTTGTGTGCGCATCTCATGCCTGCTCCTCAGCTCTCCCGGTACCTAAAATGCATAAGACGCATTTCCCCCATTTAAGGGGTTAACATTCGAATAGCTAGTGCAAGTACATAATTACACAACATTATATACATACACGATTCAACGCAAACAAATCATTAGGAAAAATCATTTTAAAAATCAATATTCTGAAATATCACAGTTACACCAAAACAATATATCATCAAGCTTTCCACATCACAATTAACCACGTTTGGTAACTCGCGACCGTACCCATTAGTATCGGCCCCCAGAGGTCCCGTCGGACCGTCCCCAGGTGAGAAACCACTTCCGCGGCTGTACCCATTAGTATTGGCCCCCAGAGGTCCCGTCGAACCGTCCCCAGGTGGAAGAACATCAACGCACGCACCCAAGTCCACTTCCGTGGCCGTACCCATTAGTATCGGCCCCCAGAGGCCCCATGCCATCCCCAGGTGGAAGAGTAACCATCACAATCGTTCAATAAACCAGTTTACATCATTCGCATCAAAATCGTACACACATAATGAAATATAATACATGTACTTGCCTTGGAAAATACGACGTGAAGGAAACGACGAAGGAATAGGTTTCGGTCCGAACAATCCTCTCAAATCCGACCCTAACACAATAATGATATACAACCAATCTCAACATCATGAATACGAAGAAATTCATCCTAGTTCTACCCATTGGGACAATTCATCGAACAACAAGAGTGCATAGGGAGTTGAAATCGGTCAACGGTGTAATAACGGAATTTCATCCCATCCCATAACAAGGGAACCAAGGGTCACGAGTATACTATCGAAATCTAACAACAACATCGGTTAAATCGGATTAAAAGACAAGATCACCACCAAACCCTCCCCAAATTCATACTAGGGTATAGGAGATCTTACCTCTTGAAGATCCAAGCACTTTGATCCGAAGAACACGTGTTATATCCACAATTCGAGCTTCACGATCGAAAGGAGATGAAGAAAATCAAACACCCAAGTGAAAGATGATGGGAAGTCTCCCCCCTCAAGCCCTCTCTCTCGTATGGTTGAAGAAAAGGAAGAAAATGAGTGAATCTCGCTGAAAAAAAACGCAGTTATAGCGCTCGTGCCATGCCTTTCGGTGTGCAGCCCGGCTAAGTGTGCCAAATCAGCGCTGCTGATCGATCGCAGCCGCGGCCGACGAATGTGCCGCGGCATGACTTCGGCAGCGGTGCCGCGTCGGCATGTGCCGCGCACACGCAGATGAAGGTTTGGCCGATAAGTGCAACACGGTGTGCCGCGCCCGACGAGTGTGCCGCGGCAATGACTTTCAGCAGTGCCGCGCCCACGCATGCATCGCCTTACGAAATCGACAATGTTTGTGCCGCGGCGCACATTCCTTGTGCCGCGGCGCACATTCCTTGTGCCGCGGCCCACACCCCCCCCCCCCCCTGGGTCCCAAAATGATGAAAAATGATCCGGGAAGAGAATAAAAGCAATAGGAATCAATATTTGGGAAACAATAACATGAAATTGAAGTACGGAAATCCCAAAACGGTCCGAGGTACACAACCAAAATCGAACAAGGAACAAATTCCCTAAACTTATAGGAGATTACAAAAACGGCCCAAAAATCTGAAAATCACGATACAACGTCGGATTAACAATCCGAAACTCACAACATGCTCTACTCAACCATACGAACTCATGGAAATAGGAAAATGATGAAATCGAACGAGTTTAACGAGAGTCAAACACACATGCGATAAAATATAACTCAAAATGAAATTACGTAAAAACATCTCCGAGACTCATCCCGACGGAGAAACTTCAAGAACAAAATAGATTCAGAATTCCAAAACAGTGCCAAGCGAGTTTTCCGAAACGAATATACACCGAAAATAGAAATTACCAAAAATAGAAAACACGGATATTACATATAGATCTTAATACTATCTAAATTTTAAGACCAAAAAAAATTGTTACAACATATTAATGCCCCATCCATACATCCATACAATTACTAGAGACTTGGAAAGAAAAATGTAAGTGAAAAAATACATATACCTAATCTAAATATGGATCAAATACATGTACTTTTTTACTTTCATCTTGTTATGAAAGGAGTATATAATACAATATCCACCCATAAAAGAAAATTTATCCAAAGTTAAAGATGTGCTAATTATTTGCTCGGGTTGTCCTTATCGAATGGAGGTTGATTAGTGAATGCATGTCAAAGAGGGTATAGTCATAAAAATACTAACTACTCTGTATAAAATGTGGAGTGTGTATATAGGTTCAAGCGGAATGTTCATTAAGACAAAAACAAACGTCAATACAAAGTTAGAACAGTCATATCCTCTTCGAGGAGGGGGATTGTGTCCATAGGAGGATCATCTCAAATACAAGATCTAGGAGACTATTGATTTCCTTTTTCAGCCAAAAGATATGCACATCTATTGATGCTACACTTGTTTATGTATCAATGTGCCATCCCGAGGCTTATATAATATAAGCAGATACACCTTTCTAAGAAAGCGTCAAACGGGTCAAGTCGATGTATCATTTTTAAGGAAAAGTTTGTAGATGATGTCCGAATTAATTTCAATTAATCTTCCATGATAGTCATTAGCTTCCCAATCATAATCGAAACATGTCCGATGTAAATTCCACGACCAAGTTGCCTCCATCATCTCGGTTTAACCCACTCGTAGCCGCACTATTAGGATTTGAAAGCACACTTCCATCGTGTTCAGCTTTAAAGAGCCCATTCTTGCCTTTTTCCACACATGTTATGTATATTTGGCCGCAATAGGTCTGTTCCTTGGAGGGTAGACTTCGTAGATGTCGAACTATATATCCAACCGATGCGGAACGACCTCCTCCAGGCTTACCACAGCAAATGGGTCCTCCCCACTTGGCCCAGGGGCTGAATGAGCAGTGCTCCTGCACCATCCACCCACCCTTCGAGGACCGCTCACACACCCGGGACGACCTCCTCCAGGCTTACCAGCGACCAAAAGGGTCCTCCTCTCTTGGTCCCAAGGACTAGATCGATGCCCCTGCACCATCCACCCACCCTTCGAGGACCGTTCCCACACCCAGATCCAATACGAATTTGATGCAGGCTGTCAATGCCTTGAGCCCAACTCCACCTCAAAACTCAGGTTATGAGTGGAGGTTTGCTCAGCGCATTTAAACCTCAACAGCCTTGCATATCCAACTGATGTGGAACGACCTCCTCCAGGCTTACCACGACCAATGGGTCCTCCCACTTGGCCTAGGGGCTGGATGAGCAGTGCTCCTGCACCAATATATTAGATAAGATGATCGAGCAAAGTGTGAGGTGGAGTAGGCAAACTTTATTAGTGGACACCAACACATATAGAAAACACATAAAATTGAACTAACATGATTTGAAGCCATATATCAGATAAGATGGTCGAGAAAATTGTGAGGTGGAGTAGGCAAACTCCATTAGTGGACACCAACACCTATAGAAAGCACATGAAATTGGACTAACACGATTTGAAGCCAAATGATAAAAGAAAGGCTTTACACATTAGGCTATGCTAGCATAGAAATGTATCACAATTCTCAACCAGTAATTAAGAAAGACAAATTGCACACCAAAATACTTTAGAAGTAGAAAAAAACATTGTGAGATCACACGAAGAGGTATAATACGAATTGGAGTAGGTATTACTGTAAAGTCAACATAGGATGACAATATTTGAATAGATATTTGTAATTTCCCTACCTTTCATTACATTATATACATGTTTTATTATTGAAAGAAGACGGCTTGTCGATTAAACAAATAATGATAGTCTTGTTTGGTAAGTAGGGATTATAGCGGTGGAAGGGGAACTTATCCAAGTTCTCAAATGAGGGAAGAAGTCCGAGATGGAGGAGGTAGCATGAGAAATTAAGGGAACTAAAACGGAAGAACTGCAGGTTTGGTAACTTGTACAGTTCACCCACACGCTTTAGCTCTACTAAAAAATTATCGATTAATAGGTCTTTCATAATGAGACCTACCTATACAATAACAAATACCTTAATTCTAAAAGTTTTGGATAGTCGTGGCTCATAGCCCATTCATGATATGGATGCTTCCCTCTCTTAGGGCACGACCGAGGACCACCAAAATGGCTAGAAATCGGAAGAGGTAATATGGAAGGAGACTTTTCGAAAGCTAAAGAATTGATTATTGCTCAACTAAAAATGGACGAATAAGAAGCATAATAATTAAAAAGAGAGCTAAAAATAGAATATTGATGTTGGTCCCTAGAATAAAGAAACATGTGCTAAAGATTGAACTTGTACTACAATGAGAAGGTAATTCTAAATTCGCGTCGGGAGTAACTTCGGACCTTGTAACAACGATGTTTTGGTTAAGCTTGCTCCATTTCGTAATATTCGCCTCCCACTGAAATATCATGAAACTCAAATTAAGAAAAAAGTCAAAATAACCAAATACTATCTCCGTTCTCTTATAACTGCAACATTTGGAATTTTACGTTTGTCAATGCGCAACTTTAATTATTAATATCTTCAATTCTTTACTTTTAAAAATTATAAAAAGTTGATATTTTGAAAGTATACTTCGAGGTGAATCTAACAAGATCTCACATGACTATATTTTTTCATATGTATAAATCACAAAAGATGGTCAAAAGAGAATATGTGAACGGTGTAATAATCAACACGTTACAATAATAAAAGAACGAAGGAAGTACAAAATAAAGAACAACACCGAGACAAAAAGACGGGTGGATGACATGACGTGCCGGTTGTGGGCAGCACTATCTACTCCAATCATGTTGATATATGGACTTGTAGGCGGGTTGTCGGGCAACAATGTTGGCTTCATTCATGTAGGCGAACAGGTGGACAGTGTATGTGACCGTTACAGCTCATCTTGTCAAGTGTTCTTCCAGCTATTCACTAGAGCTGAATAATCTTTATTCTTAGTTAAGCTTGTCAAGTAAGTTATCTAAGTGGAAAAAAAAAAAAAAAAGTTATTGCTGTATTATATATATATAATATTTTTTTCGTTTGCACTTTTTACACTACTCGCACAATTCTTTTTGTCAATCTCTTGTGAAAGTCCAGATAGGTATTAGTATGGTAGATTTAGTAGTGCTAAATAATTTTACTAGTATTGGGAAAAACCGGATAAGACTACACTTTGAATTGTTCATACCAACCACGGTTCCTGCCATAAAGATTTTCGAGAACTGTTTGAGGACTGGAAAAATATTTCGGGTAAATAGTAACAGCCAGATATTTTTACCATTTGCCACTGACCCTCCCTCCATTCCTCCCTCACGCCAGTGCAGATTTCTAAGGAATGAGAAATCCCTATAATTCCATCAACTTTTGTCAAGATTTTTCACGTGTTCGGGTTGGTTCATAAATCATAACATTAATTCAAAACAGAATCGAGCCATAATAACCCAAAAACTCGTATATCGCAAGAAAATCTTCAAATCATCCGCTTTATCAATACACTGCGTAAAACAAAAAGGTCTACTACTCGTAATATAAAACTTAACCACCCAATTACCTGCTATGTGAAGATCAATAGAGATAAAACTAAAAGGACCAGACTTTGGCTGCCAAACCAATCTTAGTCCAGTTACATCTTCATCTTGCCAGGACTCTCATCAATTGGTAATGATGTGTCTGTCATCCGCTAATCGGATGTAAAAATCAAAATTGAAGTTACATTACACAGAGTTCAATCCCTGAAAATATCATATCAGACTCCCGGAACCCTGTTCACTTTGACTGGTGTGCTTGATTCCCATACTTGTTAAACCCCGCGGAAAAAAAAAAAAAAAAAAAAAAGGGGAAACAGATTATGCAGATTTCAACTTGGCAGATGTGGACGCGAGATGGGATAGTGTCTTGTGACCGACAAACATTAACAACATTCCAAGTAAGCCGAGTGCCTTCAATGTTGTGAAGAGATCCAACTGCGAGTGGAGAATACATATTTTGAAGTCACATTTTGACCGAGAAGATAATAGAAATTGAGCTTTTAAATGTTCATGAGAGCAATTTTCTTTTTTTTTTTTGCTTCACTGTTATAAGAGCAT
Source organism: Orobanche coerulescens (assembly GCA_033398695.1). Lineage (NCBI taxonomy): Eukaryota > Viridiplantae > Streptophyta > Magnoliopsida > Lamiales > Orobanchaceae > Orobanche > Orobanche coerulescens. Next base: position 17,891,911 of record CM065801.1, read on the forward strand.
TTATACGACGTTACGTACAACATAACAAAATTTGTGGGTATAAGAGCTTATAACGATAGCAAAAATTTAATTGGCAAAATGAATCAGAATTTTTCCTTGCCGAATAGATTGTTTTTCAAGTAAGAATATGTCGATAACAGTAAATGGTTGAAACAATCTTTGAGATGATGGATATATACAACAAAATGCAACACGAATAATTTCAACTGTTATGCTGGTGGTACAGATCGATACAAGTGATAAAGAGAGGGTATAGCCATATAAGGTGAATCATTTGTGTATAAAAGACCAAACTCAGATAAAATAATATCTTGGACTACAGATTTAAGTAACAGGTTTATCAATATTTGAATACACAGAACACAGAGCGAAGTAAGATACAAGTTAAATGAATTCTATATATAGAAACAATATGCACCCCAAAAAATGTTAAAATTTAAACCAGGGAAAAATACAAACCTTGAACCAGAAGAGTGCATAGAGTGCTAGAACTACAGCAATGCCCAGATGGAAGAGAGTGGCAAAAATCGCAGGTACAGTAGACGTAGGAAAACTCTTAAGGTTAGCACGAAGGTACACGAGCTGCAGGGAAAAATGAAGCATATACAACTTGTTAGCATCATCCCCATCAAATACTGGCTTAGATAATTTCCAATTATGCGCCTGTGTGTGTGTGTGGGTGGGGGGGGTGGGGGGGGGGGGGAACTAAAAATTGTACCCCAGCCAAGAAACCGAAAAATGGCAAGAGAACTAGGCCAAGGAAAGCAATAGAAAGCTCTCTAGGGGGTCGCTTCTCTGGAGCCTTGAAAATGTGAGCTATCTCTGCCTTAGGCCCATATCTGGAGTATGGGTTGATGGGTTGTGGAGGAGGTCGGGCTGCCTTCTCAGGTGCATCTGGAAGGTCCAATTCAACGTAGCCCAGAAGTTGCAAGAAAGAGTTCTCCTGAAAAGACAGAACAAAAAAAAAAAATTCAAATAAAAAATGTGAGGCATTTTTTATAAAGTTGAATGTATAATGCTTTTGCTTCAAAAAGCATTTACCATGACAGTGTCCCCGACAGTAAGTTGAATGTCATATCTCCCAGATAAATAGAAAAACTTCTCAACCAAGCCCAGAAAATCCTACAAGATATTTGTAGAAAATATTATATATATATATAAGTTAAAATTGGAGAAGTGTTGCACGTCTGAAGTGAAAGAATGCATTACAGCAAGTGCAGCTGCTAGGAAGAATACACGACCTAATTTCTACCTAACAACAACAACAACATCTAAGCCTTAGTCCAAAATGATTTGGGGTCGGCTAACATGAATCAAACTTTGAAACCGTCAATGATGGTTACATAAATAACATAAAAGGAAAAAAAAAAAAAAAGGGGGAAAAGTAGAGAAAAAAACAAATAAAAAAAAGAGAATGAATGTTAAAAAAAGAAAAAAAAAATGAAAAATCCTGAAAAATAAATTAAAAGATAACATGAAATAAAAGAAAATAGGAATAAAAATACGGATAAAAAAAAAAGGAATCAGATTCCATCCACCATCCATATTCTTTCCCGCCACATTTGCCTCTCCATGAATAAAAAACTTGAAGACAAACATGTAGCAAGGAGTAACAAAGACAACAAAAGGTGTGGCCTAGATGGAGCCATAATCTAATTCAAAGTCACAAGGTTGAGAAAGTAATCGAGCACTTACTAGAATTATCTCAAACTTTTTCCCTCTGTTTCCCACCAGGAAGATGTGTTCAACTCCACTTTCATGTCTCAGTTTGATAAATGCCTGAATAGAAAAATATAATAATATTCACAAACGCATGACTAACAAAGAATACAGTTAACAAGAAACTAGAATGACAACCTGGTGAGGCCGGAAAGCATTTCCGAAAGGACTGGTCAAGCCAAATGATAACTTCAACTTCTGGAGGTGATTAGCTGACAAAGTAACAGCATTCTCTCCTGGTAAATCCAGCCTGGATTACAAAAAAGCAGTGTAAAAACAAATTCGGTTTAGGCCCTCATGCTACACATCATAAATTCCTAAAGACGGATATTATAGATCATATATGACTAATCATAAGCAATTAGTGGGACTCGGGCGCGATAAAGAAAGAGATTTAATAGGACACAGAGCAACAAAAGTGCGAGAAACAGCGATGAACTGCAAGGAAAATAGATTAAATGAAAAAGAAAAAAATTGAATAAATTAAAAAATGAGAATTCCATTGCTTATGGGAAGAAAATACTATGGAACATAAAATACAGAAAGTGTAGATGTAAGGGAGTCCACAAAAAAACTAACCAAAAAAATAAAAATAAAAAATCAAGTAATATAAATAGATTAAGTTAAGAATGTACTTCTTCTGAGTTTCCGCATTCCCAAGATCACTGTCAAGAACTGCAATCTCTGCATTGTCGATCTTAATGGCTCCAGTCACATGAATAGGTACTTTAGTCCTCCCTCCAGTTGCATAGTTTTTCCTATTTTCTGGGTCCTCAAATACAATCTACCAATTGTGAACTAGTGATATCAGAACATGGTAGAAAACAGAACATTGGCTTCACTAAACAAAATAGTCAAGGCAGAGGATATTAAGCTAGGTACCTCAAAAGAGAAAACATAGTTTCCAACATCAATATCTGTTGGCAATGTTTCTAATATATGCACTGCATTCTCAGGTTCAAACTTAAGCCTCTGCATCATGGAAATCCATAATCCTTATCATATACAAAACTCTAACTTCTTATGCGCGCGCACACACACACACACACGTGCGCATGCACACAAACACCTACCTGATCAACGATAGAAGCATCCTTAGAACCAGAAACAAATATCTGCATGAGCTTGACTGTAAGAGACGGAGCAGATGAACCCAATACAGTACTGACCTTAACCTGAAAAAAAAGTGTCATGAGCTAGAATACAGGCCTGCACAGGCGGAGCGTTGCAGAGAACAACTTAGGTAGAAGACTCTAACCAAACAATTACGTCTATCAATTATATTAGATCAAAGCTTAAATCTTTGTTTTCTTATACACCAATCAAAATCACAAAACCTAGAAAATAAAATAAGGAGAATAAGATGAAAGAAATGTTGGGTATAAACGGATAAATCAAAAGAACTTAGGGCAGAAAACTATCAGGATGGCAGACCTTAAGTTGATCTTTCTTGGTGACTGAAAGGACAGTAGCCGGAAATGACATAATCAGAGGAATTGATCCCCTGGAGAAAAACAACAAATGTGTTGGAAACATTTTGGACAATGACAGTATAAAATTTAAAAGGAGCAGCTACAACTAAACTTCTCAATTTAAAAGCCAATTCAGAGAATATCTTTTCATGACAAAATTACAAGGGGAGGGAATCTTAAGGAACAAAATACAGCAAAAGATTTCTGTAAGAAGGAAAACTACGTGGAACACTTGCCTAATGTTTTCCAAGCAAGCCAAGGCATTGATTTGGCAATACAAATCTTTCGCACTTCCAGGAATCCCAATGCCAAGGAAAAATTTGGCCAAACCCAAGATTTTCTCCCCTGGAAGCTGCAATTGGCAAACCACTTATTTCAAAAAATCTCAAGAAAGACAAATAAATAAGAAAAAATGCAAACGTCGCACAACTAAAACCTACTTATATGTAAACTTACATTTAAATTTTTGTTGGTGACTTCTGCAAAAGCTGTTATTCCACGGACGACTGATGCGGAAGCCGAAAGAGGACCCTGATGCCCACGTGCATCAACAAGTTTCTCGTCAAAGTAACATGTCCCATCATCTAAAAAAGAAGAGCGGAATTGGATTCCAAAACAATGTGCAAACTTAGATTTAATAGAGATAACAAGAGTCAATGTGCTAGTATTGTTGTTGGATTCAGCATATAGAATAAAATGTTTAGTATTATAAATCCAAAATCATAATTCCAGGTAGGATTAAAATCAATTTGGCGGCATCAATTTCAAATCACAGTTACTACCAATCAATTGGTGAGCATGGAGGCTCTTATAACATAGCAACGGTCAGAGAGAGGGAGGGAGGGAGGGAGGGAGAGAGGGAGAGAGAGAGAGAGGGAGCGAGAGAGGGAGAGAGGGAGAGAGGGAGAGAGGGAGAGAGGGAGAGTTATGTACCATATCTTTCAATACCATCAAAAAGCTTCAAGATGTCATTTTTCAAAGTAGCAATCTGGCACGGGAAGTAGACTTGGATCAGAATGCTAAAATAAAGAAGAGAAATTACCCATGTACAAAGGTTATAATGGAAAAGAATCATAAAAAATCAATACAAAGCCATAATGGTTCATATTAATATATTATCATATATTTCACATATTCATGGTCAACGTTCGGAGAAACACATTACTGATTTGATAATATTTTAAAATATTAGGAGCAGCCAGCAGGCATCAATAGAATACTCTATAGTAAGAATATAGGTAAAATGATAAAACAAATCAGAATCTTCATCAAAAAGAAGCTCAATAAGTTAAGAAGCTTTCACGTTGATATACCCTTAAACCAACTGAATGAGAGTAACTGCATCATTTATTTCTCTTCAGCATTTGTATAAAGGAAGTTAAAGGCAGTGCTGATTTTATCAAACACTGTAACAGCTTGTTAGTAATAAAACGAACATAATTAACACTCACCATAGATTGATCAATCTCAGCAGACGCTAAAGAAATAACTCCAGCCAGGGATTCAAGCGCTATCCCTGAAAAAAAAAATCACATGATAAAGAACAATAAAAAGATGACAAATCACGTTTAATTAAAAAAAAATGTAAGTCGAGACAACGGAAGAAACCAACAGAAGATGAAACAATATTTAGTGAGCATGTATAACTTAAATATAGACATGGAATATTTACCAGCAGCATCATTACTAGACTCTAAGTTGTTAGAACTAAGACGCCACCTCCCATCACTCTGACTGAGAGACTGGCAGGAACAGGCAACACATTAGGCATTCGGAAATATTAATAGAGTAGTAGTAGCAGCAGCTTTTGCAGATAGCATAAATTACTGATCGACAATATGCAACATATCAAGAGTTTCACCTTTATAGAGCGAAAAATTTTATCAGCATCATTAAGTTGAACATCCACTTCAGAAGCCTGATCCTGATCTCCAAAAAAACAATATGAGAAGCCAAATTCAACACAGCATAAAATTTGCTTAAGCCAAAAACAAACTAAATCAAGAGGACAAGTAACAGGAAAAAATAGTAAAACTAAAACTAAAATAAAATTAAAATGGGGATAGCAACTAAATGCTTCACCTTATAGCTAAAAAAGTATAGCAATCATGTTGAATATACACTTGTGTTAACACATCAACCATCCTTCTTTGTCATAGATCAGGTTTTATTAAATCTCGCCGTACTACTGGATGAAATAGGCTTTTAACTGATAGCGCTTAACGATGAAATCATGTTACCTTCACAAGGACTAAACCTCCTACAGAGTAGTAGTAATCAATGAGTGAATTGGCAGCATTTAGATGATCTTTAAGTCTAGATTCAGCTCCCTGCAGAAAAAGATAGATATGCAGGCAAATATATTTTCACTTCAAAGGAGTATATTCAAGAAAAAGAAGCAGATAAGGAAAAGTTCTAATACCGTAAAAGCCTCATTCTTGAGCTCACACTTCAGTATGCCATTAACTCTTAATGCATCAAATAAATCCTTTGCAGCTGAAGAAGCAGACAATAGGGTGCTCGCTACAGATGCACAGGCAGGAGTTCTAACATCAGGCTTCTTTTCAATCCCAAGAACTTCAAATGTCTTTAATGCCTCATATGTCTCTTCCAGGCTGGAAAGAGTTACAACCAGGTGAGACTGGCGACTATCGTAAACCACTAATGTCAAATTTATGCTTATCGCTTCATGTTGGAAAAAAAAAAAAATCAACTTCATGAGATGTACAAAGGCCACAAAGACATAATGATTGCACAAATGCTGTCATTTTGATTTGCACCATGTAAATAATGGGGGGAAATTGCTTCCAAATATCAATGCAAATTCAAATTACATGGCATTATGCTTATATACAGTAGACATCCCCCACTTCTTTCTCAATACTACTCTACAAACAGTGGGAAATAAAACACATGAAAGGATACAGGATATCCAGCACAATGAAAATGGACGTGTATATATTCAAAACTAAACTCACATATATACTGAGAATCATTGAAATTCATTACAAAAACAACTGTTCTTTTACCAGAGGCTAACAATACATTGAATTAAATTAGCTCGAAAAAAAGGCTAGATGCTGCTCAAAATAGGAATTTGAATATATGTGTTCATTTAGCATGGTGGACAGTATCCAGAAACACAGATCTCCGTATCATCACTACGTAAGAAATATAAACATTAAGAGACTCAATTATAAGACATTCCCCTTTCCCGTCCGCGATTACAACCACAGACAGCGTCAATTTCCCCCGAAATCACATCAGCAATAATAAAATCAAAACATTCGACAGGGAAAGTCTCACAAAAATGTCAAACTGCAAGAACATACAAATACGACCAACCATGCACGCCCGAGAGGGGATGAGTTTATAAGAAAAGATTTAAGACCTTCCAAAAGATCCGCCGGCGGTAGAAAACAGCTCCAATGCGGCAGATCGATGAGATTCGGACACAGGCTTGAAGATAGCCGAATCACATCTCCAAGCCAACACCAAAAACGCCACAACTAGAAATCGTAAATCTCGGGCCATCTCTGAGGAAATTATTGCACCAATGAGATATGATCAACGAATTGGAAAACCGAAAAAAAATCAAAATAAGAAGGATAGCTTGCTTACTGTAGAGAAGAATTTACGAGTCTCCTTTCCAGTGCGACTAAAGGCTCAGTTTGAGGAGAGGGAAGCTGTTTTCAAGACTGTGGTCTACGATGAGTGACGTATTCTGAAATCCCAAATTTGCCCTCCTTAAGTGGGCTTCTAAACCTGGGCCCGCCCAAGCACTTCGTTTTTTTTTTTTAATTCAAAGCACTTTGCTTTGTGATTTAGAGGCCGTTTGGATAGTCTTTCTTTCTTGTAAAAGCAGAAGGTAAAAGCAGAAGGAGACGCAAAAGTCAAAAATAGAAATAATTTTATTTTGTGCAGTGTTTGGATGGGTTTTTAGAAAAATAATTTTTAATAAAAATGTGTATGGAGGCATTAAAGTCAAAAATGCTTTGAATTACTTGATATTTATTTATGTATATAATAAAAAAAATCTTTTAATTTTTTATATATACCCCTAATTTTTACTATGCATATATTGAAAAACATAAACCTTTAATTTTTTTTGATATATACTCATAATTTTTAATATATACATATATTAAAAATATATTTTTTAATTTTTATATATACACTAAATTTTTAATATATACATATTTTAATGCACATAAACCTTTAATATTTTTTATGTATACCCATAATTTTTAATATATACATATATTAGAAATATAATCCTTTAATTTTTGTGATAAATAGCCCTAATATCTAATATAGATATATTAAAAATTATAATATTTTAATTTTTTGTGACAGATATACATTATTTTGAGAAAATAAAAAAATTAACATGTAACTTTAAAATCTCTATAAGAAAAATATATGTAATATGTCAGTCCTGTGCTCTAGATAATATGAAATCATTAAAGTAATTTGTTGGAGGCATAGTCCACTCGCAAATGAGGGGAATTCTTGTTGGAGGCATGTAGCGTGGGTTCGATTTCGTTATCAGTTGACATGTACTCAGATCCTGGTTACTGAGGCACATCTCGCGATTTAACCGGTGGTAGGGAAGAGAGACCCCAAAACTACGACCCCCAGGATTCAACCTGGGTCATCAAAAAAAAAAATTAAAGCAATTTGTTTACACTATCGTCGTTCCCGTCATGAATACATTTTGCAGATTAGACCGATAATAAATTATGGAGATTTTTGTGATTTTAAAATAGTCATGCTTTTTCCTTTTTTTTTAAAGCAAACCCAAATTCCTTCTAAAAAGTGGTAGTTTTTAATAAATTATGTAGATTTTTGTGATTTTAAAATAGTCATGCTTTTTCTTTTTTTTTTAAAAGTAAACCCAAATTGCTTCGAAAAAGTAATTTTTTAGCTTTTGAGCTGCTTCTGCTTTTTTCCAGACGCTGAATAAATAATAAAAGTATTTCTTCTCGAAAGCAAAAGCCAAAAATAGCTAAAAAGAGCTCATTCAAATGGGCTCTTATTAAGGCTTTTAGCGGCTATTTTGGAGAATCGCTCGAGAATTGTCCGATAATACTCAGCGATATTCACCCGAAACGTTAGTGGTCCGGATATTGGTACCAAAATTAAAACAGAAATCGATAAGGACCGAAATCGGTAACCCGGTAAAAAAACCGGTATTTTTTCATAAACATACATTGTACAAATATTGTATAGCGTATTAGTACATATAGAAAAAATAAGTTTAAAAGACATTTATCTCTTAATTTTCTTGGCATACATTTGGAAAAAAAACCTCAATTCTTGTTTCGATTATGAGGTTTTGGTGATTATGGCTTTCAATGATTCAAGATACCCAAGAACCTACCTGAAATATTTGGGACCGATACTCACCCGAAACGTTAGCGGTCTGGATACAAGTATTGAAGTTGGGACCCGAAACCGGTAAGAATCGAAACCGATAATACTCGATACATTAACGGTCCAGACCCGAGAAGACAATACTCGAACCGAACCGAACCGAAAACAACCCTAGGCTCTTATAGACACTTTGGAGAGGAACACGAGATTAGAAAATTTTAAGATTTAAAGAGGCTGGTAATGTACGGATCAAATTTTAATTTTAATGGATTTCGGGATAAACGTGAACTATTGTTTATAAATCAAACTATTTATGATTATATATATATATATAATCATATATGATTTTATAATTAAATATATTAACCCTAAGGTTAAAGAAATCAAAATATACATTATAAAATAGCTACACATAGATACCTATATTACATTAATAAAATTATAAATTATAAATATTCTAAATTATATATCTTAAAACTAACATTATATATCCAAAGAAAATGAGAATCAACTAACATTTTTAAACATAAAAATAAACCTATAAAATTTTAATATAGTATCTAAGTTAAAAATAAAATTAATTTATATATATTATAAAAGTTGAGTTTTTTTTTGCACCAGAACGATTTATCCTACGTGTCATTTTGTAGATTTTTGAGCAATTTTTACTTTTTTAATTACTATCACTTATATTGTGTATATTGTCATCAATAAACACTTTAATGCCTTAATTATATGTTACCTTTCCCTTAATTATTTTGCTAAATTTATACATAAAAAAATTTCGATTTAACTTTCCTTAAATTGTTTACGCCTCTTATAATTGCTAACTTTCGGATCATATTAATTGTATGTTTAGTTTTTCACATGTTAATAAATGCGTTAATTAAATAATATATTTATGTTCTCACATGTCTAATTTCTTGATTTTAATATTTCGTATAAGTTTACAGTTAATAGTTTAATTACGAGTAGTACTATATTTTAAATGCATTCATAAATTGGGAATGGCGATAAATAAGGATTTCTGATTTTTTTTGTTCCCTTTTGATCATACTGTGTTAGAATTGTCAATTTTATTAATAAATATCCGTATATTATATTAAATTAAGTTTTTTAAGCTTTCTCATTGATTTGACTTATAATATTATTAGGATCTTTGTATATTTTCTGAATTTTTTTATAGTTGACTTATTAATTAATTAATCTTTCGATAACCTATATACTTATAAAACTATCTACATATGTATCTTATACTACATTAATTGAGTTTTTTAACTTTCTCATTGACTTAGTATTCTTTTTTTTTACTATTGACTTATTAGTAATTAATCTCTCTCTCTCTCTCTCTCTAACCTATATATATATATATATATATATATATATATATATATATATATATATATATATATATATATATATATATATATATATACGATAAACGAATAACCTCGTCAAATGAATAATTTTCTTGTAACACCCCCAAAACCATCCGGGATATTACAGCGCCGTAGGTCCCCCGCCGGAACCCACCACGTTAAAAACCATTTCAAAAACGTTCAAAAACGTCAAAAGGCCGATGACGGTAATATTTTAAATACTCAAATATTTACCAAAACATAGTTCTCAAATACCATCATCAAATACTATTTGAAAATACAAGGTGAAATGCCAAATCTCAACAGTTTCAAAATGTACATTAAGCCACCACTTAAACGTACCGACGAAATAGTTTAGGAAATGGTTAACGAACATCCCAAGTTCGCAAAATGCCAAAAAATGCTATTTGAAATACACACGAGTTGGTAAAAATATCGAAAAGCCATTTTGAAATACACACAGAGGATAAAAACACAGTTCAAAAATACACAATTGCAGCGGAATAAAACAACTAGAAAGGAATACTCGATTCTCAAAAATAAGCCACAGCCAGTATCACCCGGGAAGCTCACCCTTCACGACCGCTACTAGCTCGATCTCCGAGTACCTAAAAATAAAGCTCACGACGGGGTCATCCACAATACTCAATAATGATATTGATCACATCATCATAAATAATTACATATCAATGTAATAACAAAGTAAGGATACTACCAACGTAATCTTACCGTCATAACCTTACCAATCCATAGCAATCCATAACAAATCAATCCTTACCATGATCCACATTTCGCATTCTCAAATGACGAAATGAACTCAACAACAATCATTTGTACTGTATTTCAAAATACCAATAATCCTCAAAACATCATTATAACTCATAAGCGTGGAATGAACCATCTGTGCGAAATCCTGTCCGTCGGATTTTACCGTCAAATCTCAATCTGGATAAAACCAAATATACACGATATATCTGTAGATCAACTACCACAAAACAATGATAACAAGTCCTGAAACATCGATGTACAATCCGAATGCTCATACGATCAATAACAATGATCAACCAATAAATCGACCGAGAATATCACTGACATGATAACTCCGATACTACCAACAAAGAATCGAGAATACCATCAACATGATCAACAAAGGATTAAAAATAATCGAGAATACCATCAACAAGGTAAACTCCAAACACGATCAACAAAGGATCAATCAACGACCGAGAATACCATCAACAAGGTAAACTCCAAACGATCACCAATAATGGATCTCAAATAAATAACCCCGACTGTCGAACATACCCCTCGGGCATATGAACAACCAGTCGCAAACCGTCGAACATACCCAATCATAAATGGAGGATGAACGACCAAACAATATGGCTCAAAGATGGACGTCATAGTACGCCCGATTCGGAAATGTGTCCGTGCACATGTCCACCCCGTATACGGAATCCAGGATATACGTGGGACATGTACCTAATTAGCCTCACGAACTACGTCTCGTGTGCACGTTTCAATGTGGAAATATCAACACATAACCATAGTTTGCCGAGCTAAAAATCCTACACAATAACCAATCGGAACGCAGATATGACTCCAGATATATCACGATGCAACATGACAACAAAACTCAAAGAATCACATATCCACTAAGGATCAAAAGACTCACCGAAGTGAACATCAACAAACTGACAATGAAAAGTCGACACGACTAATCAATATCCGAAACAACAATCCTGGGGTCATCATCCCCAAATGAATGATCAACACGATCCACGATCTCAATACATCAGTCCTCAAATCAACATCCCTCAATGAGTAACCAATATGAATTTCATTATACGAAACCTCAACTTACAACATATACAATATTTCAACATAATAATTATCCTCATGACTGAACAAATACTTAAATTACCTCAAGATGAAGATAATATCCTTTCCACGAACAAACCATCATCCCGACAACTTACATTCATAATATCATTGCTATATGAATTATAAATGAAATGAAAGCGAAACCATTCATTAAATATTATAAACTGAACAAGTATAAACTTGCCTCGATACCGATACCACGAATTCGTTACCAATTCCATTGCCTTCGTCTTCGAGCTCCTCAGCCCCGACCAAAAGCAATTTACGAACTCTTCAGCCTTAACCGCAACACAACGATCATAATCCACGATCAAACATCTCAACCTATTGCAATAATCGTTTAATATACATTCGATAATAATCAACAACCGATATAGCCAACCAATCAAACTCAATGGTTCAACGTGTAACACCCCCAATCCGCTCAGGGATATTACACGCCGTAGAACCTTTCCTCAAGGATCTACCAGGCTGGTAACGACATTTAACATCTCGACAATGCCTTCGAGGCTACAATGACTCAGTAGACCGATTTGGTCTTTCCACAAATACATACAACTCAAATACAACTCATGCCCACGCAGGGGACAAAATACAACTCCACCCGTACAACGGGAACAATACAAAGAATGAAAATAAAGTACAACCGAACCAACACACGATGTACGGTTCCTCATGTGATTAGTATCGATCATCTTTCATCATCCTTCGTGCCGACACTTTGTAATGCTCCAAAACCGGAAAGCAAAACAGACATCCACCCCCCGAATACACGGGGCTTAGCAAAACTCCACTGTTTTGCTAGTGCAAATACAAAGTGCAAATACGAGCCATACAATTCACATTCCACGAATAACAATAACCGAGGATCCTCAAAGATCCAAACGAAACGAAAAGTACTTCCCGAGGCAAGGGTTTGAGAAAACATTTCAAAAACGAAATATCATAAATCAATGGAAGTAATTTATAACACAGTTTAGAATGCCATCGAGAGTTTTAATAGAAAACAATTTAGGATTATCAAATCCTACTTTTCAAAACCAAAAGACAAAAGGGGTCACCGCCCAAAGGTTTACTTTACGAAAATGACATTAACCAACCGTTGGGATTTTAGCCCCAAATCCGTAAAACGACTTTTACAAAACCATTGGGATTTTAGCCCCAAATCTCATCAACTCACGGTACACAAGAACGACCGGGAGGTTCGTATCCCAACATCAAAGTCCACAAATAAAGGATTTAAAACAAACAACAAAATACTCCAAAGGCCATCCTAGCCAAGTAAGCCAAACGAACACTTACCTCTTACACACTTAGTCAATGCATGCAATCATGAAAACCATTCGAAAGCACTCATTTCGGAAATGAGCAGTCCCACAATTAGCCTCGAGAACGGGCGGCGAGATACATTCTCGCTCGAGGCCTCATAGGGACCCTACCGAGTTGGCTACAATTACAAAAAAACAAAACCACGCACACGCTAAGCCGTGAGAACAGGCAAAGATACATTCTCACTCGAGGCCTTGCAAGGACCCTAACGAGTTGGCTAGCGATGCAAACTCGTGAAATCCAGGCGGCGATAGATTTCCTCCTTGACCCCGTCGGGCCAACACAAGGTGAGTAAATTACACACAATACACGTTACTCATGCAATACTAACATGCTAAGAATGTAAGTTCATTAAGAATACCCACTAGAGATGGCCATTAACTCGACACCATTACCAAACTCTTCAAAAATACAATAACAAGCTTAAATACTCAAAACACGATTCCATAACTTTAAACAAGAGGAGTATCCTCATAAAATCCTTCAACGTTCAAAATAATCAAATCATAATCAATTCTCAAAACACCGTTCACAAAACTCACGCGTTTTGAAAGAAAGCCTTTAACGAGGCCAAACCGAAATCCTTTTGAAACTTCATTTCAAATAACCAAACAACACACTAATACGATCACCGATCATCATATCCACAAAATAAGCAAAGTATGGGCAAGGTACTTGCCTCGATACCACGAGCACGGAACCACGAACGGATACGGCTCAACCGGGAAGCTTCGGAACGCCCGATGCTAACGAAAAGGAATACGACAACGAACGGAACGGAAGAATCAAGCACGACCGCGAGGAATCGACGAAAATGAACCTAACGATTCGAATAGCACTATCACAACCACTTCTAAACGATTACGGAAAAGGAATACACCCGGAAACCCGCCTACGATTCATGTATATTCATACAAAAATAACAACGAGGGCGGACCACAACCAAACCCTCTCGATTCCATAAAAATCCACAAAATATCCATGAATCCGTAGGAAAACTAAAGATACTAACAATATCAATCGTATACACCATGAATCCACCAACGAAACGGAACGACCTAAGAAAACCCAAAACCCCCAAATTGATCGAAATAGGGTTTTAGAGCATTACCTTGGAAGATTCGAGTACTAAGATCCGTAGAACACGCGTTAGATTGATTATCCGAGCCTCACAACCGAAAAGAAATGATGAAAATCGACCCCCGGATGAAGAACTCTCCCCCTCTATATCTCTCTCTCTCGCGCAGCAGTGAAAAAAATGGGGAAGGAATGAGCTGTTCGCTCAAAACAACACATTTATAGTGCAACACAGCAGAACCTATCGGCCGGCCTATCGGCCGATAGGCCCAACCGATACCCATACGGGATGCCGGCAGTAGAGTCTATCGGCCCCCCTATCGGCCGAAAGGCTCCTGGAAGTGCTCGGCCAAAAACTGAAACGACCATAACTCTCTCGTCCGGACTCCGATTGACTCACCGTTTGAACCATTGGAAAGCTAACTCGATGTTCTATAATATTGCAAAGATTTATAATTTTTGGAGTTACCAAAAATTAATGATGATCTAACAAAGACGAACTCATACTTAGAAAAGTCGTTTAGAAATCCGGAATTCAACAAAACGACACAGAAACCCGAACCTGAATACGAACCGAAGATACGGTTACGAAGTACTCACAAAGACGAATCTAAGAGCTAGTAGGACACACGATTCCGACCACCCGAAGGCTCGAAATTCGACAACGGAAGGTAATTACCCCAAACTTTGGGAAATTACGAAAATGGCCCAAATGCCCGAAAATCACCATACGTGATCGAATAACCAAACCGAAGTTCACAACACGTCTAACAAAGTTAAACGGACTTGCGGGAAACTCGAAACAACAGTTTCGGTCGAGATTCGCAAGAATCGAACTCAAGTGCGGAAAAGTCGCTAAAAAGCACGTAACTCAACGAAACGACACCGAAACGAACTCGGATGTCAAAAGTGTAGAATTAATCATTCTCGAATGACGAAACGGTCATGAGCGAAGTCGTCAAAACGGACTCGACCGAAAAAAAGAATTACCGGAAATCGAAAATTGCGGATATTACATTCTACCCTCCTTAAAAGAAGTTTCGTCGAAACTTAAAACAAGTAGGAGAAGAAATATTCCGCCAGAAAACTCAACGAGACACACAAGAATGCGTAACTAATGCCCAACGGCGAAATGTTACAAACAACGCAAAGGAATATACGGCGTGTAAACACGCTCCACGGTGACCAACACAACGTCGCCGTTAGGGATATAATAAAACCGACAAGTGACAAGCGTCATCAAACGGATACTATAGTCAAGTCAATTATCTGATAATCACAAAACACAACGAACGAAAATCAATATGATTGACCAACCCAACGGTACATCAATCAAAACGCGAGTCAACCGCTGAACAAACACGGAATCCCATCGCCTAAGGGATGGAAGATCGAAAACGAAACTAATTTCCCGAACTGAAGGGAATTACGAAGGAGTCTGAATGCTCAATAATCACGAAACGAGAACAAAAACCGAACAAACAAACGATCGAGACAACAAAAATCGAACAATCATGTCCGAAACACGAAGGATAATAAAATTCAAACAACAACTCCAATGTTCACATCTCGACTCGAGACAATATATGATCCGGTGAAAACAACAGGATGTGCATTCACATAAGATCCACAGGAAAGGGAATAGCAATTGAAAAGTCACAACGACGAACGAGTTATTCCGAAACGATACCACACTCGTTCGATAAACAAAAACAAGGGGCGGACAATCTCAGAAATGTCAACAAACATAAATGAGTCGACAGAGTCGAAAACATAAGAGTTCCAAATCCGATCCACTTCGAATAAAAGAACTAGTAGAACCAGATGATGTCACTCCCAAACAAGGTTCACAAGAATCGAACTGAACCCGAAAAAGTAACATCGATAACCAGATCGACCCACAACAAGACCACAGCTCGTTCGGACGATGAAACTGAAATACCGAACAAGTTCATAAAGTACCAACGAACATGAGCGAATCGATAGACTGGGGAAGAGAAAACACAGAAGTCAAAATAGTACGGGCATTACCTCCGACCTCGTCCACGAAATTCACAAAAACGGGAGCAAGGTAACAAGACATTAAACAATCGACGCATAACGGAACCATCACCGATGCACACGGTCATACCAAATCAAGCTCTAACAGCTCGCACATGCGCGACAACGCAGAAATTGCCATGAGGCGACAACATTCAATACCAACACTCCGCCTCTCACAGGGGCTAGCACAACCAATGTGTGGAAAGCGTCTCAACGCTCACACCGCCAATTCGGTCATACTCGGGAGAAAGTATCAAAAGGACAACGCGAACATCACACATACATACCCAATTCCTCAAACGGGAATGGATAGGTTTTAAAAACGAAAACTTCATTTTGAAAATAATTTAGAAGAACACCGATTGATCTTGAGTATCATCTTTCAAAAAAAATACAAACGTGAAACATTGTTATCGAGACATTGGAGAACCATTTCGCATTTGATAAAAATGAAGACACTTTCTCTTAGTGAAAACTTTCAAATTATTCGACCCTCGGGTCTAAATAAAAGTGTTGAAAATATCTCAAAACATTTTGGTCCTCGAGGTAGAAAATTTTTGAAATACATTGTGGCATCTAGGATGTACCACAAGAAAATAACTCATTTGAAAAGTATGTCTCGAAATTTATTTTTCTAAGATACTCAAGGTTTTCAAAAAAATCCAATAGCCGTAATGCCCAAAACTCACACATACCGACGTTCAATGAAACAACTCCTAGCACACGCATCAAAACGTTTAAAATCAAGACAATACATGTCTTTAAACGAAAATAAACGATAAAATACCACATTCGTAACAAAACCGGATAAAATACCCTCCATGGCTAGTGAACAAGTCGAACGTGTATAAGCACAAAGCTTCCACAAGAGACTTGTAAAGCGTGCAAATCGATTCAAAATCATCAACAACGAGAAAAACAACAATAAAAAGACATCACAACGATTTACACTCCTCGTATAAATCAAATACGAGAGTCGACTAAATACATATCGTGAAATCAAAATTCACATAAAATTCCACCACTTAACAAATAATCATAAAAATAGCTCGTGTCACACGAGGCACAACACAAAGAAGGGAGACTTACTTCCACAGTCGCACGAAGATGATGATCGCCCACGATACTAATCACGACCAACAAACTCAAACGACGCGTCGCGACACGACTACCAAACTAAATCCGACGAGACAAAACTCAATAGACACCATCGATCCGACAGCCTAGGTTTTCACAACCTAAGCTCGATACCATTTATGTAACACCCCAATCCGCTCAGGATATTACACGCCGTAGAACCTTTCCTCAAGGATCTACCAGCCGGTAACGACATTTAACATCTCGACAATGCCTTCGAGGCTACAATGACTCGATGACCGATTTGGTCTTTCCACAAATACATACAACTCAAATACAACTCATGCCCACGCAGGGACAAAATACAACTACACCCGCATAACGGAACAATACAAAGAAATGAAAATAAAGTACAACCGAACCAACACACGATGTACGGTTCCTCATGTGATTAGTATCGATCATCTTTCATCATCCTTCGTGCCGACCACGTGTTATGCTCCAAAACCCGAATGCAAAAACAGACATCCACCCCGAATACTCGGGGTTAGCAAAACTCCACCGTTTTGCTAGTGCAAATACAAAGTGCAAATACGAGCCATACAATTCACATTCCACGAATAACAATAACCGAGGATCCTCAAAGATCCAAACGAAACGAAAAGTACTTCCCGAGGCAAGGGTTTGAGAAAACATTTCAAAACGAAATATCATAAATCAATGGAAGTAATTTATAACACGCTTTAGAATGCCATCGAGAGTTTTAATAGAAAACAATTTAGGATTATCAAATCCTACTTTTCGAAAACCAAAAGACAAAAGGGGTCACCGCCCCAAAGGTTTACTTTCTGAAAAATGACATTAACCAACCGTTGGGATTTTAGCCCCAAATCCGTAAAACGACTTTTACAAAACCATTGGGATTTTAGCCCCAAATCTCATCAACTCACGGTACACAAGAACGACCAGGAGGTTCGTATCCCAACATCAAAGTCCACAAATAAAGGATTTAAAACAAACAACAAAATACTCCAGTGCCATCCTAGCCAAGTAAGCCAAACGAACACTTACCTCTTACACACTTAGTCAATGCATGCAATCATGAAAACCGTTCGAAAGCACTCATTTCCGGAAATGAACAGTCCACAATTAGCCTCGAGAACAGGGCGGCAGCATACATTCTCGCTCGAGGCCTCATAGGGACCCTACCGAGTTGGCTACAATTACAAAAAAAACAAAACCACGCACACGCTAAGCCGTGAGAACAGGGCGGCAGCATACATTCTCACTCGAGGCCTTGCAAGGACCCTAACGAGTTGGCTAGCGGTACGAAACTCGTGAAATCCAGGGCAGCAGCATAGATTTCCCTCCTTGACCCCGTCGGGCCAACACAAGGTGAGTAAATTACACACAATACACGTTACTCATGCAATACTAACATGCTAAGAATGTAAGTTCATTAAGAATACCCACTAGAGATGGCCATTAACTCGACACCATTACCAAACTCTTCAAAAATACAATAACAAGCTTAAATACGGAATACACGATTCCATAACTTTAAACAAGAGGAGTATCCTCATAAAATCCTTCAACGTTCAAAATAATCAAATCATAATCAATTCTCAAAACACCGTTCACAAAACTCACGCGTTTTGAAAGAAAGCCTTTAACGAGGCCAAATCAAATCCTTTTGAAACTTCATTTCAAATAACCAAACAACACACTAATACGATCACCGATCATCATATCCACAAAATAAGCAAAGTATGGGCAAGGTACTTGCCTCGATACCACGAGCACGGAACCACGAACGGATACGGCTCAACCGGAAGCTTCAACGCCCGATGCTAACGAAAAGGAATACGACAACGGACGGAACTAAGAATCAAGCACGACCGCGAGGAATCGTGAAAATGAACCTAACGATTCGAATAGCACAATCACAACCACTTCTAAACGATTACGGAAAAGGAATACACCCGAAACCCGCCTACGATTCATGTATATTCATACAAAAATAACAACGAGGGCGACCACAACCAAACCCTCTCGATTCCATAAAAATCCACAAAATATCCATGAATCCGTAGGAAAACTAAAGATACTAACAATATCAATCGTATACACCATGAATCCACCAAACGAACTAACGAATCGGAAGAAAACCCAAAACCCCAAATTGATCGAAATAGGGTTTTAGAGCATTACCTTGGAAGATTCGAGTACTAAGATCCGTAGAACACGCGTTAGATTGATTATCCGAGCCTCACAACCGAAAAGAAATGATGAAAATCGACCCCCGGATGAAGAACTCTCCCCCTCTATATCTCTCTCTCTCGCAGCGATGAAAAAATGGGGAAGGAATGAGCATTCGCTCAAAACAACACATTTATAGTGCAACAATGAGAACCTATCGGCCGGCCTATCGGCCGATAGCCCAACCGATACCCATACGGGATGCCGTGATGAGTCTATCGGCCCCCTATCGCCGAAAGGCTCCTGGAAGTGCTCGGCCAAAAACCGAAACGACCATAACTCTCTCGTCCTGACTCCGATTGACTCACCGTTTGAACCATTGGAAAGCTAACTCGATGTTCTATAATATTGCAAGATTTATAATTTTTGGAGTTACCAAAAATTAATGATGATCTAACAAAGACGAACTCATACTTAGAAAAGTCGTTTAGAAATCCTAATTCAACAAAACGACACGAAACCCGAACTCAATACGAACCGAAGATACGGTTACGAAGTACTCACAAAGACGAATCTAAGAGCTAGTAGGACACACGATTCCGACCACCCGAAGGCTCGAAATTCGACAACGGAAGGTAATTACCCCAAACTTTGGGAAATTACGAAAATGGCCCAAATGCCCGAAAATCACCATACGTGATCGAATAACCAAACCGAAGTTCACAACACGTCTAACAAAGTTAAACGGACTTGCGGGAAACTCGAAACAACAGTTTCGGTCGAGATTCGCAAGAATCGAACTCAAGTGCGGAAAAGTCGCTAAAAAGCACAGAACTCAACGAAACGACACCGAAACGAACTCGGATGTCAAAAAGTGTAGAATTAATCATTCTCAGAATGACGAAACGGTCATGAGCGAGTCGTCAAAACGGACTCCGACCGAAAAAAAAAGAATTACCGGAAATCGAAAATTGCGGATATTACACAACGAAACCTCGATCATATACATAAAACCAAATAATCCAACTCAACAAATACGAACTCATATCCACAATACAAGCCGTAACTCGATGATCACAAATTAGAATCAATAACCGATCAACAAACACAACAACTCTATAATATCCCGATTAAACACAAATCCGAACAACCAAATCAATCGATCATGAACTCAAAACCACTTAATCCGATAATCATATCAATATCAAATTAAACCAACAAGGGTCTAACATTATCGACTCCAAATTCAATCTTACATACGTATACGAGTACAAGTTTCCTCCTTATAAATTCATAATAAAACTCGTTTACTGATTATCATCATCAATCCGGATAATCCAATTAATTCAATCATTCGATTTGAACACTTGTTCAATACGTGTGAACTTCCAAACTTAAAGGTGAATAATAATCTCATCAAACTCGGAATCATATTCGTATTCCTATACGAATATTGTACCAAAACACATAACTTAGTTCTATATATGAATATTCCATATTCATATCCGAAACACCAACACCTTAAACATATTCATCAAATAATATAATCCAAGAGTTCCTAAATCACAATGATATCAATTCAATCACAATCCTACGAAAATGTATAGAACTTCCCAAGTTCTACCCATTGAAGCAATTTATCGGACACTTTGAGGGCATAATCTAATTTAATCTATTAACGGAGGAATTCTCGAATTTGCTCCACAAAACTTCAAAAATAATGAATGATTCCGAGAATACAATGAAATTCTATCAATAATTTGAGTTAAAACGAATGAAATCGGCCAAAACCTCATGAAACCCCAAAAATCCCCAAAACCAAGGGTTCAAGTGTTCTTACCTTCGATCCGGACGAAACGAGGCGAAAGATGATGTTAGAAATGAATCAAACTTCCAGAAAAATGATGTTCTATGATGCTCCCATTCAAAACCCTCGATTTTTGTCAAAGGATCGCGTAAAACGAAGAAGAATATGGAAATGGCCGAGTGACCCGGTGTTCAGGCCTTAAATAGCCGATTCCTGCCGGGCACTTACGGTCGTAACCGGCCATGGCTTACGACCGTAACCGGCCATCTCAAACCTTCTGCCCAATTTGGCCGACATCCTTACGGCCGTTATCGGCATCCCATTTACGTACGTAAATGGCCTTATGGCCGTACCGAGCCACAACCTTACGGCCGTTATCGGCCAGTCCTTACGAGTCATTGTCGGCCGTAACCGGCCATCCCAGCGAGTCACTACCGGAACACGTGCGGCACTGGCAGGTCCTGCAACTCGGCCAGCTGCCTTATCCGAAATGTCCATCTATGTTTGGCCGTAACTTTAACAATCTGATTTCTAACATCTAAACAATCCTTATTCATAATTTAAGGTGTATATTATCATATTCTCCAATATACGATCCTCCTAACATCAAGAATCGAAACAATTCTACCAAGAACACAAAGAACACTATGATTCTAAAATCATAATCAACATAATCAAGACATAAACCATCATATCCTTCAACATATATTTCATATAGCCTCAATAATCGCAACAACAATACCATAATCATCTTCATACGAATCATTCATCAACAATAACATCAAAATCCGAATTCAATGAGAGGATTATCCAACATACCTCTTAGAAGATGAAATACACAAGCAAATACTTCAAGAATCAACAATAGCTCCATATCTCAAGCTCCAATCCCATGTTACCAAGCTCATAATCGACTTAGAAGAGCTGAAACTCCCTCTCTCAATGTTGAAGGGGAAAAAAAACGAAGTGGAGTTATGAACAAAATGAAATGACGGGCATTCACTTTTATAAACTTCCAGCTCGTTACGTATGTAACATACCAAAGTTAACGTACGTAACACACATTACGTGCATTATCCATTCTTGATAGCGTACGTAATGCCGATCCAGAGGTAACTGACTCATTTCATTCAATGCCTTACGTACGTAATCCTTTCCCCATAGCGTACGTAATACGTACGTTGACTTGCTACAATGTATTCTCATCTTACGTACGTAATACACCCTGCATAGCGTATGTAATGCTCGGGGCTGACTCGCCTGTCCACATCCATTGCCGAAAGCTGCCGATACAGGGCCCACCTGTCGATCATATCCGGATCCTGTCCGATTCCTCTTGTTACGTACGTAATGCCTTATGCATAACGTATGTAAAACTGCAACTTAACGTACGTTAGCACTTAAATTTAGCGTACGTAATGGCCTTCTGCACTTGGCCAAAATCCAACTGTTCATATCCGACGTCTCGACATACATAATACAAACATACGGCATACTGAATACAAATACTGGATCCAATAACATTTTCACATTATATACCCGATATCAAAATTAAAACAACATGATACACGATATCCTGAAACGCAATTGTCGACCAAGTACGATAATTACACAATTACAACTGTCTCAGTTCTCAATTTATTTTATCCATACTGTATAGACACCAAACTATACAATTTATCTCAGATAAAATAACGCGAAAAAATTATACTGAAAATCTGGGTATTACATTTATCCGGTCCCAACTCTTTATAACATGTTCAGATTTTCTTTCGATAAATGAATAATTCCACTAAATGAATATTTTTCTCCGATCCCGATCATATTCATTTATCGAGGTTTTACTATATATATATATATATATATATATATGTGTGTGTGTGTGTGTGTGTGTGTAATCTATAAAAATTGAATTTTTTTTCGCTTCCTCATTGATTTTCATTATATATCATTTTGGGGTTCTTTTAACATATTTTTTTTTTATTTTTTCTAATATTGGCTTATCTATTAAATTTATTCTTGATTTCTATCAATTGAAAAAAATAAAATTAAGTTAGTGGAAAATTTTATTGTTAATTGGTATAAAGAACTTTATATTTCCTAATTGATTAATAAAATATATTATGTAAAATCGGCTTAAAACGCATATTTCTTTTTATTACTGGCATCAAAATATGGTCATCTCTAATTATATTTATGTAAATCCGAGACATTAGAATGATAATATTTAATTGTGTGATATATTGTTTAAGAAATACATCCCTACTTATGCTAAGATATCGTTTAATTTGAATATCATCAAATAATAAAGTAATTATAAGGTAATTATGATTTCATTAAATTTCATGATTTTTTATTGTGATAATTGTATAAGTGAGATCATCAATTTTCCTTAGAACATTTTCATATTTTTTATTTCGAAAATAATTAGCCATTAAGTTTGAATTAAGCTATATTCGCCATAATTTGAAATACCGATACAATTGGTGATTTCTTTCTAACTTATTATTACTGCTTCTAGAAAGAATCAACTATTTTTAGAATAAGTTTTGGTTTGCTAGCCCCCCCCCCCCCCCCCCCATAATTTATGTAAATGTCCATATTGACCTCACCTAATTTTTGCTAACTCAGATTATTTTTACTGGACAAATAATTTTTTACTGATTAACCCAACTTTTACTGATTAAAACTGAATTTTACTGATTGAGACTGATTTTTATCGATTTACATTGTATTTTATTAAAATATGTAACTGGCTATTACTGATTAAAACTGAATTTTATTGATTATATTTGAATTTTACTGAATAAACTGATTTTTTTACTGATCAAAATTGATCTTTAATGATTAGAACTTATTTTTACTTAATAATATGTCGAATCGGAGAGATCAATGCCTTAATATTATTATTAATAATAATATTTTGTTTTTAAAGGTTATAATAAGTAGCAAAATATTATTTTAAATTATCGTTTGGAACAAACTTCTTTTCTTTGCAAGATAGCTGACAGTGTAAATGTTGTGAGTAGTACGAGCAATTAATTATGATCTTAATCTCCTTATAGTCCTTAAATGGTCCAAAAAAGGAATTACATCCTCATATATTTTAATATACCTCTACATAATATAAGACTCAATCACTTGAACTGACCGGAAGATGAATAAAGTGACGGGGAGAATAATGCGTTGCTCATATTTTTCATATATAACATTTGAAAATTTTCAAATATTACTTTGCTATAAATTATAAGAAACAGATACTTATAAAACATATCAATAATTTGCCATCACTGAATATAAGGAGATGTTGCATGGAAGAACTATAAGAAGATATTATATGGAAGAACGACAAATATGCCACGAGAGGAAACCAAAATGTAGCCAGAAAGCTCGACATAATAATCACAAGAAAATGCTCTACATAACTATAAAAAGATGCAAAATAGTAGATCAATAAGAATATATTGCACGAGAACAATAAGAATGTTCAAACAAAGGTGAGCAATAATAAGATGCTATATGGAAAAACCATAAAAAAGATGCTATATGGGAGAATAGTAAGAAGACACTATATAAAAGAACTTTGAGAACTACTAAATGGGAGACGATAAGAAGATGATACATGAGAACGAGACTAACATACTATAATCATAAGAATGTGATAGAGGGGGAATCATAAGAAGATATTACACGAGAGAACTATAAGAAGATACTCAATGGGAGAATGATAAAAATATGTTGCAAGGAAAAAGCATAAGAATAATCTATATATCAATATATCTGTAGAATTGAATGGAATCCAGTAAATATTACGTATATTATGAATTTTATAAATCTTATACTGGTTAGGTTAATCATACACTCTATAATTACCATCATTGAACATAAGAAGATGTTACATAGAAGTACGAGAGAGGCTATCTAGGAGAACCATAAGAAGATAATACACAGATGAACCATAAAAGCCACTATATGGGAGAACGATAACAATATGTTATAAGGGGAATTATATAAGATATTATACGAGGGAACCATAAGAATATGCTAGGTGGGAGGATCAATGGGAGATTCTATATGGGAGAAACATAAGAATTCAAACATTAGAGAATCTTAAGGAGATGCTACACGGCAAAAACATAAAAAGACGTTACACGTGATAATAATAAGAAGATATTGAAGGGGATATCGATAAGAAAATGCTACATGGAATAGTCATAAGAACATGATACACAGAAGAATATAGGAAAATAATACACTGAAGAACCATAAGAATACTCTGTACAGGAGAACCACGAGAAGGTATTACAGAGGATAATTGTAAGAAAATTTAAAAGAAAGAACAACAAGGAAATGTTATATGAGAGAACTATAAGAATGTTACATACATATATAGAGGAAATACACTCCTTTAGCCACTTTGTCATAGTCAATGATAATATTTGTCAAGAGACTTAGTTTGTACACATTCGAGCAAAAAAGGACATGGTTGGACCAATATACCCTTACTTTTCAATAAAACTAATACACTTTATCTCTCTCCTTATCTTTTCTGAGTTTCTGGGTTACGACGTATGTATTTCGTACTGTCTCGTTACCATGTGTTGTTTACCTTTTGTGCTATTGTATCGTAACTTCGTATCTTATTTACCGTGTTGGGATATTCTACACGAAGTACCAGTAAGCGGATATGATATTTATTTTTCGTTACATTCGTTACATTACCCGATTAATAATTGATCATTTATTATTTATTTTTCGTTACGCTTCGTTACGTTCGTTACCAATATAGTAACATGTTAAGTTTAAATGGTACACTTAGTAAGAAGTTATAATTTCTTACCAATATACCCCGTTAAGACATATACTAATTCGTAGCTGGAAATAGTTACTGTTACACTAATACGAAGTTATTAATTCGTAACTTCGTACTAGTTACACTTGGTAAGAAGTTACAATTTCTTACCAATATACCAGAACCCCATTAAAACAGATACTAATTCGTAGCTGGAAATAGTTACGGTTACACTAATACAAAGCCATTAATTCGTAACTTCGTACTAGTTACACTTGGTAAGAAGTTACAATTTCTTACCAATATACCAGAGTGTAAACAGTGACACCCTTACTAATTCGTAGCTGGAAATAGTTACGGTTACACTAATACGAAGTCATTAATTCGTAACTTCGTACTAGTTACACTTGGTAAGAAGTTACAATTTCTTACCAATCGTAACAGTTACGAATTCGTAACATGCAAATCTCCAATACAAAAATTTCAAATCGGCACAAATGTGTTATGAAATTCGAATTTCGTAACTTTGTACTGATACGAAATGATAAAATCTTAACAGGAAATCAAGGCATAGTGATACGAAATGACAATATTGTAACATGGCAACCCAGTACGAAATGAATAAATCGTAACAACTGTAAATTCGTAACCACATATGCAAACATGCGAAAAATTAGATCTAAAACACCAATACATACAAATCGATCGGAAATCACCCCAAATATACCACGAATCACCAGAAATCATATGAAAACTTGTAAATCATCAAAAATAATACGCAAATAACATTATTTCAAGCTAGATCTATGATTTTTTTTAGAGAGAGAAAGTTGGAGAAAGAGAAATAAAATCGAAAGAGAGAGTAGGGAAGATTATGCACTTAGTTTTATTTTTTTACATACAAAATAAAGCAATTTTATAAAATCAAGACCAACTGCCATATAGTATCATTTAAGATTATGGAGAAAGGCATTCCATTAGAGAAGAACGCGTCGGAGTTGAAGGGACTGGCGACGGAGCAGCAGTAGCGGGAGCAGAAGGAAGGCGACGGCATTGGAGAGGGAGGTTCAGATCGACGGCGCTGGAACTCCGGCGAGATCTGGAGCTCTGGGATGGTCGGCGCCAGAGATGAAGATGGTGAACATGGCCGACTACGGTGATGGGTGGCGCGGCCGTTCGACGGAGATGGTTGTGAGAGCCGACAGTCGGTGGGAGGAAGGGCTCGAGAGAGAGCTGGAGATGGTTGTGATGGAGGGAGAAAATGTAAAAATGAGAAAGAGAGTGAAGAGAGAGAAAATGTAAAAATGAGATAGATAGAGAGAGAGAGAGAGAGAGAGAGAGAGAGAGAGTCAGCGTGAGGGGGGGATTGAGTGATAAAGAGGAAGGGGGAAATAAGGGAGGTCAGGGGTAAATTGGTCCAAATTTGTTCCTTTTGGCTAGAATTTGTACAAACTAAGTTGCATGACAAATATTACAATTTACTAAGCAATATGGCTAGATTATGTCTTCTCTCTACATATATATATATATATATATATATGGGAGAAGTGTGTGTAGGGCTGTCACACACCCAAGTTGGGTGAAAAACCCCTCACATTTAATTTTTTAACATTAAATTTCGGGGGGCCCATTTTTGTTTTAAATTAATGTTAAAAAATTAAATGTGAGGGGTTTTTCACCCAACTTGGGTGTGTGACAGCCCCACACACACTTTTCCCTATATATATATATATATATATATATATTGTTTATCAAGATATGTATATTATTTACTAGAATATAACGAAAATCACGGATATCATGAAATATTAAAAATCTTATACAGATTTAGGTAAATCATATATAACTTACCAGACACATAGTAAGACATCAACAAAATTTTCGACAACACGTGAGATATTTTGAAATTAGAGTTGTTATTAGATAATATACTTTATGTTTTCACAATTTGCGTTAATTTTAAAATTTACTTTTAATTATATAAAATATTATTATATTATATTTGTTGGTTATTATATCTAGGATTGTGATGCGGTGACAAACATTTATGTTTAGTAACCCCAGAGTTTGAAAATTTGTGTATGATGTATAATATTATTCATTGTTATTGTTATTAAAATATATTATTGTTTTTAATTTGATATAAATTTATTCTTATGTTTGACTCTTAATTAAATAATAAAATTATGTCCCGTCTCGAGGGTCATGCACTAATAGTTGAGCATTATATACAGATAAATGAGTAAAAATCATACAAGTCAATAAAACAAACATAAATATTAAAATTATATTTATATTAAAAAATAATGGGCTAATATGCTTAACCTGGGGGCTAGCCTAACGGGATTTGCACTAAGCAACGAGCCAATATATTTGGACCTAACCTGCTTTTTCAGTTTAAGCGAGCCGAGCCGACGGCCCTTCTAAATTTCTACATTTTATGAATATATATATATATATATATATATATATATAGAGAGTTCGGGATATAGGGTGACACCTTCTTTTTTTTGTGAGGTGCCCGCCACGTGTCACCCTCTGATTGGAGCAGAGGGTTTAATTAAAACACTCACCCGGCTGGCCCACAACACTCCTTTGGGTGAGTGTTTTAATTAAACCCTCTGCTCCAATCAGAGGGTGACACGCATGCACCTCACAAAAAAAAAGGTGCCCTTTTTCCCGAATTCTCTATATATATATATATATATATATATATATATATATGCGCGTTACATAAGACTTCATATTAGATGCGATCTTTCTGATCTCATTTAGACCAATAGGAATTTAGTATTAATAAACATTTTTATTTAATTGAAAAGGGCATAATAGTCAAACACATTTTTAGTTTCTTTTTGGATTTTTTTAAATAAAAAACGTTTTTAAACTCCCTTAATTTTCGGAATTTTTTTTATTTACATATGTTTCTTGTGTACAATTATTTATACATCAAACTTGTTTTGCTTAAAATGGTAATTGCACATATGTTTCTAGTGTATATTTTTTAATCTTCGAAATTTATAATAAAAAACATAAACATAAACATAAACATATACATGTAACCTTTAAATTTATAATAAACCAAAGCATAAATAGTATACACAAAATTTGATATAAAATGAAATACAATTCCAATAAAAATGTATCTTGTTAAATATAGATGTGCACGTAATCAAAAACATGTGTGCACTCTTCCAAAAACATACGCGCACACTTCACTTTCTGATCAAATTAGTTGGAACATACGAGTACCCTTCCAGAACATATGTGCACGCTTCGTTTTCTCATCAAATTCATTAGAACATATGTGCACGCCTTCCAAAAACATATGTGCACGCTTCATGAGTCTTTTCCCACTCTGGTTTGCCAAATCTAATTACAAGCCCATCGATATCAAATCTGTATTAATCACAAGTTAAAGAACAAAATATTCAATTGTATTTTTAAAAGCTCTATGTGCACTCTTATATAATGTATCCGAGTTCGTCCATGTGCACTTGTATCTCATCTATGCACTTGTATATGCCGTCATCATCAGAAAACATACATGCACTTGTATATCACAAAACCATTTTCAATAAAGAATATGATAAACACATATGCACGTCATCATCAGTGTATACAACTTTGTAAAAAAGAAATAAAAGGTGGCAACCTCGAAATGATAAACACCAATATCACAAAACCATTTTGCAAAACCATCTAATCTATGAACGAGCATAACAAAAATCAAATCGGTGGTAATAAATAAACAATCCATAAACAAAAACTAATCACATATCATATAATACAACTTTACTACTAAAACTAAAAAATAAAAATTAAATCAGATCTCAACTAATCATAACAATAACATAACTATATAAATTAATCGAAGTCCAGATCTTATCAATTACCTGAATACAAATCCCATTCCATCTCCGAAATATAAATCCCAATCACAAAACAAAAACACTACTCGAACATAAAATAAAAAACGAACAAGATCTCAGTTTTATCTTTTAATACCCAAAAATTTGTTCTTAACAACAAAGTTATAAAAAAAATCATCACAGATCTTTCTTATAGAAACGAACTAAACAAATTCTTGAATGAAATGACGTAGATAGATAAAGAAGCTTTTCTGGGCCCTTCTGCTAGATAAGCTGTGGACACACCGCAGCACAAAGACCTTAGCGACTAAATCAAGTCACCATCTTCCAAAAGTTTTGATTAAGCACCGGCTTTTAACAATTTCATGATAGGAGCGTCTGGAGAAGAGCCCTTTGCTTCTTCCGTCGATCCCCGTCCAATCAACCTCCTTACATAAGGAGCAAGTGCATCCGTGGGCGTCTACCTTGTTCTGCCGATGACGCAACTGCCAGTCACTACAAACACACAAACAAATAAGTAAACCTACCCGAGACCTTCACAGAAGATCTTAAAGCCGAAATCGAGATTAACAGGGTTCGTGTGGTTCTTCATTTTGTGAATTTGATTCAGTTCGTGCGTTTCACAGATGTAAAGATTCGTGGATGGAGCCTGTGAATGTTGGGGAGATGATGGTGGTTATGGTTTTGAGACTTTTTACCGAAAATGATGGATCTCACAAAATAATTTACGGGTTTTCTTTTAATGGATACATTTTATTAGAAATTAGAATTCCTAAAATACCCTTCCAGTTTTTTGTTTAATTGAAAATACAACCTTTATTTTTTGTTTAATTGCAATTTTGGCACTTTTAATCTTAACCTTTGATCAAACTCATCCAATGGCCCAGATTCATTTTAAGAGTACTGTAAAGTACTGCATCTAATATGGGTACTGCATAGAATACAACACTATATATATATATATATATGAGAAATGACATAAAAATTACAATCAATTCATCTTAGAGACTGTTTACTAAATTTGTCTGTTTGGGTAAATTATGTCTGTCTGGGTAAATTTATCTATCTGGATAAATGTGCCTGTCTGGGTATTGTGATGCTATTGTTTACTTTTTCATCTGAATAAACGGTCTGAATAACAGAAATGACCGATTTACCTATGAATATGAATTATAAGTTGTTTTATAAATTATTGTGATTTTCAATCTCTTCCGTCTCTCACTTTCTGTTTATTTTTTAAGCAATATAAATTATATAATCCAAAAATCAAAACATAAATTCATAAAGTACTTAAAAATCCAATTTCAAACACAAAGAAGTCAAGTTCATACAAAAAGTAGCCAAATTCAAACATAAAGTAGACAAATTTAAACATTATTGAAAAATCAATTTTGACTCAACTTCTATATATTATTTAAATTTAAACAAAATATTATACATAAATGATTCAATTTTGTATGTAAGTAGTATATAAAATATTTAATACGTATATAAATAATACGTATAATATACAATATATATTTATATATCGAAATATATTTTAAATAGATCAGAGCATATATAATAAATATATTATACATATGAATAAATATTAATATATAAGTAATATATAATATTTATTTATATATTCATAATATATATGATATTTTGTAGATACAAAAATTTATTTATACAATAATATAGGGTAACAAATATTATATATAAACTAATAATGTATATTATTTATATATGAATAATATATATTATATTCATTTATATTAAAACCTAAATTTTTTATATTGTATATATAAATGAGTATATATAATGGGGACAGGAGAGTCATTTTTTTGTCTTAAATTATTTATATTTTATAATAAATGTGTGGTTTTCAATTAAGGGTAGGGGAGTCATTTTTTTGTCTTAATGGGGAAAACACTCATTTTCATGCTTAATGAATAAGCTATTTTTGTCTGGGCGAATAAATTATTAAATCCCAAGTAAACACCTCAAAACGTCTGAACGAATAAGACATTTTACCGTGATTAAGTGACGAGTAAAAAGCCCCTTACCCATGCCTTGTGTATTGTTTTCATATAAATGTTGTGCTATCCATAATATAACAACTTTCATTTCATATATACAACAATACATACTAGCATTGATACACACGTGTCCAGTGTCAGCTATGCTTATTAGGAAAAATATTTTGGTTAGTGAATTTTTCCTTTTAATTTTCAAATCAATAGATAAATGTCACGATTTTATGTTTTTTTACCAATATAAAGCTGATTTCTGAAATTTTATTTTTATTCTTTTATTTTAGTTCTTTCATTTTTGCGAAGAAAAATATCAGTTTGTGTGTTCCATCTCGGCTCCAGCAACCGTAGCAAGGCCACATACGAAACATCGATTCACCACACGTAATAAAAACACCACCAAAAGCACCACAATAAAGCACGCTTATGCTATCATGTTAATTGTTTCATGCAACACGCAGGGCCGGTCCTGACATTTTGTTGGCCCTAGGCGAATTCTGACAATCAAGCCCTCTTATCTAACATAATAAACTTCAAAAAAAAAAAAAAAAAGAAAAAAAAAAACTTCAAAATTTTTTTGAAGCAAAATGAGAATGTGCAATGAGCCTCATTAAAACCTTATGGCGAAAAACCCCTTCAGGGAAAACAGCATTAAAGAGTACTCTACCCAATTCATTGAAATAAATAACAAACAGTACAAAAACTTAGGGGACATAAAACCAAACCCAAGTGAAAATATAACAAAAATTCTTAACGTCCTAAAAAGCGGTTTCTTCGAGCATTTTGAGATGCAAAATCACATATAATCACATCAGCATCAATTTTCCCCAACATATCCTTCTCAATTGATAAAGTTGCCAAATCATTCAGTCTCTCTTGTGACATTGATGACCTCAAGTAGGTTTTAATCAACTTCAGTTTTGAAAAACTTCTTTCCCCTGACGCTATAGTCACTGGCACCGTAAGTAAAACTCTTTATGCAATTGCTACATTCGGATAACAATCTGCAAGTTTGACAAATTCAAGAATATCAATGGCAGATACTGTTTCAGTTGGCAAAGTGAAATGTAACACTTTTAATTCAGAGAATAGATCATCTACATCAACATCAGATAAGTTGCCATGAGAAAAAATTGAATGAAACTTAACACAATATTTTTTTAACTCATTATCATCCAACGACTTTAACTTTTTTGAATCGTATAAAAATCCAAAGATACTTGCAAATGTCTTCAGTTCTTCAAATCTGTTTCTCAAAGAACTAATTGCCATATCAACAACAAAAAGAAAATAATTGACTTTAAATGCTTCTTGAGGTGACTCGCTTTCATGTTCCTCATTGTTCTCTCCAAACTGTTTTTTTCTAATCACACGACGTTTTGTTGGAAATAT
Organism: Orobanche coerulescens; assembly: GCA_033398695.1. Classification (NCBI taxonomy): domain Eukaryota; kingdom Viridiplantae; phylum Streptophyta; class Magnoliopsida; order Lamiales; family Orobanchaceae; genus Orobanche; species Orobanche coerulescens. The sequence continues at coordinate 17,925,344 of CM065801.1, forward strand.
TGGCTCAACATCCATCTCAAGTGCAACACTTTTTGCAATATTCATACTTTGTATAAAACCTTCTTCTCGATATTTTTAAAAATATGAAGACACATGTTCCAATTGACTTACGGTGACGTCTATGCACATAGATTTAGATTGCAACGTTTTGCTAACCATATTAATAGCAAATAAAATATCATACCAAATAACAATGCCAAGCAAAAATTCAAAACTTTCTAGTGCATTAATCAAACTCTCTGCTTCACTCTTCGTCTTCGGGTCATTATCAGAAGATTCATATAATTCCGTCAAGGCCAATCTTATTTGGGGACATTGAAATCTAATGGCTTTAACACTCTTAATTCGACTTTCCCAACGAGTATTGGACAAATATTTCATAGTTAAACCAGGAACGTTATCAAGCAAAATCTTCCATCTTTTTGTAGATCCCGAAAACAATGAATATAAGCATTGAATAACTCCAAAGAAGGAAATAGCCTTAACACAAGAATGTGCCATATCGCCAAGAGTAAGATTAAGACTATGACAAGCACATGGCATGTATAATGCTCTAGGATTAATCTCAAGAAATCTCTTTTGAACACCTTGATGTTTTCCTTTCATATTCGAACCATTGTCATAACCTTGCCCCCTCACATCATCAACATCAAGATCAAGAACCTTTAAAACATCTAATAATTCATTTAAAAGTCCTAATCCCGATGTATCATCAACCTTTAAAAATTCTAAAAAGAACTCCTCAATTTTTATTTTAGTATTTGACATATTCACACAACGAATTATAAGGGTCATTTGTTCTTGATGGCTCACATCAGGGGTACAATCAAGAATTATCGAAAAGTATTTTGCCTCTTTAATGATATTAATGATTGAACATCTAATACTTTGAGCCAAAAGAGAAATAAATTCATTTTGAATTTTATGTCCAAGATACTGGTAATGAATTTCATGATCCTGAATGCGTCTAACATGATCTTGCATTATCAAATCGAATTCCACAATCATTTCAATCAATCCAAGAAAATTCCCATTGTTATCTTGATATAATTTTTCGTTGGATCCTCGAAAAGGAAGACTATTCTTAGCAAGACATTTTACAGTTGCAAATATTCTATGTAAAACTTGTCGCCAACGTTCTTTCTCTTTCATAATTTCTTCTTGCACGTGCTTATCAATTGTCAAATTTTTGTCCAATCTTTTTCGCAAATCATTCCAAGCATTCATATTAGTCATATGCTCAACAGAATTTTCATGATTTTGGAGTCTTTGACTAATATGCTCCCAATCACCTAAGCCCTCAGTTGCTAGCAAACTCAAGTTACTACTACTAGAAGACTTAAACAACTTACAACAAAAACAATATACCTTATCAATATATTTGCAATAAACTAACCATTTCCGATCATGTATCTCACCATTACTTAATTTTCTGAAATAATACGAATATGCAAAATGCCTCTTATATTTGTCCAAGGGATATTTAAATTTAGGATCCATTTCTCTACTATCTCTAGTAGGCCCCTTTTCAACTAGAATATCCTTCGATGTGTTATCAAGATTCTCTCAATTTCTTGGGTCATAAATATCAAACAGAGGAATTTCTTCTTGTTCTTTAGCATTTGGCACATCATTATCATTTTGCACATCATTTAATTGATCATTTGTCATATCATTAGCATTTTCCACATCATTAATATTTTCCACATCATTAGCATTTGGAACATCTCTTTTTGAAAACGAATTTATCAAGAGCCCCATATTGTGATTTTTTAAACTCTATATCTAGTTTTCTTTTTTTTTTTCGTTTTTCAGCACCAGATTTGTATTTTCTAGAGTATATCTTGACCGAAGTACAACACAATTGACAACAATACTAGCAAATTATCAAATAGTAATTAGCAAGCAAATCAAAGCAAACGAGATAGGAATTAAAAATCAAAACAACAAATAAATATCAATCCACAAATCAAACAAAACGAGCTATGAATTAAAAATCAGAACAGAAACACCTCGGCCTCCAGCAGTGGCGGATGGGATGGCGGAGGGAAAACAGAACAGATGAGCACTTCGGCCTTCGGGCTTGGCTCCTCGGCCCTCGCAGCGCCGGCACTGTAAGAACAGGTTACAGGTGGTGGGGTCACTGAGGTGCACGGTTCGGATGACGGTGACGGAGGAGCACCTCGGGCTTGGCAGTGGCAGAACACCGTGAATCATGGTTAGGGCAAAATAAAATATGGTGTTTGCGGTTGCGGCGGTAGACCGTAGATGGAGCCTGGAGGCGCTGCTTTAGCTTAGGGTCAGGGCAAAATAAAATATGGTGTTTGAGGGATGCATCGCTTTAGTTCGAAGACAAAGACTTCATATCAGTAATGGCAATGGTGTGAGTTGGGCTAGGAAAAAATAAAACTAATTGTGCTCAGCCTATAAGAGTACTAAAAAAAAATTGGGCCCCTTTTTACTCTGGGCCTGCCGCGCACTCAGCCTACCCTGTGGTCGCCCCTGCAACACCACAAGATAGAATCTTAAGTTCATGCTAATGATAGAGCCGTGATTCGGTAGGGTGGCTCGCGAGCTCGCCCGACTCGAACTCGTTTAACTGGGCTCAACTAGGCTCGTTTAGTTAAACGAGCCGAGTTCGGGCAGAAGTTCCGGCTCGTTTAGTTAAACGAACCGGCTCGACTCGACTCGACTCGTGAAATTAAGCGAGCCAAGTTTGGGCAAAGGTTTGGGCTCGATTAAGTGTAAAATTAAACGAGTCGGGTTAAAATCGGCTCGTTTAGCTGAACGAGCCGTCTCCACTCGACTCATGGAATTAAACGAGTCGAGTTCGGGCAGAGGTTTAGGCTCGATTTGTTAAATAGTCCAGCTCGACTCGACTAGATTAACCTCGGCTCGTTTAGCGCCCGACTCGAAAATCGCCTCGCTCGGCCAGAATTACAGCCCTATTTCCCGATAACAAGAGAATCAAAAAGTGAAATATATGGCGTTTGACAAAGACAACATCTTCATTTCGAACGTATTTAGTTGAGAATTTATTCGTAATTTCCATGTTGAATTATGGTTATTTGGAACCGTGTGTTTTGACGATCGGAATTGGAATGTTTATGGTTGGTAATTGTCGAGTTTTGTGATTTCCAGAGTATATTTGTCTTGGCCGGAATGTCGAAGTGGTGACTCGAGAGTTATGCCCGTAAGATATGAATGTATTACCAAAATGGTGTTAATAGAATAAGAGTAGATATTTCCGAATTGTGATTTGCACAAGGGCTGACTTCGATCGATCACCATAAATTCCACAAAAATCCAAAAATTTTAAACTTTTGTAGCATTATAGAGAATTGAGTTAGCTTTCTAATGGTTCAAACGGTGAGTCAATCGGAGCCCAGACGAAGGAGTTATGGTCAAAATAGCGGACCCTGGTGCAGTGACACGGCCGTGTCATTTGACGCGGGCGTGTCGAGCTATTACGGTTAAGCAAAAACGTTCTGGATGGGTGACACGACCCTTGACTCGACTGTGTCATTTGACACGACCGGAAGTGGAGAAATGCTGAAAAACCCATTTCGGGAGCTATATATAGCCTTTGGTCGATTTTTTGGGCATTCTAGCACCTTCCCTTCATCCTCCACCTAGAATCCTTCATCTTAAACTCCAAAATCAAGCCATAAACATGTTCCAAACACTATAGAATCAATATATCAAGTTCATTATTGAAGAATTATCCATCTCTTGGTTGAATTAAGGTATGTGGTTGAAGTTCTTCAAGTTATTTCAAAGAATTTTGGGGTTTGTTGGGAATTCTTGATTCAAGTTCGTTTTGGCTTTGGATTATGTTAGATTATGATATTGTAATCATGTTCCTTTGTTTTCCCTCAAAGTTTATGGATTAAATTCCGAGTTTTTAATCCGTTCTTGGGTTCGACCTTTGTCGCCTCCGTAGTGTTCGATTAAATGTCTCTAAGGGTAGAACTTAGGGTGAATCCTTCCGTTTCCATGGTGTTGTGTTTTGATTCGGTATCTCGATATGTTAGGGTTGAATTGTTGAAGGAAGTTCGAACCGTACGTCCATCCGTTCGTTGTTTCCCGTGTCGTTCGAATTGAGGCAAGTACTTTGATTGTGTTTAATGTACTTCGTGTGAATATGTAAAAATGTGATTTGTGCCAATTATTGATCGAGTGTGTGTGAGCCGAGTAAAACCAGTGAGGGTCCCACGGGTCGGTGGTGTGTTTCCCTACGGATCACTCGGTTGGGCTATACAACCAGAGAGAGCCTGACGAGGTCTCTTGGGGTGCGTATCTTGCGAGATGCGGGGCCAGTATAGCTCGGGAGTTTGTTTTGTGATGATGATTGTGATGTGGTATTCCGGAATATCTGTGATGGCACTGTGATTTATGTGGTTTTTTTGTTGATTATTCACTTGTTGTACATATTCTAGAATCATTGTACTTGCACCGGCTTCTTGCTGATCCCTTCTGGGGTGGATATACTTTTGTGTATTCAGGTACAGGTCCAGTGGGAGGACTAGCACAGGGCGGACACGAGCTTGGTGGGCAGCAGTGATATCGTGTGCTAATTTGAGTCGGTGGTTGTTTGATCATGGTCAAAGTCATGTTTTGGTTTTGTACTCACGCGGGTACTGTCTGTGTTGTATGTCGTGTCAGATTTGATGGTTAATGATGTTGTTGTACTCCCGTTGGGAATGGTTGTGTTTTATGATCCTACGGGACAATTTGTTATTTGGTATTGTGGTGTACAACTTATCGAGTTGAATTTGGTTTCTTTTAATGGATGAATGTCCTAGTTTTGTTATTGTTTAATGTATTTTGTGTTGGTCTTAGCCTGGTAGATTCTCTAAAAAGAATCTACGGCGCTGTAATATCCCTATAAATCACGGGGGTGTTACAGAATATGGTATCGGAGCTTAGGTTTATGGATACCTAGGCTGTTGGTGTTTTGGGTCTGTTAAAGTTGAGTCGGTCTTTTGTTCATGATATCACTGGTTTGCTGCCACCTCGTGCTGTCTGTGCTGGGAGTCCCCTCGGAGGTTAGTTATTTCTTCTTTTCAGGAATAATTGTTGATGTGATTGGATAATCTGTTGTTGTAATCTTTCATCTCCTCAATCTTTCCTTGTTGTTCAATTTGGATGAATAACTTGTAATCTGAGACAACTGTATTCGCATAATGGATGAAGTCGACCGACAGATATATTTGAGGATATCGGGTATCAGATCGTCCTAATTTTAATATCAGGAATATCATATGAGAGCATTACTGGGATGAGGACACTGTTGGGACGACAAACAGGAGCAGTTATAAGAGGTTATTACGGAAGCCATAATGTGCGCTAAGTCGAGGATCTAGCGTATGTTAAGACGTCAGGTGTAGCGTGTGCTATATGTCATACATAATGTACACTATTGGAGATATTGGTCAGGGTTCAGCAAATGGCCGACAAGTGGGTCCCGTAGTCGGCAACATCCGGCATAGGAGTGGTTAAGGCAAGTCAATATTGGAGCTAACGTACGCTATGGATTGCATATTACGTACGTTAAATGGGTGAGTTACTGTAGCAAGTCAACGACTATATTACGAATGCTAAGGCATGGGCTTTGCGTACGTAAGCCATTGAATGAATTAAAAGCAATAATCACTGGACGGTTATTGCCTACGCTATCAAGGCCAGAACGCATACGTGAGGCATTGATCGCGAACGCTGGTGTTACATGTTGTACGTAAGGAAAGCAGACAGTGACCTCTGGATTAGTGTTACGTACCCTATCAAGGTCAGATAACGTACGTAAGGAGTGTTACGTGTGATAGGTTGTCCATATAACGTACGTAGTGACTAGAATTTATAAATATGTGGGATTTGCATCACCTTGGTATTTTGAGAAGTTCAACCTCGCTTTTTAATTCTTCAATCCTTCGAGACTGATTTTCCTCTCCTGAATCGATTAAGGACTGGAGAGCATGAGAGTTAAAGTTGATTCTTGAGATGTTCATTGGTGTTGAATATTTTCTTGAGGTATGTCGAACCATTCTACACTTTATTTTTTTTTATCCTGATGTTGTTATTGATGATTACATCTTGTAATGGTAATGGTAGTCCCCAGACCCTGCTCTGAGCGGGATATATTGGGTATATTTGGTTTATCTTGTAATGGTAGATTTTAGAAGCGCGGTGATGAATTTGAATATTTCACAGAAATCTGTGTTGAGGAAATGATGATATATGTATCTTGGATTATGTTGTTTTATTATGAGCATGATTATGGAATCGTGGTGTCCTTCGTACATATCACCCTAAGAAGGAATATGTTAAAAGATATAAATGGTTTTGGATATAGTCTTGGGATATTGATTATAGTGGTGGATTTCAGATGTTCTTGATGAAACACAAATCATGATATGAGGTTGAAACTAGAGTGATTGTGGTTAATCTTGGTATATGATTATTCATAATATTGAATTATTCGGATAGTTTGATTTGTCGAGGGTATCGGTATCAGCATTTTCCGATGGATTTACGAATATGAACAAAAAGGAACATTGTTAAATTCGTATTTGAGGTCAAAGTTGGAAGTGAGAATGTTGACACACATATTATTAGTTTGAATTGATTATTGGTATGATTATCGGATTTCAGACTTGTGTTGTTAAAATGAGTTCATGATTGATCGAAGTATTGTTGAACCATTGGGTTTGTTGGTTAGTTATACCGGTTGTTGATTATTATCGAACGGGCTGTTAATCGATTATGACATTAGATTGTGATAGTTGATCGATGACTATAACCGTTTTGTTGAAATTGAGAGTGAAGAACTCGTGGATTACCTTGGTCGGTATGGAGAGGCTCGTAGAGGAACACAATGGGTTTGGTAACGGATTCGTTGCATCGTCGTCGAGGCAAGTTTATGCTTGTTCAGTTCATAATACTTAATGAATGGTTTCAGTTTTATTTCATTTATGATTCATATAACAGTGATATTGTGAATGTGAAATTACCGGGATAGTGGTTTATATATTGTGCTTTGCTTTATATTAAATCACAATGTATATGATTTAAATGTGTTTGGTGAAGTCAGAAATTTGAGTCATCTTTAGTTGGTGATATGGAATGTTGGATATCGAAGATAGTTATCGTGTCGACATTGATGTCGGGATGATGATTTATAGATGTTGATGGGCTGTACCTCATTCGAGATTATTCGAGTAAGTTGTATATTCGTTCAGGGATGTTGTTCGTGGAAAGAATATTGTCTTCGGCTTTGAGGTAATTTAAGTATTGTTCATCTATGAAGATAATTATTATGTTGAGTTGTTATATATGTTGTACGTTGAGGCTTCGTATATTGAGATTCGTATTGGTTGTTCGTTGAGGTATGTTGATCCCAGGACTATGGTTGGTATTAATGGTTGTGTCGATTGTTTCATTGAGGGATGTTGATCCCAGAACTGTTGTCTAAGATTGTTGATCGTATGGATTATCCTTCGGGGATTGTGATCCCTGGATGTTTGTTTTGGATATGGTCGGTCGTGTCGATCTTTCATTATCTGTGTGTCTTTGTTCACTTCGGCGAGTCTTTTGATCCTTATTGGATATGTGATTCTTTGAGTTTCGTTGTCATGTTGCATCGTGACATATCTGGAGTCATATCTGCGTTCCGATTGGTTATTGTGTAGGATTTTTAGCTGGGCACACTATGGTTATGTGTTGATATTTCCACATTGAACCATGCACACGAGACGTAGTTCGTGAGGCTAATTAGGTACATGTCCCACGTATATCCTGGATTCTGTATACGGGGTGGACATGTGCACGGACACGTTTCCGGATCGGGCGTACTATGACTTCTATCTTTGAGCCATATTGTTTGGTCATTCACCCTTCATTTATGGTTGGGTATGTTCGACGGTTTGCGGCTGGCTGTTCATACGCCCGAGGGGTATGTTCGACAGTTGGTGTCATTTCTTTGAGATCCTTTATTGTTGATCGTTTTGAGTTTACCTTGTTGATGGTATTCTCGGTTATTGTTGATCCTTGTTGATCGTGTTGGAGTTTACCTTGTTGATGGTATTCTCGGTTATTGTTGATCATTTGGAGATTACCTTGTCGATGGTATTCTCGGTTATTGTTTGGTCCTTTGTTGATCATTTAGATTTTACCTTGTTGATGACATTCTCGGTTGATGTATTGGTTGATCATTGTTATTGATCATCTGAGCATTCGGACTGTATGCCGATGTTTTGGGATTTGTATTCATTGTTTTGTGGTAGTTGATCTATAGATATGTTGTATGTTATTGGTTTACCCAGGTTGAGATTTGATTATGTAATCCGACAAATAGGATTTGGCACGGATGAATTATTCTACACTTGTAAGTTATGATGATGTTTTGAGAATTCATGGTATTGTTTGAATACAGTACAGACGGTAGTATTTGAGTTCATTTGTCAATTAAGAGTGTAAGATGTGGATTGTGAGGAGGATTGAATTGTTTTGGCTTTCCACGAATTGGTAATATTATGATGGTACTTGGAGATGGAGCTAGTAGTGGTCGTGAAGAGGTGAGCTTTCCGGGTGATACTAGTTATGACATTTAATGGGGAATCGAGTATTGTTACTGAATGATTATTTTCCGCTGCAAATGTATTTCTAACTGTTTCTTATAACCGTTGCATGAGTATTTGTAAATGGCCTTTTTGATATTTTGCAACTCAAGTTATTTCAGAAAATCGTTCTCTAAACGTATGTCAATACGTATGACGGTGGTTTAACATATACTCATGAATTTGTTGGGTTCTGGCATTTTGGTTTTGTACTTTCAAATGATATTTTACGGCAAGTTTTCATAAATAAATTCAGTAAAGTCTTTCGAATGTTTTTAAAGGATATTGCCGTCAACTGTCTTTTGACGTGCTTTAAACGATTTCGAAAACAAATTTTTGGTTGCCCTATGGGTTCCGGCGCGGGGGTCTACGATGCTGTAGTATTCCCTGATAATTTTGGGAGTGATACAGAAACTGGTATGTTGGTATTGTGTTGAGACTTCATATAGGAGTCGTATGTTAGTATCACGGGAGAACCTCAACTTCACGTACCCGTAAGTATATTGCTTTGGTTAGTCGCTTGTGATAACGATTGATTATTTTTGTGATGAGGTTGGAAATTTTCGGTTGAGATGTTGGTTGAAAAAGGATTGCAAGTTTCGGGACGAAACTTATTTTTAGGGGGTAAGGGTGTAATATCCATGTATTTTAGTATTAGTGTGTGTGTTGTTTCGGACGTATTTAGTTGAGAATTTATTCGTAATTTCCATGTTGAATTATGGTTATTTGGATCCGTGTGTTTTGACGATCGGAATTGGAATGTTTATGGTTGGTAATAGTAGAGTTTTGTGATTTCCAGAGTATATTTGTCTTGGCCGGAATATCGAAGTGGTGACTCGAGAGTTATGCCCGTAAGATATGAATGTATTACCAAAAGAGTGTTAATAGAATAAGAGTAGATATTTCCGAATTGTGATTTGCACAAGGGCTGACTTCGATCGATCACCATAAATTCCAAAAAATCCAAAAATTCTAAACTTTTCAGCATTGTAGAGAATTGAGTTAGCTTTCCAATGGTTCAAACGGTGAGTCAATCGGAGCCCGAACGAAGGAGTTATGGTCGAAATAGTGGACCCTGGTGCAGTGACACGGCCGTGTCATTTGACGCGGGCGTGTCGAGCTATTACGGTTCAGCAAAAACGTTCTGGATGGGTGACACGACCCCTGACTCGACCGTGTCATTTGACACGACCGGAAGTGGAGAAATGCTGAAAAACCCATTTCGGGAGCTATATATAGCCTTTGGTCGATTTTTTTGGGCATTCTAGCACCTTCCCTTCATCCTCCACCTAGAATCCTTCATCTTAAACTCCAAAATCAAGCCATAAACATGTTCCAAACACTATAGAATCAAGATATAAAGTTCATTATTGAAGAATTATCCATCTATTGGTTGAATTAAGGTATGTGGTTGAAGTTCTTCAACTTATTTCAAAGAATTTTGGGGTTTGTTGGGAATTCTTGATTCAAGTTCGTTTTGGTTTTGGATTATGTTAGATTATGATATTGTAATCATGTTCCTTTGTTTTTCCTCAAAGTTTATGGATTAAATTCCGAGTTTTTAATCCGTTCTTGGGTTCGACCTTTGTCGCCTCCGTAGTGTTCGATTAAATGTCTTTAAGGGTAGAACTTAGGGTGAATCCTTCCGTTTCCATGGTGTTGTGTTTTGATTCGGTATATCGATGTGTTAGGGTTGAATTGTTGAAGGAAGTTCGAACCGTACGTCCATCTATTTGTTGTTTCCCGTGTCGTTCGAATTGAGGCAAGTACTTTGATTGTGTTTAATGTACTTCTTGTGAATATGTAAAAATGTGATTTGTGCCAATTGTTGATCGAGTGTGTGTGAGCCGAGTAAAACCAGTGAGGGTCCCCTGGGGTCCGGTAGGCTGCATTTCCCTACGGATCACTCGGTTGGGCTATACAACCAGAGAGAGCCTGACGAGGTCTCTTGGGGTGCGTATCTTGCGAGATGCGGGGCCAGTATAGCTCGGGAGGTTGTTTTGTGATGATGATTGTGATGTGGTATTCTGGAATATCTGTGATGGCACTGTGATTTCTGTGGTTTTTTGTTGATTATTCACTTGTTGTACATATTCTAGAATCATTGTACTTGCACCGGCTTCTTGCTGACCCCTTATGGGGTGGATATACTTTTGTGTATTCAGGTACAGGTCCAGTGGGAGGACTAGCACAGAGCGGACACTAGCTTGGTGCGCAGCAGTGATATCGTGTGCTAATTTGAGTTGGTGGTTGTTTGGTCATGGTCAAAGTCATGTTTTGGTTTTGTACTCGCGCGGGTACTGTCTGTGTTGTATGTCGTGTCAGATTTGATGGTTAATGATGTTGTTGTACTCCCATTGGGAATGGTTGTGTTTTATGATCCTACAGGACGATTTGTTATTTGGTATTGTGGTGTACAACTTATCGAGTTGAATTTGGTTTATTTTAATGGATGAATGTCCTAGTTTTGTTATTGTTTAATGTATTTTGTGTTGGTCTTAGCCTGGTAGATTCTCTAAAAAGAATCTACGGCACTGTAATATCCCTATCTGAGGCGATCGTCTATCGGCATCTGGCGATCGTTTATAATGTCCGACTATAGACGATCGTCCCGTACCACGTATGCATCCGACATCCGTCAGAGTCGTCGAAGACCGAATCTCGGATGAAGACCCACGCGCAGATCCGCAAAAGGCGCCGCAAGATAAGGCCTTTTGACCCCAGCCTGTCACCACCTTCACACCTACCGACAAGTCCGCCGAAAGGTACAAACTGGGTCCCCCCAGACAGCGACTCAGGACGCATGCGGACTTCTCATTGGCTCGCACATCTGGCTGCCAACATCAGCCTCGGACTTTAAGGAAACAGTCCCACGTGATGGGACGATCGCCCACCTTATTCTAATATAGAAAACGGCGGTCGCCCGCGATCACCGGGGAGGACCTAACAACCTCTTCTCCTGTAAATAGAAGGACTCCAACAGTGGCCTAAGCACGGAAAAATTACTTGACAGAAATTCAGTCACACATACAGAGAGTGAAACCCATTCAGGAATACTAAACATAAAAAAGCAAGAACTCACAGAGCATCATATCTGGTTCTTCTGGCAATCTACACGCTCAATAGCTAAGATAACTAGAGTCTTTACACTCATTGTAATTGCACTCTAACATTAATATTTGTACTCCAAAGTATTTGTATTAATAACATCTCGCGAGAGCATTCAAGCCCGGGACTAACAACCCCGGCAAATCTTGTGTTATTTACTTTCCCACGGAAGTGTTCTCGCACTTTGTTTGTTACTCGACCTTTCCAGCAATATCATCTCCGGATAATATTTCGTGTAACAACAATTGGCGCTAGAAGAAGGGCCCTCATCTTAACCTTCATTTTTTATTCGGACCATCTCGAAGAACACTCACTGTTCTCCGGGGCATATACTTGAAGAAACACTCGGTGTTCTTTAAAGAAAAACCTTTAGAGTCATGACGTCTGCCACGACCTTAAAAAGAGCTACCCTGTGATCTGCCGGACATCTTATTCCGGCCCAGACCGAATCCCAACCTACGGCGGAAGGCGACCGCGGCGACGCTAGGCTCTCACTCTCGCCCCTGAGGGACGGTCCCAGCCTCTCACTCGATTAGTTCCAAACCGCGGAACAGATCGAGGAGGCTATGGCCATCCTCATGGAGCGACGGAGAGCATGCGACTCGCCCACCATTACTCCATCAGCCATCCGCCGAGCAAGCAAGCGGAAGCTCAAGGGGCTATATGTTGAGAAATCGACAGAAAGCCCCGAGCCGCAGAAAAAGGCTCTCGTGAGGCGGGACGACTCCGTCTTCAGCCGCCTAGGGAGTGATCCCTCGTGGTGACCCGGGCATTCAGGCCCCAACCGGGATACATCGGAGTCCGAATCCATCACCAGGAGTTCAGCATATCTGACTCCCAGAAGACAACCGGCCAATGGGCCCCTACTCGCCCAAGAATTGAGCCCGGTGGTGGAGAATTCGTCACCTACCATGGGGCCAGGAGATCAGTACGTGATCGCCTTGGCTCATGCTCCGGGAGACAATTAGCGAGCAGTCAGGCTACGGCGATGGCCGCCATGCAGCGCCAGCTCGACGAAGTGAAGACGCTCCTAGAAACTGGGGCAGGTGCTAAGAGATCGATCGTTGGACCGAGTGAGCCACTCGCGACCCAGATCGAGCTCGCCCCAGTTCAACCTAAGATCGCTCCCCCTCAAACACCTCTATATGAGGGAAGATTGGATCCTGAGACCCATTTGAGCAAGTTCCGGATTTACATGACCGGATGTGGAGCATCAGACGCGACGAAGTGCCGAATGTTCCCATTGACATTGGGCGATCTCGTCCATAGGTGGTACATATCACTGCCACCGCGCTCGATCAATTATTTTGAGAAGCTAGCGAACGACTTCACGTCGCATTTCGCTGCCAAAGTCGCTCGGCCAGAAGGCCCCCACCGCATGATGAAGATCAGGCAGGGAAAGGATGAGCCCGGCGAAGACTACATCGACCGGGTGGACGATATAGTCCTCACCGGTGAGCAAGGAGCCCACTAGCGACGATCTCGCTCTCTACTCAGCCCTAGGGGGATTTCATGGCCATTCGCCCATGTTCAGACATCTTACGAAGGACATCCCCCCGACCTACGCGATCTTCCATGTCAGGGCCGCTGATTTTCTAGCTAGGTAGAGAATGCTCACGCTTCGCTTAGGTGAGGTATCTGCAGGGGAAGGGAAGGCGCCATCTTCCATCCCGAGAAAGGTGGTCGCCAAGCCCAGAAAAGCGGTCGCAAAGCCAAACGGTAAATTCAAAGCCTTCGAGGATGTGGAGGTTCACCTCCTCCGCAACCTCAATCTATCTCCGACCCACATCTTTAACGCCATCAAGGGGCGCGAGTGGCTTAGCAAACCAAAGCCGATGAGGGACAACGGGGATCTAGACCGCAGCAAATTTTTTGCCTACCACAAGAGTCCCGGCCACAACACCAGCCAGTGTCGCGACCTCCTCAGACAACTCTGGAGACTGTTTGAGGAAGGCAAGTTGGATAACTTGGTTACTAAGCCAGAACCCCGGGCAGAAAGGACCGGGGGCGCGATCGCCGCCAGAACGACGGAATCTCTCCCAATCCGGTCGCCAGAATCGAGCAAAACGAGCCGGAGTACTCAGACGAATCAATTCCTCCGATTAACCCCGGCAGCCGGATCAATATGCTTCAGTCGGGAGGTGGAAACCTCGGAGGCCTTTCCCCGGTTTCCACCATGTCGAACAGAAAGCGGAAGGCCGAGCTAAGGGCGTTCGCAGGGGTCCATGTCGTGGTGCCCCTAGAGCCGACCATCTCCAGAGACGCGCTCATCACTTTCTCCAACAAGGATAGGGAGGGAGTGCAGTGCCCCAAAGAGGATACATTGGTAATCTCTGCATGTATCCTTGGGAAAATGGTCGATCACGTGCTGGTTGACAATGGGAGCTTTTGCAATATCATATTCAAATCTGCTCTTGACCAGCTCGGCAACCTGACCAAGTTCATCAAGCCTTTTGAGACTGTGCTTCAAGGGTTCGGCGGCAACACGGTCCAAGCCTATGGAAGGATCAAGCTCTCTGTCGAGCTAACATGTTATTACGATCCCAAGGTTAGGATTACTAGGAACCTAAATTTTGTAATCATAGATAGGCCCAGCATCTATAATGGGTTCCTAGGTCGCCCATTTCTAGAAACCTTCGAGGCGGTCGCCTCTTCTTTCTTTTACTGTAACAAATTCCCCACTGCCGATGGGACGGTCGGTACTGTAAAAGGAGACCAACTAATGGCCAAGAAATGTTTGAATTACTCCTGTGTCGTAACTTCTTTCAACACTTCCCATACTATTTATAATATTGAGACGATCGACAATCAACCGATGGAGATCGACGAGCCAAGCACCTCGTACCAGCCCGACTCAGAGGACGGCATCTCACAACGATAGACTGACGACATCGAGCCAAGGATCGGTTTCGAGCCAAGCCTCGACATCGATCCAAGGATCGAGTCCGTAAATCATTCCAAACGAGAAGCGACCGTCCCCATTGAAGAGTTGGAAAGTATAACGATAGATCCGGCTCATCCAGAGCGTGAAGTGCATATCGGCACAAGCATCAGTCTCGAGTTAAAGGAGGATTTGATCAATTTACTATGTAAGAACATCAGAGTCTTTGCCTGGTCGCATCAAGATATGGTCGGCATAAGTCCTGAACACGCTTGCCACTATCTAAAGATCGACACAGCAAGGAAGCCTGTTCACCAGAAACGTAGGAAATTCGGTCCGGAGAAGTACGCAGCGCTCGACATAGAAGTCAAAAAGCTACTCGACAAAAAAACTAATCGGAGTAGCTACAGACGAGCCACAATGGGTAGCCAACGCGGTGCTCGTCAAAAAGACGAGCAACTCCTGGAGGTTATGCATCGACTTCACCAGCCTCAACGCGGCATGTCCAAAAGACCACTTTTCGATGCCTCATATTGACCACTTGGTCGATACCACGGCAGGTTGCGAAATGATGTCGTTCATGGATGCCTTCGCCGGGTACCATCAGATCCCAATGGCGGAGAAAGACATAAAACACACATCGTTCCACACGGAAAAAGACGTGTACTTTTGGGTTCGAATGTCGTTCGGTCTGAAGAATGCGGGGGCGACCTACCAACGGCTAGTCAACGGGATGTTCGCCAACCAGATCGGCAAGACCATGGAGGTCTACATTGACGACATCATAGTCAAGAGCCTCAAAAAGGAAGATCACCTCAATGACCTTGCCGAGACATTCGCCATCCTCGAGAAGTTCAACATGAAGCTGAACCCCAAGAAATGCAACTTCGGGGTAATCTCCGAATAATTCCTGGGGCACATCATGAGCCAGAGGGAAATTGAGGCGAACCCCACCAAGATCCAGGCGATCCTCGACATGCAGGAGCCACGGAATGTCAAACAGGTGCAACGCCTCACTGGTTGCCTAACTGCCCTCAACCGTTTCATATCTCGGCTCGGGGATAAAAGCAAGCCATTCTTCGCGACCATAAAGAACAAGAAGTTTGCATGGACAAAGGAGAGTCAAATAGAGTTCGCCAAAATCAAGGAGTATCTGTCGAACCCCCAGATCTTGGCGAAGCCGATCCCCGGCGAGAAGCTATTCCTTTACCTGGCGGCCTCCGAGGTCGCGCTGAGTGCTGTTTTAGTGCGAGCAGAGGGGCAAGCCCACCTACCGATCTACTTCGTTAGTCAAGCGCTCCATGACGCGGAAACGCGTTACACGCCTCTGGAGAAGATCGCCTATGCCTTAGTCATGAGTGTTCGCAAGCTGAGGGCCTACTTCTTCGAACACCAAGTGGAGGTTCTGACGACTCTCCCCTTAAGGCAAGTTCTACACCGGCCAGACACCAACGGGCGACTCCTCAAGTGGTCACTAGAGATCGCCCAATACGGCATCACGTACGCCCCTCGCACGGCGATCAAAGGCCAAGCTCTGGCGGACTTCGTAGTGGAATTAACGTTTCCACCCAGTCCGACCCAGGTCGGCCGCCAGCTTAGAAGTTGTACGTGGATGGCTTGGCAACCAACTCGCGAGCAGGGGCAGGGATTATCCTCATCAGCCCCGACGGCCAAAGTTTCACAAATGCTGTGCGTTTTGGGTTCCGTGCGACCAACAATGAAGCCGTGTACGAAGCTTTGGTGGGCGGGCTCGATCTAGCCCTCGCCCTGGACGTTCGCCGCCTCCACATCTTCATGGACTCCCTCCTGGTCGTAAACCAAGTCAAGGGGGAATATGAGGCGCGCGGCGAACAGATGATCAAATACCAAGAATTGGTCGCCAAAATGTGCATAAAGTTTGAAGAAGTGCTGATCTAACAAATCCCCAGAGAGCACAACTCCCAGGCCGATGCCCTATCCAAACTAGCATCATCAGATGGGGCGGCAGACTTCTCTAACATCCAAATCACGAAGTTATCAAAGCCGGCGATTGACAGAAGCCTGGTCACCACAGTTGCCATCGCCGAAGAGAACTGTATGACTCCGTTCATCAAATACTTGAAGGACGGAACGGTCCCCGCCGTATCAAAGCTCGCCAGCTCCAGCGCCGTGCAACCAGATACACCCTATTGTACGACCGGCTTTACAAGCGAGCTTTCAGCCTTCCTCTCCTCAAGTGCATTACGCCGGAGGAAGGCAGACTCATTTTAGCCGAGATCCACGACGGGTTCTGTGGAAATCATGCTGGAGGGCGAGCTCTCATCCACAAATCGACAAGGTTTTTTCTGGCCTACACTACAAAAAGACGCGATCACCTACGCCCGATCGTGTCACAGGTGTCAAGTGATGGGCCCAAACATCAAGCTCTCCCCCGAACAACTCACTTATATGTACAACCCATGGCCATTCGCCCAATGGGGCATCGACCTCATCGGTCCTTTACCGACGGCGCCAGGGGGATGTAAATTTGCCATCGTAGGGGTAGATTATTTCACGAAATGGGCTGAGGCCGAACCACTCAACAAGATCGGCCAAGAACAAGTAATCAAGTTCATTTGGAAGAACATCATATGCCGGTTCGGTCTACCCCAGTCTATCATCTCCGATAATGGGAAGCAGTTCGACGGTTTGGAAGTCATGCAATTCTGCGAGAAATGGGGAATCAAGAAGTTATTCTAGGCCCTTTACCACCCTCAGACGAACGGGCAGGTAGAGGCTGTAAATAAGATCCTCAAACACATGATCAAAGCACGACTCGAATCCAAACAAGGACGATGGGCGAGCGAGCTCCTGGATGTTTTGTGGTCCTACCGAACGACGACCCGAAACTCGACCGGCGAAACCCCATTCGCCCTCGCATTCGGAATAGAAGCGGTGATCCCTTCGGAGATCGCCGTCCTCCGCCACCGAACTGAACAGGAAATAACGACGGACAATGATGTAGCCCGACGGATCAACTTGGACATGCTCGAAGAACGGCGACTGACCTCGGAAATGAAGAACACAATCCACAAAAGAAGATTCGAGAAGTTCTTCAATTCGAAGGTCAAGGAAAGACGATTCCAAGTGGGCCATCTAGTCCTCAAAAAGGTCCAGACTCACACGGGAGTATTTGGCCCAAATTGGAAAGGCCCCTTCAGGATATCTAAATGGCTGACCGGAGGAGCCTACGAACTCGAACACCCAGACGGCACTCCGGACCAATATCCATGGAACGCCGTGCATTTGAAAAAATACTACCAATAAAAACTCTGTATTCAGTTATCCAATGTACAAAGAGTTTAATGAGATTGTCCAATCCCATTTATATGATTCGCCTCGACAAAACAAACAATTAAAAAAGAGGACGACTCGCTCGCCTTACAAGAGGTCGTCATCTAAGCTGACGGACCTATGCTAGCGATCGCCTCTCCAAGCACAACGTATACCATTGAGGATCATCATTCAAACATGGCAATCCGTGGTAGAAAAGTACAGCCATGGCCCTGGAGGTCGATGGAACCGACAGCTTCGTCCATGCAAGGTTCATTTGGGCTGCAATCGCTCGCCCTTCGTTTAAATACGAGGCGGGCGTAGCCGAAGGACCCTCCAAACAAATCTGTGGACACGCTCGCTCGCCCTCAAAGTTACATCATCTAACATGATGGACCCGGACAAGGCGACGCGTCCCTACCCCGTCACAACGTATACCGTTGAGGATTGCCGTCTAATATGGCGATCCGAGGTAGAAAAGTGCTAACAAGCCGCGGACATGGAGTCGATTAAACCGACGACGTCCCGTGCAAGGACTCCTCCAGACCAAGACCGCTCGTCTTTCGTTTAAATACAAGGCGGGCGCAGCTTAACGGAGGACCCTCACAATAAAGTGAGTCGCGAGACAGACCTACAGGTGGAATGTCCCTCGCACACAAAGACACGGTTATGGAGGTCGGCCCATCGAACTCCGCGACTGTGCACGGTTCCTCAAAGCGAAACAATCGAGCTCGCAACCAATGAGGTTCGTCGTTGACTGTGCGAACGTCGAGGTAGGAGTCCGGCAGACCGCGAATTCGCTCCCAGACGATCAAGAAATCAAAAGAGAGATCGCAGATCGCTGGAACAAGGGAGTCTGCAAAAAGAAAACCAAATTAGATCAGTTCAAGGTGTATCCGAACAAAGGGAGAGTTAAAACCCTTACTCCGATTCCTCTCCCGAAAACTGGTGGGGATATCCAACTCATCCTCTGGCTTATTGCTCGATGCCGACCTCCATGCTCCGCCGACCCAAAACCATTTCATCAGGTCGCCCCGGGTCTTGTTCGGCACCCCGAGGACCACTCTGACCATGCGACCCTGAATGTGGTAGCCGCCAACTAAACCCTTCTGCGCTGTCATCTTGAAGAGGTAGTTCATTTCCAGTGCAGAAGGCAGACGGAACAGCCGATGACCTCCAAAAAGTGTCAAGGTACTAATAATCTTCAGCCGATGACCTCCAAAAAGTGTCAAAGAAGTAATTATATACACACTTGTATAAAATTTGCATGCAAACATTCAAAGGCGATCGTGCTTACAAAGAATCGGATGCGAAAAAGTAGTATTTTATTCATGACAAGGAGTTCGTACAATACAAAACCCGAAGAAAATACAAAGAAAAAGCAGAAAATACAAAGCGAAGGAAGATAAAAATCGCTTAGGCTCCCACCGGCTGGTCTTCGCCCCCAGGTGGCGGATCGACACGCGCATCCTCACCGGCCTCAGGATAAATGAGTTTATCAGGGAAAGGATACCAACTCAAGTCGATCCCCAAGTCGGTGAGGTCGAGGATCGGCAAGGAAAATTCCGGATGCAAAGGGTGCTTGAGTGCGTAGGCCTTGAAGCTCTCCATCATAGGACCGACCTCGATCCCTACCTTCTTGGTGGCTCGGACAGCATCGGCGTAGGCCATATAGTAGGCGAACTCGCCGACGAGTGCCACATTAAGGTAGGGATCGGTCTCGATCGCCTTGATTTGCCCTTTCAAATCCGAGGTTGTCTTCTCAGCATCCGATAGCTCGACCACCTTGGCGGCCAGTTCTCCCTTTGCTTTCTCCAGCTCTCCCTTCGCCGTCTCCAGCTCGCTGTTGAGCCGATCCACCGTCGCCTTCAGCCCGACCGTTTCCTCTTGCGAAGCCGAATGCATCCGGCGAGCTTCCGTCACCTGGTCGCGGAACCGATCGACCACCTCCTTGGACCGGCTAATCTCCTGCTTCATCCGATCGATATCCTGTTTCGCTCGTTTGGCTGTCTCTAAGTATTCCTTCTTCATGGCCTGGATCCGGTTGGAGAAGTCGACGTTTTTGTTCCGAGCGGCCTCGAGATCTTGATGGAGGCGAGCATTAGAGGGTCGCCCCTCATAATCCTTGGCGGCGCGGACGGCCATCGTCGCCGCCTGGAGAGCCAGGGCGATGGTCACCTGCATGGCATCTCCAGACCGCCGACGAGCAATCGCATCGAGATCGGTCGTCCAAGCCTTAGGCAGAGAGGCGATGGCCTTGGAGACGTAAGAAGGGACATCAAGGGACTTTTGCGGAGACTTGCTTGCCAGGAAATCCAGCACCATCGGCGAGACGTCCGGATCAGCAAGACGGACCCTGCAACACAAACAGAAAGAAACAAAGGAGTTAGTATATACCTTACGCAAATTTCATAACTCGGAAAGATCAAACCGGTCTTACCTGTTGACCAACTCGAGGTCGCGGACAAAATAGGGCTTGCCCCGAGAAGTTTCAGCTTCGGCAATCGCCGCAGCCTTCAAGAAGCCGGCCAAGGGTCGGGAGCCAGACCCCTCCACCATCGGAACAACAGAGATAGGTGGAGCGGCCACCGGAGGCTCCAAGATAGTCACGTTTGCCTCAGCAGTCGGCAGGGACCCCTCCGGCCTCCACCTCTTGCGGTTGCGCTGGAGTTGTTCCTCCTCCTGAATTTCCGGCTCAGCGACCGGCACCACAGCGGGCCTCACCACAGGGACGGGACGATACGTCGTCGCAGGAACACGACCCGTCTTCTTTCCTTGGTGAAGACGACCGATGAGACCAGGGTTAGACATTGCGATTTCCTGCGGTGGCTCGGCGTAGCGGGGATAATGAATCTCTGTCAAAGAAGGAATTCAGACAAGTTAGACATCTACTTCGACATTGCGATCTCTTGGAGACAATCGTCATGCAGGAAAAAGGTAATAAAAATCCATACCCGGGGCCTTCAGGTGGCGAGGGTATCAAAACAGTCGAGCTCCCAACCGATGGAGTTCGTGACTGACTGAGTGAATGTCTATGTAGGAATCCAGCAAGGCGCGAATTCGCTCTCAGACGATCAAGAAATCAAAGGGGAGATCGTCGATCGCTGGAACAATGGATCCTGCAAAAATAAAACCAAATTAGATCAGTTCAAGGTGTGTCCAAATAAAGGGAGAGTTAAAACCCTTACTCGGATTCCTCTCCCGGAAATTGGTGGGGATATCCAACTCTTCCTCCGGCATATCGCTCGATGCCGACCTCCAAGCATCGCCGACCCAGCACCACTTTGCCAGGTTGCCCCGAACCTTGTTCGGCACCCCAAGGACCACCCTACCCAGGCGACCCTGGATATGGTAACCGCCGATCGATCCCTTATGCGCGGTCAGCTTGAAAAGATAATTCATCTCCAGCGCAGAAGGCAGACGAAACAGCCGATGACCGCCAAATAATGTCAAAGTGCTGATAATCTGCAGCCAGGCATTTGACGTCAACTGGAGAGGCGCCAGATTCCAGGCGATCAGCAAATACGAGACGGTGAACGGCAAGGGAAACAGCAATCCGGCCGCCAAGGTCATTTCATTAATGGCGACCATACCTTCTTGAGGCTGGTCGGCACGTTCGTTATCGGAGGGCACGTGCAGTGAAACATCAGAAGGAATATGATATTTCGCCCTCCAGCGGCCCAAGTCTTTTCGGGTCGCCGAACACCGGATCTGACCAAGAGTCCACCGAGATGGGTCAGCAGCCCGGAACGCCGTCCGCTTCACATGTTCGTAGGGATGAGCGGCGGAGTACGCTTCAAAATCAAATTCTGGACAGGGTCCGGCGATCCCCTCCATAAGCCTAGTAAAATCCATAGAAGCTGGGCCAAATACGCTATCCCGTTCCCAAGACAGCCGCACCAGTTCATCTTCATCCACCGGCGAGCCCCCTTGCTCCGCCGCCGCCGCTGATCTCGCCACTTCGGCCTCGTTGAAGAGCTTCTCAAGTTCTGCAATCCCCGCACGAATGGCCTCAACGGCCGTTTCCATATGAAGTCCCATGGGAATTTCCTCCCGATCAGGCGAAGCCGCGGCGGCGGAGGAGCTTCCGGCCTCAAAGATTTTAGATCCTCCAGACATGTTCTTAAAAATAAAGGGGGAGAGAAGATTTATGTTCTTACCTAAAAAGAAGGACGGTCGGCACATAGATCTTCGAAAATTCTGCAGAGTCTCGGCTAGAAAGCAAGGGTGCGTGAAGAGTGGAAATGAAGAAGCCATAACCCCTTTTATAGGCAGGAGCAGGGATCTCCGTGCAAATAGGCGAAATCCCGAGGGCTGGAGTGCAACCGTTGTGGGGGGGGACACATTAAATACAACCCTCGAATCCCGCATACGCGTCTTTTCGAGGGCACGCCAGGCGACAAGTCTGACAAACTGTCGGACTCTCCCAATGATAGCGCGACGCGTGTTCTTGCAACGTTTCGAGAGCCCGCCTTCACTTCCCGCTGATTCCAGCACAAAAAGAGATCGTCCAAATTTGAAATCAGATCGTCCTGACGATCGTCCTTGTCATAAACAAACGAGCCAATCGTCTAAACACTGGCGATCGCCAACAGTGCCACCTCACCCCTTGTTTTCAATATCGAAGCGAGCTGGGGGGCAATTGTTGTACGACGATTAATACGCCTCGATGGCGATCGGCATAATGATCTGAGAACCAACCATAGAAGACATACTCTGGGCAAACACCCCGCAGTCGGCACCCACGGCGATCGTCTTTTGGTATCTGGCGATCATCTATGATGTCCAACCAGAGACGATCGTCTCGTGCCACGTATGAATCCAACATCCGTCAAAGTCTTCGAAGACCGAATCTTGGACGGTGACCCACGTGCAGATCCACAAAAGGCGCCGGCAAGATAAGACCTTTGACCCCAGCCTGTCACCTACCTCACCTACCGATAGGGCCACCGAAAGGTACAAAGTGGGTCCTCCCCGGACAGCGACTCAGGACGCGTGCAGGCTTCCCATTGGCTCGCACAGTTGGCTGCCAGCAGCAGCTTCAGACCTTAAGGGAACAGCCTCACGTGACGGGACGATCGGCCACCTTATTATAATATAGAAAACGGCGGTCGCCCGCGATCGCCGGAGAGGTCCCAGCTACCTTGTCTTCTATAAATAGGGGGCTCACAACAGTGGCCTAGGGGGACACAATCATCGTGAATACAGTGAAAAACGCACAGAGAGATTAAAAACTCATTTGGCAATTACTTACACATTCATAGTGATATTCATACACACTTACAGAACATCCAAAGCAAGAACTCACAGAGCTTCATATCTGGTTCTTCCGGCAATCTACGCGCTCTATAGCTTAGATAACTAGAAGTCTTTACACTCATTGTAATAGATTCTAACATTAATATTTGTACTCCAAAGTATCTATATTAATAACATCTCGCGAGAGCATTCAAGCCCGGGACTAATGTTGGGATTCTATGCCTAAAATGAAGGCCTAGCGGAAGCGGTAAAATGAAAATTAATTCGATCTGAATCCCTACGAGGATCGATCGAGCTACGTATATACGAATATCAAAAACGAATAGCAAGAGTCGTAAGAAACTAACCCTCGAAGTCCGTTGATTAAATGGTAACCTTCTCTTGAGCTATTCCCCAAGCTTTGATTGATCTCTACGAATCCAATCCGCTCCAAGCTCTTGAACGATCCAACGCCGAAAGCACCGCGTCTCTACTTGCCACGTGCCGGAAAAACGATCGGAACAACAACACTCGATTAACCTCTAAGGTTACGGCTAGAATCAAGTGATGAAGCTTTTATTACTACACTCTAAGTGTATAATATATCTCTCAATAATTTTTCTCTAAGAAAATATGAATGATGGAAGAACACAAAAACAAAGTTTCTCTTCCCACTCTCTACAATGATGCTGCCATGAGTCTCCAAGGGTGTGAGAATGAGAGTTTTATTTTGGTCTTAAAATCATTCACAAGATAAGATTCCACCCACAAAATCACCTTTAACCTTATAATAAGAGATATGAAATCTCATATGTCAAAAGTCTTCCAACAAGAAAACAAGACAATGATCAAGGTAGGAAATCAAGGTGGGGGCCGACCTCTAGAAGAAATCGAACGAGTTCGGTTCGTTTCGGACTCCCGAGAGTCCAAACATATAAACTCCAATTCCGTTCCGATGTATTTATATTGTTTAATTAATCCAATTAATTAAACATATCAAATACAAAATAACATAATTAATTTTTCCAAGAAATAATTATATTCATGAATTAAATTAATCACCGAGTAATTTATTTAATCCATTAGGCCGTAAATCAATTTATCCAATAAA
Source organism: Orobanche coerulescens (assembly GCA_033398695.1). Classification (NCBI taxonomy): domain Eukaryota; kingdom Viridiplantae; phylum Streptophyta; class Magnoliopsida; order Lamiales; family Orobanchaceae; genus Orobanche; species Orobanche coerulescens. Next base: position 17,949,588 of record CM065801.1, read on the forward strand.
TCGATTTAGACATCCAATGTCTCAAATTAGATATCCAATATCTAATATTCATAATGAGAGATTAAGCTCGATTCATTCCGTCTTCAATCCTAATGCGCGACTCGGTAGGTCCGTCTCAGTCAGCAATGAGAGGAACCAAAGAGTAGTAGCACCACCTAGCCAGCCTAGTGGCCTACACTGTACCCCGACTGAGAGCGAATGATTGGGATCATTCAAGAACCATTCTGTCGTGAATACTAGTATACGTATAAACCCTTCTTTCAAATGTCCCGATCAAGTTATGGGGTCACGGTCAGTCAAACCCCATCTGTACTTGACGCTATGCATGCGCTAATGCAACTCGAGATCATCGAGCTCTCGTGTATCTAATACAGCTAGCTCCAATGCTTTGGCCAAAGACTTATGATCTCATCTGCCAATAACCGCATAGGACATATAACCCATTCACTAACAGGAGAAAGAATTCTATCTTGGTATTTAGTAGGACCTGCTACTTGCCCGTCAAGATGCACGTCGAGGTTGACCCTTGCCTTCCGGTTTACAGGGTTGAATTACTCTAATGAAAATCTTGACGTCACAAGCACATCCCTACTAAATCCTCAAGTCGAAGGTTCACGAATACCTATCACAACCTTTCGATTCCATCATTGACTGTCCCGGAGTGAAATCCGTGTGACGAATCGAGGGTGAGTCGGTTCGAGTATACTAATATAATTAGCATACCTATAACGTGTGCTCCCACTAACCATTAGTGTTCGACAGGCACTCTCCTTGTCAAAGAACACGTCATACAAGTCTTCACAGAAACTTAACACCCAGTCAAGTTTTATCGACTTGCGAACGATTAAGTATTTGAGCTATAAACCTTTCCAGTGCCGACCCCCTTATCCAATAAGGAGTGGAACATTTTGCTCTCAAATACACGGACTAGTTTCTACATGTATATTTACGAGTTAGGAATGCCAGTAACTACCAGTAAATAAAGAAACATCCATTGCCTTATATAATTGATTTACATAATTACAAGTGCAATGCCCTCACTCAACATCCTCTGAGTGGCAGTCGAGGGCATAATCCTAACAATCTCTCACTTGCACTCAATGCCAGACACTATGGTATCTAATACTCATGTTCTCCAGATGACGCTACAAGCTAGTCTGAGAAAGTGGCTTGGTCAGTGGATCTCTGATGTTGTCGGCCGAGTTTACTCTGTGGAGCACAATGTATCCCTTGCGAACAAATTCTCTTACGAGATGATACTTCCTCTCAATATGTTTGGTGCTGTTGTGAAACCTCGGCTCCTTGACCTGCGCTACAGCTCCGTCGTTGTCGCGATGCAGTGAAACAGCGGCTCGGCCACATGGTATCACTTGAAGTTCTCCCAGAAACTTCTTAATCCAGAACCCTTCCTTGGAAGCTTCCGAGGCTGCTTGATACTCAGCCTGACAGGTGGAATCAGCAGTCGCCCTTTGCTTGGCACTACGCCAGGATATTGCTCCTCCATTAAGAGTAAATATGTAGCCAGAAGTGGACATTGAGTCGTCCTTCAGTCCTTGGAAGTCCGAATCAGTGAATACCACCACATCCAATTCTCCACCACCATACATCAGAACCATAACTCTAGTCCTTCTTAAGTACTTGAGAACGTTCTTTACGGCAGTCCAATGTTCCCTACCTGGGTTTGCCTGAAACCTACTCACCACGCTTACAACATGCGCGATGTCAGGTCTTGTACACAACATAGCATACATAAGGCTACCCACGGCTGAAGCATATGGTATATTACTCATTTCCTTTCGTTGTTCCTCACTTTGAGAACACATCTTCAAGGAGAGTTTTATTCCATGTTGCATCGGTAGGAACCCTCTTTTAGAATCATCCATCTTAAATCGCTTTAAGATCTTATCTATATAGAGGGCTTGGGAAAGGCCTATTGTTCTCTTCGCTCTATCCCGGTAGAGTTGAATTCCAAGAATATAGGTTGCTTCTCCCAAGTCTTTCATGGAGAAATTACTCGAAAGTCAAGCTTTTACAGAACTGAGCATTCCCACATCATTTCCTATTAGTAGAATATCATCCACATATAGTACTAAGAATGCGATCTTGCTCCCACTAACCCTATTGTATACACAAGGTTCCTCTTTATTTTGCACGAAGTCAAACTCTTTGACCGCCTCGTCAAAACGAAGGTTCCAACTACGCGACGCTTGCTTCAGTCCATAAATGGAACGCTGAAGCTTGCACATTTTCTGAATATCGACTTCGGACACAAAGCCTTTAGGCTGCTCCATATAGATTTTCTCCTCGAGGAATCCATTAAGGAAAGCCGTCTTTACGTCCATTTGCCATATCTCATAATCGTGGTAGGCATCTATAGCAAGCATCATGCAAATAGACTTGATCATGGCTACGGGCGAGAAGGTATCGTGGTAATCGATCCCTTCCTTTTGGGTATAACCCTTTGCCACAAGCCTGGCCTTATAGGCATCAACATTGCCATCACCATCAGTCTTTCTCTTGTAGATCCACTTGTTCCCAATAGGCACTATGCCCTTAGGGCGGTCTACTAGAGTCCAGACCTGATTGACATGCATCGAGTCTATCTCAGCTTCCATAGCTTCACGCCATTTCGCGGAGTCTACATCCACCATCGCTTGGTCATAGGTTGTTGGGTCGGTCTCTTGGCTATCACTTGGAACCTCATGGAGACCCAGCTCCTCCAAGTGCACAAGCCCATACCTCTCAGGTAAATGAGACACCCTACTAGACCTACGAGGTGGTTGTACTTGTGTTTCAGAAAGTTCGGTTCCAGTTTCTTGCACAGGTGTCTCTCGAGGAGTTTCATTGTATTCTTCTAAAGAAATACTTCTACCTGCTCCGCCTTCCTGAATGAACTCATCTTCAAGGTAGTGTGCTTGTAAAGCAACAACGATCTTTCGATCTTCGGGCATGTAGAATAGATATCCCATCGTCCCAGATGGGAATCCAATGAAACGTCCCTTCGCAGACCTAACTTCCAACTTTTCCACCTTAGTCTTCTTGACATAAGCGGGACATCCCCAAATCCTAATATGATTAAGACTTGGTTTCCTTCCTTCCCACATCTCATGTGGAGTTTTAGGAACGGATTTGGAAGGACATCTGTTCAAGATATACGCGGTAGTCAGGAGTGCATACCCCCACAGGTAAATCGGCAAGTCAGTATAGCCCAGTATGGAACGGACCATGTTCAACAGGGTCCGGTTCTTTCTTTCTGACACACCATTTAACTGAGGAGTACCTGGAGGTGTTAGTTGTGAAACTATTCCATGTTCCTTAAGGAAGTCGTCAAACTCCGTACTCATATACTCGCCACCTCGGTCCGACCGAAGTGCTTTGATATGATTACCAGTTTGTTTCTCGACTAGGGCCTTGAATTCCTGGAATTTCTCAAAGGCCTCGGATTTATGTTTCATTAAGTATACATAACCATACCTAGTATGATCATCTGTAAATGTAATGAAATATTGATATCCATCACGTGCTGCTTCTAAAGCACCACATACGTCGGTATGGATTAATCCCAGTTTATCAGCGGCTCTTTTAAAAGTCCCTGTGAAGGGGGACTTAGTCATTTTGCCTTTAAGGCAAGATTCACAAGTAGGAAAGGGATCCGATCCCAATGGACCCATAAGTCCATCCTTTTCCATCTTGTAAACCTTGGTCTGACCAACATGACCAAGTCTAAGATGCCATTTCAAAACTTGATTGGTTTCATACCTACCACGTTTTCTAGTCATAGTATTCACAACTACTTTGTTGCTGAGATTTAGATGATACAATCCATTTAACAATGTAGCAGTACCCACTAGTTCATTTCTAAAATAAATTTTGCAGGAACCATCACCAATGAAAAATGAAAAGCCTTTTCGGTCCATGACCAGAATGGATACAATGTTTTTGTGCCCCTTGGGCAAAACAAGTACATCTTCTAAAGTCAAAACAAAGCCGGATTCTAAACCCAAAAGAAGTGATCCTATGTCGGTCGCCTTGACACTATGCCCGCTTCCGACTGTGATCATAACTTCTCCAGCTCCAAGCTTCCTACTTTGTTCCAGATCCTGATTCACGGTACAAATATGAGAACTAGCACCAGAATCCAGTATCCAGGAAGTAGAAAATACAGTAGAAGAACAATTTGTTTCCAAAACTAAAAGTTACATGCACGAAGTGCCATGAAGAATCGGACAGTCTCTAGCCCGGTGGCCCGACTCACCGCACTTGAGACAAGCATCCTTCTTCTTCTTGTTCTTGAACCATTGGGGCCTTGCCCTTACCCTTAAGGTCCTTAACTTGTGGTCAGTTTGCTTCTTGGTCTTTTTCTTCTTGTTCTTAGACCTCAGGAGGTCCATAAGAAATCACAAGAGCGAGACTCCTTCATCATGAGTCTTCATCGAGGCGAGCGGTCATAAGTTTGTTCATTAGACCAGCTAAATTACATGCAATCTCGTTGCAGTTGAAGTTCATAACAAACTGTGAGAAGGAATCAGGGACAGACTGTAGGATAAGGTCGGTTTGAAGAGAAGTATCCATTTTAAAATCAAGAGCCTCGAGTCTCTCGATCATGGATATCATTTTGAGGACGTGTTCCCCAACCTTCTCACCTTCCTTCATCCTTGCACCGAACAGTTGCTTGGATATCTCATATCTAGCGATTACAGTGCTCACCATAAAGCTCGGTTAAGTGAGATAGAATCTGCCTAGCAGAAGTCATTTTCTCATGAGCTATCTGAATCTCATTAGACATGGAAGCCATCATATAAGCACGGACTTTCACATCATCCTTAACCCACTTTTCGTGGTTTTCAATCTCTTCCTGATTGGCTCGGGTCCGCACAGGAGGCGCCGGAATGTCCGTCTCCAAGACGTATCCCAGTGCCTCTATACTGAGGACAATCATCAGATTGCGGATCCAATCCACAAAGTTAGGTCCCATTAAGGTGTTCTTTTCGAGCAGAATTGCGAGTGGATTCATTGTCATATTGAGATTTGAGTCTGCATTAAGTACGATAGATTAATTAGTGACTCATTCAATTATGTTCTAAGTATAGAATTAAGGTCTTTTCTATTCTTGTTACCCAGCTCCCACTATTTTTATCGGAATAACACACTCCCATGTGAAATTCGGAAGTATCGTCGCTCTACTTCATAGTGGTGATCGCGTTCTTTATAAATCTTAATAGAGGGCAACCGAACAGGTTTCTAGTCTATTAATTTTCATAAAGTGGTGTCCAACACCAACCCATCTAATGGATGATTCGATCTTCTTTTTCCCCTTGTTCACTCCCCTCAACCTATACGGTTTCTATGGTTCGTGAACAAGTTAAGTTTATACCATCGACACAAATCAGTTTCACAATTGAATCTTATCCGGCAACCTATCAGGTTTCTAGGGATAAAATTTGCTCCAACCGAAGGCATCCAATGCGCTCCCGGTAATTTATCCATCCTCCCCGAACGACTACCCCGATAACTCGGAAGCATAGCACATCCGGTTTGGATTTCAATTTCCCAAAAACTCGATGGAGGGAAGGAAAACCTTGAAACCTTATAAACTTAATAATTTATCGTGGGAGAATTTTCGCGATTAGTGTTACAGTTTGCACATTAATCGTTTAAGCGTGTTTGTGGCATTCATACAATATGAAACAACCATTCACAACCTAGTTGCTACCAACATGTGGTTCATGGACCGTTCCTAGAAAACAAAAACTCCGTAATCTAATTACAAGTCTTCATCTTGAATCTTCGTCTTCTAGAAATGGATCTTCCTCCGGTCTTCGTCATTACATATAAATTTTACATTGAAAATTGCATCCTAGATACAAATTTTTCTCGTAAAATAAATAGGCTCAAAACGGCCTTTACAACCCAATCAAATAAAACGAACGATTCAAAAACTAAGTCCACGAACCACATCACCATTCAAAAGCATTCATCCAATAAATACTAAACAAATAGAAAGCATAGAGATATATTGATCCAATCAACAATACGAATCGATCCAATCGATTCACACAATCGGTAATATGATAACGTTCAAAATAATTCGGTCGACCATAAATATTCCAATTAATCAAATTTCCCTTATAAAATGAAATACCATAAATCATTTTAATCATAGTAAATCCAATTTAACATGAGGGAGATAAATTTTCAAGAATACACGAAAAAATCGAGCCGGGGCGAAATAGGCCTGGCATGGCCGAGTCACTGCCGACAGCATGCCGGCAGACAGGCCTGGCATGGCCGAGTCACGCTCGGCATTTGCCCGGCCAGTGCCCGGCATCCACAGGCCGCGGCCCTTGGAGCTGGGCCGCGGCCCACGATCTGATGGCTGCCCGAACTGCTGCATGACCACAGGCGCGGCCCCGAGCCACAGGCGCGGCCTCCTACTCCCGGACCCCTCCCGGACCGTCCAACGGCATTTCGGGGCTAGTTTTTCGACCGGATATCCAATATCTATATTCTCCAACATTCATATCTTCAATATAAATCATATTTCCAAGAAATTAAGATTTATATTTAGACATAAACTTACGAAAAATATAACTACAACGAACGTAAAAACATATACCACGATTATGACTAAAATGATTCCAAAACATTCACCATCTAATCGAGCATTCCAAATGCCAATATCGTATATACAATCGCAAGACCTACGCTCCGATACCACTGTTGGGATTCGATGCCTAAAACGAAGGCCCAGCGGAAGCGGTAAAACGAAAATTAATTCGATCTGAATCCCTACGAGGATTGATCGAGCTACGTATATACGAATATCAAAAACGAATAGCAAGAGTCGTAAGAAACTAACCTTCGAACTCCATTGATTAAATGGTAATCTTCTCTTGATCTATTCCCCAAGTTTTGATTAATCTCTACGAATCCAATCCGCTCCAAGCTCTTGAACGATCCAACACCGAAAGCACCGTGTCTCTACTTGCCACGCGCTGGAAAAATGATAGGAACTCGATTAACCTCTAAGGTTACGGCTAGAATCAAGTGATGAAGCTTTTATTACTACACTCTAAGTGTATAATATATCTCTCAATAATTTTTCTCTAAGAAAATATGAATGATGGAAGAACACAAAAACAAAGTTTCTCTTCCCACTCTCTACAATGATGCTGCCGTGAGTCTCCAAGGGTGTGAGAATGAGAGTTTTATTTTGGTCTTAAAATCATTCACAAGATAAGATTCCACCCACAAAATCACCTTTAACCTTATAATAAGAGATATGAAATCTCATATGTCAAAAGTCTTCCAACAAGAAAACATGATCAAGGTAGGAAATCAAGGTGGGGGCCGGCCTCTAGAAGAAATCGGACGAGTTCGGTTCGTTTCGGACTCCCGAGAGTCCAAACATATAAACTCCAATTCCGTTCCGATGTATTTATATTGTTTAATTAATCCAATTAATTAAACATATCAAATACAAAATAACATAATTAATTTCTCCAAGAAATAATTATATTCATGAATTAAATTAATCACCGAGTAATTTATTTAATCCATTAGGCCGTAAATCAATTTATCCAATAAATCGATTTAGACATCCAATGTCTCAAATTAGATATCTAATATCTAATATTCATAATGAGAGATTAAGCTCGATTCATTCCGTCGTCAATAATGCGCGACTCGGTAGGTCCGTCTCAGTCAGCAATTGGAGGAACCAAAGAGTAGTAGCACCACCTAGCGAGCCTGGTGGCCTACACTGTACCCCGACTGAGAATGAATGATTGGGATCATTCAAGTACCATTCTGTCGTGAATATCAGTATACGTATAAACCCTTCTTTCAAATGTCCCGATCAAGTTATGGGGTCACGGTCAGTCAAACTCCATCTGTACTTGACGCTATGTATGTGTTAATACAAATCGAGATCATCGAGCTCTCGTGTGTCTAATACAGCTAGCTCCAATGCTTTGGCCAAAGACTTATGATCTCATCTGCCAATAACCGCATAGGACATATAACCCGTTCACTAACAGGAGAAAGAATTCTATCTTGGTATTCAGTAGGACCTGCTACTTGCCCGTCAAGATGCACGTCGAGGTTGACCCCCGCCTTCCGGTTTACAGGGTCGAACTACTCTAATGAAAATCTTGACGTCACAAGCACATCCCTACTAAATCCTCAAGTTGAAGGTTCACGAATACCTATCACAACCTTTCGATTCCATCATTGACTGTCCCGGAGTGAAATCCGTGTGACGAATCGAGGGTGAGTCGGTTCGAGTATACTAATATAATTAGCATACCTATAACGTGTGCTCCCACTAACCATTAGTGTTCGACAGGCACTCTCATTGTCAAAGAACACGTCATACAAGTCTTCACAGAAATTTAACGCCCAGTCAAGTTTTATCGACTTGCGAACGATTAAGTATTTGAGCTATAAACCTTTCCAGTGCCGACCCCTTTATCCAATAAGGAGTGGAACGTTTTGCTCTCAAATACACGGACTAGTTTCTACATGTATATTTACGAGTTAGGAATGCCAGTAACTACCAGTAAATAAAGAAACATCCATTGCCTTATATAATTGATTTACATAATTACAAGTGCAATGCCCTCACTCAACGTCCTCTGAGTGGCATTCGAGGGCATACTCCTAACAACTAACAACCCCGGCAAACCTTGTGTTATTTATTTTCCCACGGAAGTGTTCTCGCATTTGTTTGTTACTCGATCATTCCAGCAATATTGTCTCCGGATAATATTTTGGGTAACAACAACCACGTTGTCAATCATGCTTCAAATAACACCGCAGTCATTTTATCTACTTTGTGAACTTGCGTATGCTGTTGAAGCATTAATCTCTGTTGTTATTCTGGTTACAAACTTGCTGGGCGAAAATTAAATTACAACTGGAAAGATAAAATTACAACTTGAAAACCAGGAATTACAAACTCGAATGAAATGAAAATTACAAAACTCGAACAGAATTACAACTCGAAAGAAGAAACAAAAAATAAATGAAAATAACTAATAAACAATAAATAAAACCATAGGTTAAAGTCGAGTCGAGGAAGGCCTCTTTCCGCAAGATGAGAAAACGCCCCGGTAGTGCTCTCGGTTTAGGCGTGTCATCCCCAAAGATAAAACGGCTACGTCTCGGAGGTAGTAGCACCACAAACCTCTGAGCTCCGGCGAACTGAAATGAGGTTAGGACAGAGCTCTGACTTATGATATGAATGCAGAGACGAAGTGTATGATGTGTGCATGAGTATTGCAAAATTTTCGTATGTTTGAAGCAAAGGAATGTATGCCTATTTATAGGCCGTCTCACACACCTGCAGGGATCAGAATTTAATACAGCCACTAATGGCTATCAAAATGCAGTCATTTATACTGCATTATGGCCAGGAGTTACGAATTTCAAACAAATGGCAGGGGTTATGAAATTCAAACCTGGACTGTATTGGGCAGGGGTTACTCTGGGAGGTTACAGTTTATATTGGCTGAATTTTGAACAATCAGGATGTACCTGGACTGTATTCAGCTCTTTAACCACTTGACGGATGTACCTGGACAACCTTATGTGCACATACGAGCCCAACTACGTTGTTGAGCTTGTCCAAAAAAATTCTTTAAGCTAGCCCAATGCCTAGCTCACGGCCAAGCCCACGAATAGGCCCAAAGACCAGCCTAAAGACCAAGATCCAAGATCCAAGATCCAAGATCAAGGCCAAGGCCAAGGTCCATGGTCCACAGTCCACGTCACGCGGCACGCGGCTCGCGGCCGCGCCGAGGCCGAGGCGAGGAGGGCGGGCGACGGCGGCGGCACGCGCGTGTGCGCGTGTATGGGCTTTAAGCCCATACACATGTGCCATTAATTATTACATGCATAAAGGTAACTCCTTATATACTAGAATAATGATGGTTCATTATTCAATATGGGATTCCATCCCTTATTAATTCATAATTAAGTGACAAATTTTAATTCACTATTTCTCACTCACCGGGAATCGGTTTAGAGAAAGTGAATATACCACGATCATCTACTCGGAACATAGATCGATCCTATGATATTTAATTTTACAAAATAAAATTAAAATCATTAACGATTACAATAATCCCTCACATGAGTGAAAATAGCCCAAATGCAATATGCAGACTCAAGCTCAGTCCTCAAGAGGCGTTAAAGTATAAGGATAGGTAGTTCGTGACTTTGAACCTTCCATAGTTAACATCATCGGCTACACAGGCAGATTAGTGGCTTGATGCTTTGAACTATTCCCCCACGGCGTGCACCGAGGCAATGGTGCTAACACTTGAACACCTCAACCTCATCCGTTCTCCCGTTTTGTGTCCTTTGCGGGCCTTGGACACCCATTTGGATTCATAAGTAATTTTCATGAAGCGGGCCCCACTTCTCACTTATATAGGTGATTCTTTTTCGAGTATCTTGCCATACTCAACCTCCTCGAGGTCTTTAGAAATCATTAAAAGTCATAAACTTAAACTCACCACTAGGCAAGTTTTCAACACTCAATTGCTCTATAGGGAATAAACTTAGATGAGTGTTTCACACAAACTGTCATAGCTTAGTTCTCCCATTGAACCAAGTTCTTGCGATATCCAGTTATCTGGGTTGGGTTACCACTATGGTAATTCTCAATTTGTGGATTTTAAACCCATTCCCTCTAGCAATTTATTCATTTGATCACGGTTTAATCCTTTGGTTAGCGGATCCGCTAGATTATCCAATGACCTCACATAGTCAATAGAGATAACCCCACTTTTGATCAAATGTCTCACGATATTATGGTGTCGACGAATATGTCGATACTTTCCATTATAAACGTTACTTCTTGCCCTACCAATAGCAGCTTGGCTATCGCAGTGTATCATCACCGCTGGTACTGGCTTTGACCAACATGGAATATCTTCTAGAAAGTTTTTGAGCCATTCGGCTTCTTCACCACCTTTGTCCAAAACTATGAATTCCGATTCCATGGTGGATCGGGTTATACACATTTGTTTCGCGGACTTCCACGAGACAGTTCCACCCCTAATGGTAAACACGTAACCACTTGTAGAAAATGAACTTTTCGTATCGGATATCCAATTCGCATCACAGTACCCTTCAAGTACTGGGGGGTATCTCGAATAGTGTAGCCCAAGGTTTTGAGTATACTTTAAGTACCTCAAAACTCTAACGAGAGTTTTCCAATGCTCTTTGCTTGGATTGCTCGTGTAACGACTTAATTTGTTCATAACGCAAGCTAAATCGGGTCGAGTGCAATTTGTAAGATACATTAAATACCCAATGACTCGTGCATATTCTTCTTGTGCAACGGGCTCCTCTCGATTTTTGCTCAAGTGATCATTTAAATCTATTGGGGTCTTAGCCGGCAAGCTATCAAAAGCATTAAACTTCTTGAGAACTTTCTCGACATAGTGAGATTGTGTCAAGATGATTCCATATGATTTTCTTAAAATTTTCATTCCAAGAATCACATCGGTTAGCCCCATGTCTTTCATGTCAAAATTTCTTTTCAAATGTTCTTAGTATCGTTAATCAGTTGTATATTGTTACCCATGATTAACATGTCATCTATATAAAAACACATAATAACATAACCGTTATCAAACTCGTTTATTTTAAAACCATTTGATAACATTACATTATCAAACTTCAAGTGCCACTGTGGTGGAGCTTGTTTCAATCCATATAGAGACTTAACAAGTTTGCATACCTTTTTCTCTTGTTCAGGTACTACAAACCCTTCAGGTTGTTTCATATAGATCTCTTCATCCAGATCACCATTCATAAAAGCAGTCTTAACATCCATTTGATGAATCTCAATATCGTGCAAAGCATCAATCGCGAGAAGCACTAGATGTAATTCTCGTTACAGGTGAATAGGTATCGAAAAAATCGTACCCTTCCTTCTGTTTGAAACATTTGACTACTAAATGAGCTTTATACTTGTCAATTGACCAATAAACCTTGTACTTTCTTTTAAGGATCCATTTGCATCCTAAGGGCTTACAACCTTCAGGTAAATCAACCAAAACCCAAGTTTGGTTTTGTAAAATTGAGTCAATTTCAAGTGACGACTTCTTTCGAGCAACCCATCAGTGCGGCATAAGCTACTTTGATCGATGTTGGTTCTTCATCCAACATGAATGCTATGTAGTCAGGTCAAAATGTCTTTGGTGTCCTAACCCTACTACCACATCTCGGTTCTACATCTTCCAGATTAGATCTCGATCACTTATGTGACTTTGGATCAACATCCACAGGTTTTGAACTTGTTCCTTCATCTTCAACTCTATTGCTAGAATTGTTCTCAACTTTATCATTATCCTTACAAGGATATATGTTTTCAAAGAATACAGCATTCCTTGATTCAATTGTTGTTCCCACAGTCATTTCAGGAACTTCTGACTTTTGGATAACAAACCGATAGGCACTACTGTTCAGTGCATACCCAATAAAGATACAATCGACCGTCTTATGTCCGTTTAACATATTTAGGTAGAGGTACCTCAGCCTTAGCCAAACACCCCCACACTTTGAGATATTGTATGAAGGTTTTCTACCTTTCCACAACTCATAAGGGATAATATCCTTACCTTTGCGTAGAATCTTGTTCAATATGTAGTTGGCTGTCAAGATAGCTTCCTTCCATATGTTCTGGGGCAACCCTGAACTAATCAATAAGGCATTCATCATATCTTTAAGGGTTCGATTCTTACATTCAGCAATGCCATTAGATTGTGGTGCATATGGAGTTGTTGGTTCATGAATTATACCACTTTCGTTGCATAATTCCTCAAACGGGGTTACATATTCGCCACCTCTATCGCTTCGAACCATCTTAATACGACAGCCTAATTGATTCTCGGCTTCATTCTTGAATTTCTTAAAAGCTTCAATAGCTTCATCTCTACTTCTCAAAAGATAAAGATAACAATATCTTGTGCAGTCATCGATAAAGTGATAAAGTACTTCTTACCACCTCTAGTTTGCACAAACTTTAAATCACACACGTCTGTGTGAATTAATTCAAGGGTTTTTGTGTTCCGTTTTACCGAATGAAATGGAAGTTTCGTCATTTTTGCTTCAACACAAATCTCACATTTGTTTTGAGTATTGACTTCATTTAATTTCAGTAAATCTAACTATACTAATCTTTTTATAGCATTTAGATTCACATGACCTAATCCTCAATGCCATAAATCAGAACACTCAGTCAAGTAAGAGGAAGCAATAACATTTTCATTAGCATTTTTGGATTTGGTTACATGGTGTATAGCCAAACCATTGAGTTTAAAGAGTCCCTCCATGAGGTACCCCTTACCAAGAAACCTATCAAACTTTTTTATGATAATTCTATCTAACTCAAACACTAGTTTAAACCTCTTTTTAACTAGTATAGAGCCCGAGATCAAGTTCTTCCTCATATCCAGAACATGAAGCACATTCTTCAAGGTGAGTGTCTGTCTGGACGTAAGTTTGAGGTCCACTTCTCCAAATACGATAATCTGAGATGAAGCTGGATTCCCCATGTTGAGCTTCCTCCCCTCAACAGCTTGATAATTCTTAAACTGGCTCCTATCGGCACCAACGTGGGTGGTCGCACTGGTATCGACGTACCAACCACCTTGGTTCTCAATGTGGTTGACTTCTTCGGTGACCAGAGCAGCAAGGTCATCCTCTTTCCATTCGCCGTTAGTCTCGGCGATGTTGGCAACATGTTTCTTCTTCTTGTTGGCCTTCGGATTTCGACAGTCTTTCGTCGCATGCCCATGTTTGCCACAGTTGAAGCAATCGCCATCAAACTTCTTGACTGGTTGCTTCCCTTTGCTCTTGTTTTGGACACTTGGGCGATCTCTTTTATTGGAGGGACCACCATGCTCCAACAGATTGGCCTTAGCATCTATCAGGCCTTTTGGTTTGTGGTCATTTTTGCGCACGTCTGACTCGATGCGCAGTTTCACAATCAAGTCTTCAAGAGTCATCTCATTTCTCGTGTGTTTGAGATAGCTCTTGAAGTCTTTCCAACTGGGGGGCAACTTTTCGATCACAGTTGCAACAGTGAAGGCGTCTGATAGAACCATTCCTTTGGCATTGACATCATGAATGATGAGTTGGAACTCTTGCACTTGTTCCATGATTGGCCTTGAGTCAACCATCTTGTAGTCCAGATACTTGGCGACTACAAAATTCTTTGTACCTGCATCATCACTACGATACTTCTTTTCAAGTGCTTCCCACATCTCTTTTGATATGTTTACAACAAAATAAACATTGTACAAACTATCTTCTAAGGAATTCAGAATAAAGTTTTTACAAAGATAGTATCCATTGTGCCAGTTGTCATAGGCATCTCAGACTGTAAAACTAGTCTCTTGAGCACTTGGCACCGGTGGCGTATCTTCCTTAAGGAAGTTAGCAAACCCCAATATTTTCAAATAGAACAATATCTTCTGTTGCCACCTTTTAAAGTCGGCTCCACCAAACTTTGGTGGCTTCTCGGTGGTAGGAATCATCCTTGGCCTCGAGGTTGTTCCAAAAAAGGAACCACTCGTGTTGAACCCGTAGGCTCCAAAACTAGATCCTATCATGGATCCAACGGTACCACTAAAAGTGGAACCTACGGTGCCATTAGAGGTGGATCCACCGGTAGTCAGAAAGGGGTTCGAAAGCACCCATGGATTTGTTGATGAGGTAGTTGAGCTCATCATGCTGGACATGGTTGCGGCAATGGTGTTTGCCACGGTTGAAGTGGCGGTCACGGAGACAAAGGCAGCAGTGGTGTTGGAGTCGGTTGAAGCAACTGTCGTCATCTCGAGTTGAAGGATTTAGCAAGTAGTTTTTCTGGTCTTGCGCTTGTTGTTATTATGGTTACAAACTTGCTGGGCGAAAATTAAATTACAACTGGAAAGACAAAATTACAACTCGAAAATCAGGAATTACAAAATCGAACGAAATGAAAATTATAAAACTCGAACAAAATTACAACTCGAAAGAAGAAACAAAAAATAAACGAAAATAACTAATAAACAATAAATAAAACCGTAGGTTAAAGTCGAGTCGAGGAAGGCCTCTTTCCGCAAGATGAGAAAACGCCCCGGTAGTGCTCTCGGTTTAGGCATGTCGTCCCCAAAGATAAAACGGCTACGTCTCGGAGGTAGTAACACCACAAACCTCTGAGCTCCGGCGAACTGAAATGAGGTTATGACAGAGCTCTGACTTATGATATGAATGCAGAGACGAAGTGTATGATGTATGCTTGAGTATTGCAAAATTTTCGTATGTCTGAAGCAAAAGAATGTATGCCTATTTATAAGCCATCTCACACATTTGCAGGGATCAGGATTTAATACAACCACTAATGGCTATCATAATGCACTCATTTATGCTGCATTATGGTCAGAAGTTACGAATTTCAAACAAATGGCAGGGGTTACGAAATTCAAACCTGGACTGTATTGGCAGGGGTTACTCTGGGAGGTTATAGTTTATATTGGCTGAATTTTGAACAATCAGGATGTACCTGGACTTTATTCAGCTCTTTAACCACTTGACGGATGTACCTGGACATCCTTATGTGCACATACGAGCCCAACTACGTTGTTGAGCTTGTCCAAAAAATTCTTTAAGCTAGCCCAAGGCCTAGCTCACGGCCAAGCCCACGAACAGGCCCCTAAGACCAATTACCAAGATCCAAGATCTAAGTCCAAGATCAAGGCCAAGGTCCACAGTCCACATCACGCGGCACGCAGCTCGCGGCCGCGGCCGAGGCGAGGCGGGCGGGCGGCGGTTGCGGCGCGCGCATGTGCGCGCGTGTGGGCTTTAAGCCCATATACATGTGCCATTAATTATTACATGCATAAAGGTAACTTCTTATATACTAGAATAATGACGGTTCATTATTCAATGTGGGATTCCATCCCTTATTAATTCACAATTAAGTGACAAACTTTAATTCACTATTTCTCACTCACCGGGAATCGGTTTAGAGAAAGTAAATATACCACGATCATCTACTCGGAACGTAGATCGATCCTATGATATTTTATTTTACAAAATAAAATTAAAATCATTAACGATTCCAACAACCTCATGTTAAGTAATCACAAGTCTTGTACTAAATATTAAAAGATCATGAGATACCCTTCTCATTGCCAATTAGTTTTGAGATGGAACCACATACTTTAACATACACCATCAGATAGCAACGACTGGAGAGCCGGACAGCATATATGATATGTTATGGGAGTTGGAAGTCTTGGTGCATAACTTCTGCATAGGATAAAGTTACCACTAAGACCGCCGTGAGCAAGATATTGATTTCTCAATCTCTCGTCTATCAACGCACAAGTTCGTGGAGTTTCATAACCCTTTAAATAGTACTTCCTCAAAAAAAGAAAAAAAGAAAAAATTGAGATGTCATTCTAGTTTTTTTTAACTTTTACAAAACATATGTGATTTTAGCTTTTTTTTTTCCCTCTTCTAATTCCATTATTAGCCCTAATAACTCACCTCAAAACTCACCTTCTTCAGTCTTCATTAATTTCATCATCATTTATTATGGATATGTTTTGTCAAAAAAATCCCTTAATTTATGTATGCATAGATAGAATGACATCTAAAAAAATGGAGGGGGCATCATTTTTCCCACCGTCACAAAGAATATATTTAAAAAAAGGTATGGAATGATCTTCCATTAAAATAAAAGGATCGTAGTTCGAGCAATATTATTTTGCTTAATTCCTTAAAGCCCACAAACCAATACTTTTTGAAGGCTCGCAATAATATTTTAGGAATACCACCCCCTATGAACCACAAGGTTGCCTATTTGAAGGTCGTTGCTATGTTGGGGATGCCGTGGGGACGGGGACGGGTTCGGCTTGAATTTGTCCGTTTAAACGTTTCTAGGCCGGTGGGTTTGGTCATAGAAATTGGGGACGGCTGGATGGGTTATTGTCCGTCCCCTACCATATTTGATATTTTTGTCCAAAAAATATAGAATAAATACTGCAACAAATAATAAAAAAGGAGTTTTTTTAGGTTTGTTGATTGAGACTTGAGAGCCGCTCCCTTTCCTGTTCTTCATGGTATGCCTACTGCTTGGTCGACCGCTTCTTCGAGGAATTGGTTCACTCCGCAACAGAAGCTCTGGCAATCGGTTATCTCCACCACTCTCGAGGGCGCAGTGGGACAGCGGCAGCGGCTATCTCTAGGTTAGTCGTCTCATTCATCTCCGTCCCTTGATTAAAAGCTTAGATATATGCATCTTCTGTATCTCTGCTTCATTGTTTTTGTTTTCCCCTATTTGCCCCTTTTCGTTTTCTTCTCCAAATTTTGCACTGAATAGTGATTCATGATATCTCCCATGTTCTATTATTTGTTGTACCTTTTTGCCTTTTTTCCCTTTCGTTTCTTTTTTTCCTTTCTATCAATTGCAAATTATAGTCTGGCTCAACTTGTATTATAAATTATGTTTAAAATTGTGTATTTAAAATTGTGTTTATAATTATATATAATTGTATCTCCCCTGTTCTTTGTTGTACCTTTTGTCTTATATATATTGTATATAATTATTTTTAAAATTATGTATTTAAAATCTGATTATTTTTTATTGTGTGCATTTGGAATGTTAATTTGATAATTTCTAAAGTTATTTAATTCTTTTATTTTTGTGTGTTTGAAAATGTGCAGTTAATTTGTTTGCTTGAATATGACTTCTCATCAATAAAGTGGTGATATTGGTAGTAGTACTGGTAGTGGTAGTGGCCCTAGTGGGTCTGTTAATACATCATTAAGGTAAAATGATGGGGCTCAATTATGGTGTTATGTGACAAAATTAGAGAAACATGGGCAAGTGGGAGGAATTTGGAGACTTCAATGTAATATTTGTAATGAAATTCGAACAGGGAGTTATTCCAGAGTAAGAGCATATTTACTTCAACTAAAAAATGCTGGAATTGCAGCTTGTAAGAAAGTGAGTACGAGTGATAAATTTGAAATGAAAAGGTTAGAAGAAGAGTTTGAAAGGAAAAAAGTGAGTCTGGACCTAAAGAAGTTCTTTTGCCTAGTGAATCTCAAAGGGATACAGATTCTTCCTCTAAAAAAAGAAAGTATATCATGTCGCCTATCACTAGATCATTTGGTATTGAATCCATGGACCAACTCGATCAAGAAATTGCAAGGATGTTTTATACGTGAGGTTTGCCATTTAATCTTGCTATAAATCCACAATATTTGAGTTTTTATACTTTTGTTGCTACCCATCAAATGCCGATTATGTACCTCATGGTTATAATAAGTTGAGAACCACCTTGCTACTGCAAGAAAAACTTGACGTTGAGAGGTTATTACAAACGCTTAAATCCATTCAGAAATAAAAGGGAGTGACAATTGCGAGTGACGGGTGGAGCGATCCAACAAGAAAATCTCTCATTAATTTCATGGCTACTTATGGTAATGGTCCTATGTTTCTCAAAGCTGTGAATTGTTTTGGTCAAGTGAAAGACAAATTATTCATCGTCGAGTTAATTTAAGAAGTTATCAATGAGGTGGGTCATCAAAATGTGTGCAAGGAATAACTGACAATGCAGCAAATTGTAAGACCACAAGAGAGCTCATTGAGAGCATGTTTCCTCACATCTATTGGACACCTTGTGTCGTTCATACTCTTAATCTTGCATTGAAGTGTAATATCCTGATTTATTATTGAGTATTTCATTTGTATTTGAGCCATGTATTATTCGGAATTGTGATCTCGATAATTAGAGTATGATATTTCTCATATTTGTATCTTTGTACATGAGTATAGCAACATGTAAATTTTCTCATGCAAACTCGTGATAACGTACGCTAAGAACGTAGCTTAACGTGCGTTATCGGCTAAAACTAGTGCACGCTACGAATGAAGAATTGCGTGCATTAGGCAGTTAATTATTGAGATAGGCGGCTAGCACATGCGCCAGCCGGACATGGGTCCGGATAAGATTCCCGCAGGCGAACCTGGACAGATTTGGAGTCAATGTTTGTTAGTGTACGCTAAGGATACTGTGATAACGTGCGCTAAATAACATACGAACAGAAATGTTATAAAAGGGACAGCACCCCATTTTACTTGGTTTACATTCTCTTCACTTGTCCTTCATTCTTGAGAGACCAGAGAGCCTCATATCTTCCTTATACACACATAGACCACCTCTACTCGATCATTGGAGATTGGATGTCACTTGTGATTGATCGTTGAAGTGGAGAACCACCTTGGATTGACATTCAAACAACCGGAGTTGGATTCTACCTTTTTGACTCGGTGTTTTCTTCATCTTAAGGTATGTTAATTCTATCCAGCCTTAGATTCGTGTTCTTGATAATAAGATGAT
Organism: Orobanche coerulescens; assembly: GCA_033398695.1. Classification (NCBI taxonomy): domain Eukaryota; kingdom Viridiplantae; phylum Streptophyta; class Magnoliopsida; order Lamiales; family Orobanchaceae; genus Orobanche; species Orobanche coerulescens. The sequence goes on from CM065801.1 coordinate 17,969,000, forward strand.
CATACTACCAAGATATTGAGTTCCATTGATGAATTATTCAAACAAACATCATGTTTAGAAATCGGAATGATTATGCTTATGATATCGTCGTTGAAAACATCGTAGTTGGAATCCTAGTACGTCAAATGATGAGAGGAATATTTTGAGATTGATTATCCGTATGATTAACGTTGCCATATTGATCGTAAACTTGGAGTTGATATCACTTTTGTTATAAGGACTTAAGAAAGAATCATCTTAGGTGTTGTATCTTTTCATTGGGATTGTTAGTTCACCTTTAAGATGAAGTCTGAATGTGATAATGGTAATGGAATCTAGTGCATCAATCTGAGATCACTAAACTTCAAATCAGAATGATAATCGAGATTAAATATAAGAGTTGTGATGATATTCATTTCCTTGAATTCAAAGATGGTTGAATCCGTAAGATTATTCATAAGTTTATGATATGTAGACGCGTAACGTACGTAAATCACTGAGGAGTTCGTAAGTTTCATCACCGTTAGAACAATCATCTGCCCAGAAGTGAAACTGCCATGCACGCTCAGCGTACGCTAAGCTATGTAGAATAACTTACGCTATCGGGCTTAGTTAACGTACACAACTTTTGGTACATAACGTACGTTAAAATCATCAGAGGAGTCAGTCGGCTGATCAGAGAGGGACTGCCGATACTTATATAGCGTACGCTAGACTTTGTTGTTTACGTGCGCTAACGAGTAGGATTAACGTACGCTACATAGAATACGTAACGTACGTTAAGCAGTTCAGGCAGGTTACGTTTTATGAACTTCCAACCGTAATTTGGATTGTTAGATGTTCGTACGACATGAGATGAACTCTATATTATTTCTTTTGTCTAAGGTTTGAGCTTGTTACGTGATTGATCGAAGGGGCGACCTTCAAGTGTTCTGTTTTTCGTGGAAGTATCATTCTTGTCATCGAATCGAGGTAAGTACCTTAATTAGAATTGTCCGATTTATGTCGGTTATGTTGTGATTGTACTGTGTACATGTGTTATGATTGATTGTCCACCATGTGTTGATCCGACGGGAATCATCATGGAAAATCTATAGCTGTGTGCGCTAGATCGTTGGACAGGTAGTTCCACCATGTTTTGGTCCGATGGGATCATCATGGGAATCTATAGCTGTGTGCGCTGGATCGTTGGAATATCATGAGTATGTTGAGACTGTTATGATGTGATATGTGTTGTTATTATTTTTCTCGTTGGAGAAATTTGTCATGATTATTGTTGATTAAATCATTGTTATATGATTATCGTACTTATACTAGCATCATTGTGCTAACCCCTTAGGGGGTGAACATTTGTGTATGTTTAGGATCTAGGACAAGAGGAAAACAACCACTAGAGCTGCATGACGACGAGGGTGCAGAGTGATGTTCCGGCCGTGTTTTATTGTCTGTTGTTGTGTTATTTTTAATAAGTACTCGAGTATGACGTCATTTCTGATGATTGGATTTTGGTGATGTATTAATATTCTTCCTTCGGATAATTATGTTTTCGGTATTTTTGTCCAGAACGGTTGTATTTATTCCAGTTACTTACATATATTGGTCCTTGTTGTTATCTTTTCATTTCTTCATCCTGGTAAATTCTTATGTAAAGGATTTACGGCGCTGTAATATTCCTGAATATATCGGGGGTGTTACAGAATATGGTATCAGATCTTGGCCATTGGGTTAAAATAGGGGTCATATATGTCTTTTGAGGTAACCGACCATGAATACAATCACTGTACTGCCTACGTCTTCATGCGAGCGGTGGTTGTAAGTTCCTAAACTCTATCTCATTCTTTACATGTTGTATATCTTTATAATCGAACATTAGAAAGATATTGTTTCCTATATATTGAGTATTTATGCTTACAGTATGTTGAGAGGTGGACGTGGTCGTGGTCGCGGTCACGGACGCGGACGAAGAAATGCCGAAAGAGAAGCTTCGCCTTCTAATCAGGCCAGCCACAGCTCAGGCGAGCCACAGAGATCTATTAATAATGAACCGGAACCTGCTGTGCCCGAAATCCTTCGTCAGGTGGTGAACCATATGACTCAGTTCGCCCAGGTCGTGAACCGAATGCAGGTGGCAGTAAGGTTACAACAGGGGGATAGACAGCAAGGGATCCCAGACATGGGAAATCGAGGCGACCGATGGCTATAGGAGGTGGCAAAGATGAAACCACCCAAATTCGAAGACTTTTCTGAGACTTCCACATGGGACCATTGGTTGAAGGAATTGGAGAAAATTTTTGCCGGAAATAATTGCCCAGCCGACCGGAGAGCCTCTATTGCTCAGTACTTTCTGATAGGGGAAGTATCCGAGTGGTGGGAAGCCATCCGGCCTGTAGACCATGATGCTGACTGGACAGAATTTAAATTGATGATGGAATCTCAGTACTGCCCTCGTCCTGTGAGGGAAGCCAAAGTTCGGGAATTTTTCTCCGCACAGCCGACAGACGAACCAGTATCCCAGACAATTAAAACGTTTAATCAACAGATGGCGTTTGTTCGACACCTGGTCAGAACAGACGCAGAAATGATGATCCATTTTGATATGAGAATGAAACCAGAAATCCAGAGGTACATGTCCGGTTTTGAATGTACCACTCCCCGTCAATATCAGGATAAAGCATTGACGTATGAAATCAAGGAAGCAGCAATGGAGAAGTTTACATAATCCAAAAAGCAGAGAGTCTCTGGTAGTTTCACAGAGCACAAGAGCAGCGGGCCCCGCAAGGCTCAGTCATCCTTTCATTTGTTTAAGAAACTTCCGCACCCATCCAAAAGCGGAAGGAACTCCAGAGCAGTATCAGTCACGACGGATACAGCTAGGAAGTGCTTTAACTGTGGTCGCCCAGGCCACCTTTGGCGTGATTGTTTCCGTACTCCAGTTACATATTTTGATTGCGGACAGGAAGGGCACCGTGCGACATTTTGCAAGGATGCCACAAAGTTTGATGGGACCCGTACACCACAGCCAGCTCAGAGAGGAGCCAGTATACAATAGACGCAGCAAAGTGTTCAGATGCCTTAGAATTTTGGCCGCGGACGAGGCAGAGGACAGTGGGACCGAAAGGGTACATTGAGTGCCAGATCTGTTCCCCCACATCTGTACGAGATGAGGAGAACAGACGATCAGGATGCTGTTGTCGCATCAGATACTGTTCAGATCCTTTCCCAGCTAGTTAGCGTTTTATTCGATACAGGAGCTACACATTCATTTATATCCCTGTCTTGTGTAAATCGTTTGAATATTTCTGGTTTTCATAATTATGAACCTTATGTTGTGGGTTTACCGAGCGGAGAGAGGATTGTTGGAAACCTAGAAACTAGAGATTTCCCTGTATCATTTGTAGATAGAGAGTGGCTCTCAAATCTGATTGTTATAGAAATGCAAGGAGACGACCTGATACTTGAAGATGATTGACTTAATTGATATGGAGCTATTGTAAACTACCGAAAGAGGAATATCTCGCTGATCGCTGACGATGGTTCCGAAATATTATTTGAATGATGGAAACCAGGAAGCTCAGGAAACATGATCAAGGTGATGAAAGCTGTCAAATTGTTGAAACAAGGCTGTACTGGATACTGGTGCTATGCAATGAAGAAAGAATACGAAATTGTGGAACTTTCATCCATTCCTGTTGTGAACGAATTTCCAGATGTATTTCCTGATGAGTTACCTGGACTACCTCCACGACGGGATGTAGAATTCACCATCGAGCTGGAACCTGGAGCTACACCAATTTCTAAGGCGCCGTATCGTATGGAATCTACTGAGATGTACGAGTTGAAGAAGCAACTGGAAGAGTTACTGGACAAAGGCTATATCCAGCCGAGCATTTTGCCCTGGGGTGCACCAGTTCTTTTTGTCCGAAAGAAGGATGGATCGCTTCGACTATGTATTGACTATCGAGAACTGAACAAGATGACGATTAAGAACAAATATCCGTTGTCACGGATTGATGATTTGTTTGACCAGTTGCAAGGAGCAATAGTATTTTCTAAAATCGATCTGATATTAGGATATCATCAGCTCAGGATTAAGGAATCTGATGTTCCAAAGTCAACATTCAGAACTCGTTACGGATATTATGAGTTTGTAGTGATGCCGTTTGGTCTCACTAATGCACCTACAATGTTTATGCAATTGATGAATCGTGTGTTCATAGAGTATTTGGACAAGTTTGTGGTTGTGTTCATTGATGACATTCTAGTTTATTCCAAGAGCCCGGAAGAACATGCGTAACATTTGCGGATTGTATTAGAACTTTTGAAAAGCGAGCAATTGTACGCCAAGCTCTCTAAGTGTGAATTATGGCTAAAGGAAGTAATGTTCCTCGGTCATGTGGTATCAGCTGAAGGAGTACGAGTAGACCCCTAGAAAATCGAAGCAGTTATGGATTGGAAACCTCCTAAGAACGTGAAAGAAGTCCGGAGTTTCTTAGGACTTGCTGGATATTATCATCGACTCGTGGAAGGGTTTTCCAAAATTTCCCGCCCACTTACTAGACTCCTGCAGAAAACTCAAAAGTTTGAATGGAATGAAATATGTCAGAAAAGCTTTGATGAATTGAAGAAGATATTAACGACAGCACCGATTTTAGCACTCCCACGAGGAACTGTAGGATTTATAGTTTACAGTGATGCTTCGAACCAAGGACTCGGATGCGTATTGATGCAGAATGATAAGGTGATCGCTTATGCGTCACGACAGCTGAAACCTTATGAAGTGAATTACCCAACGCATGATTTGGAGCTTGCAGCAGTAGTTTTTGCTTTGAAAATCTGGAGACATTATCTGTACGGGACTCACTGTCAGATCTTCCCAGATCATAAGAGTCTTAAATACATTTTCAGTCAGAAAGAGTTGAACATGCGGCAAAGGAGATGGCTGGAGCTGATTAAGGACTACGACTTGGAGATTCTTTACCATCCAGGCAAAGCGAATGTAGTTGCCGATGCACTTAGCCGCAAGCCTGTTTCTATTCAGATGCTGGAGACTCTGACCTCCCAGCTCAGCATTCAACGAGAGATGATTCGAGAAGGAATTAAAGTAAGGTTGCAAAAAGTCCAAGGACAACTGTGCGTGATGGAAATAACTTCATCGTTAACCGAAGAAATCAAATCTAAGCAAGTAGATGATCCTATGATGATTCGGTTACATGATGAAGTGATCAAGGGAAAGGCCCCCGGATTCGTAATCCATGATGAGGGAGTTTTGAGATTTTAGAACCGACTTTGCGTTCCCGATGTCGATGTTCTGAAACAGACAATTATGAAGGAAGCTCATAGCACGCCTTATTCTATCCACCCGGGCACCAATAAGATGTATAAGGACTTGAAGCAGAACTTTTGGTGGGGCAACATGAAGAAATATGTAGCGGATTATGTCTCGAAATGTTTGACTTGTCAACAGGTTAAGATCAAGCATCAACGACCTGCCGGAATGCTGAAGCCGCTCCCGATTCCTGAATGGAAATGGGAGGACATATCGATGGACTTTATCACTAGTATGCCGAGAACCAAGACAGGAATGAACATGATTTGGGTGATAGTTGATCGTCTAACCAAATCGACTCATTTTCTAGGCATTAAGGAAACTTGGGGACCCGAGAGGTTAGCACGAGTATTTATTTCAGAGATAGTTTCATTGCATGGTACGCCGAAGACCATTATATCTGATCAAGATGGCCGTTTTGTGTCTCATTTTTGGAAAGCAGTTCATAAGGCCTTGGGGACCGAGTTGAACTTCAGTACAACTTATCATCCGCAAACAGACGGACAATCCGAGAGGATTATTCAAACGGTGGAAGACATGCTGAGGGCCTGTGCCTTAGATTGGTCAAATGATTGGGAAATTCATCTGTCGTTGATTGAATTCACCTACAACAATAGCTGGCATGCTTCCATTAAGATGGCACCGTTTGAGGCATTATACGGGAGGAGATGCAGATCGCCCCTATGTTGGGACGATTCATCAGACTTGATCGGGATAGAACCGGAGTTGATCGTACAGACACGATAGAAGATAGCCTTGATTCGTGAAAGGCTGTTGACCGCCCATAGTCGACAGAAATCTTATGCAGATGTACGCCGTCGCCCATTAGAGTTTAGTACTGGAGATCACGTACTTTTAAAGGTTTCTCCTACTCGGGGAATCTTTCGTTTTGGAAGGAAAGGAAAACTAAGTCCGAGATACATCGAACCATTCGAGATCCTTGAGAGAGTTGGAGAGTTGGCATACAGAGTGGCATTACCGCCGTCATTAAGCCATGTTCATAACGTGTTCCACGTATCCCAGTTACGGAGATATATACCGGATCCTAGTAATGTCATTGACTTCGGCGAGATCGAAGTCGCTCAGGATGGAACGTTTGAAGAAAAATCGGTCAGGATACTCGAAAGTCCAGTTAAGCAGTTGAGGAACAATCCAATCGCTTTGGTCAAAGTTCAGTGGTCACGCCACAGAGTGGAAGAAGCCACTTGGGAAACGGAAGATAGCATGAAGTCCATATATCTAGAGTTATTTTCATCTTGAGTTTCGGGACGAAACTCCTTTTTAGTAGGAGAGTATGTAATATCCGGATTTATTATTGAGTCTTTCATTTGTATTTGAGCCATGTATTATTCGGAATTGTGATCTCGATAACTGGAGTATGATATTTCTCATATTTGTATCTTTGTACACGAGTATAGCAACATGTAAATTTTCTCATGCAAACTCGTGATAACGTAGGCTAAGAACGTAGCTTAACGTGCGTTATCGGCTAAAACTAGCGCACGCTACGAATGAAGAATTGCGTGCGTTAGGCAGTCAATTATTGAGGTAGGCAGCTAGCACATGCGCCAGCCGGACATGGGTCCGGATAAGATTCCCACGGGCAAACTTGGACAGATTTGGAGTCAATGCTTGTTAGCGTGCGCTAAGGATACTGTGATAATGTGCACTAAATAACATACGAACAGAAATGTTATAAAAGGGACAGCACCCCATTTTACTTGGTTTACATTCTCTTCACTTGTCCTTCGTTCTTGAGAGACCAGAGAGCCTCATATCTTCCTTATACACACATAGACCACCTCTACTCGATCATTGGAGATTGGATGTCACTTGTGATTGATCGTTGAAGTGGAGAAGCACCTTGGATTGACATTCAAACAACCAGAGTTGGATTCTACCTTTTTGACTCGGTGTTTTTTTCATCTTAAGGTATGTTAATTCTATCCAGCCTTAGATTCTTGTTCTTGAGAATAAGATGATCATGCTACCAAGATATTGAGTTCCATTGATGAATTATTCAAACAAACATCATGTTTAGAAGTCGGAATGATTATGCTTATGATATCATCGTTGAAAACATTGTAGTTGGAATCCTAGTACGTCAAATGATGAGAGGAATATTCTGAGATTGATTATCCATATGATTAACGTTGCGATATTGATCGTAAACTTGGAGTTGATATCACTTTTGTTATAAGGACTTAAGAAAGAATCATCTTAGGTTGTATCTTTTCATTGGGATTGTTAGTTCACCTTTAAGATGAAGTCTGAATGTGATAATGGTAATGGAATATAGTGCATCAACCTGAGATCACCAAACTTCAAATGAGAATGATAATCGAGATTGAATATAAGAGTTGTGATGATATTCATTTCCTTGAATTCAAAGATGATTGAATCCGTAAGATTATTCATAAGTTTATGATATGTAGACACGTAATGTACGTAAATAAATGAGGAGTTCGTAAGTTTCATTACCGTTAGAATAGTCATCTGCCCAGAAGTGAAATTGCCATGCACGCTTAGCGTACGCTAAGCTATGTAGAATAACGTACGCTATCGGGATTAGTTAACATACGCAACGTTTGGTACGTAACATACCTTAAAATCACCAGAGGAGTCAGTCGACTGATCAGAGAGGGACTGCCGATACTTATATAGCATACGCTAGACTTTGTTGTTTACGTGCGCTAATGGGTAGGATTAACGTACGCTACACAGAATACGTAACGTACGTTAAGCAGTTCAGGCAGGTTACGTTTTATGAACTTTCAACCGTAATTTGGATTGTTAAATGTTCGTACGACATGAGATGAACTCTATATTATTTCTTTTGTCTAAGGTTCGAGCTTGTTACGTGATTGATCAAAGGGGCGACCTTCAAGTGGTCCGTTTTTCGTGGAAGTATCATTCTTGTCATCGAATTGAGGCAAGTACCTTAATTAGAATTGTCCGATTTATGTCGGTTATGTTGTGATTGTACTGTGTACATTTGTTATGATTAATTGTCCACCATGTGTTGATCTGACGGGAATAATCATGGGAAATCTATAGCTGTTTGCGCTGGATCGTTGGACAGGTAGTTCCACCATGTTTTGGTCCGACGAGATCATCATGGGAATCTATAGCTGTATGCGCTGGATCGTTGGAATACCATGAGTATGTTGAGACTGTTATGATGTGATATGTGTTGTTATTATTTTTCTCATTGGGGAAATTTGTCATGATTATTGTTGATTAAATCATTGTTATACGATTATCGTACTTGTACTAGCATCATTGTGCTAACCCTTCAGGGGTGAACATTTATGTATGTTCAGGATCCAGGAGAACAGAAAAACAACCACTAGAGCTGCATGATGACGAGGGTGCATAGTGATGTTCTGGTCGTGTTTTATTGTCTGTTGTTGTGTTATTTTTAATAATTACTCGAGTACGACATCGTTTCTGATGATTGGATTTTGGTGATGTATTAATATTCTTCCTTTGGATAATTGTGTTTTCGGTATTTTTGTCCAGAACGGTTGTATTTATTCCAGATACTTACATATATTGGTCCTTGTTGTTATCTTTTCATTTCTTCAGCCTTGTAAATTCTTATGTAAATATTCCTGAATATATCGGGGGTGTTACATGAAGAACACTTGTGCAGCAAGGAATGTGGACGGAAACGAGCAAACTTATGAAGAGTGTAGTTGGATCACTAAAGTTTATGGAGATGCCATCCAAATAAAAAATTTTATCATGAACCACAATATGAGATTAGCAATCTTCAATAGATTCTCTCCTCTTAGATTGCTTTCAGTTGCCAATACTCATTTTGCCTCGATCATTGTGATACTTAAAAGATTTATAAGCTTCTAAGAAGGGGTCTTCAAGCAATGGTCATAAGCGATGAGTGGGCTTCTTGTAGAGAGGATGACATGGGAAAGGCAAATTTTGTGAAGGATAAGATTGTGAATAATGATTGGTGGGATAAAGTGGCATATTTTCGATTTTACAAGACCTATCTATGAGATGATAAGAGTTTGTGACACCGACTATCCATGTCTTTACTTGATATATGAGATGTGGGATTTCATGATTGAGAAGGTAAAACTTCAAATTTACAACAAAGAACGTCGCCTCTTTTCCAAATTTAGTCAATTTTATATGGTGGTTTATGAGATCCTTGTAGCTCGTTGGACGAAGAACAACACTCCTCTTCACTGTCTTGCTCATTCATTGAATCCGAGATATATATTATTAAACTTATAGTGTATTCTTACTATTGGATTATTAGTACCTTCGCCGTTTGAATTTTATGCGAAGTATAATAGAGTTATCAAACTCTTTTGCATTTGCGGAAGCGTAATTAACTTGCGAAAAGTAAATGACACAAGATTTATATAGGTTCGGCCAATCGTGCCTACGTCCTCTCTCCATATCTTTTTCTATAGGCTTAAGATCAACCTATGCGTCTCGTCTTATATCGGTCTGAGGGATACCGTTACCATATCGTCTTCTATCAGTCCGAAATAAACCGTTACACTCTTATCTTTATGTCAGTCCAAGAAAAACCGTTTTCTTTTTCTATCGGACAAGGAAGCAACCTATCTAGCTTTCGATGGGTACTAGACAAACCTCACTCGGATTTAGATATAATTCTAATAATGTCGGATCAACGATCCTAATAACACCGAATCAATATACAATCTATGTCTTTCCTCTCGTGTATATATTTTCGTATATGAACACTCAAACACTTATCAATTAAGCACAAGTACAACAACAATAATGAATATAATGATATCTAATCAAAATGGGATTTGCTTGTAGTTGTTGTGTTGAATGATACCAAATGACTTGGTATTTATAGGCTCAAAGGCTCAACTAGCCGTTACTGCCTGTCTTAATTAGTGTGCGCTATTTTCTGTTCTTTAGCGTGCGCTAAACCTTCTTATGTACGTTAATCTACATGGTTACGTATGTTACCTTTTGATCAGTTTAGTCCAGTGGCTACTGCCTCTATCATTAGCATGCGCTAACTGGTCTTCCTTTACAATGGTCTGAATGCTGAAAGTCTTCTGTCCAACATTCATAATTCAAACTTAGTGTGGGCTATCTGTTCGTCACTGCATACGTCACAGATAACCGTTTGATCTCCGTGTTAAAATTCTTTACAACGGATATATTCCTTAGTTAGCCTGCGTTAGCCTTCATCTGTAGCGTGCGCTAACTCAGTCATTTAGTGTGTGTTGTTTCACTGTGTTGCGTACGTTATCCATCAGGTGACTCTTCAGCTGAATTTCTAAGCATGCGCTATTTCATGTCTGTAGCGTGCGCTAAGTCATCAGGTGACTTTTCAGGTCTGTTTCGAATGTCTTCGACTCCTTCGTTGTTTTGCTTCGACTTATTGATTCCTTTGTTGTTTTAGATTGATCGACATTTCATCATCAAAACCAATTTATGATTATATGGAATATAATTCTCCAATACTTACATTCTCAATTTCTTATTCCCTTGGCACATATATAATTTGTTTTTAATGCTGAAGATTTTATAGTGATGAATGGCTAAATGAGGATTCCACGAGAGTCGTTCCTCATAGGGATGGTGAAATCTCCCAAGAGAGAATGAAATGCTTTCGAAGATTATTTTCTAGTCATGTTGATCATGTTAAGGTTATGGATGAATATGCACTTTTCTCTATCAAGGGTGGGCCTGTTATGGATCGAGTTTATCAGAGGCGGGGAAAGACAAAAGCGGGGCGGACTAAGGAGCCAGGCAGCAAGCAGGGCCGCGGCAGTAAAGACCGCGACTTATTATTATTATTAGGACTTTTGAGTAATTAAGATATTATTATTATTATAGCCCCCTGCGTGGGTATAAATAAGTAACATAGGTCATTATTTCTTATTATTGGAAAAAACTAGTAAGATTATCGACACTTGGTGCTTGGGCAGGAGAGTCTCTTGATTGTATCGTCGTTTCTATTTAATTAATCTTTCAATTCCTCTTTACTCTATCAATTTGTTGCAGTGAGCGTGGACTCAAAAAATTGATTCACAGCGATGGAGAAGAGGAACGAAGAATTGTCCGTGGAGGTCGGAACCCTAGCATCCAACTTGGACAACATCATCGCGCTACTGGATGATGTAGTGCATGGAACTCGTCACTCGACCGAACGGGACGCAGAGCAGCAGGACCGAGAATCGGTGCACAACCAGCCGAACAACAAATGCGGCACAAGCGGGTCGTGATGATTTGTCAGACCTACTCGCGTCTGGAGCGCCGCCACATGAAGACCAGGTGTGACAGAGGAAGTTGCGACAGCATGCCGTATTACAGTGCCGATGTTCGACGGCTCGAATCCCGAAGGTTGGTTGGCTCAGAATAGTATTTTCGACTTCACAATATGCCGGAAAAGCACAAAGTGGACGTAGCCCTTGTCGTTATGGGTAGGGGGCTTGCACTGGTTTCAATGGACACAATCTAGCTTCCCGCATATAACCTGGTAACAACTGAAACAAGAATTACTAAGAAGGTATGGCAATGATCCTATGACCAATACCTTTGAAACCATTTTGTATACACGCCATACAGGCACAGTGAGTGAGTATGCGGACCTATTCATTTCGCGATTGGTGTTGGTTCCTAGGATTGCAGACCATTACTGGCTTGGGATGTTTCTGCATGGATTGATAGACGAAATCTGGCTGAGAATTCATTCGAAAGATGCACAGGACTTGTTTGACACTATACACTTGGCACGTGAGATTGAACGAGAGCTGGTAACAGTGATAGAGCTTAGTCGTTCCATGATGACAATGCCTTTCAAACAGGCAGGGGGCGTAAACTATACAGCGAGAGAGAAAACAAGCTAAAATAATAATTTACATATCAAAAAGGGGGGTTTTAGTGGCGGGAGATCAGTAACAGGAGTCGGCAGTAAGGGGTTAACCAGACCACGGGATAACAGCTCGTCAACCTCCCCAGTAAACCAGTTGGGAGGACGGACACCACATCAGTTGTCACAAAAAGAATATCTTGAAAAGAGGGTTAAGGCTGAGTGTTACCGTTGCAAGGAATGCTATTTTTCGGGGCATAAATGCGCAGATAAGGCTCTTCAGGTCGTGATTGTTCTCGATCCCAAGGATGACCCATCGCGAGCATCAGAATTGGGAGAACTACCTAGTGTTGGGTTGGAAAATGAGTTGACAGAGGATTCTCAATTGCAGGTATTAGAATCGTCGCATGGTACAGCTCGGGGTATAGATGGACCGCATACTATGAAAATGACAGGGAGGATTGAGGGGACTGAGGTATTATTTATGAATGAAGGTGGGGCCAGCCACTGTTTCCTTCGCCATAAGTTGCTCAGAAATGAGGTTTACTTGTAGATCATTCAGGATGGTCTGTTATTCATTAAGATTGAAGGTGTGTGTCGCGGGGTCTCGATAGTGCTCAATGGGGCGGAGTTCTTGATTGATTGCTATGTCTTTCCGTTGGGATGGTAGACATAATCATAGGTGTCTCATGGCTAGCGACCCTAAGGGAAGTAAGGGCAAACTGAAGGGACAAGACGATGAGGTTCGGTTACGATGGGCGGGAGGTGTATCTTTGTGGGGAGCCTTCGTTGGTTGGCCGGGAAATCTTCGCGGCTTGCCTACGAAAGGAGCGAGTTATAGTTGAGGGATGGTGGATTTAGGTGTCGGGGTTGGAAAAATTATGAGGATCGGGGAGAGTGGCGAGTCAGTAGAGTCGGGCACCTTGTTCTAGTATATGGCAACTGAGTTTCCATAAGTTATGCAACCACCGAGCGGGTTGCCTCCTAGGAGGGACGTCGATCACCACATTCCCCTCCATTTGGGGGCTCTACCCGTGTCCGTACGACCCTATCGCTACAGTCACATGTCCAAGGATGAGATGGAGTGAATGGTGCAAGAAATGCTGGAGTCAGGAATAATACAACTCAGCTCCAGTCCATTCTCGAGCCCTGTGCTTCTGGTACGCAAGAAAGATGGCAGTTGGTGGTTTTGCATCAATTACAGAGAATTGAACAAGCGTACGGTGTCAGACAAATACCTCATGCCATTGGTCCAAGAGATGCTAGATGAGCTTTGTGGTGCACGTTGGTTTAATAAGCTCGACCTCCATTATGTCTATCATCAGATACGAATCGCGCCTGGAGATATTCCTAAGATGGCTTTCAGAACTCACTCAGTACACTACGAGTTCTTGGTTATGCCGTTCGAACTGACGAATGTACCTTCCACATTTCAGTCAGCCATGAACGATCTATACGCCCGTATCTTCGTAAGTTCATCCTGGTTTCTTTGATGACATCTAGGTATATAGCGTTGACTGGCAAACACATGTTGATCAGCTCCGAATTGTTCTGGGGTTATTGCGGGACTAGGCTTATGTGGTTAACCCGAAAAAGTGTGCATGGGGAAAAGAGGAGGTGGAATATCTCGGGCATGTGGTATCCTATCAAGGAGTATGTATGGACCCGGGAAAGGTGACGGCAATCATGCGTTGGCCAGTACCGTGATCAGTCACAGGGGTTCGAGGATTCTTGGGCTTAACATGGTATTACCATCGATTCATCAGTGGCTATGGGAAGATAGCCCGTCCCCCGACCCCGCTATTGAAGAAAGATGTGGTCAGTAAGTTCACGTGGTCGACTGAGGCCCAGACAACATTTGAGAACCTCCATAAGGCGTGACTACCGCCCGAGTACTAGCTACGCCAGATTTTTTGCAGCCTTTTGTGGTTGAGTGTGATGCTTCGGGGCATGGTCTCGGGGCCGTTCTCATGTAGGGAGGGCGACCCATCGCTTATTTCAGTAGAGCGTTATCCGATCGTAGCATGGCTAAATCGGCATATGAAATAGAGTTGATGGCCCTCGTTTTAGCAGTGCAACATTGAAGACGGTACCTGGTAGGGCGGAGATTTGTAGTTCGGACTGATCAGATGAGTCTGCGATATAAATCTCAATCCTAGGATGAAGAAAATTATTTTTTCTCATCTGCCACGTCATAACCTGATTTATTGGTAAACGGACTTTGATACAAGCCATACGAACACATATCCAATATGGATCCAAATAAAAAAAAAAAGCAAATTACGCGTTCACCGTACATCTTTAAATTCCTTCTTGTAATCTTCTATTGATACTTAGTTTATAACAATAAAAATAATGATTGGTCTCCATGTTCCTCCTCAGTGTTTTGCTCTATTTGAATTGATTGTTATTATATGAACATTCCGACGCTCGTTTGATAATAAATCGATCGATAGCCCCCTAACTTTGAATAAATTGTTCACCTCTTTTTCTTATTTTTGACGTTAGAGTAACTCGATTCAAATTCTATAGTTGGAACCTATTTTGTTAGCAATGAGTCAATAATTCTCTTTTTGTCAATAACATTGGAGGACAAACTAGAGTTGAAGAGAAGGAAATCATAGGGTAAACAATTCGTCGATCATATTACAAATCCATAGCTTGAAAAATATTATATAAAATAAAATATAGCACCATGAGAGTTAAGATTCAAACATGTCATGTAAGAACAACAATGAGGGGAATAGACAATTCTGATGAAGTTAAAAAAGAATGAAATCTAAGAAAACAATTATTAATTCCTTATTAGGAGAGTTAGTTAAAAGAAGAATGGATTCTCCTAGAAATCATTTAGTTAATTAAAATGGAATTCAAAGAATTAAGAATTGAAAATATAATGGAGATTGAATCGATGTGGATAAGACATTAACCATAACAATCAAACTCAGCTGTCACACAATTTTTATAAAATAATGCATGTTTTATTTTATATTTAATTTAATATTAAACACATATAAAAAATATGTCGGAGGCGGGGTCCTATGCGGAACCACTATTGGCACACTCCCACAGTCGTCCCTTTGATGAGTTATTGAGCACACACAAACTAAAGAATGTGACTACAATCCAAAAGATTAAGTCATTGTTACAAACAACCTATCCAAGTGTTTTATATAATTTTAAATTTAATGTAATGAGTCTTATCTTTTTTACATTTAATATTATTTACTCATAAGTGGAGGTGTACTTTCTTAAGGCGGGGTCTAAAAATATCCATTCGTATATAAACATGTCATTCTTATTTTTTAGATGAAATTTTGACATGAATAACTTTTAAATTATATCATGAATAATTATAAGCAAATAATATTATGAAAGTATTTCAAAAATCGAATATCGAGATATAATTTTTTAAGTTTATTAATTAAAATTTGATATTGAAAAAGTTAAACAATGTCTGTCTACATACAAAAGGAGTATGAATTATGTCTTGCAAAGCATATCGTAAATAACGATATAAAATCTAGTAAGTCCTGCATGAAAATATAAATTGGATGACATAAATTACAAAAATAATAATTTGAGAAATAAATATACTACTCTAAAATAATTAAAAAAACTAAAATAGCATATAAAAATAATGAAAAACAACAACTAGAAGCACTGGAAAAATAAATGAGAACTCAAAAAAGTTGACAAAAAAATTTATGTCTGGTAAAAATAAGTTAATTTATTTTTTTTGTTTATTCAAAAAAATCTTGTTTGGTACACTATAAACTAACTCATCAACTATCATCTAGCTTATCAGCTAAATTGTCAAACATATTCTAAATTTTGGATGAAGATCATGTCCAGTTTGAGACTCGTGCCTCCAACGTAAGTTTAAAATTTAAATCTCAATCGTATTAGACTTTTTCAAAAGAACTCATCATCTAGCCTTTAACGCTTAGTTCCCGAGTTTAACTTAACGAGAGAAAAGAAGGGAATTGGATGGAAACAAGAAGAAAAAAAATATTTGGTGTTCCTGAGTTTTTTAATGAAAAGAAATGGAAGGAAAACTTTCCCTCCTAACTTTCCTTCCGATTTGGAGAGAAAAGAACAAAATGGTTAATTTTTCCTTTCATTTCCTTTGAACTCGAGAACACAAAATATAATTTCCTTTCATTTTCCTTTTTCTTTTTTTCTCTCTGAACTTTCTTTCCCTTTCTTTTCTTTCCTTTACTAAAACTCGGGAACTAAGCGTAAATTAGATTCCCATCTAATCAGTGTCGCAGCTGACTATATGCGAACTAGACAATGTCCTAACCAACTGCCTTGGCGCAGTTGGCCACCTGACCTTCAATTTAGTTGGAGGTCAGGGGTTCAATTCCTAGTGGCAACACTTTGGAATTGAATTTCTCAAGGCCCAATGATCCCTTAGTCTTTGACTAAGGGTTAGAAACTAGCCCTCGAGTCTGTTGGTGGAACAATTAAATATTGAGGGCTTCAAGCGGCGGTGTGGGAGGCCGGATCTCGGTGGGAACTGCGGTTGGATTTGGAGGGTCCGGCATGGAGCAATCGGCAGGGGACTCGCTTGTGCGCGGTAGTGGAGGATATTTAAGAACACAGAGCCGGATACACATCTCGCGATTTAGCGGTAGCGATCTTTGTGGGAAATTTGTTATCCGAGGACTAGTCAGGTGTAAGTTTGGAACCTCGGTATAAAAAAAAAAAAAAAAAAAAGAAAAAAAACTAGACAATGTCCTAGAATCTTACTTTTTGGGAGACCTTATATTCTTACACAATACTATTTTTTTTAAGTAATCATGTTCTGATAAATTTAAAAGTTAATAAAAATATACATGTTTGATTTGAAGAAGTAAAAGTCATCAAATAAAGATACTTTCAACTAGGGTTGCAAACAAATCGAATAATTTTGATTCGATTCGATATTCGTATTCGTATTGTTCGATTCGTATTCGGAAAAATCGAATTCAAATTTGAATAAGAATAATTTTTTGTATTCGTAGATTTTTCGAATACAAATACAAATATGCCAATATTCGATTCGATGTATTCGAATATTCGATTCGTTTATTTATGTAATATTTGTAATATATAATATATATATTAGTTATATAGTTTTCTAATACATAATATATGCTAGTCAATATAGTTTAATTATATAAAATAAATATATAGAGAATATATATGTTATGTATTTATTAAATATAATTTTATTTTATAATATAGTTTTTATATTTATTTTTAGTTAAATAATTTATTTGGAATATACATATATATAAATAATTTCGAATTTCGAATCGAATCGAATATTCGAATATTCGAATTTTTTTAACGAATCGAATACGAATCGCATTTTGAATTCGACTAAATATCGAATTCGAATTCGAATATTCGTCAACTTGATCCAATTCGAATAAAATGTCTCAGTATTCGGTTCGATTCGATTCGTTTGCAACCCTACTTTCAACCTTTTTGTTATGAATATATAAATTTGTTAAAGTATGGGGAGAAATACAATCTCAGTGACTTTGATTTATAGCAAAATCGACAAATAATAAATTAAAATCTACGAGATGAAACAAAAGGAGCTAATAGATGGATGAATGTTAATCAAATGTTTGAGTTGATTATAGGATTCTGGCAACTATACCTGTTAGATTTGCTTATGCAGAAAAAAGGTTTTTAAAGTTTTTTTTATTTGGTCGGTCAATAAGAAAATTTTATTACTGAAATATGTGTATAAGAAATGTCATGAAAGACGACATACAAAAGCTCATACAGACGCTCCAAAATAGAGTGTAAAGTTTAGATTTTAAATAAAGTATGAGATTGACAAACCAGATTTTAAAGAAAAAATTCGAGCAAATGGAGTACTTGTTCACTACCCGACTCCACAACCTCGCCTTCAGTTCCTCAATATTTTTCTTGAATGAATACACCTTGTTTCTAAAAATAACAACATTCCTCCATTTCCAAGTGATCCACACAACTCCAAGCTCCACTCTTTTACTCCTTAGATTACCAAAACTAAGCAAGTCAGTGATGGTACCTGAATGGAGCACCTTCTCAATCTGGAGTCATGCCGCACATTCTATCCATATTTTATATTCATTGTGGTACTCTAAGAATAAATGTTTTTCATCTCTTCATGCTCGCCACGAACTATACAACCTAAATCATCATTTTGATTTAGAACATCACGTCAATATATATTTGTTTTGAAGAAAGTCGTCCTTGTAATACCCGTATTTTTCACTCCTGTATTTTTCGATTCTAGCAACTCGCTTGTGTTCATTGACACATTTTGGACATGTTTTGTTATGCACTTATTGTCATTAGAGCGAGTTTTGATATTGTTTCGGGTTAATCGGCATATCATTGCGACTTTTCTGCATTTTGGTCCGATCCTTGTGAATCTTGCTCGAAATTGTTATTTTGTCATTCCTACAAGTTCGTTTAACATTTGTGGTCGTGTTGTGGACTTCAGAATTGTTATTCGATCTCGTATCGTGATTTTCGGACTGTTGGGCCGTTTCGTAATTTCCTAAAGTTTTGGGTACTCGTTTTCATACCCGTTTTACTTACCTTCTATCGTTGGAATCGCATGTTCGATTAATGCTTTTGTTCGTTGTGGAGAATCCTTTGTGAGCGTTTCGTTAAATTTTCTGAATCATCGCATTTCGGGGTCGTTCGGGGCTGATCGGGCAGCAGAATGGAATCTGCTGCGAGAATGCAGGTTACGACCGTAACCTGCAATATGTTACGGCCGTAAGGTTGTGGGTGTTACGGCCGTAATGGCGTATTGGTAACGACCGTAACACACCCTCACATTTTGCGCAGAATACCCGTGAGCTGGGTTGCAGCCGTAATATCCTATGTGTTATGGCCGTAACACGCCCAGCTATTTAATAGCCGGGCGACCGGTTTCACTTCATTTCTCCCTTTTCTCCTTCTCTTTGTAACACCCTCAATCCACTCAGGGATATTACATGTTGTAGACCCTTCTCTCAAGGATCTACCAGGCTAATAACACAATTAAACGACTCAACATCACCTTTAAGGCTAAGATGACTCAGTAGACCGATTTGGTCTTTCGACTAATACATACGACTCAATCTCAATACATACCCACGCAGGGGTCGAAATACAACAAACTCCCGTACAATGGGGAAAAATACTGCAGCGGAAATAAAATACAACTAAACCAATACGACATCGTATGGATCCTCATGTGATTAGTATTGTAATATTCGGGAATTTTAAATCGTAAATTTGGTGGATACTTTTTTTATTATTATTTTAATAAGTGGTTTAATTGCGGATCAGAACGACTTATGTGAAATTATACATAGATATTGATAATCTTGGACAATAGTGTTCTCCGTCTCGGTGGAAGTAAATAAATAAAGTGTATAATGAGTGAGATATTTATATATGGGCTAAACATTGAAATTGACTTTTGGGCCAATGAACAAATTAATTGATTTAGCCCATTTTTAAAAGGTAGGCTCAAAACTCAAATTTTCACCCCTCGTTTATATGCCAAAAGGGTTTTCTGCTCCCTCAGGCTGCGTTTGGTACATGGGACAACACAGGACAGGACGGGACAGAACTCACTGTCCCATGTTTGGCGTGACATGTGACAGAACAAAAATTCACTGTCCCACGTTTGGCGCGGCATGGGACAGGAACAAGAGCTGGACAGGGTGGAACACGATGGGACAAAAAGGGGCATTTTCTTGTTCCACCAAAATAGGTGGAACAACATGGGACAAAAGTGAGACAGAAACAAAAAAATCATTGATCTACCCTCATTTGATATATAACCATTATGATATTAGCTTTATCGGTCACCACCAAGGATCACCGCTACCACCACCATCGACGACCACCGATAACCACCGCCAACCACCCTCGGCCACCACTACTTGTTCCTCCACTATAACAAGCTTCTCCACCATCTTCACTACTGTTGCTACCCAAAATATTATCCGGAGATAGATATTGCTGGAATGGATGGACAGCAAACAAATGCAAGAGCACTTCCGTGAGAAAGATAAATAACACAAGATTTGCCGGGGTTGTTAGTCCCGGGCTTGAATGCTCTCGCGAGATATTATTAATACTAATATTCGGGGATACAAGTACTAATGTAAGAATACAATTACAATGAGTGTAAAGATTCTTGTTATCTTAGCTAGTGAGCGTGTAGATTGCCGGAAGAACCAGATTTGGTGCTCTGTGAGTTCTTGTAACAAAGGAGATGAACAGTCGCGGCGGTAAGAGATCGACAGTCTCTCACGGCGAGTATTTAGCTGGATGCTTGGGCTCCTGGGCTTATGAATCCCTTGGAATCTGTCTAGTGGAGACTTGCTGCTTCAGCCGATCGTGTTCTGGACGAGAGATTCGGAGAGAGAAGTCCTGAGATGGATTACGGTGAGAAAGTCGGGAGCTTGATGATATGTGAGTTCTTCAGTATTTCCGTGAATGAATTCGGAATATGTTCTGAACGTGAGTAAATGAGTTCTGAACCTTTCGGAGCGTAAGAGAACGAGTTCTCAACTGTTGGTGAAATGAATTCCGAACCTTTTTCTAGTAGGAGGAGGTTCTCTATTTATAGGACTTGGATACGCCGGGCGATCGCCTTTTCTGTATTATAATAATCGGGCGATCGTCTTTTGGCACATGGGCTTGTTTCCTTAAAGTCTGCAGGAGTTGCTGGCAGTCAACTGCGCGGTCCAATGAGAAGCCTACACGCGTCCTGAGTTGCTGTCACGGGTGGTCCCACTGACAACTTTCGGCGCGCATGCCGGTAGGTGAGGTAGGTGACAGGCTGTGGTCAAAGGTCTTGTCTGTCAGCAAAAGATCTTGTCTGTCAGCGAAGATCTTGTCAGCGCCTTTTGTGGATCTGCACGTGGGTGCTGTTCTGAGATCCAGTCTTCGATGACTTTGACGGGCGATCATCTCTGCTCGGGGCGTAGGTCGATTGCCCTTAGCCGGTCACTAGAGTGGATCGCCAGCTGCCAAAGGGCGATCGCCTTGGGAGTCGATCGCTAGGTACCTTACGGTGGTCTGATATCTTCGATTAGGTGAGCTAGCCATAGTTTGACTGTAGTTGACTTGGTCGCTCGGCCTTATAGTCGATCGCCTGTCGGGATGGATAAATCTTGACACAACAATTGCCCCCCAGCTCGCTCATACATTGGAAACGTGGGGTGAGGTGGTTCTCTTGGCGATCATTAAACTTTTGACGAGCGACTTTGCGTTTCATTGAACTGGCGATCGTCTTTGAGCTGATATACTCTGGGTTCGGACGACCTGGTTGGCCGCTAACCTGCGCGGAAAAAGGCAATGGGCGTTGAAAAGTCTCCGCGCACGTGTCGGGTTTCTATTGGAGGATACCAACGGTCATTAATGACTCCTCGGCTGACGCGTCCTTGAAAAGACGCGTGCTCGGGTCTCGAGGGAGTTAATTAATGCGTCGTTTGAGATCCGATCCCTGAGTTTTTCCCTTATTGCAAACGAGTCCCTGTCATCTCCTATAAAAGGGCGCAGTGTCGCAGTTTCATACTCACGCGCACCTACTGGAGAAAGAAGGACCTGCTGAAGATTTTTCTGAAGATCTTAGTGCCGATCGTCGTTCGATTTCACCTTCGGGTAAGAAAAAATCCTTTTCTCCTTTTCTGTCTCTCAGAATGGCCGGAACCTCATCATCACGTGGAGCGGGTACCGGATTACGCCGGGACATCGATCGTCAGGAGAACCTTCTTCCGTCTTCCACACAGAGGCGGTGAAGCTATTCGGGCGAATCGACCTGCTGAAGTCGAGGCTTTATTTAATGAAGCCGATGTTGCTAAGGAGGCGGGCTTTGAAGAAAGACGATCGCGAGATAGAGAGAGATCGCGATTAGGGCCTCTTTGGGAGCGACATAGTGCTTTAGTAGGGCTATAAGGCTTTTCTTGAAATAATGGAGAAGTTGGCGGTTCGACTCAGATTCGATTTAGGATACTCGGTCGCCTACCCTTATCGGCTTCCCAAGCGGTCGCGATGCGGGTTGCGCGCGATCAGGTGGTCGCTTGGCCAAATACGGAGTTCGGCGACCGAAAGATCGGCGTCGGAGGACAAGGTTCCATGATCCTTCAGATGTGGACATGTTCGCGACGGCGGAGAATGAGCGAGACGATCAGCCTCCGATGGGAATGGTCGCCGTGAATGAGGCGATTATGGAGGCCGGGCTGCGCTTCCCACTATCCTTTCTTGTCTCCCATCTGTGTTGCTTGGAATGTGGCGCCACTTGGTGACGCCCGAGCAGCAGCTCCAAATTATCTGCACTCTCACCCTTTTCGGCGGTCACCGCCTGTACCGCCTCCCATCGCCGTTGGAGATGAACCATTTGTTCAAGCTGACGGCTCAGAAAGGGTCGGTCGGCGGTTACCATATTCAGGGCCGATCTGGTCGGGTAATCCATGGAGTCCCGAATAAGATGCGGGGCGATCAGACGAAGTGGTTCTGGGTCGCCGGCAAGTGGAGGGCTTCTGTGAGCGACAATCCCTCGGGCGAGCTGGAGATCCGTACTGAGTTTCGGGAGAGGAATCCCGGTAAGGGTTTAGACTCTCCCTTCGTTAGGATGCGTTTTGGACTGATCTAATTTGATTTCGGTTTTGCAGGTTTTCACATTCCGGCGGTCGAGGAGCTGCCTTTCGACTTCCTGGTTGTTTGGGAGCGGATAAGGAGCTTGTCGGACGACAACCTTGACGCCAATCGGATCAATAAGGAGAGTCGTTGGTTGTCGGCTCGGCTATTCCGCTTCTCGAGACATCTCTCGGTACCAGGTATGAGTTTCTGCGACCTTCACTTTCTAGGCGATCGCCTTACTTGAGGAAAGTGTCTGATTGTTGGTCGATTGTCTTAATTGTAGAGGTTCGCTTTCCTCGGTTTTTGGAGCCCCCGCCGGAGATTGCCATGTCGAATCCTGGAGTTCTAGGCCGTCTCCGCCATAAGAGGTCGTCTCGGGCTTCACCTGTTGCGTTGCCAATTGTTCCGGAGGCGGAACCTCGCGTGGAGACGATCGTGGCTGAGGAGGGAGTTCCGGAGGAGAGGCTTCGAGCGAATCGCAAGAGGCCGAGGCCGGAAGAAACTTCGGTTCCTGCCACTGGCAATGAAGTGCCGATCGCCGCGCCTCCGATCACCATTGTCGCTCCGGAGAATGAGCCGCCCTCTGCGGCTTTTATGCGGGAGATGGCGATCGCGGATGCTGAGACCCCTCGAGGGAAACCGTATTTCGGTCGGGACCCCGAGAAGGCTGAGAGGTAGATTGCGTTTTTGTGTTGAAACTTGCAACTGCGTAGGAGTTGTATTAACTTTGTTGTATTGATGTAGGATCCGTTGCACAGATCCGTCTTGCCCGCCGATAGTCGTGGATTTCCTAGCAAGTCGATCTCCTCGCCAGTCTTGCGACATCCCTCCATATGTTAGCAAGGCCGCTTCTGCTCTGCCGAAGGCATGGACGACCGATCTGGATGCGATCGCTCGTCAGCGATCGGGGATTTCGATGCAGGCTGTTCTCGCCCTTTCTCTCCAGACGGCGACCATGGTCATCCCAGTGCTCGGGAGTTTGAGGCGACCTTCCACTGTCGCTGCAGGCGGATCTCGAGGCGGCTCGGAAAGAGAACGCCGAGTTTGCTGATAAGATCGTGGCGATGGAGAAGGACTCTCTGGAGGCGGCCAAGCGGGCGAGCCACGAGCTTGAGCTGGCGAAGAAGGAAACCGAGTTGTCTCGTCTGGCGGTTGACCGATTTCGGGACCAGATGCTGAATATCGTCCGGGCGCAGAAGGTTGCTGAAGAGGAGGCCGATCGCCAGAAGGTGACGATCGATCGGTTGACCAGCGAGCTGACGGAGGCGAGGGAAAAAGTTGCTGCGAGGGAGGCCGAGCTCCAAGGGTCGCAGCAGGCGATGGCGGAGCTGAAAGGAGAGGTAGAGGCGACCAAGGCTGACTCCTTTCAAAACTTGGAGTTTGTCAGCGAGTTCGCCTATTATTTGGCGTTCGCCGACTCGATCCGAGCAGCTAAGAAGGGAGGTTTGGAGGTCGGACCTCTTACTGAGAACTTCAAAGCGTATGCGTTGGAGCATCCTCTCCATTCAGCTTTCTCCTTGCCGATCTTGGATCTTGCGGACATCGGCGTGGATTTGAGCTGGTATCAGTCTCCGGCCAATCTTGCTCATCCCGACGCTCCGGAAGATGAGGGGACCGCACCGGATGCTGATGGCGAAGGCCAGGCAGGGGCCTGAGGCACTTCATTTTTGACGTTTTAGCTTATTTCCTTGTAATTTGTAGCTTTCTTTTGTAGCATTTGGGCCTTCGGGCGACCATGTACTCTGATCTTTTCAAGTAATGAAATGAACGTTTGAATTTCTGACTTATCACTTGAATGATTGTTATTTTTGAGTCTTTGTTTGACTTTGTACAAAAATGTGTGAGGAGAGATCGTTGCGAGGGTAGTTCCAAATGAATTGATAAACTCATAAAGATAACTTTTACAACAAATTCGATCGCTGCACAACATCTGAAAAAATGATGATCTCCGTATGTGGTTGAATAGCGACGATCGTCGTATAGGTAGTCCACACTCTTCCCCCTTGTTTTTATTCACTTAGTGGAAGTAAGGGGATGAAAATAATTCGTTGAGTGAGCGGTCTTCAACTTTGTCGAATCCTCGAGGACGGTCGTCCGTCTTGAGGAACCGTGCACGATCGCGGAGTTCGATGGACCGACTCCTTGATCATGTCTTGATGCGCGAAGACATTGAGTATCTCGTGACTCACTTTATTATGAGGGTCCTCTGTTAGGCTGCGCCTCGCCTCGTATTTAAACGAAGGGCGTGCGGTCTCGGTCTAGAGGAGTCCTTGCGCGGGGCAGCGTCGGATGATTCAACTCCACGCCCGTGGCTTGTTTAGCTCTGCTTCCACCTTGGCCCACCATGATGATGGCGAACCTCGACGGTGTACGTTGAGACGGGGGTTGTGGTACGTCGCATTGTCCGGGTTCACCACGTTAAATGATGAACCTTTGAGGGCGAGCGATCGTGTCCACTGATCAATTTTGGAGGGCCCTCAGACTACGCCAGCCTCGTATTTAAACGAAGGGCGGGCGATCTTGGCCCAAAGGGACCTTGCATGGCCTAAGCAGTCGGTTCCATCGACCACCAGGACCATGGCTGCACTCTTCGACCTTGGATCGTCATGTAAATGCCGACCTTCGACGGTGTACGTTGTGCGGGGGAGGCGATCTCGTGCCTTAGTCCATCATGTTAGATGTTGAACTGTAGATGGTGATCGAGTCCTCCAGTTTCTTAAATAAGGAGGGAGATCGGGGAGACTCTCGAGGTCCCCTTCTCTTGATTGAAGCATGTAGAGACGGTCGCCGAGGTTGATCCAGGGGTCGGCTCGTATGAGCTTTCCAGCCTGTTCTGTGTTCGACTCGGACGATCGTGTATAGAGATTGGTAGGGGCTTTGGCTAGACCAATAAGGCATCGACTTGCCTTCCTCGAACAATCTCCAGAGCTGTTTGAGGAGGTCGCGGCATTGGTTGGTGCTGTGGCCGGGACTCTTACGGTAGGAACAATATTGATTGTTGTCCAGGTGACCGTGGTCCCTTATCGCCTTTGGCTTTTTGAGCTTTTCGTGCCCCTTGATGGCATAGAAAATATGTGCCGGAGTTCGGTTGAACGTATGGAGGAGATGGGCTTCCATGTCCTCGAAAGCCTTGAGATCTCCAGGTGGCTTGGCGATCGCCTTCTTTGCTTTGGCGATTGTCGTCTTCTGGACAGGAGGTGGCGATTCCTCGCCTAGGTGGAGGGTGAGTAGCCTTTGTCTGGCCAGAAAATTGGCAGCCTTAGCGCGGAAGATCGCGTAGGTTGGGGGAATATCCTTGGAGAGATGTCTAAACATGGGAGATCGACCGTGGAATCCCCCCATGACCGAAGAGAGAGCGAGCTCGTCACTGACGGGTTCGCCGGTGAGGATGATTTCGTCTACTCGGTCAATGTAATCTGCGTCGGACTCGTCCTTCCCCTGCTTGATTTTCATCACGCGGTTGGGGCCTTCTGGTCTGGCGACCTTGCTGGCGAAGTATGACGTGAAGTTATTCGCCAGTTTCTTAAAGGAGGTGATTGATCGTGGCGGTTGTGAGACATACCACCTATGGGCCAGCTCGCCCAATGTCAACGGGAAGATCCGGCACTTGGTTGCATCAGATGCCCCACACCCATTCATGTAGATTCGGAATTTACTCAGGTGGGTTTCGGGGTCCGATCTCCCCTCATACATAGGTGTTTTGGGAGGAGCGATCGTTGATTGTATGGGGGCAAACTCGATGTGGACCGCGAGTGGCTCGGTCGGTCCGGTGATCTTTTTGCTGGCGCTTGCCCCAGTGTCCAAGAGTGCTTTCATCTCGTCGAGCTGGCGTTGTATGGCGGCCATCGCCGTGGCCTTACTGCTTGCGGCTCGGCGCTCGGAGCGGGAGCCGAGGCGATTGAGTACTGATCCCCTGGCGATCGGGGCGGGAGTCAGATGGCTGACCTGCGTTCGGCTATGAGGTGGGTAGGCCGAACTCCTGGTGACGGATTCGGGTTCCGTCTTTTCGTGGTTGGAAACTGAATGCCCCGGTCGCCAGGATGGGTCGCGCCCCAAGCGATTGAATATGGATCCGTCCGGTCGTGCGAGAGCCTTTCCTCGCGAATTGGGACTTTCTGACGATCGCTCGCTCAGTAGCCCGTTGAATTTCCGTTTTCCCATGCAGCGGACGATCGAGGGAGTTATCGCGGGCGACGCACATGCTCTTCGTCGCTCCTCTAGGATGGCCATAGCCTCCTCGATCTGTTCCTCGGTTTGGAACTGATCGAGTGAGAGGTTGGGGCCATCTCTCGGATGCGGGATCGAGAGTCTCGCGTTGCTGCGGCTTCCCCTGCTCGTTGGGTGGGGTTCGAACTGGCCAGGATATGGTGTCCGGCGGTTCGGAGAGCGGCTTTCTTCGATGTACCGGCGGATGTCATGATTCTGAAGGTTTTATTTGAAGTGCAGTGAGTGTCACTTCAAGTATATGCCCCGAGAACAGTGAGTGTTCTTCGGGACGGTAGGAATAAAAATTTGAGGGTTAGACCCCTTCCTCTAGCGCCAATTGTTGCTACCCAAAATATTATCCGGAGATAGATATTGCTGGAATGGATGGATAGCAAACAAATGCAAGAGCACTTCCGTGAGAAAGATAAATAACACAAGATTTGTCGGGGTTGTTAGTCCCGGCCTTGAATGCTCTCGCGAGATATTATTAATACTAATATTCGGGGATACAAGTACTAATGTAAGAATACAATTACAATGAGTGTAAAGATTCTTGTTATCTTAGCTAGTGAGCGTGTAGATTGCCGGAAGAACCAGATTTGGTGCTCTGTGAGTTCTTGTAACAAAGGAGATGAACAGTTGCGGCGGTGAGAGATCGACAGTCTCTCACGGCGAGTATTTAGCTGGATGTTTGGGCTCCTGGGCTTATGAATCCCTTGGAATCTGTCTAGTGGAGACTTGCTGCTTCAGCCGATCGTGTTCTGGACGAGAGATTCGGAGAGAGAAGTCCTGAGATGGATTCCGGTGAGAAAGCCGGGAGCTTGATGATATGTGAGTTCTTCAGTATTTCCGTGAATGAATTCGGAATATGTTCTGAACGTGAGTAAATGAGTTCTGAACCTTTCGCAGCGTAAGAGAACGAGTTCTCAACTGTTGGTGAAATGAATTCCGAACCTTTTTCCAGTAGGAGGAGGTTCTCTATTTATAGGACTTGGATACGCCGGGCGATCACCTTTTCTGTATTATAATAATCAGGCGATCGTCTTTTGGAACATGGGCTTGTCTCCTTAAAGTCTGCAGGAGTTGCTGGCAGTCAACCGCGCGGTCCAATGAGAAGCCTACACGCGTCCTGAGTTGCTGTCATGGGTGGTCCCACTGACAACTTTCGGCGCGCATGCCGGTAGGTGAGGTAGGTGACAGGCTGTGGTCAAAGGTCTTGTCTGTCAGCAAAAGATCTTGTCTGTCAGCGAAGATCTTGTCAGCGCCTTTTGTGGATCTGCACGTGGGTGCTGTTCTGAGATCCAGTCTTCGATGACTTTGACGGGCGATCATCTCTGCTCGGGGCGTAGGTCGATTGCCCTTAGCCGGTCACTAGAGTGGATCGCCAGCTGCCAAAGGGCGATCGCCTTGGGAGTCGATCGCTAGGCACCTTACGGTGGTCTGATATCTTCGATTAGGCGAGCTAGCCATAGTTTGACTGTAGTTGACTTGGTCGCTCGGCCTTATAGCCGATCGCCTGTCGGGATGGATAAATCTTGACACAACAACTACCATTCATCCATCACCACCACCATTACTATCGTTGACCATCTCCACCTACACTAACACCGATCACCACCACCTATGGCCGCCACCACCATTGGCGGCCACCAGTAGCCACCACCAGCCATGGATGACCACTTCAATCTCTTTCTCCACTACAACAACTTCTTCCACCATCATCGCCACCTCCACCGATCACCACAACCACCGTCCTACACTAACACCGATCACCACCACCTATGGCCGCCACCACCATCAGCGGCCACCAATAGCCACCACCAGCCATGGTTGACCACTTCCATCTCTTTCTCCACTACAACAACTTCCTCCACCATCATCGCCACCTCCACCGATCACCACAACCACCGTCCTACACTGACACCGATCACCACCACCCATGGCCGCCACCACCATCGACGGCCACCGGTAGCCACCACCAACCATCCTTTATCATTATCTACCATATCCACTACTTCGATCATCGACCATTTCTATCTCCACCGATCACCACCACCCATGGCCGCCACCACCATCGACGGCCACTGGTAGCCACCACCAACCATCCTTTATCATTGTCTACCATATCCACCACTTCGATCATCGACCATTTCTATCTCCACCGATCACCACCACCCATTGCCGTCACCACCATTGCAAAACACCGTCGGCCACCTACACCTTTTGTACTATCATTCATGTATGTATTTATGTGTTTGAAAATTCTTAAAAAATTAAAATACTTTTAAATTAAATTATTTAAATATATATTCTTTATTTGTGTTATTTATAACTATTATATGATATATAAAATCATCAAACAAGTTTAAGGAAAATTATATAATCCTGTCCTATCTAGTTCTAGTCTTACCAAACACAAGACAAACACTTGTTTTGTCCCGTCCTATTCTGTCCAGTCCTGTCCTGCCCTCTTGTCCAGTCCCGTCCCGTCCTGTCCAGTTCTGTCCAATCCTTTTTGTGTACCAAATAGGGGTGGCATTTCGGAACCGAAAATCGAAAACCGAATCGAAAAAATCCGAAAAAAGAACCGAAAAAACGAAACCGAAGAAGACCGAACCGAAAAACAAAAAAACGAAATCGAACCGAACTAATTTGGTTTGGTTCTCGGTTCGGAGTCGGGCGGAACTGAACCGGACCGAAATGGACCGAAGTTGTAACACCCCAAACTAGGCGGATATTACAGTGCCGTAGATCCCCAACTGGGACCCACCAGGCAAATGAAAATGAATGAATTACACAAGATAAATGTAGTACCGAACTACATTACAACAATAATTACTCCGATGAGGAGTTTGATTACAACACACCAGGACAATACTGAATACTAGTGTATTTTATATGAAGATAAAATACACAACACTGAATGAAACGGAGTATTCAAATGAAAGTCTGCAGCGGAAAATAAAGGACAATAACATGAATAACTGAAAGATCGGGGCCCCCTACTAGTATCACTAGGACTCCTCGCCGCCACCGTGCTCTCCCCGTGCTTTAGCCTTGCCATGACCTGAAAAACAAAATCCCCAAACGGGGTCAGTTAAACAGAACAACAATCCTCAAGGGTTGAAAATACACAATCATGATTAACTGAAGTTATGAAATATTCTTAGTTATGAATTACGCTGAAGAGGAGTATCATAGTACGCCCGTAATGTTCTGTGTAAGTGTACAACACCCGTCCGTGTACCTAATTAGTCTCACGGTGTAACGCTTTCCCGTGTGCACGGTCTAATGTATCGGTGAACCCAATACAATAACCATCGTGTGCCCGACTAAAAATTCCACACAGCCACACCCGGCCACGCAATATGAACCCAGAAGGTCATATGAACGAGAATGACCGTAATGAATATCAATGAATAAATAATAATTTGACAAAGTCAAGAATGACTCACCGAGATGAGGGTAATAATGAAATGAATGATAGCTCAATGAAAAGATTGGAACCGTCGTTCCTTATGACTGAAGTGATTAATTGACAATAACAAGTTTTAATATGATTAATACAATGATGAATGAGTTATTATTATGAATGATCAACAACAAAAGGTATGAATATCCTTTTAACCGAGTAAGAATTAACTTACAAAATACCGATGACAATTATCCTTCCACGAACAACGTCCTAAATGAAGTGTCGGTCGCACGAACAACCTTAATTCAATACAATTACCAACAATCCGATCAATACACGAATTAAACACGAATATAACGAATTCCAAACGTCGATACGACTAAACCAAGTCTATAGAGACATTAAATCAAACACGTTGTATCCAACTCCGATTGTTTACAATCAAACCTCGATATACCAATATCAAAATCCCCAAGAAGTGTTTCAAACCAACAAAACATCTCCAATACGATCAATAATCCGTTATGAATATCCAAAAATGTGATTATAACAACAATTAGTCGAAAATCCCTAATTCCAACTCGATTTTCAACGTGTTCTTGAATAATTCCTCAATAATCCAATGAATCCTTATACAAACTCATAATCATATACATATCCCTTCATATAACATGATTATAACGTCGAAACATCATATCTCAACACAAAATCGAAGTCAAAGTGTTGAAGAATTTACCTCTTGAAGATCCAACCAATTCGATCCGATGAAAACGTGTAAAAACGACTATCCAAGCTTCCCAAATGATTGAAGGTGATGAAAATACACACTCAAATGATAATTGATGAAGAAATCTCTCCCTCAAGTTATTCTCTCTCGGTTGCGGTGAAGAAGATGGAAAAATATGGAAGAAATGAGCTCAAAATGCTCAAAAATGAATTTATAGGGGTTGACTCGGCGGCGGACTCGGCCGTGCCCGCCCGACACGGTCGCGGCGCGGAATGGCAGCGAGGACTCGGCCGTGTCCTGCCCGGACACGGTCGCGCGCCGAAGGGGCCTACCGATAGTGACCCGTACGCGGCGCTCGGCATTGACTCGACCGTGTTACGGAACACTGTCGGGCCTCCGGGCGACGGTTACGCCTATCCGGAAGGGTGCGACTCGGCCGTGCCAGACGACACGGTCGGGTCCTGAGGCGGACACTTCGGCATTATCCGACGAAATGCAGCGCACGGGCCGTGTCGGACGACACGACCGAGTCCGGTCGGCCGTGATCGGCCAAAATCTGAAAAATGAGCGGGTGAGCTAAAACGACCATAACTCTCTCGTCCGGACTCCGATTGACTCACCGTTTGAACCATTGGAAAGCTAACTCGATGCTCTATAATATTGCAAAGATTTAGAATATTTGGAGTTACCAAAAATTAATGGTGATCTAACAAAGTCGAACTCGTATGAGGAAAGTTAAAACAATGAACAATAATGATACACAACTCGGAGTTTTTCCGAACGGTGAACACGGTGAATGAATATGATTGATGAATGATTATAAATGAGTGAAAATCCACTGAGTGACAATCACCGAATGAAATTACTGAATGATAATGACTGAATTACAACCGGGTATTACATACACCCCCCTTAAAAGAGTTTCGTCCCCGAAACTAAGGGTCAAACAACTTCCGCAACTGAGAGACATGAAACACATTATGAATTCGGCTCAACGCCGGAGGTAACGCCAATCGATAAGCTAACTCGCCTACTCGATCCAAAATTTCAAACGGTCCAATGAATCTTGGGCTCAACTTCCCCCGTTTTCCGAAACGAAAAAAAAATACCTCGACTAGGGGATACCTTGACTAACACGTGGTCACCCGTCTCGAACTCTAGTGGTCGACGACGATTATCTGCATATGATTTCTGTCGACTCTAAGCTGTCAACAAATGACTCTTGATCAAAGCTACCTTCTCCCGGGCGGCTATAAGCATATCGGGTTCGGTGCCGATTGATTCTGACAAGTCATCCCAACACAAGGGAGATCGACAACGACGACTGTACAAGGCCTCGTAAGGTGCCATCTTAATGGAAGCATGCCAACTATTATTATACGTGAACTCGATCAATGGTAGTTGGGCTTCCCAATCGTCCTTCCACTCGAGGACGCATGCCCTCAACATGTCCTCTAATGTCTGTATAGTCCTCTGATTGTCCGTCAATTTGAGGATGAAAAGCGATCGAGATTGAGCTGAGTTCCCATAGCACGATGAACTGATTTCCAAAAATGTGACACAAACCGTCCGTCACGATCGGAAACGATACTTTTAGGAGTACCGTGCAGTCTCACTATCTCTTTGATGAATAGCTGGGCAAGTCTCTCGGGACCCCACGTATCCTTGATCTCAAGGAAATGAGCTGATTTAGTTAAGCAGTCCACAATCACCCAGATCGTATTCATGCCACGACGACTCGTCGGCAAACTCGTGATGAAATCCATAGAAATGTATTCCCACTTCCACTATGGAATAGGAAGAGGTTTTAACATACCTGTCGGTCGCTGATGTTCAATCTTGACTTGTTGACAGGTTAAGCATCTCGAAACAAATTCTGCGACTTCTCGCTTCATATTACTCCACCAGTAATTTTGTTTCAAGTCTTTATACATCTTGCTAGACCCCGGGTGAACAGAATAAGGGGTAGCATGAGCTTCTCTCAAAATCGAGTTTTTTAACTCGTCATTCGCCAACGCACAACCGGTTCTTAAACCTCAAAAGTCCGTCCTCGTGGACCACGAATCCGAGGGCTTTCCACGAGTCACATCCTCACGGATGCGCAACAATGAAGGGTCTGAACTCGATTCTCTCGATTACCTCCTCAAGTGACGATGATATCTCTAACATACAAAGTTGTCCCCGATTGCTGAAGCGGACCTCGATCTCGGGTCTAAGGAATTCTGTTGAAGCTCCTTCGAATCGCTTAAACGAGCAAGCATCTGCTCCTGAATGGACTTACGACTCAAGGCGTCGGCGACAACGTTCGCCTTGCCCGGGTGGTAAAGGATCTCAATATCATAATCCTTGATTAGTTCTAACCACCGCCTCTGTCGCATATTTAACTCCTTCTGAGTAAATATATACTTTAAACTCTTACGATTGGTGAATATCTGACAGATAACGCCATAAAGATAATGACGCCAAATCTTCAAAGCGAACACCACGACTACTAGCTCCAGGTCGTGGGTTGGATAATTAACCAGCTAATCCGAGGAAACATCGGATTTCCTTAACATCTTTCGGAGGTTGCCAATCTCGGATAGCCTCCGTCTTCTGAGGGTCGACACGAACTCTGGCAGATGAAATTACATGCCCGAGAAAGTCACTTCGGACCTCCAGAACTCATATTTGGAAAACTTTCCATAAAGTTGTTCTCGTCTCAACACGTCGAGAACCTGTTGAAGATGAACCTCGTGTTCCTCTCGGCTATGAGAATAAATCAAAATGTCGTCGATGAAGACAACAACAAACTGATCCAAAAAGTCGATGAAAACCCGATTCATTAACTCCATGAATACCGCAGGTGCAATAGTTAGCCCGAACGGCATAACTACGAACTCATAATGACCAGAGCGTGTAGGAAACGCTGTCCTCGCGATCTCCGACTCTCGAATCCGCAACTGGTGATATCCAGATCTTAAGTCGATCTTGGAAAATACTGAAGCTCCCTGAAGTTGATCTAAAAGATCATCAAGACGGGGTAAAGGATACTACTCTTGATCATCACCCTGTTCAACTCCTGGTAATTAATACATACACGAGACGAGCCATCCTTCTCCTTGACAGATCACACTGGTGCTCCACACGGGGACGCAATCGGTCGAAGATGACCTTCCTCGAACTATTCCTCAAGTTGAATCTTCAACTCCCCGCATTCAGTCGGGGCCATCCGATACGGTGCCTTCGATAAAGGGGACGACTGCCCAACTCACTCCTGAATTCCCTTACTCTATGTGAAGGCAACCAGATAACTCGTCTGGAAATACATCGTCAATCGATGACAATGATACCACGAATGATTGAACATTTCGATTGCCCTAGAATGGTCAATCGATAAAAAGAGGTACCAATAATGATTGAACAACTCGATTGCTTTAGAAAGGTAAATCGATGAAGATGATACAATGAATGTTTGAATAACTCGATTGTCTTAGAAAGGCCAATCGATGGAAATGATGGAATGAATGATTGAATAACTCGATTGCCCTAGAAAGGCCAATCGATGGAAATGATACAATGAATGATTGAATAACTCGATTGCCCTAGAAAGGCCAATCGATGAAAATGATACAATGAATGATTGAATAACTCGATTGCCTTAGAAAGGCCAATCGATGAGAATGATACAATGAATGATTGAATAGTTCGATTGCGGAATTTCTCTGTTTTTGCCATAATAGAAATTCTCTTTGGAACAACGGGATTACTTCCTGAAGCACACATTCGACAACCAACGACGGAAGATACGGACTAAACGCTAACAAATACCGAGGATGATCAAGACGGTTAAACCAACTAATACCGAAATTACATCGTCCTAAGATAAATTCACCACGATTAGATCCATTAACCAATCGCGGTCATTAAGTAGGACTATCCCGAATTAAGTCTATTCGAGCATGATTCGAAAATGAATGAATGCGGTGTACCAGCATCAAAAGGTACACACAAGTTGAAATAAAATTACGAGTATTCCTGAAATCATTCGGGCCACCGGATCGTCGATCCTCCTCATCATATGAATCTGGGACTTGCTTGCATTCGAACCGACGCTCCCGTCTGATAAATACGAGCTCCAACTCTATTTGCTTCCATTGTCTTAAACGACGATGACAAAGCAGTCTGATTCTGAAACGCTGGTTGCTTCGGGGCCTGAGATGCCGCCGGAGCCGACTTGGAGTCCTTTCGGCAAAAACGGGCCTTATGCCCAAAATTCCCACAATTATAGCACGTCATAGACGGTTTCAGACACTCAGTGCTGAAATGACCCGGCGTTCCACAATTGAAACCGGTGATGGCCGAACTGGCCGCTCGGGAATGAGATCCCGCACGACTATGCGCCGCAGAAGGTCGCTCAGAAACGATAGGGCTCACACGAGGCTTCTTGAAGGTTGACTGACCGCCTTCGGATTGATTACGCTTCGTTGATTTTTTGCTGACAAATGAAGGTTATTGTTCAGCACTTTCCTTAGCAGCTAGCTCATACGGGAGAGTTCTCTCGATTAATCCGGTCAGAGTGGCGCAATGATAATTGAGCAACTGCACATGGGTCATCATGGCCTGCATAAAAATGAGTGGATCAACCCGAACATCTTCTGATCGAGCCGAGTCCTGGGCACGATTTCCCAGCAGCGAGTGATTATTTCTCGGGTTTCGGTCCGCACCGCGGCCTCTCCCCGTGCATCCCCTGACAGCTCTCTCCATACTGAAGTAGGAAGGTCGCATAATGATTATATTTCCCGCATGATTAGCACGTTATGATTATGTCATGAGATGATGAAAATGAGTATACATACTCTAACTTAGTGATTATATGAATGATTTACTGAAGTTACATGATTATCTGATGAAATTCTTGAAATGATTATCTTGAATAACTTAACAAGATTGATAATATGATCATCCAGATTGACAACGAAGTAATGAAATGAATTGAGTAATTAATGAGTTAACATGATCGTCCTGATTATTAACTGAGTAATGAAATGAATTAAGTGATTGATGAGTTAATATGATCGTCCCGATCATAATAAATGATGATGTTTGAGGATTGTTAAATGATGAATGATGAATGAATGACTATTGCCAGAAATTATACCATGGCGTTAGAAGTCTTACAGTTCTTTCGGTCTGATTGGCTCGACATCTGCACAGGTCACACGTGACGCGAAAGTCCAATGATACTAGTCCGATGACGATGATTTCAAATGAGACATGACTCGGAAGGTAGTATTCAAAACCACGCTCCGATACCAACTCTGTAACACCCCAAACTAGGCGGATATTACAGTGCCGTAGATCCCCAACTGGGACCCACCAGGCAAATGAAAATGAATGAATTACACAAGATAAATGTAGTACCGAACTACATTACAACAATAATTACTCCGATGAGGAGTTTGATTACAACACACCAGGACAATACCGAATACTAGTGTATTTTATATGAAGATAAAATACACAACACTGAATGAAACGGAGTATTCAAATGAAAGTCTGCAGCGGAAAATAAAGGACAATAACATGAATAACTGAAAGATCGGGGCCCCCTACTAGTATCACTAGGACTCCTCGCCGTCACCGTGCTCTCCCCGTGCTTTAGCCTTGCCATGACCTGAAAAACAAAATCCCCAAACGGGGTCAGTTAAACAGAACAACAATCCTCAAGGGTTGAAAATACACAATCATGATTAACTGAAGTTATGAAATATTCTTAGTTATGAATTACGCTGAAGAGGAGTATCATAGTACGCCCGTAATGTTCTGTGTAAGTGTACAACACCCGTCCGTGTACCTAATTAGTCTCACGGTGTAACGCTTTCCCGTGTGCACGGTCTAATGTATCGGTGAACCCAATACAATAACCATCGTGTGCCCGACTAAAAATTCCACACCGCCACACCCGGCCACGCAATATGAACCCAGAAGGTCATATGAACGAGAATGACCGTAATGAATATCAATGAATAAATAATAATTTGACAAAGTCAAGAATGACTCACCGAGATGAGGGTAATAATGAAATGAATGATAGCTCAATGAAAAGATTGGAACCGTCGTTCCTTATGACTGAAGTGATTAATTGACAATAACAAGTTTTAATATGATTAATACAATGATGAATGAGTTATTATTATGAATGATCAACAACAAAAGGTATGAATATCCTTTTAACCGAGTAAGAATTAACTTACAAAATACCGATGACAATTATCCTTCCACGAACAACGTCCTAAATGAAGTGTCGGTCGCACGAACAACCTTAATTCAATACAATTACCAACAATCCGATCAATACACGAATTAAACACGAATATAACGAATTCCAAACGTCGATACGACTAAACCAAGTCTATAGAGACATTAAATCAAACACGTTGTATCCAACTCCGATTGTTTACAATCAAACCTCGATATACCAATATCAAAATCCCCAAGAATTGTTTCAAACCAACAAAACATCTCCAATACGATCAATAATCCGTTATGAATATCCAAAAATGTGATTATAACAACAATTAGTCGAAAATCCCCAATTCCAACTCGATTTTCAACGTGTTCTTGAATAATTCCTCAATAATCCAATGAATCCTTATACAAACTCATAATCATATACATATCCCTTCATATAACATGATTATAACGTCCAAAACATCATATCTCAACACAAAATCGAAGTCCAAAGTGTTGAAGAATTTACCTCTTGAAGATCCAACCAATTCGATCCGATGAAAACGTGTAAAAACGACTATCCAAGCTTCCCAAATGATTGAAGGTGATGAAAATACACACTCAAATGATAATTGATGAAGAAATCTCTCCCTCAAGTTATTCTCTCTCGGTTGCAGGTGAAGAAGATGGAAAAAAATGGAAGAAATGAGCTCAAAATGCTCAAAAAATGAATTTATAGGGGTTGACTCGGCAGCCAGACTCGACCGTGCCCGCCTGACACGGTCGCGGCGCGAATGGGCCAGCGAGACTCGACCGTGTCCCGCTGACACGGTCGCGGCGCGAAGGGCCTACAAGCAGTGACCCGTCATGGCGCTTCGGCATTGACTCGGCCGTGTCTGGCACACGGCCGGGCCTCTGGCGACAGTTACGGCCTATCCGGAAGGTGCGACTTCGGCCGTGCGACGACACGGTCGGGTCTGAGGCGAACTTCGGCATTATCCGGACGAGTACGGCACGGGCCGTGTCGGACGACACGACCGAGTCCGGTCGGCCGTGATCGGCCAAAATCTGAAAAATGAGCGGGTGTAAAACGACCATAACTTTCTCGTCCGGACTCCGATTGACTCACCGTTTGAACCATTGGAAAGCTAACTCGATGCTCTATAATATTGCAAAGATTTAGAATTTTTGGAGTTACCAAAAATTAATGGTGATCTAACAAAGTCGAACTCGTATGAGGAAAGTTAAAACAATGAACAATAATGATACACAACTCGGAGTTTTTCCGAACGGTGAACACGGTGAATGAATATGATTGATGAATAATTATAAATGAGTGAAAATCCACTGAGTGACAATCACCGAATGAAATTACTGAATGATAATGACTGAATTACAACCGGGTATTACAGAAGTCAAATTTAAACATACTAAAATGACATTACTTTTGTGATTTTGGTGTGTTTCGAATTTTAGTATTATTCGTTTTCATTTTGTAAGACCCTCATGGGTCCAAGGAGGACCGATAATATGCTCATGTAATTTGTGATTCAATTAATTTAGGTTGAGAGAATGAGCTACTGTGATTTATGATTGTTATATGTTTTGAGATATTTATAAATTGCTATGCAACTCTAATTTTTATCTTGAACATATATATAACTCTTGTTGGCTTGTTGTTATATTGTAATATCCGCAATTTCGAATTTCGGTAATTTTCTTTTTTTCGGCGGAAGTCCGTTTTGACGACTCGCTCATGACCGTTTCGTCATTTCGAGAATGATTAATTCTGCACTTTTTTGTCATCCGAGTTCGTTTCGGTGTCGTTTTGTTGGGTTCCGTACTTTTTAGCGACTTTTCCGCACTTGAGCTCGATTCTTGCGAATCTCGTCCGAAACTGTTGTTTCGAGTTTCTCGCAAGTTCATTTAATGTTGTTATTCATGTTGCGAGCTTTGGTTCGGTGTTTCGATCACGTATCGTGATTTTCGGACATTTTGGGCCATTTTTGTAATTTCCCAAAGTTTGGGGTAATTACTTCCGTTGTCGAATTCCGACACTTCGGGTGGTCGGAATCGTGTGTTATCTTAGCGCTTGGATTCGTCTTTACGAGTACTTCGTAACCGTATCTTCGATTTTTACTCAGGTTCGGGTTTCGGGGTCGTCGGAGTGGCTACGAAGTCACGGCCGAGCGGTGGCTGGCTTTGGCCGAGTTACGACCATAAGGTGCCGATTACGGCCGTAACGTGTGCCAGTTACGGCCGTAATGCGTGATCGGGTACGGTCGTATGGCGCGTGGCAGCTTCCTGACGAAGGCCGGTTACGGCCGTAATGTGTGCGAGTTACGGCCGTAAGTGTCATTTAGTCTTGGCGATTTTTGACGAATGCGATTACGGCCGTAAGGCTGCCGAGTACGGCCGTAAGGGACCGAGTTACGGCCGTAAGGCATCCGATTCTGGCCATAACCCTGCCGGCTATATATAGCCTGGGCTCGGCCAGACTTCATTTCTTAGGCGTTTTTCTTCCTTTTTCGGCGTCTGGCGACGGGAGGCTCGGGAAATCGAGTTCTTGGCCGATTCTAATCATTTCCAAGGCATTTTGGAAGATTCTTGTTGATTATATCATCATCCAATCCGTGTTCTTCGTCAAATCAAGGTATATTCTTGATTTTCCTTCAAGTTAACTTTTTGGAGAAATTGTTCTTGATTTCGTTTCTAATCCGATTTTGATACATCGGTTGGTGTAGTATGATGTTATTAATCGTGTTCTATGGGTTGTATATCCATATATCGAGTTTGTTTAACTCGATTGACGATTCGAGTGTTCTTGGGAATTATTGAACATTTAGTGTTCGATTAAATGTCCCAATGAGTTTCCCTTCGATAGTTTGTTGGGATTTCCGTTGTTTTGGCCTTGATTCTCGTCGTAACCATGTGTTATTGTTCCTTCCGGAGGTTTATAGGTGTTCGAGGATTCCGATGTTGAATCCCGTTTGGTGATTGATGATTCGTGTGGTGTTATTCTCGTAATACTCGTGGTGCTATCACGTTCTTGATATTGTTCGGGGGTTCGGGGCTATTCGACCGCGTCCTATCCGTCGTCTTATTGCGATCGTGATTTCGAGGCAAGTACCTTGCCCATACTATTCTTGTTTTATGGATATGATAATTAGTGATCGTCTAAATGTGGTTGTTTGATCGTTTGAATTGAACTTTCAAAAGATTCGGTTTAGCCTTGTTAAAGGCTTGCTTTCAAAACGCGTGTGTTTTGTGAATGGCGTGGTTTGTGAATAACTATGTGAATTCTATGTATATGCTTGGTGTTAATGTTGCACTTGGTATTGTGTGTGGACGTATATTATTTCATTTCGGTGCGTTGTGGATTGACGTGGTGTTGTGCTAAGTGTTTGATGCCTCTGGGCGAATTGTTTGAATATCCTTGATGTGATATGTTATTTGTGTGAATGTGTGGATATGGTTGAAGGTCTACGGTGACACATGGCACGTGATCATGTGGTCAGGATGCAACAAGTGATTGATCTAACCGTGAGAGCCTGAGATAATCTACGGTGGCACATGGCATGCGATCATGTGGCCAAGATGCAACAAGCGATTGATCCAATCGTGAGATGTGTGTGATTTGTTTCGCTAGCCAGCCCGGGAGGGTCCTTCGAGGCCTCGGGTGGGATGTCGGTGGTAGCGTCCCGGTCCTAGACGATGCGCGTGTGTGATTATGTTTCGTTGATTTTACGTCCCTTGAGGACACGTGATGTTGGGCTCTGACCCTGTAAATTGTTGGTGATTTCCTATTTGCGAAAACAAAACATTTGGGCTGTGACCCTATTGATTTTTGGAAAGAGAAGGATTTTATAATCCTAAATTGTTTTCTATTAAAACTCTCGATGGCATTTTAAACTGTTTTATAAATTGTTTCCCTTATTTGCGATCTTTCGGTTTTGGAAATGTTTACCCAAACTCTTGCCTCGGGAAGTACTTTTCTTTACGTTTGGATCTTTGAGGACTCCTGATTATTATTGTTCTTGGAACTTGTATTGTATGGCTCGTATTTTTGCACTTGTACTTGCACTAGCAAAATAGTGGAGTTTTGCTAACCCCCGAGTATTCGGGGGGTGGATGTCTATTTTTGTATTCAGGTTTTGGAGCATAGCACAGGGTCGGCACGAAGGATGATGAAAGATGAACGATACTAATCACACGAGGATCTGTTGATGTCATTTTGGTCTAGTTGTATTTTCTTTTCCGCTGCAGTATCTTTTCCCTGTTGTACGGGAGTTTATTGTATTTTGACCCCTGCGTGGGTATGTGTGTGGAATTGAGTTGTATGTTATTATTGAAAGACCAAGTCGGTCTACTGAGTCATTTTAGCCTTAAAGGCGAGGTTTAGATGTTTGATTTTAGTTATCAGCCTGGTAGATCCTCGAGGAGAGGGTCTACGGCGTGTAATATCCCTGAGCGGATTGGGGGTGTTACATAAATGGTATCGGAGCTTAGGTTGTGGAAACCTAGGCTGTCGGGTCAGTGGTGTCTGTTGAGTTTTGTCTTGTCGGATTATGTCTGACTAAGTCGTGTCGCGACGCGTCGTCTGAATTTGTCGGTCGTGATTAGTATCGTGGGCGATCATCATCTTCGTGCGACTTGTGGCTGTAAGTCTCCCTTCTTTGTGTTGTGCCTCGTGTGTCACGAGCTATTTTATGATTATTTGATTAGTGACGGAATCCTCTTATGGATTTTGATTTCTTGATATGTGGTTATTTGACTCTCATATTTCGTTCATATGAGGAGTAGTGTTGCTCGATTGTGTATGTTGAACCGTATTTCTTTTATCCGCTGCCTGAGTTCTTTTGTAATGACTTTCGGTATTTTACCGACTGAGTTTTATTTCGAAAACCGATTCCCTTAACCGAGTTTTTGGCATTATGGCCTTGATCGTTTTGGCGAAATTCTTATGACGGTATTTAGCATTTTGTAAATGGCTTCTGTGAGTTTTTGAAATATTACCGTCATCGGCCTTTTTGGCATTTTTGTAAATGGTTTTATCCTGGTGGTTCCGGCGCGGGACCCATGGCGCTATAAAGTTTTGTGTAATTACCTGAAATTTTTGGGCATTCTAGCCTTTTTGGCGTCGTCCTTTTTCTTTGGCATTGAATTATTTTCGAAAACTTGAGTATCTTAGAAATAAATTTCGAGACGTACGTTTAAAATGAATTGTTTTCTCGCGGTACTTCCAGGGTGCCACAATATGTTTCAAAATTCTTCTACCTCGAGGACCAAAATGTTTTGAGATATTTTCAATGTTTTATAAACACTTTTACTTAGACCCGAGGGTCGAATATTCTGAAAGCTTTTCACTAAAAGAAAGTGTCCTCATTTTTATCAAATGCGAAATGGTTGTCCGAAGTCTCGATAATGATGTTTCACGTTTTTATTTTTTTTGGAAATGTGATACTTAAGATCGACCGGTGTTTTTCTAAATTATTTTCCAAATGAGGTTTTCGTTTTTAAAACCTATCCATTCCCGTTTGAGGGCTGGGTATGTATGTATGATGTTAACTCCCGAATATGATCGAGTTGGTGGCATAAACGTTGAGGCGTTGCCACGTATTTGTTGTACTAGCCCTCTGTGAGAGGTGTGAACTGGTACTTAATGGTTGTCATCTCGTGGTGGATTGCGTGTCCCACACGAGTGTGAGATGTTGAAGCTTGGGTTTGTACGTTGGTGTACATATGTGATTGTTTCATGATGTTTGTATTACGTGCTGGTTATCGTTCGGTCCATTGA
This sequence comes from Orobanche coerulescens, assembly GCA_033398695.1. Taxonomy (NCBI): domain Eukaryota; kingdom Viridiplantae; phylum Streptophyta; class Magnoliopsida; order Lamiales; family Orobanchaceae; genus Orobanche; species Orobanche coerulescens. The sequence goes on from CM065801.1 coordinate 18,012,136, forward strand.
GGTCGCCAAACGGTACCGTTGTTGTTGTAGTGTTTGTGTGTGTATTACCTTACGATGGTAATCGTTGTATATGATATGTGTTATGATTCCCTGTTGTGCTGAGTTGGCATCTCCGGTATGTTGTTTTGCGGTGTTATGTTCCATTGTATCTAGCATTTGTATTTTCGGTATGCCGAGCCGAGGCATTTCAACCGTGATGTGCCGGGGGAATGTACGTGCAATTTGTCCTTCTCGTCAGTAACACATTTCGAGTGTGGACTCGAGGGTCACCGAATTCAGTTTTGCGAATTGGCTACCGAGACTTTCGGAGTTCGGGCTTCAGCACAGATATCAGAATCGGCTTTGAGAGGCCTTTGAAGGATGTTTCTGTCGATTGCCTGTTGTGTCGTCTCCTTGATTTCGTTATTGTGAGTAGCGGGGACGACCTTCTTTTATAAGAGGTCGAATGTAATACCCGTATTGTTTTTGGACTTCTTCATTTTCTCTTTCTCCAGTCTATCGATTCGCTCGTGTTCGTTGATACTGTCTGAACTTGTTTTGTATTTCGGGTTCATCATTCGAACGAGCTGTGATCTTGTTTTGGGTCGACCTGGTATCGCTGTGACTTTTCCGAGTTCGGTTCGATTCTTGTGAACCTTGTTCGGAAGTAACATCTTTTGGTTCTACTAGTTCTTTTATTCAAAGTGGATCCGATTTGGAACTTCTGTATTTTCGACTCTGTCGACTCGTTTATGTTCGTTGACATTTTCTGAGCTTGTCCTGCCCCTTGCTTTTGTTGATCGAACGAGCGTGGTATTGTTTTGGAATAGCTCGTTTGTCGTTGTGACTTTTCAATTTCTATTCCCTCTCATGTGGATCTTATGTGAATGCATATGTTGTTGTTTTCACCGGATCATATATTGTCTCGAGTCGAGATGTGAACCTTGGAGTTGTTGTTTGAATTTTTATTGTTCTTCGTGATTCGAACATGATCGTTCGATTTTTGTTGTCTCGATATTTGTGGTTCGATCGTTTGATTGTTCGGTTTTTGTTGATCTCGTTTCGTGATTGTTGAGCATTCAGACTCCTTCCTAATTCCCTTAAGTTCGGGAAATTAGTCTCGTTTCGATCTTCCAACCCTTGGGCGGTGGAATTCCGTATTTGTTCAGCGTTTGACTCGCGTTTGGATTGATGAACCGTTAGGTTGGTCAATCATATTGATTTTCGTTCGTTGTGTTTTGTGATTGTTCGGATAATCGATCTGATTGTACTATCTATTTGATGACGTTTGTCACTTGTTGATTTTATCATGTCTCTACCGGTGACGTTGTGTTAGTCGTCGTGGAGCGTGTTTTCACGCCGTATATTCCTTTGCGTTGCTTGTAACGTTTCGCCGATGGGCGTATGTTACGCGTTTCTTGTGTATATCGTTGAGTTTTCTTGGCGGGATATTGCTTCTCCCTACTTATTTTAAGTTTCGGGACGAAACTTCTTTTAAGGAGGGTAGAATGTAATATCCGCAATTTCGAATTTCGGTAATTTTCTTTTTTTCGGCGGAAGTCCGTTTTGACGACTCGCTCGTGACCGTTTCGTCATTTCGAGAATGATTAATTCTGCACTTTTTGTCATCCGAGTTCGTTTCGGTGTCGTTTTGTTGGGTTCCGTGCTTTTTAGCGACTTTTCCGCACTTGAGCTCGATTCTTGCGAATCTCGTCCGAAACTGTTGTTTCGAGTTTCTCGCAAGTTCATTTAATGTTTTTATTCATGTTGCGAGCTTTGGTTCGGTGTTTCGATCACGTATCGTGATTTTCGGACATTTTGGGCCATTTTTGTAATTTCCCAAAGTTTGGGGTAATTACTTCCGTTGTCGAATTCCGACACTTCGGGTGGTCGGAATCGTGTGTTCTCTTAGCGCTTGGATTCGTCTTTACGAGTACTTCGTAACCGTATCTTCGATTTTTACTCAGGTTCGGGTTTCGGGGTCGTCCGGGCCGTCGGAGTGGCCACGGCCGAGTCACGGCCGGAGCAGGGCCTGGCCTGGCCGAGTTACGGCCGTAAGGTGCCGGTTACGGCCGTAACGTGTGCCAGTTACGGCCGTAAGGCGTGATCGGGTACGGCCGTATGGCGCCTGGCAGCTTCCTGACGAAGGCCGGTTACGGCCGTAATGTGTGCGAGTTACGGCCGTAAGTGTCCGGCTGGTGCTGGGCAGATTTTTGACGAATGCCGGTTACGGCCGTAAGGCCTGCCGAGTACGGCCGTAAGGGACCGAGTTACGGCCGTAAGGCACTGCCGGTTACGGCCGTAACCCTGCCGGCTATATATAGCCTGGGCTCGGCCAGACTTCATTTCTTAGGCGTTTTTCTTCCTTTTTCGGCGTCTGGCGACGGGAGGCTCGGGAAATCGAGTTCTTGGCCGATTCTAATCATTTCCAAGGCATTTTGGAAGATTCTTGTTGATTATATCATCATCCAATCCGTGTTCTTCGTCAAATCAAGGTATATTCTTGATTTTCCTTCAAGTTGACTTTTTGGAGAAATTGTTCTTGATTTCGTTTCTAATCCGATTTTGATACATCGATTGGTGTAGTATGATGTTATTAATCGTGTTCTATGGGTTGTATATCCATATATCGAGTTTGTTTAACTCGATTGACGATTCGAGTGTTCTTGGGAATTATTGAACATTTAGTGTTCGATTAAATGTCCCAATGAGTTTCCCTTCGATAGTTTGTTGGGATTTCCGTTGTTTTGGCCTTGATTCTCATCGTAACCATGTGTTATTGTTCTTTCCGGAGGTTTATAGGTGTTCGAGGACTCCGATGTTGAATCCCGTTTGGTGATTGATGATTCGTGTGGTGTTATTCTCGTAATACTCGTGGTGCTATCACGTTCTTGATATTGTTCGGGGGTTCGGGGCTATTCGACTGCGTCCTATCCGTCGTCTTATTGTGATCGTGATTTCGAGGCAAGTACCTTGCCCATACTATTCTTGTTTTATGGATATGATAATTAGTGATCGTCTAAATGTGGTTGTTTGATCGTTTGAATTGAACTTTCAAAAGATTCGGTTTAGCCTTGTTAAAGGCTTGCTTTCAAAACGCGTGTGTTTTGTGAATGGCGTGGTTTGTGAATAACTATGTGAATTCTATGTATATGCTTGGTGTTAATGTTGCACTTGGTATTGTGTGTGGACGTATATTATTTCATTTCGGTGCGTTGTGGATTGACGTGGTGTTGTGCTAAGTGTTTGATGCCTCTGGGCGAATTGTTTGAATATCCTTGATGTGATATGTTATTTGTGTGAATGTGTGGATATGGTTTAAGGTCTACGGTGACACATGGCACGTGATCATGTGGTCAGGATGCAACAAGTGATTGATCCAACCGTGAGAGCCTGAGATAATCTACGGTGGCACATGGCATGCGATCATGTGGCCAGGATGCAACAAGCGATTGATCCAACCGTGAGATGTGTGTGATTTGTTTCGCTAGCCAGCCCGGGAGGGTCCTTCGAGGCCTCGGGTGGGATGTCGGTGGTAGCGTCCCGGTCCTAGGCGATGCGCGTGCGTGATTATGTTTCGTTGATTTTACGTCCATTGAGGACACGTGATGTTGGGCTCTGACCCTGTGAATTGTTGGTGATTTCCTATTTGCGAAAACAAAACATTTGGGCTGTGACCCTATTGATTTTTGGAAAGAGAAGGATTTTATAATCCTAAATTGTTTTCTATTAAAACTCTCGATGGCATTTTAAACTGTTTTATAAATTGTTTCCCTTATTTGCGATCTTTCGGTTTTGGAAATGTTTACCCAAACTCTTGCCTCGGGAAGTACTTTTCTTTACGTTTGGATCTTTGAGGACTCCTGATTATTATTGTTCTTGGAACTTGTATTGTATGGCTCGTATTTTTGCACTTGTACTTGCACTAGCAAAACAGTGGAGTTTTGCTAACCCCCGAGTATTCGGGGGGTGGATGTCTATTTTTGCATTCAGGTTTTGGAGCATAGCACAGGGTCGACACGAAGGATGATGAAAGATGAACGATACTAATCACACGAGGATCTGTTGATGTCGTTTTGGTCTAGTTGTATTTTCTTTTCCGCTGCAGTATCTTTTCCCCGTTGTACGGGAGTTTATTGTATTTTGACCCCTGCGTGGGTATGTGTGTGGAATTGAGTTGTATGTTATTATTGAAAGACCAAGTCGGTCTACTGAGTCATTTTAGCCTTAAAGGCGAGGTTTAGATGTTTGATTTTAGTTATCAGCCTGGTAGATCCTCGAGGAGAGGGTCTACGGCGTGTAATATCCCTGAGCGGATTGGGGGTGTTACATATATAGTATAACTTATTCTATTGCATATAATATTTGAAATTATATTGTGAAGAACCGAAAAAACATCAAACCAAATTGAAACCGAACCGAATATTTATAAAACCGAACTTAACCGAACCGAACTTCAAAAAGAACCGAACCAAACCGAAACCGAATATTTGGTTCGATTCTCGGTTTCGGTTAAAAACCGAACCGAATGGAACCGAGTCCACCCCTAGTACCAAACACTACCTTATTTTTCACCCGTTGAAAATAACTGCCGCCTGCCTCATCTCTTCAGCGCGACCGACAACTCAATAACCACCACAGCTTCGGCGAATGGAAGAACATCAGGGGGCGTAGGAGGTTTGGCGGGGCTCCGAGCATCAAATAAGGAACGGTAACATCCGGGTTCCAGGCTCGGATGAGAGACGAGCCGACTGGAACACGGCGGTCCAGGTGGTTCCGGCGACGCTGGAAGTCGGCGATGCGGCGGGGCTCAAAGGGGGACGGTTTTTGGGTTTGAGTCGGAATTCTTTTGATGGATGAGGCGATGGCTATGGGTAACGAATCAGATTTGGGTTTTCGAGTAGCAGATCTCGATTTCCAGCGATTTTAGGGGTGGTTTCCGCCGAGTACGATAGGGACTAAGCGGCCGAAAGTGGAGAGAGAGGAGGTTCGACAGTGGATTGCCGGAGTCACGTGACCGGAAGTCGACTCCGGCAGTGAGATTCATGGTGTATGTGTATGTTTTGTAGGAAGGTATATATGTGTGTATGTAAGTATATGTGTGTGTATGTATGTTTGTGTGTGTATGTGTGTAGATTGTGTGTGTTTGTGAGTTGTGTGTTTGAGTGAAGATGGATTTTGTGTGTATGTGCGTGTAAGTAGTCATGCGTGCGTGTGTGTATATTTTTGTGAGTGTTATATATATATATGTGTGTGTGTGTGTTATACATATAGAGAGAGCAAGTGAGTGTGTGTGTTTGAGTAAATGTTTGTGTGTGTGTGTGTGTATATATATATATATATATATATATGTGTGTGTGTGTGTGTGTGTGTGTGATGGTCGACGGGGAAGAAGCATACATAGATGAAGTCTTGATAAATTAGTCTACGAGCGGATTCGGGTATTTGGACCTACGGAGTGAGTACATGCTTGAAGTTTGGGTTCAGAGCAGTCGTTCAAGAATTTGGATTGTGATTTGCATCACTAATTAATCGAGGTACGAGTCCGGGTTAAGTATTGTTGGTCGTTTGACCCGACCGATAATTCGTTAGACACAATTGAGGTATCATATCATCGAATTAATACTTTATAGTTATAGTATAATAAATTGGGCTCTTATATTAAATTGTCTACTATGTATTTATAATAAAGGTTGGGATTTCAATGGATCGATCGGGTGGGCCGTGTTCGTCGGAGCTTTCTGCACCATTTATCGAGGTAAGTATCTTGCCCATATATTTCGTGTTTCATAAACGCATTAGTTGGTAATGGAACCTAATTGCAAATGGAATGTTTTTAATGAACTTTTAAAAGAATCGGTATATTCTCGGTAAAGGTTTTCCTTCGAAGATAACTAGTCTGCTTTGTGAATAAATGTGTTTTCTGTATATGTGTATTAGTGTTGTATGTTGGAAGGTGTTGTGATTTTATTACGTGATTATAGTAGACCCTTTTTCCACTGGTCGAGGATTGGGTATTGATATGTGACTCGTTCGGTGAATATTGTGTGACATCAGTTGTGAGTATATGTAGGTTAATGTGGCCATTTTAGCAAGTACTTTACATTTGGTTGTATATTCCAGTATTTGAATTATGGCTTCCCGTGGATGTTGTGGATGTGTATGTGTATGTTCACCCAGGAATGGTCTGACGGGGCCTTTGGGGATACGTATTGCCGTGTGTGTGCATATCCCGAACTAGGGTTAACCACCCAGGGATGGTCCGACGGGGACTCTGTGGGTTACGGTGGCCGTGAGCCTCGTACCAACGGTTAACTTTGAAATGTTTTGTTGGAGAACCTTGATTTTGGCGCATATTTCATCTGATTAGAATGACAGTTCAAATGGTATTGTACTTGGCTGGAATGACACCAGAAAATGTGTTGTGTATGATTCGTCTCTTGGTTGTGATAGTTTGGTATGGGTACGTGAGTCCTGTGGTTGCTCCGTGCATTGTAGCTTTGTGGTGTGTCGAGTTCGACTATATGGTTAAGTTGCAGAGTTGTGCTCTCTAATGTCGTCCTGTGAGACTGTTGTCATGGTAATGTTTGATACTGTGTAGTTTTCGTCGGGTTATTCTTTCGAGTATGTGATGTGGATGAATTGGGTCGTGGACCCCGTGTTTGTGATTGAAATGTATGGTTGGGTCGTAGAACCCGTGTGTTGTTATCAGAATTGTATTTTAGAAAAAAAATGATTTTTGGGCTGTGTCCCTAAGTGATTTCGAAAGGCTTGAGAATTCTTAAATCCCAAATATTTTCAAAACTCCCGAGATCGTAAAATGCATTGTAAGATGTATAATGGTTTTATTCCTACTTTTCATAATTCAAACTGTTTTGATCAAGTGATTTATCTCGGGAAGTACATTCACGATTATTATGTTCTTGAAGTATGTTGTGTATGACTAGTATTCGTATTTTATACTTGCACAAGCAAAACAATGGAGTTTTGCTAACCCCCCAGTATTCGGGGGGTGGATGTCTGTATTGCGTCCACGTACTTGCATTGCGTCCAGGTACTTGCATTGCGTCCAGGTACTTGCAGGTTGCTGGGGAGCGAATCACAGGATCGGTACGAAGGGTGATGGAAGACGACGATAATAATCATATGAAGACCCATCGTAGAGTATTTTGATAGAGTCTTGTTGGTTATCTCTCCGGGTGTTATTTTCCCGGTATATGGGAGCGTTAATGTAATACAGTCCCTGCGTGGGTATGAGTTTTCGAAAAAAAGTCATGTATGTAATGATGTGTGTGTTGTGACAATGGACCAATTCGGTCTAATAATTCATTATGTAGCCAAATAGGCATGTAACGTGATGTGTTGTTTTTGTCTTTAGCCTGGTAGATCCTCACGGAGAGTGTCTGTGGTGCTGTAATATTCCCGATTGGTTTGGGGGTGTTACAAGTATCGATCATCTTTCATCATCCTTCATGCCGACCCTGTGTCATGCTCCCTAAAACCTGAATGCAAAAAAGACATCCACCCCCCGATTTCTCAAGGGTTAGCAAAATCCCACTATTTTGCTAGTGCAAGTACATAATCATACGAAATGTAACAAACAAATAGAAATCACGAATCGGGTACGACAATTAACTACTAAAGCCTTCCCGAGAGGTTTTATTAATTAGAAAGCAATCAATGAAGTGTTTGAAAATAAATTTCTCATCTCGGGGATTTTAAAAGTAGAAACCTTGTTGGACCTCAAGTCCTTAGTTGAAAATAACCATTTTAAGACGAATGGGTCTCGGCCCAAAATCACTTTCCGTAAAATGACTTTTACAAAAACGTTGGGATCCCATCCCAAATCTCATCAAATCACAGTACCAGAGGATAATAGCAAGGTCCATTTTCCAGCATCAAAACCCCACAATTAAAGGACTAAAACACATACGACAAAATACTGTAGTGTTATCCTAGCCAAGTAGGCCAAATGAACAACTTACCTCTTACACACTTAGTCAATGCACGCAATCATGAAAACATAGTTCAAAAGCACTCATTTTCGGAAATGCCATAATCAAATCACATTTGTAAAATGCACCACAATTAACCGTGGACCCACCCCTCCGTGGACCCCTACCGAGACCACGTCGGATCTAACCCGTAGTGTTTAAAAGCAAGCTCGCGGATCCACCCCTCCGTGGACCCCTACCGAGATCCCGTCGGATCTAACCCATAGTGAGCACACACATACGTCACTCATGCAATACTAATATGCTAAGAATGTAAGTTCATTAAGAATACTTACTAGAGATGGCCACATATCCGACACCATTATCATACTCATCACAATACCTTCATCACGAACAATCAATCACGACACAACAACACAATTAACACGGAATACCCGATTCCACACCATTAAACAAGCAGGGGTAACATTTAAGCCCTCAACGTTCAAGATAATCAAATCATAATCAACTCACACGAATCATATTCTCGAGGGTAAACCAACCATCGTAAATCCAACATGTAAACTCTATTTGCAGGATACAAATCGTATAAGAAAAATACTTGCCTCGAAACTATGATCGAAACGAGACAATGAACGGGATGCGGCCGGGCAGCCCCGAACTCCTGAACATCATCAAAGAATACAATAGCACCGCACGAATTACCAACACAAAACGGTGATCGACTTGGAATCCTCGACCACCTATAATCCTCCGGAAGAAACAACAAAAACATGATCACAACGAGAATCGAGACCAACAACACCAGGAATCACAACAAGCTATCGGAGGAAACTCATTGAAACATTTAATCGAACATTAATTGTTCAATGATTCCCAAGAACACTCAAATCGTCAATCGAGTTAAATCAACTCGAAATATGGATATGTAATCCACAGAACACGATTAATAACATCATATAGCACCAACCAATTCATCAAAATTGGACTAGGATCGAGGTTAGGAACAAAACTCTAAAAAGTCAACTCTAGGAAAAAATAGAAAAATACCTTGATCCGGTGAAAAATAATGGATTTGATGATGTTAAGATCACCTAAATACCTCCAAAACACCTCTGGATTGAACTAAATTGGCCAAGAATGCGAACCCTAGTTGCTCCCATCTCCACCCGTGGAAAGAAGAAGAAAGAAGGTGAAAAATGAGAATAATGACTGTTGTCCAGTTTTATATGCTGGACAGCCTTAGCGTGCGCTAATCATCTGGATTAGCGTGCGCTATCGGGACACATATCGCCCAAAAATCTCAGTCCAGTAACTTCTGGACTGAACCCGACCAACAGTTAGCGTACGCTATATTTCCAGTAGCGTGCGCCAACTCCTGCCATTAACGTGCGCTACACTACCTCGTAGCGTGCGCTAGCCAAAACACCAACCCAGTCCAGTAACTTCTGGGCTGCCCTGGACTACCAGTTAGCTTGCGCTATCAAACCCGTAACGTGCGCTAACTATTGCCCCTTAGCACGTGCTAACCATCTACCCTTAGTGTGCGCTAACGGGCCTGACTCCAACTACTGACCTCTGACCTTGTGCTCGATAGCGTGCGCTAAGGAGATCCCTTAGCGTGCGCTAATGCACCCATCACCACAGCAGTAGTGCTCTCAAAGCTGGTTACAATAACGGACTCCTCCGATCGGAATACCAAGTTCAAGATACGAATAGAAAGCTCCAGAATAAGATCATGCTAAGAGCTTGAGCTACAATCAAACTCACACGCGACCATAAAAAGGTCGAAACAGTAAATACGAAGGCGGATACCCACAACTTTGGGAAATTAAAAAATGGCCCAAAATGCCCGAAAATCACGATACGTGATCGAATAACCAAATTAGAGTTCGCAACACGTCTAACAAAGTTAAACGGTCTTACGGGGAAACACGAAACAACAATTTCGAACGAGATTCGCAAGAATCAAACTCAAATGCGGAAAAGTCGTCAAAAAGCACAGAACTCAGCAAAACGACACCGAAACAAACTCGGATGTCAAAAAGTGCAGAATTAATCATTCTCAGAATGACGAAACGGGCACAAGCGAGCCGTTAAAAAGGACTCTGGCCAAAAAAAATAAAAGAATTTTACCGCGAATCGAAAATTGTGGATATTACATACTACCTTCCTTAAAAGAAGTTTTGTTCCGAAACTTAAAAATAAGTAGGGAGGAACAGTATCCCACCAGGAATATCTCAACGAGATACACGAGAACGCATAGCTTACGCCCATCGGCAAGACGTTACAAGAAACGCAAAGGAATATACGGCGCGAAAGTATGCTCAACGACAATCATCACCATGTCACAAGCAAGGACACAACACGATCAACAAGTGCCAAACACCACCAACTAGATAACGCAATCAAGTCAATTATCCGAACCATCAAGAGATAAAAGGCACCTATTGAAAGGACACACACAGTTGAAAAATAGTAATGACGCGTACAACGATCCGAAAAGGTAACCACGGAGAACTCTGACCACGCCAAAATTCTCGAAAACCACACTAGGCATCTATGTGTCCCTTCGGAGCAGAGATGCAAACTCGATTCTCCAACCTCTCAGCTACCATCTCACAGTGCACAGCTCGGTGACCCAGCTAGCCACACTCGAAACAACTGACTAACGGGGAATGATAATTCTCCGCGGTACGAGATCAGGCAACAACAGTCAGACAACCACGATCGAACAACAATGATCGAACAACAACGATCAAACAACAATGATCGAACAAGAACAATCGAACAACAATGATCGAACAACAACGATCGAACAACAATGATCGCACAACAATGATCGAACAACAACGATCGAACAACAATGATCGAACAACAACGATCGAACAACAATGATCGAACAACAACGATTGAACCACAATGATCGAACAACAACGATCGAACAACAACTTTGAAGTTCACACTTCAACTCAAGACATTAAAAGAACTGGTACAAACTAAAAGATGTTACTTTCGAACAAGGTTCATAAGAATCGAACCGAACCCGAAAAAGTGACAGCGGTAACCAGATCGATCCGAAACAAGATCACGGCTCGTTAGAACGATAAAATCAAAATACAGAACAAGTTTAGAAAGTATCAACGGACACGAGAAAGTCGATAGATTGAGAAAGAGAAAATGCAGAAGTAAAAAAATAATATTGGTATTACATTCGACCTCTTCTAAAAGAAGTGTCGTCCCCAAAACTCACAACAACGGAAGTAAGGTAATAATACTACAAGCAACTGACACATCACGGAACAATCGCAGATGCACATAATCATACAAACCCAAGCTCTAACAGCTCGTACATGTGCGATAACACACAAATCACCACGAGGCGACAACATTCAATACCAACATCACACCTCTCATAGAGGGCTAAGACAACAAATGTGTGGCGAACAACTCAACGCTCACACCACCAACTCAATCACAACTCTGAGGGCCTAACACCCTAATGACAATGCTAACGTTACACACACATTCCCCGACCGTAACAGGAAATGATAGGTTTTAAAAAAAATGAAAATCACCTTTTGAAAATAATTTGGAAACACCAGTTGATCTTGAGTATCATATATCGAAAAAGTACAAACATCGTCATCGAGACTTTGAAAAACCATCTTGCATTTAATAAAAAAAATGAGGACACCTTTCTTTAAATTAAAACATTTCAGAAATATTCGACCTTCGGGTCTAAGCAAATGCATTTATAAATCAATGGAAATATCTCAAAATATTTTGGTACTCAAAATGGAATAATTTGAAACATAGTGTGGCACTAATAGGCACCTTGAAGGTACCGCGAGAAAATAATCCATTTTAAAAGTACGTCTCGAGATTTATTTTCTAAGATACTCAAAGATTTTCAGAAATCCAATATGCCAGAATGCCCAAAATTCACACGTACAGACATTCGCTTAAACACATCATAGCACGCACATAAAATCATTCAAAATCAAGACAATACATGTCTTTTACAGGAAAACAAACAGTAAAATATCACAGTCGAAAACCGCCTAGGATCGACGCGAAACCACTGACCTCATTCAAGGCCTCTAAGGACCCTCCCGAACTGACTAGCGAACAAGCTCGTGAATCCGGAGTGAAGTCATGGATTTCCTCGAGGCCTCGTCGGACCCTCATGGAGTGAGCAAATCGAACACGTACAAGCACAGAGGATTCACAAGAATACTTGCAAAACGAGCAAATCAATTTGAAAATCATTAGCAGCGGACAAAAATAGCAGTCGAAAAGATATAAGCAGCGACAACACTACTCGTATAAACTAAATACGAGAGTCGAATAAACACACATCACGAAACCAAGAATCTTCATAAAGATTCCATCACTTAACCAATAATCATACAAGTAGCTCGTGCCGTTCGAGGCACAAAACAGAGAAGGGAAACTTACATCCACAGGTCGCACGAAGATGATGATCGCCCCACGATAGTAATCACGACCAACAAACTCAGACGACGCGTCGCGACACGACTCAGTCAGATAAAATCCGACGAGACAAAACTCAATAGACACAACTTGACTCGGCAGCCTAGGTTTCCACAATCTAAGCTCCGATACCATTTATGTAACACCCCCAATTCACTCAGGGATATTACACGCCGTAGACCCTTCTCTCAAGGATCTACCAGGCTGATAACACAATTAAATGACTCAACATCGCCTTTAAGGCTAAGATGACTCAGTAGACCGATTTGGTCTTTCGACTAATACATACGACTCAATCTCAATACATACCCATGCAGGGGTCAAAATACAACACACTCCCGTACAAAGGGGAAAAATACTGCAGCGGAAATAAAGTACAACTTAAACAATACGACATCGTATGGATCCTCATGTGATTAGTATCGATCATCTTTCATCATCATTCATGCCGACCCTGTGTCATGCTCCCTAAAATCTAAATGCAAAACAGACATCCACCCCCCAATTTCTCGGGGGTTAGCAAAATCCCACTATTTTGCTAGTGCAAGTAAATAATGATACGAAATGTAACAAACAAATAGAAATCACGAATCGGGTACGACAATTAACTACCAAAGACTTCCCGAGAGGTTTTATTAATTAGAAAGAAATCAATGAAGTGTTTGAAAATAAATTTCTCATCTCGGGGATTTTAAAAGTAGAAACCTTGTTGGACCTCAAGTCCTTAGTTGAAAATAACCATTTGAAGACGAATGGGTCTCGGCCCAAAATCACTTTCCGTAAAACGACTTTTACAAAAACGTTGGGATCCCATCCCAAATCTCATCAAATCACAATACCAGAGGACAATAGCAAGGTCTGTTTTCCAACATCAAAACCCCATAATTAAAGGACTAAAACACATACGACAAAATACTATAGTGCCATCCTAGCCAAGTAGGCCAAATGAACAACTTACCTCTTACACACTTAGTCAATGCACACAATCATGAAAACATAGTTCAAAAGCACTCATTTCCGGAAATGCCATAATCAAATCACATTTGTAAAATGCACCACAATTAACCGCGGACCCACCCCTCCGTGGACCCCCTACCGAGACCTCGTCGGATCTAACCCGTAGTGTTTAAAAGCAAGATCGCGTATCCACCCCTCCGTGGACCCCTACTGAGACCCCGTCGGATCTAACCCATAGTGAGCACACACACACATCACTCATGCAATACTAATATGCTAAGAATGTAAGTTCATTAAGAATACTTACTAGAGATGGCCACATATCCGACACCATTATCATACTCATCACAATACCTTCATCACGAACAATCAATCACGACACAACAACATAATTAACACGGAATACCCGATTCCACAACATTAAACAAGCAGGGGTATCATTTAAGCCCTCAACGTTCAAGATAATCAAATCATAATCAACTGACACGAATCATATCCTCGAGGGTAAACCAACCATCGTAAATCCAACATGTAAACTCTATTTGCAGGACACAAATCGTATAAGAAAAATATTTGCCTCGAAACTACGATCGAAACGAGACGATGAACGGGATGCGTCCGGGCAGCCCCGAACTCCTGTAACATCATCAAGAATACAATAGCACCGCACGAATTACCAACAAAAAATGGTGATTGACTCAGAATCCTCGAGCACCTATAATCCTCTGGAAGAAACAACAAAAACATGATCACAACGAGGATCGAGACCAACAACACCAAGAATCACAACAAGCTATCGGAGGAAACTCATTGAAACATTTAATCGAACATTAAATGTTCAATGATTCCCAAGAACACTCAAATCGTCAATCGAGTCAAACCAACTCGAAATATGGATATATAATCCATAGAGCACGGTTAATAACATCATATAGCACGAACCAATTCTTCAAAATTGGACTAGGATCGAGGTTAAGAACAAAACTCCAAAAAGTCAACTCTAGGGAAAAATGGAAAAATACCTAGATCCGGTGAAGAATAATGGACTTGATGATGTTAAGATCACCTAAAGACCTCCAAAACACCTTTGGATTGAACAAAATCGGCCAAGAATACGAACCTTAGTCGCCCCCGTCTCCATCTGCGGAAAGAAGAAGAAATGAGGTAAAAAACTGATGTCCAGTTTTATATGCTGGATAGCCTTAGCGTGCGCTAATCATCTAGATTAGCGTGCGCTATCAGGGCTCATATCGCCCAAAAATCTCAGTCCAGTAACTGCTGGACTGAACCCGACCAACAGTTAGCGTACGCTATGTTTCCAGTAGCGTGCGCTAACTCCTGCCATTAACGTGCGCTACACTGCCTCGTAGCGTGCGCTAGCCAAAACACCAACCCAGTCCAGTAACTTCTGGACTGCCCCGGACTACCAGTTAGCTTGCGCTATTAAACCCGTAGCGTGCGCTAACTATTGCCCCTTAGCACGTGCTAACCATCTACCCTTAGTGTGCGCTAACGGGCCTGGGTCCAACTACTGACCTCTGACCTTGTGCTCGATAGCGTGCGCTAAGGAGATCCCTTAGCGTGCGTTAATGCACCCAGCACCACAGCAGTAGTGCTCTCAAAGCTGGTTACAATAACGGACTCCTCCGATCGGAACACCAAGTTCAAGATACGCATGGAAAGCTCCAGAATAAGATCATGCCAAGAGCTTGAGCTACAATCAAACTCACACGCGACCATGAAAAGGTCAAAACAGTAAATACGAATGCGGATACCCACAACTTTGGGAAATTACAAAATAGCCCAAAATGCCCGAAAATCACGATACATGATTGAATAACCAAACCAGAGTTTGCAAAACGTATAACAAAGTTAAACGGACTTACGGGGAAACACTAAACAACAATTTTGAACGAGATTCGCAAGAATCGAACTCAAATGCGGAAAAGTCGCCAAAAAGCACGGAACTCGGCAAAACGACACCGAAACAAACTCGGATGTCAAAAAGTGCAGAATTAATCATTCTCATAATGACGAAACGGGCACAAGCGAGTCGTTAAAATGGACTCTGGCAAAAAAAAGAATTTTACCGAGAATCGAAAATTGCGGATATTACACTCTTCTCGCGGTCGGCGGACGGGTCAAGCTAGTGTTTGGATTCTTGGTCGATTCTACTCAATTACAATGTGTTTTGGAGGGTCTTAGGTGGTTGTAACATTATCTAATCGGTTATTCTTCATCGGATCGAGGTATTTTCTTGTTTTCCCTAGAGTTGACCTTTTTAGGGATTTTGTTCTTGATCTCGTTTCTAATTCGGTTTTTATGAATTGATCGTTGTTAAACATTGTTATTGATCATGTTCTATGAATTGTATATCCATATTCTGATTTTGTATAATCTGAATCGTGATTCGTTGACCTATTGAAGTCTTGATCCTCGATTAAATGTCTCAATGAGTTTTCCTTCGATTCTTAGATGCGTTTTCTGTTGTTTTGGGTTGTTATGATCATAGTGATCACGTTTCTATTGTGTCTCTCATGGAGGATATAAGTTCGGGGATTTTCGGTCGAGCTACGTTCTTCGTAGTTGTTCGTGTGTTAACCATCGAGGCAAGTATTCTTGTCTATACGATTTATATTGTGTAAATTGAGGTTATATATGAAATTGTGTTGGTTATTCATTATTGTGATTTTGTATCATATGGGTCGTTGTAGATGTTATGTTGAGTTAGAATCGGCTTGTTGCTTGTCATAGAGATATGTCAATAGAGACGTAGTGTCGGGTAGATAGTACACTTAGACATGTGCTATAATGTTTTGATGATCACCGGGTTGTGTGGGTTAAGTTGTGTGTTATGAGTTGGGTTAGTCGTAATGGTTTGATCGGTTTTTATGCCGTTGATGTGTGGAGATGCGTTTAGGATTATTAGGTTGTAGTATAGTTGGGTCGGTCGTAGTTATGAGTCGGATAAATGGCCATTTCTAGCAAGTGCCTTGATTATATATATTGTGACTAATAATCGAGACATGCGGTTTTGTAACGCGTGTGTGTTGTTGTTCTTCCACCCGGGGACGGTCCGACGGGGCCTCTAGGGGTTGGGGTGAAAACTGGGTGGATATTTCCCGCCCGATCCGGAGCTGTATCCGATCAGGATCGAATTCGGGATGAAAAATAGGTATCCGGTCGGATTGGGATACGGATCCGGATAGTTGAATTCGGATACGGGTTAGAATTCGGATAATGCAATATCCGCCCGTATCCGAGTTTTCCCATATTTTATCGGATATTATCCGTATACCAATTCGGATAATAAATCCGGATATCCATATTTTTAAATTTTAAATATACTTTATTATTATATATATATATATATATATAACTTTCAAACCCAGTGTCGAAAAAAAGAGTGATCGGTTTACTCTGCTTATGGGAATGCTGCTTCGGGAAAGGATTTTGTTGCTTACTCACTCGTGGGATTCATATATATATATATATATATATATATATATCGCTATTCAAGTCTGCTATTCTGGTAGTTCCTCGCTTTTGGAAGTACTTCGGGCCTCGAAAGTCGATTGAGAATGGCTGTTAAAAGATCAGAAAAAACAAAACCCTTCCACATCCAATTCTTCCTTCATTACATGGCCTCCTTCCTTACTAGCTCTCTGCCCAATCCCGGAAGGCAATATAAATATATATATATATATATATATATAAGCCTTCTCCATTCATTCGGTGCTCCCTATTCCCAACTTGATTGAAATTCCTTTCAAGCGTGCTTCCAGTGTCTCAGGTCAGTATTTTTTGGTGTTCAAATCAATCTCCGAATCGCTGATCTTGAGGTGGTAACTCAATCAAAGAGAATGAAATCCGGGCGGGATTGTTCTTAAACTAAATCATATATATATATATATATATATATATATATATTATAATAATAATTGTTAAAAACAATGAAATTAACACTCTTTAGTTTTTTCTAAGTATGGAGCTTATGTTTTTTATGGGAGAGACTGAATAAGTAAAAATGAGGGAACCTTATTATGAAATGATTTTTAAAAAAATTACTATAGTTTGCATTATAACTTTTATGAAATATTGTGTAGGTAGTTTTTTATATGCTGCAATCACTTCCAAATGATTTTTGTATAAAACGTATTATCCGATTATATTTATTCAAATCCGGCCTGAATTCGTCCTGTATCCGTCCCGTGTCTGTATCCCGAATAATCCGAATTCGTATTCGTATCCGGCCTTCCCGTATCCGACTCCGAATCCGAGAGAAAAATATGGTTTAGGATACGGGAAGAGCACTATCCGCCCGTATCCGATCCGTTTTCACCCCTATCTAGGAGCCGATACTAATGGGTACGGCCGCGGAAGTGGTTTCCCACCCGGGGACGGTCCGACGGGGCCTCTGGTGCCGATACTAATGGGTACGGTCGCGGGTTACCAGGTGTGGTTTTCGTCTTGAGGATGATGTTGATGTTTCCGATAATTGTGGTATGTCCGGAATATCACAACGTTTTGGTTCTCGATGTTGAAGTACATTATATATTGAATTTTGGTACTTGGCTAGAATGACACTAGGATATGTGTCGTGAGTGTTTAGCTCCTTGATTGTGAGGTTTTGGTATTGGAAAACGAACCTTGTTATTGTTTTCATGTATTGTGGTTTGATGAGATTTTGGGTTGAGATCCCAACGGTTGTGTAAAGGTTGTTTTGTGGAAAATGACTTTGGGTCGAGACCCATTTATCTTGAGATGGTTTTGCAACTAAGGACTCGAGGTCCATAAAGATTTTCTATTTATAAAAATATTTGTTACATGAACGAGATTTGGGCCGAGATACTCTTATTTTCGAAAAAAGGTTTTATAATCTTAAACTTAAAGTCCCAAAAGACTTTCTCTCGTTTTTTAAAACTCTCGAGTTTATATATATTATTTTCAAAGACTTGAGTTGTACCTTAATTATTGAAAACCTCTCGGGAACTTCTTTCACGACTGTTGTTATTTTTTTATAACTAATATTAGCGTGATATATTTTGTATAGACTGAATACTTGTACTAGTCATTCAAATGCTAACCCCTTAAATGGGGGAAATGCGTATCATGCATTCTAGTTGTGCTTAGTATTGGAGTATAAAACGCGTCGGAAGCGAGATGGAATAATAGGTTTTATAAACTAACCAACATAAATAGCGGATCTATTTAGGCTTGTCAATTAATTAATTAAACAGATTAATTAACAATTTAAATATATGTATTTACACAGTATGAATTGGTAATTCATACCTTTGGAGCGAAGTGGTGGAAAAATTCCTTCTGGGTCGATTGAACTCCCCTTCGTACTCCTCCTTGATCTTCTTATATTTCTATCTCAAGATCTTCTAGAATATATCCCGCCTAAGATCCGGATGTCGTGTGAGCAACAATCTACCGGACTACTCGGAGAACAATATGGGTCGGCCGAAAACTATATCTCCAAGAAATACCTTACAAATTTTTCCTCTCTATTTTTCTTGAATATTTTAGTATTTATAAAAATATTGTGTCACCTAAATTGTGGAATTC
The DNA here is from genome assembly GCA_033398695.1 of Orobanche coerulescens. Taxonomy (NCBI): domain Eukaryota; kingdom Viridiplantae; phylum Streptophyta; class Magnoliopsida; order Lamiales; family Orobanchaceae; genus Orobanche; species Orobanche coerulescens. The sequence continues at coordinate 18,031,098 of CM065801.1, forward strand.
AAGACACAAGTCAAGATTCACAATTAAACACAAAGGAAAAAAAATCGAATTTCTTGTTCCAAGAAGGTGAAAAATTGTTTGGTATATTTTGAGTAATATTTTTATTAGTATTTTATATATATAATTGTGTGTTTTGTGTAATAATTTATCATTTTTACCATATATTTATATTATTTCATTTTGTTAGAATTTTCTATAATTTTATGTCATTTTTGGATAATTAATCAAGAATTAAATTATATCAACAGGTTAACCAACCGGTACAAGATAGATCAATTGGTTCAAGGACGATATTTTTACAAAATTCAAATATAGTCACGACTGGTCTCATTTTATTCGTCTTGTCGAGACGATCGTTTTAAAAAAAAATCATCCGAATCCGAGTTCGTATGAAGAAGTTATGATCGTTCGAAGGACAATTAAATAGACGGATCATATTGCGTCACGTGTCAACACCGGATTGGATAAGAAATTCAACTCTCTGCTGACATCATCCATGACGTCAGCACCCCTTGGCAACCGTGAATTATTGAAATGGTGGGATTTAAATATTTTAAAATTATTAGTTTATTAATTTTGAATTAGTATAAATAGGGGATGAATGTGTAATGTTTTGGGGGAAAAGAAAATAGGGAGAGTTACTGTAAGAGAGAAAAATAAAAATATTGTGTAATAAAATTATATTTGAGTAATAATATTATGAAATATTTATTTATTTGTGTTGTTATTATGAGTGAATAATTTTTTTTACTAGGGTTATGATAAAACCATGTCTATATTATTATTATTAATATTTATATCATAATTCCAAATAAATGTTTTTAACGATTATGATTTTCACTTTAATAGGGGAATATTATTTCATCAATTATATCACGTATTTTTTATAGTTATAAATTTCCCATTGCTTTGTGATTATTGATATTAGTTAATTTCTTTGATTATTTGTTTTCCATTAAATTGGATACATATAATGCTTAGAAATTATATTTTTCAAGCGAAGGAAAATCTATATTTGAATTATAATTTTGTACTTATTGTCAAATCTATAGGGAAATAGTGAAATTGATTTCAGAATTTATTCCCTGAATTCCTTGGAATTAAAATATAAAATTAATAATAAATAGATATTGGTGGATTCTAAACCATAGTAAATTATTTAAAATCAATTTATTTAAAATCTACTTAAAAATTACTGTTTTTTGTTGCAATTATTATAACCAATCAAAAATCAAATTATTTGGGACTAGGTTAAAATTTAATATAATTTGGTTCAAAACGATAGGAATATATTTACTTCACTATCATAGTCCTCCATGTGGAATCGACCTTGCACCGCATATCTACATCGAACGAATCGTGCACTTATGAGTATTAGACTAAAGAAATCAACAAAGAATAAAATCCCCCCATATATCCTATTTATAAGTGTTTTGGGCTGCTCTAGGGACCTTAAGTAGGACAAGGTAAGGACTCCCAATAGATATTTTCTTTCCAATATTAGGATTGTTCTTAATATGAAGGCTCTATTAATATCAACTTAGTCCACTAAAAAATTGATATTGCACTTCCTATCAAAATCCCAAATTACGAAATTTGGCTCCTTTTTGAATTAATTATTTCCCGTGTTTAAGATATTCCATGTCCATTAATTAATTTAAGCTACTGACAGCTTTTAATTAATTAATGTGTTATACATGAGTATACCACTCGACTTTTATTATTATATTGGAAAATTAATTCCACCTGTAGGGTTTAATATAATAATCCTTTCGAGTGCCTCAAGGGACATGATCAACCCGACTGGTCGGGACATGATTTCTAGCTATAATATTAATTATATAAATAATAATATTGCCCAAAATATCGAGCATATTGAGTCAATCATTGTGGCTCTCACCCATGATAAATCAAAACAATAAATATTAAATATATATAATTTAAATATTAATAAATAGAATTAAGAAATAATAATTGTCCGAGATGTGCGTTCTTCTTATAGTCAGTACAGAAGAATCTATCTCACCTCGATCCTGTTCAACGTATACCGAATACGCTAATATATGCTAATGGTCACGACCAACCAATCTCAAGCATGCATTATAACCTCTCACATAACGGTCTAATGTTATATAGGTTGTGAACTAATTATTACTATATAAGGAACCGATAATGTGATCTTCTTTGTGACACGACACACCACATTATCTACAATATAAAGTAATTTAGACAACATTTGCATAATCATAGCGTGAATAAATATGCAAAATATGTGATAAATGAATTAAATATTCTCATAGATAAAGACCGTTAAATTAGGTAATACAAGCATAAAGTATGCTTTGATGTATACAACCCTAACAATCTTCTCAAAGCATGCTTTTGAAGTATACTATCTAGACTATGTCTATCTATCTCCCACTTATACTCAAAGCAATGCTGCCATACATCTCAACCTCATTCCTTCCACATGCCCTTCAAATGACTTTGAGGGCAACCCTTTCGTGAAAGGATCAGCTAGGTTGTCTTCAGATGCTATCTTGGAGACAATAATCTTCATTCTCTTCACAAAATCTCGAATGATATGATATTTGCGCTTGATATGTTTGCTTGCTTTGTGGGCCTGTGGTTCCTTGGAATTTGCAACAGCACCGGTATTATCACAATAAAATGTAATACTCCTAGGCAAATTAGGAATCACACCCAAATCCTTTAGGAAGTACTTGAGCCATACCGCCTCTTTAGCTGCCTCTGAGGCTGCTACATACTCGGCTTCCATGGTAGAGTCTGCTATGCATTTCTACTTCACACTCCTCCAACTGATGGCTCCACCTCCCAAAGTGAAAACATATCCGGAAGTTGATTTCGACTTTTCTTTGTCCGCACTGAAATCTGAGTCAGTGTAACCCAAAGGACAAAGTGTATCCGATTGATATACAAGCATATGCTCCCTAGTCCTTCTCAGGTACTTGAGTATATGCTTGACAGCAATCCAATGTCCCGGTCCTAAGTTCGACTGATATCTCGCCACCATGCCTACAGCATGATAAATATCAGGCCTAGTGCAAAGCATAGCATACATGAGGCTTCCCACTGCCGAAGCATAAGGGACCAGCTTCATGTCATCTATCTCCTTTTGTGTCTTAGGACACATAGCCTTAGATAGCTGAATTCCATGTGTGTAAGGTAAGAAACCTTTCTTGGAATTCTCCATACTAAACTGCTTTAGCACCGTATCGATATAGGATGCCTGAGATAAGCACAATATCCTTTTCTTGCGATCTCGAAAGATCTTAATACCAAAGATGTGCCTAGCTTCTCCCAAATCCTTCATATCGAATTGCTCAGACAGCCATACCCTTACGTCTGATAATACCTTCACATTGTTTCCAATCAGAAGTACATCATCTACGTACAGTACAAGAAACACTAGCATGTTTCTATCGCACTTTTTGTATACACAAACCTCACTAGGACACTGTTCAAAACCATACGATTGAATGACCTCATCAAATTGCATGTTCCAAGACCTTGATGCTTCCTTGAGACCATAAATGGCACTTTTAAGCTTGCACACTAAGTGCTTCTATCCTTCAGTAATGAATCCCTCAGGTTGGCGCATATTGATTTCCTTATCAAGACTCCCATTCAAGAACGCAGTCTTGACATCCATCTGCCAAATCTCCATATCCAAATGCGCAGCTATAGCTAAGAGAATCCGGATCGATTTAAGCATGGCTACTAGCGAAAAGGTCTCATCATAGTTGATGCCCTCATTTTGAGTGTAACCTTTCGCAATAAGCCTTGCTTTGAAGGTTTAAACCTTTCCTTTCGATCCTCTCTTACGCTTGTAGACCCACTTACTTCCAATGGGTTTTACCCCATTGGGTAGCCCTACTAGCTCCCACACTTGATTAGAATTCATAGATCCCATTTCGGATTCCATTGCTGTTTGCCAAGATTCAGCATCCTTGTCTTTAACTGCCTGCTTATATGTACATGGATCCGTTTCATCCTGGTCCGGGGAGTGGTCCGAAGATGCTCCCATGCCGATGAAATGTTCAGCTTGACGAACAACCCTCCCACTACGACGAGGCATGTCTTTGGTTTTCGTATCCACAATAGTGTCGATACGTGGTACATTAGGTGTTTGTACAATTGGTATTGTCGAAATCTCGCCCCTAAGTTCCTCTAGAATGACCTCACCCATAGGCTTGTGGCTTATTACATAGTCCTCCTCTAAGAACCGGGCATTGGTGCTCACAATGACCTTCTGATCTTTAGGACTGTAGAATAAGCCACCCTTCGTTCCCTTCGGATATCCTACAAACACTCGTACTTCTGTACGAGATGCCAACTTATCAGCTTCCTTATTCAGCACGTGTGCTGGTGAACCCCAAATCCGAACATGTCCTAGACTGGGCTTGCGCTCATTCCACAGTTCTATGGGTGTTTTTGGAACTGATTTCGAAGGCACCAAGTTTACAATTTATGCCGCTGTTTCCAAGGCGTATCCCCAAAACGAAATAGGCAAATCAGAATAACTCATCATTGACCTAAACATTTCCAATAAAGTACGATTCCTTCGTTCAGCAACACCATTTTGTTGTGGTGTACCAGGCACATTGGGCTGGGAAGTAATCCCCTCATGTGCTAAGAAATACAAAAACTATCCACTAAGATACTCGCCACCACGATCAGATCGTAGTGACTTGATATTCTGTCCATGACGCTTCTCCATTTCAGCTTTGAATTCTTTGAACTTATTAAAAGATTCAGACTTACGTCGCATTAAATAGATGTATCCATATCTCGAATAATCATCTATAAACGTGATGAAGTATTCGAAACCATCCTTAGCCTGGATGTTCATTGGACCACATACATCCGTGTGTACTGGTTCCAATACATTTTGTGCACGATTTCCTTTGCTTTGGAAAGCCCTTTTAGTCATTTTCCCTTCTAGACAGGATTCGCAAATTGGAAATGACTCTACGGAAATGACTCAACTTGGAGCGAACCCAATGGGCCATTGCTCACCAATCTTTGAATCCTTATAAGGTTAATATGACCCAATAGTATATGCCACAAATATGTTTGATTTATGCTCGAAGGTTCTTTTCTTTTATTAGGATAAGTCAAAGAATTAAGTGATTTATAATTATGCAAGGGAGCTGGTGTAACATTAATGATATAAAGTCTTTCATTATAAGTACTCGTGCAAACATATTCACCATTTCTTTTAATAACTGCATTATATTCAAAAGAAACTGAATATCCATCACAATGCAATTTAGAAACTGAAATTAAATTCATTCTAAAATCAGGTACTAATAACATATTATCTAGGACTAGAATCCTATCATCAACTTTTAACTGCACGACTCCCACTGAAATAGCCTTCAGCCTGGAATAGTTGCCCCAGCTAATAGTAATCTCATCCGCACTAAGTACCTTGGTTACTTGGAACCCCTTTCTTAGGGCAGTCACTCTTGAAATGCCTCTTCAGACCGCACTTATAGCATTTGCCCTTCGGCTTTTTGTTTGCCTCGGACTGAGGAGCCTTGGACTGAAGAGCCTTGCCCTTAGCTTTGAAGGTTGTCACTTGCTTCTGGCCAACCTGCTTTTTCTTCTTTCTCCATTTGGGTTTTGAAGAACTAGCACCGGTTGCCGCAAGAATTTGATGATCACCTTGTTTGAAGAGACCTTCGGCAGATTGAAGCTCTGTCAGAAGTTCCGCCAAAGTGTAAGTCCTACGATTCATATTGTAGTTGAGGCAGAACTGCTCAAGCTTCTTGTCAAGCTCCCAAGATAATATCGATCTGCGACTCGGCATCGATAGTGGCCCCTAGTATGCTCAGTTCGTTCAAATGAGACATCATTTTGAGAGCATGATCCCTTACTAGAGTCCCTTCAGACATTTTGGTTGTCATCAACACCCTCATTGATTTTGCTTAGCTGCCCGGTTCTAATGATCAAACATCTCGGTGAGATTTTTCATCATTTCCACGGCTGAGGCCATCGTCTGATGCTGATGCTGCAATACATTTATCAATTAAGCCAAAATGTAACAGGGAGCCATCTCATCAGACTTTTTCCATTTTCGGAATTCAGCCAACTCTTCAGGAGTGGCATCCGGTTCTGGTTCCAGTCCTCGGTTAAAATAAATTTATGCCCCTCGTCAGTCAGGACAATGCCAAGATTTCTTTTCCAGTCGGCAAAGTTAGTGCATCAAGTTTATTTTCTTTGAGAATAACAACTAGTGGATTGAAAGATATCTGAGAATAAAATTAAAACACCATTCATCACATAATTCGACGCAAAATATATTGAAAAACCTTAAAACGCAATATATATGCAGTTAACCAACACCTCAAAAAACCGCACATGCAAGCCACGTTAGTGTGGACGTTTACATATACATTTTTCAAGTAGATTTTAACGTCTTTCATTTTACTATCTAGTCAAGATGCGTTTTGACAAGTAAAATTAATAGTTGGTTCCTCTTGACCATGTATTAAAGTAATACAGACTCCATTGGGGAGCTTATTAATTAATACACCTAAGTGAACACCATAATTTAACAATCATTAGAATATTATTTAATGATAATAGTCCTACAGATAGAGAGGTCCTATCATAAAAAATAATATTCACCTTTTTACTATCTAATTAAAGTTTAAAACTAGCGAGCCAATAATCAGCACATCCGATGTGGAGGAAGACTCTAATGTCAACGCGCATGCTAATTAATTCACAATTTAAACCAATTATGGAGGCCAATTTAATTTTGAAAAATCAATTATTAAAATCACTTAGTTATTTTTTAAAATCAAGGTTTTTAATTTTCTCGTCCTAACATGCAAGAAACATAACACGCATACATCCATACATGCCATTCATCAAAACAATAAAAAACAACATAAAAAAAATTGGATAGTTAAATCCAATTATCATGACTTTTATTCCTCGTTTTGAATAACGAGAAAATCCTCGGCTCTTTTGCTCCCACTGCTTCAAGTATCTCGTCACCTCCTCCCGGTTGGGGCACAAAAATTTCCAAATTTAGAAACTTTATTCCATGCAAAATTAATTGCACAAGAAATTTCCAAATTAAAATTATTGTGCTCCAACGGACGCAACGAGGTGCGGATAAACGAACAGGACCAAACTCGGGCGGCAGGCCAACCCGACCGCTGCCGATCCGCGCCGGGCAGACTGCACCATGTTTGCCCGATCCTGCAGCGAGCCAAGTGCTCGGCCAGAGCAATTGCTTTGGCGAGTCTGATCGCGATTACTGGTCTCGGTCGGTTCGTCCGATCGGGACTCTTTTTCGTGCTGGACTTCTTTTTCCTTCGTAGTTTGTGTATTCCAACTCGAGTACAATTTTACAAAAATTAAAATACATCGAATTTACATCAAATTTTACAAGGAAAAACAAAGTCCTATTCTACCCGTGGATTTTCTCACGGGAAAACTTATACATGCCTCCAAACCGGTCCAAATTACCAAAAACGCGTAAATAAAATCACATAGCCATGATAATTGGACCATATTCACATGCAAGACAATTTCTAGCAAAATATTCCAAACATCATACCATATGAATATTTAAATTGCTAGCAAATTAATCACGTATTAATTAAATTGAACAGAACCTAAAGACCGGCACCGATACTAATTATTGGAGTATAAAACGCAGCCGAGATGGAATAATAGGTTTTATAAACTAACCAACATAAATAGCGGATCTATTTAGACTTGTCAATTAATTAATTAAACAGATTAATTAACAATTTAAATATATTTATTTACGCAGTAGGAATTGGTAATTCATACATTTGAAGCGAAGTGGTGGAAAAATTCCTTCTGGGATTGAACTCCCCTTCGTACTCCTCCTTGATTTTCTTGTATTTCTACCTCAAGATTTTCTAGAGTATATCCCGCCTAAGATCCGGATGTCGTGTGGGCAACAATCTACCGGACTACTCGGAGAACAATATGGGTCGGCCGAAAACTATATCTCCAAGAAATACCTTACAAATTTTTCCTCTCTATTTTTCTTGAATATTTTAGTATTTAGAAAAATATTGTGTTAGATAAATTGTAGAATCCAAGACACAAGTCAAGATCCACAATTAAACACAAAGAAAAAAAGTCGAATTTCTTGTTCCAAGAAGGTGAAAAATCGGCCCCCTCATATATCCTATTTATAGGTGTTTTTGGCTACTCTATGGACCTTAAGGAGGACAAGATAAGGACTCTCAATATATATCTTCTTTTCAATATTAGGACTCTTCCTAATATGAAGACTCTATTAATATCAACTTAGTCCACTAAAAAGTTGATATTGCACTTCCTACCAAAATCCCAAATTACAAAATTTGGCTCCTTTTTGAATTAATTATTTCCCATGTTTAAGATATTTCATGTCCATTAATTAATTTAAGCTACAAACAGCTTTTAATTAATTAATGTGTTATATATGAGTATACCACTCGGCTTTTATTATTATATCGGAAAATTAATTTCACCTGCAGAGTTTAATATAATAATCATTTCGAGTGCCTCAAGGGACATGATCAATCCGACTGTTCGGGACACGATTTCTAGCTATAATATTAATTATTATATAAATAATAATATTGCCCAAAATATCGAGCATATTGAGTCAATCATTGTGGCTCTCACCCATGATAAATCAAAACAATAAATATTAATTATATATAATTAAATATTAATCACTAGAATTAAGAAATATTAATTGTCCGAGATGTGCGTTCTTCTTATAGTCAGTACAGAATAATCTATCTCACCTCGATCCTGTTCAACGTATACCGAATACGCTAATATATGTTAATGGTCAAGACCAACCAATCTCAAGCATGCATTACAACCTCTCACATAACGATCTAATGTTATATAGGTTGTGAACTAATTATTACTATATAAGGAACCGATAATGTGATCTTCTGTATGACACGACACACCACATTATCTACAATATAAAGTAATTTAGACAATATTTGCCTAACCATAACGTGAATAAATATACAAAACATGTGATAAATGAATTACATATTCTCATAGATAAAGACCGGGAAATTAGGTAATACAAGCATAAAGTATGCTTTGATTATACAATCCTAACACTTAGTTCGTTGGAGCAACCACAAGGACGGCATGGAAGAAGACGAGCTGCGATACTAATCAAGAGTTAAGAGTCCAGTTTGATGTTGTATTGTTGAGTTATCTTCAGCCTTCCGTTGTATTATATTTTGACCTCTGTGTGGGTATGTACAATAATGAGTTTATTTTTTGGGTTGATTTAATCGTGAGACCTCATTGGTCAGTGTAATTAATATTTGACCTTATCGGTATGTGTTAGTAAGTTGTTTGACCTCGGTCGGTCAAACATTGTTCGTATCGTGGTTGTTAGCCTGGTAGATCCTTATAGAGAAAGGGTCTACGGCATGTAATATTCCCGGTGGTTTCTGGGGTGTTACATTTATGGTATCAGAGCTTAGGTTGTGGAAACCTAGGCTGTCGGGTCGAGTCGAGTCGTGTCTTGTCGCGTCGTCCGAGTTGTCGGTTAACAAGTCAACTTGTGTGTTGTCATATCATATCGTTCATGTTTCTCATTGAGATTAGTATCGTGGGCGACCGTCATCTTCTTGCGACATGTGGAAGTAAGTCTCCCCTTATATACATAATATTTTATATTTTGTGTTGTATAATTTTGTTTGCAAGTAGAGGCAAAATAGAAACCGTATTTGAGATTTGTGGTATATTACGTGTATGGCAATTAGGAAATACTGGTAGATTGAGTTTTGATTGGTACAACGTGTTGTGGAAGTCTCTGGACATTAATGTGTTCCAGGAGGCGTATTGACGATAGAGATTTTCGGAAACACAAACGGATAGTTTCGACGTATGTTTGAATATGAGGTTATATTCATGAGTGCTATTGATTAGTATGATGATTTAAATGCTAGATGGGCACGTGTTTGGGAACCGAATATGTTTGACATTGTTACTAATTACTACAAACGTGTTCTTATTGATGACTGTGTTGGCTGCGCGTGTATTTGAAAATGTTTTTCAAAATTTCGTAGACTTGAGTATGTTGTAAAAAATCAGATCTTCTCAAATTACTAGTACGGTTAAACGGCGGATACTATGAATTTTGAAAATTTTCTGAAATTTTGGACAACCCGGCCCTATATTTTCAACGTAGAGAGTTGATTGATTGTTTCTTGCTACCTCAGTGTACGCTCATCGTTAGCTATATCTGCTGCACATGTATTTTTAAATGACTTGCAAGTATTTCGCAATCTGAGTTAAACTAGAAAATTTTCGTGACTATTTTATTGGTATGCATGAGTAGTGACTTAGCGTATACATTATTTTTAATTATAAACATTTTGAGTTCTGACAAAGTGATCGTGCACTTTCATAGAAACTTTGCGAAGAAATGCGAAGGAGTTATAATCTTGAACTTGGAGTCCCAAAAGACCATTTGTCATTTTGTAAAACTCCCGAGTTTATATATATTATTTTCAAAGACTTGAGTTGTATCTTAATTATTGAAAATCTCTCGAGAACTTCTTTCACGACTGTTGTTATTTTAATATAACTCATATTGGTGTGATATATTTTGTATAGACTGAATACTTGTATTAGCCATTCAAATGCTAACCCTTTTAATGGGGGAAATGCGTATCATGCATTTCAGGTGTGCTTAGTTCGTTGGAGCAACCACATGGACGGCATGGAAGAAGACGAGCCGCGATACTAATCAAGAGTTAAGAGTCCAGTTTGATATTGTTGTATTGTTGAGTTATCTTCAGTCTTCCGCTGTATTGTATTTTGATCCATGCGTGGGTATGTACAATAATGAGTTTATTTTTTGGGTTGATTTAATCATGAGACCTCATTGGTCAGTGTAATTAATATTTGACCTTATCGGTCTGTGTTAGTAAGTTGTTTGACCTCGATCGGTCAAACATTATTCGTATCGTGGTTGTTAGCCTGGTAGATCCTTATAGAAAAAGGGTCTACGACGTGTAATATTCCCAGTAGTTTCTGGGGTGTTACAGTCCCCACACAAGTCTCCAGGAGTAAGTGATTGCCTTTGAAGGGGTTCTAGGTCACTTTGAAGCCTTTTAAAGTTTATTCGCTGAACAGAGCATTTTAGTTTTGATTCTAAAGTGAAGATATGTCTCCTTGGTAAAGAAATTTCTATTTGGAGAAAGTCTCCACTTCCACGAAGTTTCCGCTCGAGTCATAAACTTAAAATGTCAATCAAGTTTGTGCGCGCATTAAAAAAAGGTTAATTCCTGATTTGTTCTCCCTTTTTTCTTGATTTCAAACGGGATAGTCTCCATTCCTAAGACCATCTCCAATTATTCGTTTCCCAAACTCCCATATCCCGTACCTTCCATTTCGATTCAAAATCGATGTTAAGTAATCTATTATACTCTCCCTCCAAACACCCTCCTCCTTCCAATTTTATTCTCAAAAGGTGGCATTGCACCCATTCCTAATCCCCTTCTCCAAATTTTCATTAAACCAATCTCATTTTCCTCACTCGTAATTTTCAACACAAACTTTCCACCAAAAAAAAATCCTTAAAATCCTACTCATGAGTAGTCTATCGACCCTCTCCCCCCAAACATCATCATATTCAGATTTTATACCCTAGTCCAAATAATGTGTTTCTACATTCCAAATTTTCCACCACCACATACCAAGAAGAGTTTCATCAAAAATCTCATAATCCTCACTCTCAACCCAAGCTATTCTTTTCAAACTTCACCAACCCTCATAAAAAGTTTCATTAAATCACATAATCTCACTAACATTTTTTCTTGGGATGCGAAAGGATATATACTACTCACCCGTCCCAATTATATAGGCATGTTCTTTTTTTGAATGTCCCAAATATATAGACATGTTTCTATAAATATCATTACTTTATTAGTGCATTTATTAATAAACCCCTATTTAATACTTTGATTTACTCTAGCATTAATTCATCATTAAACAATAAATATGGGCTTTTAGGAAATTACTACTATAATTTTCTTTTCCAATGCATTTCTTAGTCCTTGTGAAAATTCCAATCAAACTATATAATTGCGACGGAGGGAGTATATAGATATTAAAGAGAGAACCGAGCTCAATAGTGTGATCATGCCACCCGTTGAACGATTTTTTAGTTTTTGATGATATTGTTCCCACTCCGATGTTTTTCTATGATTAGAACCAACCTTAATCCCCAAGTATGAAATTAGAATGGACCAACTCTACAACCAACAATATCTACCATCTCATGAGTTTGCCTCCATTCACATTTATGCCGATGATCAAATTTTACTTTCAATCTACTATATCAGGAAAAAGATTAAATATTATCGTTACGACTTCAATTGAAAAAATTCCGACTTGTGCAAATTTGATTAGCACCTAAAAATACAAAAAAGGTCATTTTTCAGTAATTTGTAGCTTAAATATCTTTATTTTGTTATTTTTTTTTTAGTTTTATATTATATTTTGATATAGTAAAGTTCTATTTATTTCTTAGGCCTCACTAGCCTCATGAATCACAAGTTAGCCCTGCATTAAGGATGGTAATGTTGGCCCGCCCCGTTCTGCCCCGCCGTGACCCATGGCGTATGAGTCGCCCCGCCCCGACGATTCGCAGCGGGGCGGGATGGGTCTGGGTATCATTGCCCCCTGTGTACTCGCCCCGCCCCACACTACTTTTTAATTATTTTAAATATATTTAATATATATGTATTATTTATATTTATATACTATACTTTTTTATATATTTATGTTAATATTGATAAATTTCTTAAAAAATATTTATTATGAAAATAAAATAATAAATAAAAAGTCATAAAATTATTTATTTTATTCACTTTAAAATAATATTTTTTCCTATGCGAATCGATCTGCCTCTCCCCCGACCCGCGGTGGGTCAACTCACCTCACCATTCACCTTGTAGGGCGGGTCCGGGGAGTTTTTTTCTATTCTACCATCCCTACACATTTTATTTCCCATTCTACCATCTCATATCAAATAATTGCTAATATACCATTCCATCCCTACATGACATTCCAAACCGTCCCACACCAGAACCACTTTTTCTATCAAGATGTGCAAGCACGTGAAAGGCAATTAAAGTTGTCAGATTTGACTACATTGGTCACATGCATTACATTTGGATTGATTGCCACGCTGAATCTAAATCTGCATGTGAAGTCTTATCACTTTGCACTTTAAAAATCAATTGGCATGACTTTTAAATTTATATATAGTATCAAAGTTTCTATGCGTTTTTATCTCTATTGTCCCTCTCTCTCTTTGATTTTTATCCCAACTCTCTCTCTCTCTCTCTCTCTCCAGCTCTCGTTTTTATTCAAACTCAGTCTCACTTGCGTTAAATATGGATCTCAATATAATTCCGAATTTGATAACCCAAGAGGATATATTTGCTCTTAGTGCTGATACTTTCAGCCACAATAATCTCCAATCTGATGATTCCGAAGAAGAGGATGAGATTTTGGAGAACGATGATGATGATGACGAGCATCACTACGAGATTGGGCAATAGTCTCAGTATCATGGTAACATGGATGCATGGCCCTTAACATTCTCACAATTTCAGAGCAATATGGGTCCTATCCACTATATGGAGCCTCCAGCTCCAGAATTTATAGATGTTACTTGGGCCAACGAAGCTATGGATAGTCAATGGGTGCAACAAAATGTTCGACTTCAAAATACAAATGAAAATTTGTATGTTGGAGCATAATTTGCAACGAAGGCAGATTTGATTTATGCAGTGAAAATGTACCACATTGAAGCACAAGCGCAATACAAAGTGACACATTCTGATCATGGCCGTCTTATCTTGAAGTGCAAAAAATGAGGTGGCTGCAATTGGAAAATGACTGCATCAATGCATATGGGCATGATTTCTTTCGAATTTCAAGACTACAACCTATCCATACTTGTTCGAATCCTATTATAAATCGAGACCATGCTCAACTAGATTCAGGTTTTGTTGCAGATTACATCAAAGAGACAGTGAAGATGGATACATCTATTACCATCAGTGCTATTATTGCTATCATTAAGGCACAGTTCAACTTTACAATTTCTTACAAGAAAGCGTGGCTTTCAAAACAGATGGCCATTACTCAGTTGTTTGGTGATTGGGATGAGTCGTACATGGTTTTACCAGAGTTTATACATGCACTCCAAAGATCAAATCTAGGGACGGTTGTTGCTTGGCATTGTGAGCAAACAAACGTCCCAAATGTTCAAATGTTCAAACGAGTATTTTGGGCATTTGGTCTGACAATTGAAGGTTTTAGGTTTTGCCAACCGGTGATATGTGTAGATGATACTCACTTGTATGGGAAATACCAGGGGAAGTTACTAATTGTTGTAGGTTTTGATGGTAATAGGCAACTATTTCCATTAGCGTTTGCTATTACAGAGGGGGAGTCAAACTCTTCATGGAGCTGGTTTATGACATGCTTACGATCCAGGGTCACAGCTCGTCCAGGTTTATGTGTCATTTCTGATAGACATATTGGCATCATCAATGCCATGAAAGATACCCATCTTGGTTGGCAAGAGCCATTGTCCTATCACCGTTTCTGTATCAGACATCTGACCAGTAATTTCAACACAGTGTTCAAGAACAAAGAGCTGAAGAATACAGTTCATAGATTGTCTTTACTGACCCAAGAAGCTCAATTTCAGAAACTGTGGGCTGAGATTGAAACCATTAATGATGGAGCTGTTACTCGATGGCTGCAGAAGATTCCACTAGCATCTTGGACATTGTTGTATGACGATGGCAAAAGGTGGGGACACATGACTACAAATATGGTTGAAATTTTTAATGGTGTCTTGAAAGCTGCTCGTGTTTTACCAATCACAGCATTAATGCAACTAACCTTCTACAGATGTAATGCATATTATACTCTCCGTCGACAAGATGGTGAGGCATGGGCTTTCTCAGGAGTTGAATTCACACCAGAGATAGATTTGAAATTACAGGCTTTGAGACAACAATCAAATGCATATGAAGTAGAAATGTTTCATCATCAACGAGGGGTGTTTGAAGTGAAATATGCATCATCAAGAGTAAGCCGCCCGTCCAGAACTCGAGTTTCAAATGTTGTTGATTTGGGCAATGCTACATGTACATGTAACGAGTGGTTAATCTATCACTACCCTTGTTCACATGTTATTGCTGTATGTGCTGCTCGAAGAATTAATCGGTCTCAGTTCGTGGACGAATTTTATTCCATACACAGTTATATCAATACTTGGGCTCCCATGTTTTTTCCAGTATCAGATCGGTCAACTTGGCCCACTTATTATGTCCCAGTTATTGTTCTAGATCCTAGTTTACGGAGGAGTAAGAAGGGTCGGCCTCAGTCCACTTGCCTTCACAATGAGATGGATGCTAGAGATGGTGCTCGCAGACTCCATCGTTGTGGTCTTTGTCACACCGTAAGACACACTAGGACGTCTTGCCCTAATATAAGTTAGTGAATATCTAATTATAATTTAATGCGTAATAGAAATTAGTAGATGTTTAATTATAAATTAATAAATTAAATTAGTGATATATGCTTAAAATATTATTTCACCTTAAAATACTATTTAATAATATATGCTTAGGTAACTATCAATTTGTGTGTTTGCATGATTTTGCACGTGTTTGCATGTGACTAATGTATGGATTCTTGGAATACATGGTAGAAAAAGTGGTTAAGGTGTGGGATGGTTTGGAATGCCATGTAGGCATGGAATGATATATTAGCAATTATTTAATATGAAATGGTAGAATGAGAAATAAAATGTTTAGGGCTGATATATTAGAAAAAAAGAACTCGGGTCTGGGTCCTCAAGCAGCGCTGCCACCCGCACCATTGCCAATGCCATCCCTACCCTGTATCTCACATTGCCGGCCAATAAATGCGGTAGATGCAAAACTTTCTGCAATTTTGATCTAAAGTCGCGAACTACCCGCCAATACATATGTTGTAGTGAACTAGTCGGCGGCTTCAGAACTCAATAAATCCCACCAAAAAGAGCAGCTGCAAATTGTTCAAAATGGAGGATGAATTATATAGCATACAAGTGAGCGGCATGCAGTTCTCCTACGATGCTCATTCCCCTGTGTTCTTCAATTTTGATCTCAACATCTCCCGCGGATCACGTTGCCTCCTCGTCGGCGCGAATGGATCTGGTGCGCATTTCTTTAAAAAAAAATCGATTTGCGGTTTGCTTTTCTTAATCTTGATTTGTTTCATTTGTTATACGTTTTTTTTTTTTTTGGATTAGGTAAGACGACGCTACTGAGGATATTAGCGGGGAAGCATATGGTGGGAGGTAAGGATGTGGTGAGAGTTCTTAATTCTTCGGCTTTTCACGACACAAGTCTCGTCTGCAGTGGTGATTTAGCCTATTTGGGAGAATCATGGAGGAAAACTCTGAGCTCTGCTGTGAGTTTTCACCATCTTACTCTCTTTGCTCTTTAATTTTTGTATTGTCAGGTTTATATTGAATTTCATTCTAAATGAATTCTACTGGCACAATACTGTTAGCAAGAAATGACCATGTATTGGTATATGTTTCGTCAATATACTATTGTTAATTTAACACCAATTGTGCTGTCTGTTACTTTTCCATTTCTTTTTGCCAAAATTATAGGGAGAACTGCCGCTCCAAGGAGATTTTTCTGCCGAACATATGATATTTGGAGGTGTGTGGGCTGTCTTATGCTTTATGTGTTATTTGTTTACTCTGCTTGCAGTACTGAATTGTGCTAGTCCATTTGGTCGGCGGCGTATCCATGAATTTTAGCTAGGGGTCAGGGATTGGATTTTTCTTTTGTGTGTGTGGGAGGGTGTTGGAATTTTGGCTATAATAAAAGGGAAGTTTTTGAAGATTGTCCCAGTGAAACAATGAAAGGTGGAAGGGACTTCAAGCCTATAAAAAGAGGTCCAAGACTAAGGTTTAAAGTACACCAATTAAATACACTTTAAGTATTTAATTCTCCTTTCTTTCTCTTGTCTTAGAATGTGAAAGGTGCGAGTTAAATCTTTGGAGAGTGTGGGTGTAATTGGTGTTGGGTTGAGAGATTAGTCTATGTGGCTGTAATTATTTGTCATATAGTGGAGTTTTCTCTCTCGAGGCGTTTTTCTCCGGTTTTGGAGTTTCCACGTATATTCTTATATTATATATTTTTTGCTATTATTGTTCTTTGGGAGGGTTGTTGGGGATCTTTGAGGCCATTTTCCCAACAAGTGGTATCAGAGTCAAGTTCGGGGAGGTCTCGGTCTTAGAGGTTCGTATTATGCTCTATGGTTGCAGCTTTGTCTGATCTTCCACATCAGAAACGAATTTCTATTGGTTGTATTTTGGTGTCTTGGTATTTCAGGTTAAGATACAGATACGATGTCAAAGTTCAGTCCCATGAGGTTCGATGTAAAGAAGTTTGATGGAAGGATCAATTTTGGCTTGCGGCAAGTTCAAGTCAAGGACGTGTTGATTCAATCAGGGTTACACAATGCGTTAAAAGGGGAAACCTGCCCCTGTTTCCAGCGGTGATAAAACCGGGACTAGTAAAAACGATGATGAAGAATGAGAAGATTTGGATCTGAGAGCGGCTAGTGCCATTCGTTTGTGTCTTGCAAAGAATGTGCTAACTAATGTGCATGGGTTATCAACGGTAAAGGAGCTTTGGGAGAAGCTTGAACAGTTGTACCAAGGCAAGGGCATCTCAAATTGGTTGTATCTCAAGGAGCAATTTCATACATTACGTATGGATGGAGGTACAAAAATTTCAGATCATCTAAGTGTTCTTAATAATATTGTTTCGGAACTGGAGGCCATTGGAGTGAAGGTTGAAGATGAGGATAAAGCGTTAAGGCTTATATTATCTTTGCCATCTTCTTATGAACATATGAAGCGTATTTTGATGTACGGGGAAAGAGACCCTGAAGTATGAAGATGTTACTAGCAAACTCCTATCCGAGGAGAAAAGACTGGAAGGTAGCAGCAATACTTCATCAGGAGGTGCAGTTTTGATATGTAGGAACGAGAAGAAGAAAAACCCTTTGAGGACTCCGACGTGCTGGAAGTGTGGGAAATATGGACATGTTAAAAGAAATTGTCCAGGTGGAGCGGATTCGGCAAAATGCTCAAATTCTGCTAACAATGTCTCTGTCGTCACTGAAGGTGAAGAATTCTTTTGAGAACTTGGCATCCCCATGGTATGCCCGTTACCATGGAAAGGGATGTGTCTTTTTGTTAGCGGGTTCACGAATTTACAAATGGAAATTGGGTTGGCATTGATGCAAGATGTGTGGTGAAGATTGATGTCGAGGGCTGATGAACTTCCGGTGGCCAACAGGGAAGTTGTACCATAAACATTTCAGCAAGTTTTTCGACATGTGCCGAGGGAAATTCTTAGAATGGTTGATTCTAAGTGGTTAAAATTCTTAGACGGGTTTGTTCTAAGTGTTCTACTCATATGGTGGAGTAGGTTATTCTCTGCTTTTGAGAATGGTGATTCTTTGGTTTAAGAATCATGATTGTCCGTGAAGACAATGGATTGTGGGTGAAGACGGTGAAGTTTTCTTTTATTTAGCCAAGGTGGTTTGTTGGAATTTTGGCTATAATAAAAGAGAAGTTTTTGAAGATTGTCCCACATCGGTGAAACAATAAAAGGTGGAAGGGACTTCAAGCCTATAAAAAGAGGTCCAGGGCTAAGGTTTAAAGTACACCAATTAAATACACTTTAAGTATTTAATTCTTCTTTCTTTCTCTTGAAGTGTGAAAGGTGTGACTTAAATCTTTGGAGAGTGTGGGTGTAATTGGGGGTTGGGTTGAGAGATTAGTATATGTGGCTGTAATTATTTGTCATATAGTGGAGTTTTCTGTCTGGAGGCCCGTGGTTTTTCTCCGGTTTTGGAGTTTCCACGTATATTATTGTGTTATTTATTTTTCTCTATTATTGTTCTTTGGGAGGGTTGTTGGGGATCTTTGAGGCCATTTTCCCAAAAAGGGGTATTTTTCCTCCATACATCTAATAGAAACACACACACACACACACACATTTGGTAGAGTTTGTTTTTTCAGTTTCGAATGTTTTCAAAATTCCAGATATTGGAAGCTGCCAGTGGCTGTGGTTTTTTTACCCATTTAAGTACTTCAAGTTATTTATGATGATATCTTAGGCCCTGTTCTCTTTGTTGTTTTGAGGTCATTTTCTGTTTTTATTTTCGTAAATACTAAAAACGTGTTCTTTTTATCATTTTCGTCATCATCATCAACAACACCTTAATCCCAACTATGTTGGGGTCGGTGGCATGAAGATTATAGTGTCGTTTAATTGTCTAAAATTAGTTAACACCATAACTCATGCAAATAACAAAGTGGCAAAGTTTTACGCCGGATGCCCTTCCTGTCGCAACCTTCATATGAAGGAGAAATAGAACGAAATTCCAAAACCGTCAACATCATAGTTTTTTCCATTTATATGGAAAATATCATGAGACGAGTTTGAGATAATTGCTATTGTCATGTCACAATACGTGATTGATATTGTAAAATCAACTATTTATCATTTTCGTAAACAAAAAAAATATTTGTACACAAAACGCAAAATGCCCAAAACCTCGTTTTGAGTTTTTTTTTTTTGGATTATCCTAATTTGTAACTAAGTCTAAAATAAAGATTTATGAATTTAATATTAATATTACAAAAAAAAATATTTTGCAAAATAAATTTAACAGAACGCATTTTCAACAACTTTGAAAACAAAAATAAAAACAGAAAACATAAAACATTTTGCAACAAAACAAAATACAAACAGAACGCCCCCTTATATTGCCTTCTCTAATTGTAGGCATGAGCTTGGCTTGTTGTTGATTTAAGTTTGATGAGAAACTGCCTATTTTTTTATGCTTTTCCTTGTTATGATCCAGTGGAAGGGGTTGACCCTGTTAGGCGAGAGAAGCTGATTGAACTGTTGGATATCAATCTTCATTGGCGGATGCACAAGGTTTCCGATGGTCAACGACGTCGAGTCCAAATTTGCATGGGTCTCCTCCATCCTTACAAGGTACTATGTTTTTGTCTACTTGGCTGACCTCAAGTTCTATACATCTCTGCTACCTGTTATTTTCGGCTGTTTAGACTTTAGAGTTGTTTTCTATTTAGTAGGTGTTTTAAAATTTGGGTTTTGTTGTGGGTGGTTAATAAATGCTAAGAGTACAGTACGCGGTACCCTCCCCCATAACTTATGATGGTTTACGACTTGTCTCATTTGTTGGTAATTTTCGCTAACCGTAACGGTAGGTTGTTTTTTTAGGTACTTTTGCTTGATGAGGTCACTGTCGATCTAGATGTCGTGGCTAGGATGGATTTGCTCGATTTTTTTAAGGAAGAGTGTGAGAAGGTATCGCATGCTAATTCTTTTCTACCTTCATAGTTCATACCAAATGGAACTTATTTCTTGTTTCTATATGCTGCTGGTAAACCATGTTTCACTTCAGTATATCAGTATAACAGCGGTAAAGATTATTATATTGGGAGCAATCTGCTACCCGATTACCAACTACGCTACACCAGTGACGGCTCTAAAGATTATTATGCTGGGTTAAGTACAAAAACTACCTTTGAGATTTAGCGGCAACTGGGAAAAGAGATTTACTTTCAAAATTACAAATACCCTCTTGAATATTTCTTTCTATTTTGCAAACTTCAGTCTCAATTGGGGATATTTGTTGCAAGTACAAACCTCAAGGGTAGTTTTGTAATTATTACGCTTGAGGAGTCTACTTTCAAAATATAATTTTGTCCTAATAGATAGTCATATTCTATTTTTTACCATCTCACGGCCCTTACTCTTTTATGAATGTGTATGGTTAAAAGTTATTTCTCATTTAATAAGTAAGGATGAAAAGGGCAGTCCGGTGCACAAACCGTTCCCTGCATTTTTACAAGAGGCTCCTTCAAGGATTTGAAGCCATGACCTCAAGGTCACACGGCAACACCTCGACTGGTGCACTTATGTATTGTACTTGATGCTTATCAAGATACCAAGTCGAGCCAAGTCCCTTATGTAGTGTCAGGACGACAAGTCAACTTGTCGACTTGTACATTTATTTATTATATTTAATATAAAATATAACTAAAAAACACGGGATTTTCATAGTTTTTATCAAAAAGTAATAGATTTAAGTTCAACAAATATCTATAGTAGATCATTGTTACTACATATATCATCATTATCTTCAACTGTACCTTAATCTCAATTATGTTGGGGTCGGTGGCATAGAGATCATTATGCCAGTTAATTGTCTAAAACTAGTTAACTCTTTCATGCAAAAAAACAAAGTAGCAAAGTTTTACGCCGGATGTCCTTCGTGTCGCAACCTTCATACGAAGGAAAAATGAGATGAATTCCGAAACCATCAACATCATAGGTTTTTCGAGTTACATGGAAAATATCTAATAACACAAGCAAAGTAATCTAATTGGGAGAATATACGATTTAACCCTTTTTTAATTTAGGATCCTTTTTGTGGTCGGGTTTTGAGTACAAAAAGATACGGATTCACGGGTCGGCTTTCGGGTAGAAAAAATTACCGTCTAGAATTCATAAGTATGCGGACGACTAGTCGATGATTAGTCAACAAGTTGATAACCATGTCCCACAATCCATGAAAAGAAAAGGTTGTACATTAACCGAAATGGACTCTTCAACTCGAACGGATTAGCTAAAATTGAAAGTTAAGTTCATTTGTTCCATGACATAATTTTTCAGAGAGGAACAACTATAGTTTATGCAACTCACATATTTGATGGGCTGGAGACATGGGCAACTGATCTTGTTTACGTTCAAGACGGCGTGTTGAAGAAATCGGACAAGCTGGCCGAGCTTCAAGAATTGAAACACAAACTGAATTTGCTCTCGGTGGTCGAGTCGTGGCTGCGGTCTGAAACTAAGATTGAGAAGAAAAAACCAGTTTCATCTCCATCCCAAATACAAAAATCTTCTCCATTTGATGCTTCTCCTTTTAGATCTTCAAGACATATGGCGTATTACCGTTGATCACGATTACGTTTCAGTTGAAGTTTGAAAATTTATTGTCCAAAAAAGAAAATACTAAAATTAGTCCAAACCTCAATTTATGGTTAGACTTTCCTGGTTCTTTCGAGGCTTCACAATAAGTGGTGTAGTAGATCACCATAATTTATATGCTGTGTTTTATCGTTTGTTCTAGGTTGTACTATTCGAAGTCAATCCGTGTGTGTGTGTTTGTGTGTGTGAGATTTTTTAGATACTTGCAACCTGAGTGCTTTTCTATGGTTCCGAATTTTTTCAGTGTTAGAAAATGATTTTTGAGAACTTAATCGGTTTTTGGTCTGGACATTGAATTATGTTTTGGTCTGGACATGAATGCCTAGGTGTTTACGTTGTCTTTATAATTATTATTTTCAAAAGAAAAAGTGAATGTGAAATGAAGAATTAAAAAACAAAGAATACTAATAAAAATTCTAAAAACCCCTAAAAATAAAGAATCTTTAGAGATATTAAAAGAAATAAAAATTTGAAAAAGAAACCCTAAAAACTGGAAAAAAGGATTAAGAACCCTAAAAAGATAAAAAATTGATTAAAAGTTTGACTTTAATATATTTATTTATGTTATATAATATTTGATGAAAAATATATCAATGGATAGTATTTGAAATGTATTTTCACTGATATGGTTTTCATCAGATATTATATAATGCAAACAAAAATATTTAAGGTCAAAGTTTAAAAGGTCAACTATCAAAAAGTAAAAGTGGACAATCTTTTAAGATTGTGCCTTTTTTCAAATATTTTTATATTATTTTTTAGTTGCAATACTTCATTATTTCATACTATTCATATTCGATCTTTAATCGTATTTTGTTCTACTAAAATAACAGCAAATGTTAATATATAATATACTGTTGAATTTGTCTCAATGTATATTTTTAAAATATTATTTCTTTATAAATTTTATTAATATATCATTAAAAATATTAATGATTAAGTTGTATGTTGAACTTTGTGATTAGTCTAGTGGTGCCACATTTTAACCGGAACTGCCCGGTTTGACGGTCGATTCGAACCGGGCTGGCGGTCGGTTCGGAACCGTACATTACGCACGGGCGATTACGGTGAAGGTTCTCGAGCCCGTGAGCCAGCGGGGCCGAACCGTGATTCGGCCTGAACCGCGGGTTTCCGCCTTGAACCACGGTTCGGCCCGGAACCGCCGGTTTTCCGCCCAAATTCAAAATTCAAATTTTAAATTTTTTCCAACTCCCCCCAATTTTATCTATAAAAAAAAATTCAAATTTTCAAATTTCTAATTTTTTCAAATTCAAAATTCAAATTTTTCCCAACTCCCCCCAATTTTATCTATAAACAAAATTCAAATTTTCAAATTTCAAATTTTTTCAAATTCAAAATTCAAATTTTTTCCAACTCCCCCCAATTTTATCTATATTTTTACTTTATTGCATTTCAAGTTTTCAATATTTCAAATTTTCAACACAAGTAATTTAATTTAAAAAAAAGTCATAAAAAATATTACGAGTTACTATAAATTATATAAAAAAATACACAACATAAAGAATTTCTAAATTATTTAATAACTTATTATATTTTTATTAAATTAACTTAAGTAATTTCAAAGAGTCAACACTTGTAAATTACAAAATTTAGAAATTTCATCATTTAATTTAGAAAAAAATAAGATATAAATAATATTACATATATTATAAATTAAAAAAAAAAAACGGAACCGGCGGTTCAACCCGGGAACCGCCGGTTCTCGGCCCGGACCGGAACCGCCGGTTCCGGGCCCGCGAACCGGCCCTTTTACAGAATACCCGGGCCGGTTCAGGTTCACCTCTTCTGGTGAACCGGAACCGGCGGTTCACGGCCCGGTGGCACCACTAGATTAGTCCAACGTTGCAACTAAAACTGAACGGATGTAGTATATACTCCACTTGTCTCAGCCAAAAGATTGATATAAGGTGTATATTTGGTGTTTTTATGTAACAATTAACAAGTAATGACGGTTGGTAAATATGTGATGGAAATAAAAAAAAGTAAAAAGTATTGATGACGAGATTGTGGTGGAGGTTAAAAAGTAAAAAACGACTGTTTGATTTGTTTGTGAAAAGTGATATACGTAAATTTACTAAAGAGACTATTTTTTCGAAAGAGATGTAAACTTTTGAGCTAGAC
This sequence comes from Orobanche coerulescens, assembly GCA_033398695.1. NCBI lineage: Eukaryota > Viridiplantae > Streptophyta > Magnoliopsida > Lamiales > Orobanchaceae > Orobanche > Orobanche coerulescens. Next base: position 18,055,430 of record CM065801.1, read on the forward strand.
ACAAGGAGTAATATAAAAGGATAGTGGTGTTTGTTGGTAGTGTGCACATGAAAATACCATTATACTCTTTCGAAATAATAAAATTCCGAAAAAACTTTAGAATTTTATTTGGCGGCTAGCCTGCTAGCCTGCTTTCCGATGGGACTGTCGCCGGATGAATTTTTTTCTTCTTCCGTCTTGCTTTCTGATGGGGCCGTCGCGAGTCGGCAGACCTCTAACGGCCAATCGACCACTTTTTTTTACTGCTCCCGCTTGTCTGCCTGCGAGTCGGCAAACCTCCGATGATGGCCAAATTTTATCTTCTTTTTTTTTTTTTCTGCGGTCGCCTGCCTATCTGTACGTCGGGGAGCCGAAGACCACCAAATACCGATCATCTTTTTTTATGGTGTGATTGCCTACTGGACGGCGTGATGCCGACAGACCTCCGTCAACAACTATTTTTTTTTTGATGCGGCCGCTGCGGACCTTCGCCGGCAGACAATTTTTTTTTGCTGTCTCCGCCAGTTGATCTTCGACAGCCAATATATTTTCTCTAGCAAGATAATTCGTTAATTTAATTATTTTAATCTAATTATGACACCACCATTGTGTCATATTCTTTGCTTGAAATCGTTGATTGATGTATGACTGAATCTTAATTCATTTATAAATTTATGTTGGATTACTGATATATACGAGGCATTCTGACTCATGCGATGCACATGTTTTGTTTGCTATTACAAAATTAAACTCTTATTTGTGTCAAAAACTTATTTTTATATCAGATGTATGTTAACGGATCGAAGTATATACAAACATATTAAGTCAAAATTGTTTGGCTCTTTTTACGCTCTCTCTTCCTGCAGGACAATATTCATTATGTAAACTTAACCAAACTAACTCAATAGTGCTTTTTATATTAATGACTTCCGACTTCCATTCTAATTTTTTACCCAAACTAATGGAGCTGTAATATAAAAGGTATACACTCAATTTTTTTTAAAACCTAACCAAAGAAATAATGATAAACTGTACATTAAGAGATCGAATTGAGAGATTTAATATTATCCATCAGCATTCTTTAAGAGCTAATCCACCCGACACATCCATTCAAGAGCCGTTTAAACCAAAATTACCTGTTTAAACCAATTACCTAATCCACCCAACACATCCATTCTGCTGCCTTCAATGTATACAGTGAAATAGGATTTGTCTTGCTCAGTTTCTTGATCTCACCATGTGAATAATTTGGGAAGGCAAGCTCTATTCAAGAGCCGGTGAAACTCAGATTCTAGAGGCTATTAAGAACAGATGTCTTTCGAATGTTTGGATCTCTTTTTTCAATACAGCAGACTCTTGCTCAACCTGTGCACGTGACCGAAAAACCTCGTTTATCAACAATCGGAAGGAACAACATAAACCAACAATAGCTAACTGCATACTATTACAATTTATTACCAAATCTAATTTTGTTCTTAAGGAATCCAACTGTGCATCAAGATCAGAGTTACCAACAACATCAAGCAGATGCTTCATCCTGAAGAAAGATCAAACATTGAGTTTGGTAAAAAAAAAAATACAATAAGTGCAGGGTATTCAGATAATTCATATTACAGTTGAATCAAGTGCCATAAGGTACTCAATGCAGCATATCAATTATCTAGAAAAATAAGTACGTTGTACTTTAGGCAGTGAAAATCCTTCCGAAACAGCAAATATATGAAGAAAACAATAATACTTCTCCCTCATAGACAACTGCTTATACAAAGATGACTGAATCATGTTTCGAATATAATCCAAACCCTGCATGTAACAATTTGAATTCATAAAGAAAAATCACGTCAAAACCAAATAATACAGAACATTATAACAGCTATATATCAAAACATGAGAACATTTAAAGTGAACTGAACCTCAACTTTTGCAATTTCGATTAACAACATAAGCTAATTAAGCAAATATTTAGCTTCTTAACGAAAACCTAAGCAACTGTGTAAGTAATATGAGACAACGGTTAATTAACCGGGTTATATATCATTTGTGTATTAATTTGCCTTATGCAATTGGTGAAGACAATAAAATGGACTATATATAGTCCTGAGAAACGTTAACTTTTAAGCAAATGGAAAGATGGAAGAGTAGTTTAATTGTAAGCAAGTGAAAAGATGGAAGAGTAGTTTAATCGTTCATTTATTGTTGAAATCCAATTATTGCACACCAAAAGATAGACGTTAAAATCTTATGATAAAGAGATGTGTCTTTCGAAATTCTTCAAATATTGATTGGAAGTAGTATAGATTATTATGACTCCACATTTTATATATTAAAATGATGTATTTGGTATAATGACATTTAAACTTTAATACTCCACATTAATTAGGAGGACTTAATCTTTATATATATATATATAAATATTATATATATATATATATAGGTTATGGAGTGAAATGGTATAAGGGTAAGAAATAGGAATGATTGTAAGCCATTGATCCTTGGAGATTAATGGCCCAGATTTCGTTCTGGTGTGCTAACACGGGAAACTAGGAGTGCTAATAAATTTAATTATTGGGGATACCAATGTAATTTGACGAATTTCACTTATGGAAAGTTCCTGTATTCATGGTATTTCATATTTTAGGTTAATATCTATTCATTATGGGATTTCATATCTTTTAGTCGTTCAAATATTTTATATTTTTAGTGTATTTTTTCTAAAATAAGATTATTTTTTTTCTATTTAATTTGTATTTTTAAAATTCGGAACTGTTGTGCTAACCATTTGTTTTGTGTGTGCTGCAAATTGAAAAACAGAGTGCGGTTCTCGTTATGTTCCAATTATGTGATTTTTTGTTATATTTTATTGTGTATAATGCGGTCAATTTTGATACAAGATATATATACATGGTATAATATTTATCACGTGTCACGATAAGCACTACAACTTATATTACCTAGCACGTTATTCATATCAACGTTGCACACATCTGTTGAATAGTAATTTACCACAAGTTATATAAAGTAATACGATAAGCACCACAAAATATATTACCTAGCAAACTATTCATATCAACGTTGCACACAAGGTATAATACTTATCACGTGTCACAACATAAGCAGAAACTTGTACAATATTAATTTACCTAAATTCAAAACATACCAATTCAAAATATTTATCTTCCAAAAAATAAAGCACAACACATTGTATCAAAATTGATTGCATTGTACACAATAAATCATAACAAAAAAGTCACATAATTGGAATATAACCAGAGCCGCACTCTGTTTTTCAATTTGCAGCACGTACAAAACAAATGATTAGCACAATAGTTCCGATTTTTAAAAATATAAATCAAATAGAAAAAAGATAATGTTAGTTTTTAAAAAAATAAAAATAAATACACCCAAAATGTAAAATATTTGAACGACTAAAAAATATGAAATCCCATAAAAAATACATATTAACCTAAAATTTAAAATCACATGAACATAGGAACTCCCATGATTGTAGGAACTTTCCATAAGTGAAATTAGTCAAATTACATTGATACCCCCAATAATTAAATCCGTTAGCACTTCTAGTTTTACGTGTTAGCACACCAAAACGAAATCTGGGCCATTAATCTCTAAGGATCAATGGCTTACAATCATTCCTATTTCCTACAAAAAAAGCTTTCCTACCTGAACCTATCCCTATATATATATATATATATATATATATATATATATATATATATATATATATATATATATATATATATATATATAAGATTTCAGGTATACCGAAGGGGTTGTGATTTTGATTGTGAATTCTTGAGAAATACAAATCATTGTAGTTGTTATTGGAAGGATTGTGGTCATCATTTTGATTTATTCAAAAATTTGTTGGTAATTTTGTGTTCGGGAAAACTTGTCGGTCGGAAATCAAATTACAACTGAAAATAAAAATTACAATTCGAAAACAGAAATTACAAACTCGTACAAAAATGAAAATACAAAACTCGAAACTGGATTACAACTCGAGACAAAACAGAAATATACGAAACTAAATTGAGATAACAAATAAACAATAAATTAAAGGACAAAAAATCGTATGCTAAGTAGCCGAGTCGAGGAAGACCCTCTTTCCGCAAGACGAGAAACGCACTGGTAGTGCTTTCGGTTTAGGCGTGTCGTCCCCAAAGATAAAACGGCTTCGTCTCAAAGGTAGTAGCACCATGGACGTTCGAGTTCCGGCGAACTAGAATGAGGCGAGGACAGAGCTCTGACTTTATGATATGTATGCAGAAAACTATGAATATGCTGAATTCGAAATTTTCATGTTCTGATGCAAAGGAATGCATGCCTATTTATAGGCCATTCACACCTGCAGGGGAGGTTTAAACACAGCCCTTAAGGCTGTCATAATGCAGGCATTCATGCCTGCATTGAACATAGGAGTTTCGAATTTCAAAAATTGGCAGGAGTTACAGAATTCAGACCTGCCAATTACTCCTCCTCATTACACCTGGGATGTGCACATACGAGCCCAACTACATTGTTGAGCTAGTCCAAAAAAGGCCCACAACCAGGCCCAAATACCACCCATGACCATGACCAAGTGACAAACTTTAATTCACTATTTCTCACTCACCGGGAATCAGTTTAGAGAAAGTGAATATACCACGATCATCTACTCGGAACGTAGATCGATCTTATGATATTTAATTTTACAAAGTAAAATTAAAATCATTAACGATTCCAACAAAATTGTTAGAAGCTTGAGAACTTGTAGATTTACTCATCGTTTTGTAATTATCGAAAATGTATTTATAGAAACATGAGGACCAATGTCTTGGACGGCCCCCGTATTTCAAGCTTTTATGCTATTTGGATTAACATCATGGACAACCCCATATCTTGATACATCCGTAGACATTCCCCCATATTTAAGCCCTTGCAATAGGGGATATGCTTAGGTGATTAACATCATGGACAACCCTCATGTCAACAAATAATATCTTGGAGTATCCATTATTTGGCCAGGGCCTAGGGGATAAGCATTGTGATCACCCCGACCCTCTTGATGTTGATCTTGAGGTTTATATGTTGTGTTTGGTTGATGGCGTGTGTAGGGTTGAGTCAAGAAGAAGGTGGTTGTTGATGTGTGTAGGGTTGGCGGGCGAGGACATGTCAGTGTGGTGATGTGTGTGTGTGTAACACCCCCAAGATATTCGAGGTGTATTACAGCGTCGTGGACCCCTACCTGGGATCCACCAGGCTAACACAAGAAAACACCTCTCGACTAACCGTCTCGGTTAGCAAGGAAACAATTGTTAACAACAAGAACATAAAACAACACGTCCGGTACAACCGGCATAATAAACATCAACCGACAAATACATTAACTCCAACGAAGTCCAAACACAATCCGAAAGGAAAAGCCTAAGTACTCGCGAGTACAATCTATAAGTTTACAATTTGGAAAACACCCACATCAAAAGAGACAGTAGGAAATAACAAGACTCAATTGCACATGTCAACAACCTTGGCCGACATCCTCGTACCATCCAGTAGCCCGCTCGTCTGCCGAACATAACCTGAAATCCATAACAAGAATTTCCCCGACAACGGGTCCCCAAAGGGGTTAGCAATTACGCTAGTACAAGTATTCAAGGCAAACCAATCGCTTACACATTTCATAGTACATGCACCAATATCATTTTCAAAAGCCAAAACCAGACATGTCTTTTAGGAAACAAACAAATACAATTAATGCCAGACCGGGACGAAGCCACGAATCCCACCCGAGGCCTCTAAGGACCCTCCCGAGCCGGCCATTTCATAAAACAAATCACGCACGTGCATCGCCAGACCGGGACGAAGCCACGAATCCCACCCGAGGCCTCTAAGGACCCTCCCGAGTCAAGCTAGCGAAACAAACTCATGAATCCAGTGAAGTCATAGATTCCCCGAGGCCCCGTCGGACCCTCCTGTGGTGAGCAAAGCACACACAATATACATTACCATTTCATGTTAAGCATAAAGGTTTCCAAAAGAATACTTGCCTTGAATTATTGACGACGCAACGAACGGAAAGGAAAGTCACCGACGAACGCTAGGAACCAATGAAACCGAACCTAACGATTCAAAGAATACAATCACAACCATTTCTAAATGAATACGGAATTGGAATACACCCGAAAACCCGCCTACGATTCATGTATATTCGTATATAAACAACAACGAGGGCGGACCACAACCAAACCCTCTCGATTCCGTAAAAATCACGAAATATACCATGAATCCGTAGGGAAACTAAGAATACCAACAAGATTGATCATTCATCATGAATTAATCGACAAAACGGAACGAATCGGACAAAAACGCGAAAACCCCCAAATCTACCCAAAAGTAGGGTTCTAAAGATCTAACCTTGATTCGCTGGATCGAAGGATGTTATAGGATGATTGATCAACGATATAACCTCAAGAACTTCATGGATTTGTTGTTCAACAACATGGTTTCGTCTCCTCCGAAACCTCACCATGGACCGAAGAGAAATGAAATGAAAAATGACGGAGAAAGTCATCTGGTCATATATATCTTTGGCGGAACTAGCGTGCGCTAGCCTTCCTACTAGCGTGCGCTATCGCCGAGATCGGCCGAGCACTCTCGGCCATGGCCCGCATGACCCGGCACCACCGACCACCCCGCCGACCATGACTCGACCGCCCGACTCCCGCTAGCGTGCGCTACGGCCGGAAGCTGCGTGCGCTAGCCGACTGGCCCAAAGAGCCACCGGACTAACAAACTCTTCCCAAGAACGCACGCTAGTCGGCCGCGGCGTGCGCTACCCTGCCGGTTAGCGCGCTACGACCGACGCAGCGTGCGCTACCCGCCGACCCCCGACCGAGTTCGAACCTCGTAATCCCTCTCGCCTGGGCCCGAGAAGCGTCTGGCCGACTCGGCAGCGTGCGCTACACTGCTGAAGAAGCTGGCAGCGTCCCGGCCGTAGCGTGCGCTATGCCGGTTCCTGCCGTGCCTGCTCGGCCAGTGTCCAGCACTCGTCCGGCCAGTCCCGCAACCGTCCGGCCAGCTGCTCAGCCGCCACGACCCGACGCCTCGATTTCCGAAAATGCACGGAACGGACACGACGAAAAGTTCGCGGACGACGTCAACGACTCGAGATGAAAACGTAATGCAATAATTAATCATACGCGACCAAGAAACGGGTCGAGACAACAATTACAGATACGGATACCCGTAACTTTCAAGAAATTACAAAATAGCCCAAAACGCCCGGAAATCACGATACGTGATCAAATAACCAAACCGAAGTTTACAACACGTCTAACAAAGTTAAACGGACTTGCGGGAAACTCGAAACAACAGTTTCGGACGAGATTCGCAAGAATCGAACTCAAGTGCGGAAAAGTCGCTAAAAAGCACAGATCTCAACAAAACAACACCGAAACGAACTCGGATGACAAAAAGTGTAGAATTAATCATTCTCAGAATGACGAAACGGTCATGAGCGAGCCGTCAAAACGGACTCTGGCCGAAAAAAGAAATTTACCGAAAATCAAAAATTGCGGATATTACATTCTACCCTCCTTAAAAGAAGTTTCGTCCCGAAACTTAAAATAAGTAGGGAGAAGCAATATCCCCTGCCAGGAAAACTCGACGCGATACACAAAAACCGAAGACTTGCGCCCGATGGCGAAACGCTGCAAGAAACGCAAAGAGACATACAAAAATCAACGAGTGACAAGCGTCATCAAATAGACAATACAATCGAGTCGATTATCCGAACAATCACAAAACTCAACGAACGAAAATCAATACGATTGACCAACCCAACGGCTCATCAACCAAAACGCGAGTCAACGCTGAACAAATACGGAATTCCACCGCCCAAGGGTTGGAAGATCAACAACGAGACTAATTTCCCGAACTTAAGGGAATTACGAAGGAGCCTGAACGCTCAACAATCACGAAACGAGAACAAAAACCGAACAAACAAACGATTGAGACAACAAAAATCAAACAATCTTGTCCGAAACACGTAGGATAATAAAATTCAAACAACAACTCCCAGAATGACCTGGTGAGAGCAGCAAGATGTGCATTCCCATAAGATCCACAGGAAAGGGAATAGCGATTGAAAAGCCACAACGACAGATGAGTTATTCCGAAACAATACCACCCTCGTTCGATCAACAAAAGCAAGGGATAGGGAAAGTTCAGAAATGTTAACGAGCATAAACGAGTTGATAGAGCCGAAAATACAGAAGTTCAAAATCTGATCCATTTTGAATAAAAGAACTATTAGAACCAAAAGATGTTACTTCCGAACAAGATTCTCAATAGTCGAACCGAATTCGGAAAAGTCACAGCTGTAACACCCCCACAATACGTCCGGGAATATCACACGCCGTAGACCCTTCTCACAAGGATCTACCAGGCTACACTCCAATAGACTACTTAAATGATTAACCGACCGGGGTCAATCTAATTACAAAGCGGACCAACAAGGTCATTAAACAATTCGGAACTAAAGGAACTCACCTCACAATGAAAAGAATAAACTGCAATATAGAAAAAAAATGACAACTGAATTTAATAAATGAAAACTACACCCATGCAAGGGTGAATACTCGACCAACAAGGGGAATGCCGACAAAAGTGAAAACAAAAGGAAAGACTCTGACTCTCGTGTGATTAGCATCGTCGTCTTCCATCTTCTTCCAAGCCAATCCCGTGACTGCTCCCGAGCTGCCAAAACTTGAGCGCATAACAGGCACCCACCCCCCGAAAACTCGGGGGTTAGCAAACTGGAATTTTGCTAGTGCAAGTACATAATATACAAGATATACGAACAGTAACAACACAAAATTCAAGCGCCGTGAAGCCTTAACACAAACCATACATTCCCACAGTCAGCACAGAATAACACTCGCATACACAAGGTGAAAGGTAATCACATAGTCATATTCTCTTTACGGAAAATAACATTAATGAACTTTAAACGAGCCCAATGAGTCAGGAAGATCCCTTTTGTAAAAAGGAAAAATAAGATAGTTTGCAACATTATTATTGACTCGGGCCGTCTAGGGGTTTTTAAAATCGAATGGGAATACTTTTGGAAATAATTTCAAAAGCTCTCGGGTCCTTGACCCAACATATGGAAAACGATTACACGAAAACCAAGTCATCTTATTCGGGGTTCTCGACCCAATTTATAGAACACCGTCACAAACGAAATCATTACAACATCTCACAGGGTTCTAGACCCATTCCAAATAACATCATCACGAATTCAATCATCTCAACATTCCACAGGGTCCTCGACCCAATACACATAATGGCACCACAATACAATCAAAGGCACAATCTCTCATTCGACATATCCTGCACAAGACCCCCGATTAATTAACCCTCGGAGATTTCGTCAAACCTCCTTGGTTAATTAACCCTGATACCCACGCTTTAAAAACAATTTGAAACAGGCTTTCAAAAACACGAATTGCGGTCTGTATCACGACAAACATTTAAAAGTGAGTTGAAAGAATTTGAGATACGAACATCGTTCGGTAACGGGGTCTCAGCTATCACTCAAATACCCGTAACCAATAAGCCTGCCAGGCGCCTCCCTTGCGCACCTGTGTACCGGCGTTCACTTCCATCATGTTGGCCGCTCCTTGAGCATGTCACCGCACCGGCGCCACTCCCGCAAGAGCCGCCCCTTGCACGCGGATTAGGTGACATCGGCGTTCACCACCCATATGGAGCCGCACATTGCAGCGTACACCAGGCCGGAGTGCACGCCCCGCCCTCAGAGGTTCCCGGATATGACGTTTCTCACAACAAGTATCCACATTGTTCAAACATCAAGCACACGGACAAACGTCACAACAATTTTCAACTCGGTACATCAAGTCACACAATTTCTCCGCCAGTCCATAACCACACAAATAAACAATAACACGCACGTTATCAATCAAACTCAATCAACACCGCACATATATCTCTATATTGCGACTCAACCGAATATATATACATTTATATATATAGATATATAGATATATATATAACCTTACTATATTATATGAATAACTATAGTTCGCCCATCAATCCAAGTTGAGTACGTCAACTAATGTTAGAATTCAACACTCGTCGATCACCGACATAAACATATATATTAATATACGTATATACATACATATATTTAACATGTAACTATATATAAACACATATATATATATATACACATACATATATATACATCCATATAAACTCATACACTTCGACAACAATGATTTCACGCAGTTACAATTCGTATATCAAGGTACTTGCCTTGGTAATACGACGCGAAGGAGACGACGAAGGAATAGGTTTCGGTCCGAACAATCCTCTCAAATCCGACCCTAACACAATAATGATATACAATCAATCCCACATCATGAATACGAAGAAATTCCTCCTAGTTCTACCCGTTGGGACAATTTATCGAACACCAAGAGTGCGTAGGGAATTGAAATCGGTTAACGGTGAATTAACGGGATTTCATCCCATCCATTTACAAGGGAACCAAGGGTCACGAGTATACTATCAAAATCTAATAGCAACATCGGTTAATTCGAATTAAAAGACAAGATCACGACCAAACCCTCCCCAAATACATACTAGGGTATAAGAGAGCTTACCTCTTGAAGATACAAACCCTATAATCCAAAGAACACGTGCTAGATCCACAATCCGAGCTACACGATCGAAGGAAGATGAAGAAAAACACACAATCAAAAGGGTGGATGGAGAAGAAATCCCCCTCTCAACCCTCTCTCTCTCGCGCACGGTGGAAGGGAGGAAAAAAAAATGTGCGAATCTCGCTGAAAACACACAGTTATAGCGCTGACCGCATTGTGTACCACGGCTCAGCTAAAGCGGCCGCGCGGCCTGGCCAAAAATTGCGCCCGGTGGTCGGCCCGCTCGTTGTGTCGCGGCTCATTCGGAGTGTGCCGCGGCTCATACTCGGCATGTGCCGCAAGATCACGGGACCGTGCCGGGCACGCAGATCAGAGGTTTTAGCCGGCAGTGCCACACGGGTGTGCCGCGGCCGGACAAGTGTGCCGCGGCACCGACTTGTGTGCCGCGGCGCACAATCCTTGTGCCGCGGCACACGGTACAGGCTGCTCGGCCAAATCTGGAAAAGTGAGAGTGACTTAGCTATATCGACCATAACTCCCTCATCTGGACTCCGATTGACTCACCGTTTGAACCATTGGAAAGCTAACTCGATGCTTTATAATATTGCAAAGAGTCAGAATTTTTTGGAGTTTCCAAAATTTAACGGTGATCTAACAAAGTCGAACTCGTACGTGGAAAAGTCGCTAAAGAACACGGAACTCAACAAAACGACACCGAAACGAACTCGGATGTCAAAAAGTGCAGAATAAAACATTCCCAGAATGACGAAACGGTCCTAAGCGAGTCGTCGAAACGGACCTCCACCGAAAAATGAAAATTACTGGGAATCGAAATTGCGGGTATTACATTCTACCCTCCTTAAAAGAAGTTTCGTCCCGAAACTTAAAATAGAGAGCGGCGGAACAATCAAGGAAATAACTACTTGCTCAGCCCCACATCATCATGAGCAATGCGCGAATGCGAGGTTCTAAAAATGTAAGTGAACACGATAAGTCGAGGTGGAGGAGTATGAATTTCGAGACAATAACTCCAAGAGTTAAGAAAACCACAAGACGGCTCAGATGTCCTGAAACCATCTTTCGAGCTCGACCAACCGCAATCCAAGTTCATAACACATCCGGAAGTGTCAATTGCACGCGTGGGAATAATAGTTCCGAACAAAATTTGTAAGAATTAAGTTCAGATATGGGAAGACCACAATAATCCACGGGTTTTAACAAAACAGCTCCGAAATTCGTTCGGAGGACGACAGGCTAGGTAGAACAAGATAGTTTAAAATCGTCGGGAGGATCATAATTGAATTACCAACAATGAAAAATCACACAATACCGAAAATACCAAGGAAAGTACGGGTAATACACTCCCCCATACTAAAAGATATTTCGATCCCAAACTTAGAACAACAAGAGTTGGAAACATAGAGCAATGAAATGAAGAACGATCAAAGTCACGATTGTTCAAAACAGCAACGATTAGGACATATTGCAAAATATTCATCCTCCCATGTTAGGCTCTTCAGAAGGAAACATAGGGTTTCGGGACATTCTCCAGTCACTTGCTCTGTCCGCCAATAGGGTAGCATTCCTTGCCAGTTCAGAAATTATCTCACAATGCTTCTCCCGATGACCTTCACACCCGCACCGGTAACAAGTCAAGAGTGGAAAGGGACAATTTACACGAACATGTCCCTGACGATTGCAGTTGAAGCACCCTCCCTTCTTACCGAGAGTCACCGATGCTGGCTTGGGATTCCAAGCGCTCACTCCCGATCGCAAAGACGACACGTTCGAACGACGTGGGGGTTTGGGAGCCTTAGGCTCTTCGCCGACCAAAAATTTCCCAGATGTCCTCCGTCTCTTGGCTTCGCTCGAGGGCTCGACCACTGAGGAGATTTCATAGGATATCGATTGATCTTGATACTCCTTCACCGTAGCATGAATCGTGGTCGTACGAACCACCTCGCCGCTTCCATTTCCATCATCACGTCTACGTCCGCTGAGGCTCGACATACTAATACGGATAACACCGATCAACAGTATTAGTTTATCAGTCGTACAATATACCATAATTATCAACCCGAGTTTCAGTTAGCATCCTTAGAATAACAATACTATCGTAAAGCACAAAATTTTATGAAGTCAATTTCGAGTTCCTCCACGAGGACGATCATTATATGTATGCACTTAATGAAAACAAATTTTTGAAACAGAGGGCTAGTCACGTTGAGCCCAAGACTTGTAAACACTGTCTTTTATTTTGGAAGAGGAAGTTTATATAACGACTCTAAAAATTATTTTCGAGTGATGTATAAAAGAAAAAAAAAAGAAATCGAAAATTAATTCGTAACTAATTTAAAATATTTCAAAGGTGTTAAGTCTCAAATACCACAATTTTGAAAATCTTTCCTCTTCTTCCAAAATGTTTATTCGAAAGAATTTTCCATCGAGATACGTGACCATTTAACATGACGATGTTAAATCATGGCTTTACACAATGTTAGAAAATTTCAAAGCGTCACTTTAAAATATTCGTGATACTACTGTGCCGTGGGCCCCGTGCCGGAACCTACCAGGCTAAAAATCATTTAAAAAAAAATGTTCAAAATGCCAAAAAGGCCGATGTCGGTAATGTTCTCAAATACTCACTAAAGTCATTTATAAAATATCAAGTACCGTCATAAGAATACTATCAAAACGTGCAAGACAAAAATATCAAAACTCGGCTTGCAAGATACTAAAAGCCATCTCAAAATACTCACGCAACGGATAAAATTATCATTCATAAATTTATTCTAATAAAGTACCGAAGCAGATAAACATGCTCGACTTCGAAGCATACTACATAACTATTTTTACTCGGACCGCATATGCATATTATATCCTAAAACAATAATATCACCAACAAGTTCCAATTCCTATCTCACATTAAACATATTAGCACAATATGATCAAATACGTATATAAGGGGACTTACGATCGGGAGGCTTACCATCACGGATTGCCGGAAGATGATGTCGGAACCACGATACTAACCACAACTCTGATGCGCGCGACTTACACAAGACATGGACTTGACCCAACGGCCTAGGTTTTTCGCAAACCTAAGCTCTGATACCATAAATGTAACACCCCTGCACGTCCGGAATATCACACGCCGTAGACCCTTCTCACAAGGATCTACCAGGCTACACTCCAATAGAATACTTAAATGATTAACCGACCGGGGTCAATCTAATTACAAAGCGGACCGACAAAGTCATTAAACAATTCGGAACTAAAGGAACTCACCTCACAATGAAAAGAATAAACTGCAATATAGAAAAAAAATGACAACTGAATTTAATAAATGAAGACTACACCCATGCAAGGGTGAATACTCGACCAACAAGGGGAATGCCGACCAAAGTGAAAACAAAAGGAAAGACTCTGACTCTCGTGTGATTAGCATCGTCGTCTTCCATCTTCTTCCAAGCCAATCCCGTGACTGCTCCCATTTGCTAAAACTGAGCGCATAACAGGCACCCACCCCGACAACTCTGGGTTTAGCAAACTGGAATTTTGCTAGTGCAAGTACATAATATACAAGATATACGAACAGTAACAACACAAAATTCAAGCGCCGTGAAGCCTTAACACAAACCATACATTCCCACAGTCAGCACAGAATAACACTCGCATACACAAGGTGAAAGGTAATCACATAGTCATATTCTCTTTACGGAAAATAACATTAATGAACTTTAAACGAGCCCAAGGAGTCAGGAAGATCCCTTTTGTAAAAATGAAAAAGTATTTTGATAAGATAGTTTGCAACATTATTATTGACTCGGGCCGTCTAGGGGTTTTTAAAATCGAATGGGAATACTTTTGGAAATAATTTCAAAAGCTCTCGGGTCCTTGACCCAACATATGGAAAACGATTACACGAAAACCAAGTCATCTTATTCGGGGTTCTCGACCCAATTTATAGAACACCGTCACAAACGAAATCATTACAACATCTCACAGGGTTCTAGACCCATTCCAAATAACATCATCACGAATTCAATCATCTCAACATTCCACAGGGTCCTCGACCCAATACACATAATGGCACCACAATACAATCAAAGGCACAATCTCTCATTCGACATATCCTGCACAAGACCCCCGATTAATTAACCCTCGGAGATTTCGTCAAACCTCCTTGGTTAATTAACCCTGATACCCACGCTTTAAAAACAATTTGAAACAGGCTTTCAAAAACACGAATTGCGGTCTGTATCACGGCAAACATTTAAAAGTGAGTTGAAAGAATTTGAGATACGAACATCATTCGGTAACGGGGTCTCAGCTATCACTCAAATACCCGTAACCAATAAGCCTGCCAGGCGCCTCCCTTGCGCACCTGTGTACCGGCGTTCACTTCCATCATGTTGGCCGCTCCTTGAGCATGTCACCGCACCGGCGTCACTCCCGCAAGAGCCGCCCCTTGCACGCGCATTAGGTGACATCGGCGTTCACCACCCATATGGAGCCGCACATTGCAGCGTACACCAGGCCGGAGTGCACGCCCCGCCCTCAGAGGTTCCCGGATATGACGTTTCTCACAACAAGTATCCACATTGTTCAAACATCAAGCACACGGACAAACGTCACAACAATTTTCAACTCGGTACATCAAGTCACACAATTTCTCCGCCAGTCCATAACCACACAAATAAACAATAACACGCACGTTATCAATCAAACTCAATCAACACCGCACATATATCTCTATATTGCGACTCAACCGAATATATATACATTTATATATATAGATATATAGATATATATATATATATATATTACCTTACTATATTATATGAATAACTATAGTTCGCCCATCAATCCAAGTTGAGTACGTCAACTAATGTTAGAATTCAACACTCGTCGATCACCGACATAAACATATATATTAATATACGTATATACATACATATATTTAACATGTAACTATATATAAACACATATATATATATACACATACATATATATACATCCATATAAACTCATACACTTCGACAACAATGATTTCACACAGTTACAATTCGTATATCAAGGTACTTGCCTTGGTAATACGACGCGAAGGAGACGACGAAGGAATAGGTTTCGGTCCGAACAATCCTCTCAAATCCGACCCTAACACAATAATGATATACAATCAATCCCACATCATGAATACGAAGAAATTCCTCCTAGTTCTACCCGTTGGGACAATTTATCGAACACCAAGAGTGCGTAGGGAATTGAAATCGGTTAACGGTGAATTAACGGGATTTCATCCCATCCATTTACAAGGGAACCAAGGGTCACGAGTATACTATCAAAATCTAATAGCAACATCGGTTAATTCGAATTAAAAGACAAGATCACTACCAAACCCTCCCCAAATACATACTAGGGTATAAGAGAGCTTACCTCTTGAAGATACAAACCCTATAATCCGAAGAACACGTGCTAGATCCACAATCCGAGCTACACGATCGAAGGAAGATGAAGAAAAACACACAATCAAAAGGGTGGATGGAGAAGAAATCCCCCTCTCAACCCTCTCTCTCTCGCGCACGGTGGAAGGGAGGAAAAAAAAATGTGTGAATCTCGCTGAAAACACACAGTTATAGCGCTGACCGCATTGTGTGCCGCGGCTCAGCTAAACTGTGCCGCGGCACAGGGCCAAAAATTGCGCCCAGTGGTCGGCTGACCGCTCGTTGTGCCGCGGCTCATTCGGAGTGTGCCGCGGCTCAGACTCGGCATGTGCCGCAGCTGCCGTGCCGGGCACGCGGCATGCGAGAGGTTTTAGCGGCGAGTACCACACGGGTGTGCCGCGGCCCGGACAAGTGTGCCGCGGCACTGACTCGGCTGTGTGCCGCGGCACACAATCCTTGTGCCGCGGCACACGGTACAGGCTGCTCGGCCGAATCTGGAAAAATGAGAGTGACTTAGCTATATCGACCATAACTCCCTCATCTGGACTCCGATTGACTCACCGTTTGAACCATTGGAAAGCTAACTCGATGCTTTATAATATTGCAAAGAGTCAGAATTTTTTGGAGTTTCCAAAATTTAACGGTGATCTAACAAAGTCGAACTCGTACGTGGAAAAGTCGCTAAAGAACACGGAACTCAACAAAACGACACCGAAACGAACTCGGATGTCAAAAAGTGCAGAATAATACATTCCCAGAATGACAAAACGGTCCTAAGCGAGTCGTCGAAACGGACCTCCACCGAAAAATGAAAATTACTGGGAATCGAAATTGCGGGTATTACAACAGCGATAACCAGATCGACTCAAAACCAGATTACAGCTCGTTCGAATGATGAAACCAAGGTATAGATCAAGTTCAGAAGGTATCAATGAACACGAGCGAATCGATAGACTGGAGAAAGAGAAGATATAGAAGTCAAAATAGTACGGGTATTACTTTTGACCTCGCCCCCGAAACTCACAACAATGGAACCAAGGTAACAATACAATAAGCAACCGACACAATGCGGAACAATCACCGATGCACACAATCATACCAACCCGAGCTCTAACAGCTCGCATATATGCGATAACGCATAAACCGCTACGAGGCGACAACATCCAATACCAATATCACACCCCCCACAGAGGCTACCACGACAACTGTGTGGCGAACTACTCAACGCTCACACCGCCAATTCAACAACAACTCGGGGGTTAACACCCTAACGATAGCACGAACATTACACATATATTCCCGGACCACAAATAGGAATGATAGGTTTTAAAAACGAAAACCATCTTTTGAAAATAACTTGCAAGCACCAGTTGATCTTGAGTATCATATATCAAAAAGTAGTACAAACATCGTCATCGAGACTTTTTAAAAAAAATCATCTTGCGTTTAATAAAAAAAATGAAGACACCTTTTGTTAAATTAAAACTTTTCAGCTATATTCGACCTTCGGGTCTAAGCGAATGCATTTCTAAATCATTAGAAATATTTCAAAATATTTTGATCCTCAAAGTAGAATAATTTTGAAACATAGCGTGGCACTAGTAGGCATCTTGAGAGCACTGTGAGAAAATAATTTATTTTAAAAGTACGTCTCGAGGTTTATTTTCTAAGATACTCAAGGTTTTTCAGAAGTACAATAGGCCAAAATGCCCAATATTCGCACGTATCAACATTCACTTAAACACATCATATCATACGCATCAAATCGCTCAAAATCATGACAGTAATATACAATCCTTAGGATATGTTTAACAACATCGTTAAAACAACAATCAGTTTATCAAAACTGGATGGAAAACGATATCAAGAACAAAACTTCAAAAAGTCAACTCTAGGGATTCAAGGAAATACCTAGATTCGGCGAAGAACAATGGATTAGATGATGTTAAAAATCATCTAGGATACTCCAAAACACCTTTGGATGGAAGAAAAATCAGCCCAGATGCGAAACCGAGTCGCTACGTCTCAAACTCATGGAGGAAGAAGAAGAAATGAAGAAAAATGCAACTTCTAGACTGGTGTCCAGTATTTATACTGGACACAATTAGCGTGCGCTAATCATTAAGGTTAGCGTGCGCTATCACGACACCAAACAAAACTCCCGACCAAAAATACACTGTTAGCATGCGCTAACCCCAAGTGTTAGCGTGCGCTAACGAGAACTTCAGACCCAGTCCAGTAGCTCCTGGACTGCCCTGAACTACCAGGTAGCGTGCGCTATCCTCCCCTTAGCGTGCTACCAACGCACTCTTGCGCGCGCTAGCCGCAAAGCATAGCGTGCGCTAATGACCCACAGAGACAACAACAGAACATATCCGAAAAGTTACATGTCGTAAACCTTTCTCACACGGGTTTACCAAGCTAAGCACAATTTCCCATCTCATTTCGAAAATGCTAAAAAGACCAATGACGGTAATATTTTTCCAAAGCTCACAAAATCATTTGTCAAACCATCATGAAATATTCAAGGCCAAAATGCGAAAACTTGATTCAAGGAATCGGTTTTACGAAATAAAACTCAGTTTGCAAAATACTGAAAGCCGTTTGAAAGAACTCACGCAACGGATAAAATACGATTTAAAATACATCAAGATGGATTTACACTCCTCGTATAACCAAATACGAGAGTCTAATAAACACATATCGTGAAATCAAAATCCACAGAAGGATTCCATCATTAAGCAACAAATCATACAAATAACTCGCGTCACACGAGGCACAACACAAGGAAGGGAGTTTAACATCCATAGGTCGCACGTAAGTGACGACCACCCCTCGATACTAACCACGACCAATGATCTCAAACGACGCGTCGCGATGTGACTAAGTCAGACAAAATCCGACAAGACAAAACTCAACAAACACAACTTGACTCGACAGCCTAGATTTCCCCAGGCTAATCTGATTTTAAAATCGTATACTCTAGTTATTCGAAAATAAAACCGATAAGTTAAAAATCGTTTTCAAGACCCTTTCAAACATGACAAGGGCTTAACGGCGGTAGCATTTTATAAAATGTCCTAAACACTTTTAAACACGACCTTTAAATACGACACAAGGTTTTATTTGAAAGTACAAGGCTGGCTCGCCCAAATTCATGTCACTTTTCAAAAACCCACAATACGATCAAGTCTCAGAGATTTTCAAGCATGCACGCCGCATGTATTATTATTAATAGAAACACATTGGTTGTAAATATTAATAGTTAGCCAAGTACCATCAATTCCAGAACACACGCATATACGGCATTCAAAAATCACCAGTTCAACAAGCGCAACTCGGGAATACTAATTTCAAGCATATGTCAAACTATCTCTTCAAGTTTGACAGCGTAACCAAAGATCACCGATTTGGACGTATGTCGAAACCAGCTATGTGAGTTTCTCAACAAACTCTGCCATCAATACCTATACCGGAACATATCAATGTTCAAAACTTCTACATCATACCGCACCCTTCGGCGTCCAACTCATCGGTACATTCGGCTCAACATACATTTAGTATATCGCAATTACCAAACACAGATTCCATCATACAACAAAAGACTAGAGAGTCAAGCCCTCTCACAATATACCACGGAGCAAAACTCGGATCTTTCGATCACCAACGATCCCACCAATGGTAGGAAGTTTAGCGATGGAAGGCTCGCAAAACGACAAACGGTCAAGCCCAGAACGGCGCACATACTCCAGAGAGACAAAGGACGGCGCAATACTAGAATCAAAAGTACACAAACCGGATGGATCGAGAAACAACTCGACGATAAGTACGAGAGAGGCAATCACGGTTCAAGAAGTGGAATTTCAATACGAGAAAACAAGAGAATCGAGTAAGGAAAACTTACGAGCACCGATGTACCGAGATGCCGCGGCGGTGTGACAATGTGCAAAACAAAACACAACTAGACCCAAATAACCAACAAGCCTAGGTATCCATAAACCTAGAGCTCCGATACCATTTTCTCGTAACACCCCAAGATATTCGAGGTGTATTACGGCGCGTGGACCCCTACCGGGATCCACCAGCTAACACAAGAAAACACCTCTCGACTAACCGTCTCGGTTAGCAAGGAAACAATTGTTAACAACAAGAACATAAAACAACACGTCCGGTACAACCGGCATAATAAACATCAACCGACAAATACATTAACTCCAACGAAGTCCAAACACAATCCGAAAGGAAAAGCCTAAGTACTCGCGAGTACAATCTATAAGTTTACAATTTGGAAAACACCCACATCAAAAGAGACAGTAGGAAATAACAAGACTCAATTGCACATGTCAACAACCTTGGCCGACATCCTCGTACCATCCCGCCCGCTCGTCACGTGAACATAACCTGAAATCCATAACAAGAATTTCCCCGACAACGGGTCCCCAAAGGGGTTAGCAATTACGCTAGTACAAGTATTCAAGGCAAACCAATCGCTTACACATTTCATAGTACATGCACCAATATCATTTTCAAAAGCCAAAACCAGACATATCTTTTCCGGAAACAAACAGTCACAATTAATCTGCCTAGGACCGGGACGAAGCCACGAATCCCACCCGAGGCCTCTAAGGACCCTCCCGAGCTGGCCATTTCATAAAACAAATCACGCACAGGCATCGCCAGACCGGACGAAGCCACGAATCCCACCCGAGGCCTCTAAGGACCCTCCCGAGCTGGCTAGCGAAACAAACTCATGAATCCAGAGTGAAGTCATAGATTCCCCCGAGGCCCCGTCGGACCCTCCCAGGGTGAGCAAAGCACACACAATATACATTACCATTTCATGTTAAGCATAAAGGTTTCCAAAAGAATACTTGCCTTGAATTATTGACGACGCAACGAACGGAAAGGAAAGTCACCGACGAACGCTAGGAACCAATGAAACCGAACCTAACGATTCAAAGAATACAATCACAACCATTTCTAAATGAATACGGAATTGGAATACACCCGAAAACCCGCCTACGATTCATGTATATTCGTATATAAACAACAACGAGGGCGGACCACAACCAAACCCTCTCGATTCCGTAAAAATCACGAAATATACCATGAATCCGTAGGGAAACTAAGAATACCAACAAGATTGATCATATTCATCATGAATTAATCGACAAAACGGAACGAATCGGACAAAAACGCGAAAACCCCCAAATCTACCCAAAAGTAGGGTTCTAAAGATCTAACCTTGATTCGCTGGATCGAAGGATGTTATAGGATGATTGATCAACGATATAACCTCAAGAACTTCATGGATTTGTTGTTCAACAACATGGTTTCGTCTCCTCCGAAACCCCAGCCGCGGACCGAAGAGAAATGAAATGAAAAATGACGGAGAAAGTCGCTGGTGTGTCATATATATACTTGGCCGGAACTAGCGTGCGCTAGCCTTCCCGGCCTAGCGTGCGCTATCGGCCAGTATCGGCCGAGCACTCTCGGCCATGGCCCGCATGACCCGGCACCACCGACCAATTCTGCCGACCATGACTCGACCGCCCGACTCCCGCTAGCGTGCGCTACGGCCGGAAGCCTGCGTGCGCTAGCCGACCTGTCCAGTAGCCACTGGACTAACAAACTCTTCCCAGTAACGTACGCTAGTCGGCCGGCGTCACGCTACCCGCCGGTTAGCGCGCTACGACCGATGGCGTGCGCTACTGCCGACCACCGACCGAGTCCAACCTCGTAATCCTCTCGCCTGTGCCCGAGAAGCGTCTGGCTAACTTCGGCACAGGCGCTTACGCTGAAGCTAAGGCGCTGGCTCCGGCCAGAAGCGTGCGCTTACGCGGTTCTGTCGTGCTGCTCGGCGATGTCCAAGACTCGTCCGGCTGGCCCCGAATCGTCCGGCCACTGCCACCGCCACGACCCGACGCCTCGATTTCCGAAAACGCACGGAACGGACACGACGAAAAGTTCGCGGACGACGTCAATGACTCGAGATGAAAATGTAATGCAATAATTAATCATACGCGACCAAGAAACGGGTCGAGACAACAATTACAGATACGGATACCCGTAACTTTCAAGAAATTACAAAATGGCCCAAAACGCCCGGAAATCACGATACGTGATCAAATAACCAAACCGAAGTTTACAACACGTCTAACAAAGTTAAAAGGACTTGCGGGAAACTCGAAACAGCAGTTTCGGACGAGATTCGCAAGAATCGAACTCAAGTGCGGAAAAGTCGCTAAAAAGCACAGATCTCAACAAAACAACACCGAAACGAACTCGGATGACAAAAAGTGTAGAATTAATCATTCTCAGAATGACGAAACGGTCATGAGCGAGCCGTCAAAACGGACTCTGGCCGAAAAAAGAAATTTACCGAAAATCAAAAATTGCGGATATTAGAGTGTGTTGGCGGGCAAGGACATGTCGATGCGGGATATGCGATTATAGTTTTGACATATATATTCTTTCTATAGTTTTTCCTCATTACAAGCTCAGCGATGTGATTATATGCGGGGCACGCGGATGGAATGATAAAGAAATCTCACTCGCCTCTTAAACTTTACTGTGTTGCGGTGTTGTGAGGGGCGGTTAAAATTGTTATCTTAAACCGCACTATCGCGCTATTTTATGGATTGGATGTGATTGTGATGTTTATGGATTTTTCTGCATATACGTTATAATCGTGCAATGTTGGTATTATTGTCTACATCAATTTGGCTGCCATGACCGTAATGTTAGGAAAATTGATTGGAAGTGTACAGGATATTGTAGTGGATTGTGCTCGAACTTGATATAATGTTCATGGGCGGATTTAAAGTAGGGCTGCACTGGGCTTCAGCCCAGTGCAAAGGCAAAATTTTTAATTATATTTATATATATGTATAAGGCCCAAATCATTATTAGCCCACCCCCAAGAAAAAAAAAACTAAAGCCGTAGGAAGAAAGCAGAGAAGAAAATCAGAGGCACAGTGCACACGCAGCGCAGGCGAGAAGAAAGGAGAGCAGCAAATCGTTTCTTTCTCTTCCGATCACCATCGCGAACCTTTCACACCGGATCGGAACCGGCGCAAAGTCCGGTCTCTTCCACTGTTTGGCTGCTCATCTTCTCATCTCATATATTGGTTCAAGACTTCAACTCAAGGTATGGTGTGGCCCTAAATAATAATTGTAGGCAGTGGTTATGAATTCAGCACATCTTCTCTTCCATTTAATGATAATTGTATTTTTTTGTTCTAGATTACGGTGGATTTGAGAGTAGGAAGTAGCTATGAACTCTAAACACAAATAATTAATTGAAAATAGAAAAAGAAGTTTAAGAATATGAGAATTTTTCATAAACCAAAAAGACTAAAACGAGTATTATATGACTGATGGATTTTATTACATTTCTTGAAGTTTAGCAACAATTTGTTCCCAGATCAATGTGGAGTGTTAACTTTGAGATAAACCGAAAAAATTGCTCATAACTCTAATATCTTGTTGCAGTCAGTTTGTTTTTGTTCTAATTTTTATTTTATCATTAATTTATTTATGTGTGTATGCGTGTGTTGTTTTTGTTTTATTGTTTGTTTCTTTTAGATATACATACAAAAGAAACCCATTCCAAGTGCTTTGATGCTTGTTAGGTGTCAAGGTCAGATTGCTCTCACCATTATTGTTAATAATTAGTGGTGATAACTGATAAGTCTAGCTTAATTGATTGAGTTACATTCTCTAGCTAAGATGAGCCTACGACTTATTTTCTCCGCCTTCTCTTGAATCTTTAATGCCTTGCAGGAGTTCAAATGGAACATCATCAGCATTCTGCAAAAAAAAGAAAAGGACTTATCTCAGCCTTCTTCAAGAAACGTGATCGTCAAGAGACTCTACACAATGAAGGTGACTCAGAGCCTTTAACAACGACCACTCCAAGTCAAACTAATCAGCCTCCAACAACTCATATAGAGCAAGATCCCACTACATGTATTGAACGTGATCCGGGGAAAAGGAAACCATTGTGGGAATATTCAGTTAATGCACGAGACGATATAAGGCGTGCATATCTAAAAGTTGGCCCTTATCAACCGAAATTGGAAGCGTATCCTGTCACAAAGTTTGGCACTCAAAATCGTAGTTTTCAGAAGAAATGGTTCGACAAGTTTCATTGGTTGGAGTATTCGCTTTCCACAAATAAGGCATATTGTTTTTATTGCTTTCTTTTCATAAGTGATGTTGATATACCTGGATCTTCTGCATTGGTGAAGGAAGGATTTGACAATTGGAAAAGGATAAATCAAGGAAATAAATGTGCATTTCTTACTCATGTTGGTTCTGCAGCTACATCACCACATACGATGTGCTTAAGACGGGCAGAAGATTTGATGAGACCGATTGGACATGTGGACAAAGTTATGCATTCCCAATCAATTATTGAGAAGAAGAGAAACCGTCTACGCTTGCAGACCTCCATCATCAGCCTTCGATGGCTTGCGCTTCAAGGTTGTGCTTTTAGAGGTCATGATGAGTCTTCATCTTCATCTAATCATGGAAATTTTATTGAATTGGTGAAAGCTTTTGCGAATATGAGCAAGGAAGTTAACGAAGTTGTTCTTGATAACGCTCCAAAAAATGCTCAATACATTGCTCCAAATTCAAAAGAGATTTTGAATATTATGGCCAATAGAGTACGTCAAATGATTCGTGAAGAAGTTGGAGATAAATATTTTTGTATTCTTGTTGATGAAGCACAAGATGTCTCAAGCAAGAGCAAATGGCAATTATCTTGAGATTTGTGAATGATCTTGGAATTTTGGTGAGCGTTTTTGCAATTAAAAGTGTTAGTGACATAACTTCACTAACTTTGAAAGAAGAGATATGCCGTGTTCTTTCTCATCATGATCTTCAGTTGAGAAAATGAGGGGTCGGGGTATGATGGTGCTAGTAATATGCGTGGTTCATTTAATGGACTTCGGGCATTATTTCTTCGAGATTGTCCATATGCTTATTATATTCATTGCTTTGCGCATCGTCTACAGTTGGCATTAGTTTCCGCAACAAAGGATATCAGTGTTGTTTGGGAGTTTATTTCTCACTTGGATAATGTTGTTAATATTATAACTTCTTCACCAAAGCGTGTCTCGCAATTGCATGCTGCTCAAAGACATGAAATTCAGAGTTTATTGGTTGTTGAGGAGATTGCAACTGGAAGTGGTGCCAATCAAATTGGTAATTTGCAGCGAGCTGGAGCTACACGTTGGAGTTCACACTATAACTCCGTGAGGAGTTTGATAGTTATGTATGCAGCAACTTGTAAAGTGTTCGAAACTCTAATTGAACATTCTCAAAATGGAAGATCTAAGGCCGAAGTTCAAGGGGTTTACAAAAATATGGCAAGCTTTGAGTTCGTATTCACTCTACACTTGATGCATAGGATCATGAGAATTACTGATTCTCTTTGTCAGATTCTTCAAAGAAAAGTTCAAGATATTTTGGCTGCTATTGCATTCGTCTCTACTACTAAGACCATTCTTCAAGAATTGAGAGAAAGTGGGTGGGAAGAGTTTCTCAAAGAAGTCAAGATTTTTTGCCTGAAGAATGATATTGATGTCCCCAACATGGATTCTCCATATAAGGTTGGTCGTTCTCGTGGGCAAACTACAATTGAACATCATTATCATTTTGATGTTTTTAATGGAGCAATAGATCATGTCTTGATGGAGTTAAATACAAGATTTAATGATGTGTCTGTTGAGTTGCTTTCTCTTAGTGTGGCCTTAGATCCTAAGAATTCTTTTGAATCATTCAACAGTGATGATATTTGCAAGCTTGCGAGAAAATTCTATCCTGAAGATTTCACTGATCAAGATATTGTTTCTTTGGAGTATGAGTTGAGACATTATACGCATGATGTGACAGTGATGCAAGAATTTCAAGTTTCTACACTTGTGGAGTTGTGTCAAATACTTGCAAAGAGTGAAAGGTCAAAAGTCTATGTTATGTTAACTAGACTTATTCATCTAGTTTTGACGTTGCCTGTTTCCACTGCTACAACTGAACGAGCATTTTCTGCAATGAAGCATGTGAAGACAGCACTTCGTAACAAGATGGGAGATGATTTGCTTGAAGACTCGCTAATGCTCTATATTGAGAGAGATTTTGTTAAAGATATAAATATAGATTCTGTTATTGATGAATTTTATGTATTGAGGTCTCGTAGGGCACAACTTATGTAAATACCGATTTTCTTTGGCATGTATAAAATATAGTGCTTTAAAATTTTTATTTTCAGCCCACCCCAATTACAAATCCTGGATCCGCCCCTGATAATGTTGCGTGACATTTTACATGAAGATTAATTTGCTTTTAAACGAATTTAGAGTTTTTACGTTCAAGTTTATAGACATTTTTAGAATTGTATTAATTCGTGCTACTTGGGTTTGTAAACTATTAAAAACTTTTGTGTATCATTTGTGAAAACTAGTAGAATCACTATTTTTCTTTAGATTCATTGATAAAATACGAGTTTTATCTTTGGAACTAGCATTGTGGGTCTCATATGAGATTCATGTTATTGTAATTACCCGTAATTTTGGGGGTGTTACAAACTCCGTTTTTTCATCAAACTATTTTTTCACAATATTTAAAATAGAAGCGACAAGTAATAAAAACAGTTAAGACATTAATTAAAACAGCATAACGAAAATAGTAGCAACATTAAATTTTTGTCAAATAAATTTCTGGAACAGAAATCTAAAACAAACAAACGAGAAGTATATAACAATAATAAAAGCAGTATAACTAAACAATAACAATACTATTTACTATCAAATTTGTTTTTCAGAATGTACAGAACAGAAATAAAATAATAAAAAAGTGTACAATAATAATAGAAGTGGCGCAACAAGATAATATAGTATCCAAATATAGTATTTTCTTCTGTCTAGGCATACTTTCGTTGAAGTTAATAATATATTTTTTTTTCACATTTTCCAAAGTTATTATTATTCGAATATGATGTTATTGGGCACTATGAATATTCTGATTCGTACTTTTAAATTATTTTAAATTAGCTTGACAATCAAATATTTAATTTTATTAACTTGATGAACCCAATATTGACAGTGTTTTTATATGTTGATTATACTGCTTAAATGGACAGATTGTACTATTTTTATCTGTTCGCATTATTATTATAAACATTTTTAAAATATATTTGATAATAAATAGTGCTACTATTATATTTCCATGTTGCTTTTATTATTGTGCAATGCTTTTATTGTCACATTATTTTTACTTTTGTAATACATTGTTGTTATTATTTCTTTGTATTTTGAGGTATGCAATATGCATATTAAATTATAAATTATTAAAAATAATTAATTAATACATGTTTCATCAAAAACAGATAAAAAACGAGTAAATTATTATATTTTGAATGAAGTTAATTCATATATGCGGACAAAAATCATTTCAACACGCTTAAGGTACTTTAAGCCCCTCTTATCTGAACCGTCAATACTCACTAAGGGGCTGTTTACTTTTTTTCCATTAATACCTGAATGGATTAAGCTGACTGAGTGGATTAATCTGTCTGATTTGAAAAAATATCTTGTTGTTTCTTTCTTTTCTGAATGAACTATCTGAATGACAGAAATGACCATTTAACCCCTCAATATGATTAAGTCCTTTTTGATAAAGGACGGATTGAGCATTTTAGTTTATATAATCAATTTAAATTATATGACATAATATTTATTTTAATTTATATTATAATATATATTCATAAATCATATTATAATTTTCAAGTATATTTAAATAATCAGAAAATATTTTATAAATATATTAAGTTATATTTTAATATATATATATATATATATATATATAGTTATATTAATTCTTTAATAGTCAATATAAAAAAATCAATTTAAATAATATAACATAATATATATTAATTTATATTATAATATATATTCATAAATCATATTATAATTTTTAGATATATTTAAATAATCAGACAATATTTTTATAAATACATTAAGTTATAGTTTAATATATATAGTTAAATTAATTTTTTAATAGTCAATATAAAAATCAATTTAAATAATATAACATAATATATATTTTAATTTATATTATAATATATATTCATAAATTATATTATAATTTTCATATATATTTAAATAATTAGACAATAGTTTTATAAATATATTAAGTTATATTTTAATATATAGTTATATTATTTTTTAATAGTCAATATAAAAATCAATTTATATAATATAACATAATATATATTTTAATTTATATTATAATATATATTCATAAATCATATTATAATTTTTAGGTATATGTAAATAATCAGACAATATTTTTATAAATATATTAAGTTATATTTTATTATATATAGTTATATTAATTTTTTTAATAGTCACTATAAAAAAAATCAATTTATATAATATAAAATAATATATATTTTAATTTATATTATAATATATTTATATTCATAAATCATATTATAATTTTCAGATATATTTAAATAATCAGACAATATTTTTATAAATATATTAAGTTATATTTTAATATATATAGTTATATTAAGTTTTTATTAATAAATAGCTTATGTTTTATGAATTTTAAATGTATAATATTAATATATATGTTAAATTTATATTATTTATACTCAATTAAAATTAAGATTATATGATAATTTATACTATATATACTCAATTCTTTTATTATTAAAGAGGGTAATTTTGGTATATTGGGAAAGTATTGCCTTAATTGCAGAAGGACACCCCAAAAGTTGCTTAATGAAAAAGACATTATTAAGATCATTAAGTAGAAAGTAAACAACAAAATATAACTGATCGATTAAGCTGATTAAGCATTAAGCTGATTAAGTAAAAAGTAAACAGGACCTAAATATATGCTCCATTCACCCATCAATTACATTAAAATATTTTTTTTTAGCACTGTCTTGTAATAAAATTGGTGAGTCGAGGTTATTTGGAGTGCCTTGGGATGAATTCGGCATGAACTCCAATAAAATAAAGTTAGAATTGTTAACAGTAATGAAATAAAGCAAATGTTAAGCAAAAAATTTCCCTCCGAGACGGGCCAAACCCGCTTATAGCAACCTTTGCGTTGTACATGGATCATAACTAGGGGTGGCCCATGAACCGAACGTTCGCGAATTGTTCGTGAAAAAGCTCGGTCAACAATCAGTTCGAGTTCGGTTTGACCGAACCGAACATGTTCGAGTATTTTCGAACTGAATATCAAATATTTTATATTTTGATCGGGTGTTCGCGAACATTAATATATATAATATAATATATATATATATAGTGTAACTTTATTTTCAGAATTCCGTTAAGTGCGAGAACTGCGAGAACCACCTTTTGTACTTCTAATAATACATAATGTACATCATGTCAATGCATACAACCCCTACTGATCATAACCCCTACTATATAGTAGGAGTTATATATATAGTAGGGGTTATCATCAGTAGGGGCTATTATAGTAGGGGTTATCATCAATAGGGGTTATCTCCCGTAACAAAAATTGTATTTTACTATAATAACCTTTTGAATTAATAATATTTTTTAATATTTAAAAAAATCTCATTGGTTTAGAGGAGTTCTCGCAGTTCTCGCACTTAAGAGGGTTCTGAAAATAAAGCTCCCCTATATATATATATATATATATATAATATAATATAATATATATTATATATTATATATATAATATGTCATGAACAAAAACAATTGAACACAAACGAATCGAACGAACGAACAGAACATTTGAACACAAACGAACAAAGCGTACGAACAGAACAATTGAACACAAACGAACCGAACACGAACAATAAAAAATATGTCGAACCAAACTCAAACACTAATTTGTAATGTTCGTCGAACACGAACTGAACACTATACGAACCGAACGAACGAACGGTCAATAACACCAAAAGCTCGGTTCGTTCGGTTCGTGTCCACCCCTAATCATAACAATAAAGGATAAATTTATCCCACATCTCATGAGTACAGATGGAGATTTTTTTATTGCAATATTTAGAATAATATAGCGAATATGAGATTTTAGATGTAGTATAAGTATGACAAATATAATATAAATATGACTTATATATATATATATATCTACAGAGAGTCGTATAAAACACGTGTCTTTATATGGAATTTTTGAATTAATTATCTTTTTTTTTTTTTTAAAATACACTAACTCCTACCCATTTGAATGAGAGTTAATAGGAACTAAAATTTTTTTTCTTTTTTCTTTTTATTTTTCTCTCAATGTTTAAAAGTTAATAGTTTTATCGTCTCAACTATATTTTTTATTATTATATTTTAAATTAATCTTCTTTTTACGATATTTGATTTAATATTCATTAGGCATATATATAATTAAAATATTACTTTTTGAATATAAGTTGTTTTTAAATAATTATTATATTATATCTTAATTTTAAATTATTTGTATATAAAATACAAAAATCAGATAATTTCCAAATAATTTCATTGAAGTAAATCTATCTTTTTACAAGATCAATATTTTTACTTCAGTTTTCACCTTATAATAATTTTATATTACTGAGTTATTTTATTAAAAAAAATTGGGAAAAGAATTATAAACATGTTAGACTTACAATTCCCAGTAGAAAGATATATTATTAGTTAAAATAATTTTTTTGATTGATTCTTCTTTTTATGAAAAGAAAAATTATATAAACAACTATAATAAGTTGATTATATTTTTATTTAAGTACGTCACAATAATATGCTTTATCACCCTATGCCTAATGAATTAATATCATTGTCGATCTCATGGTATATTATTAAGTATAAAATATGTGACTTTAATATAAATATTTATCAAAAATATATGACGTTCTTTCACCTGTATACCGATATGTAATTATATTAGTATATTAATATAAATATTACAAATATACAATGATTATATAGATTCCTGTCATGTTTATATATTTTATATCGAACTTTTACACATCTATACTTAATATTAAAAGAGAGTCGCAAAAAAATCTAAGGAAACATATGTCATCTCCATGTTAATCCTCTTTTTAAAAATCTTAAAAAAATGGACGTTTAATTTGGGAGCGGGTTAGAGGATTATTCCATTATATACTATCTACCAATTAAAAATTTCCTCTCATTTTATTTCTTTTATTTTTAACCTAATAGTTTAAACAATTATAACTTTTATCTACCAATTTTATTTTTGAAAAAAATATATCAAATTAATTCTTACTTCGTGCTCTTTAATTTGACATCCATATAGTATATATAAATTAATATAAATATAATTATAATGTATTTAGATGATTAAAATATTTCAATATAAAAATATAAGACTATTGAAGAAAGATATATTTTTAGTTTATTTTCAAAGCTTTTTAACAATTATTTGATTTTTAAGAATTATTTTATTCTGATTATAAAATAGTAAAATATATTACATTAATGTCAAATCATTTAAAAAAATTATATTAGTAAGAATATCGGTTGTATACTTTTAATGAAAGTTGATAATACTACACCAACAACATCATCATCAGAGCCTTAGTCCCAAAATACTTTGGGGTCGGCTATAATGAAAGTTGATAATGATAAACATAATTTAATTTCTTATTTATAAAATTAGATATAAGACTCATATGATCCTATATGAAAAAATAAATCCCGGTGCTTAATTAGTTTACGGTTTTCCTATCATGTGCCCTTAGGTCACATGATAAGAGTTTATAAATGAAACTAAATCAAATAATAGTATATGTATATGTGTGTATACTGACTCATGTATATTTTATAATAATTTTATAATATTATTGAAATTCGATCACATATTATTAATAATAATAAAATATTTAACATTTTACGTCGTGCATCGCACGGGAGGACATCTAGTATATATATATATAACAAGGTGAATACTTTTTTTTAGAGAAATGATAGGGCAACACCCTGAACCACACCCTCGAACACACCCGTGCTTTATAGGTGTTGTACCGCGTGCTTTACTATTAATTTTATTATAATATTATTATAAATATTTTATTTGTAAAGCATACAGTACAACACCCATAAAGCACGGGGTGTGTATGGGGTGCGGTTCAAGATGTTGCCCTATCACTCCCCTTTTTTTTAACTACTTTTGAGGTACGTGATACAATTTCTGCAGTGAAGTACAAAAATATCCGCGAATCTCGGGGAAATTACTGTTTATGCCCTTTATTGCAACCCCTGTTTCGAATATGCCCGGTATTCTAACCATGTTTCGATCATGCCTGTTATTGTGTAAATTTGGTTCAATTTTATCCTCCGGCACCGGAAAGTACCATGTGCACCGCACGTGACCGAACTCGCCAATTTGCCCCATTATATATCACGTGCGGCTCGCGTGGACAGTACTCGTGGAAGAAACGCTGATGCGTTTTTGGCGAAATTAAAAGCCCGATTTTTTGGCTAAATTAAACAAACAAAAAAAAGCTGAATTCAAAAATAACAAAAGGCGATTAAAACGCCTGAATTCATCGTCTTCCCCAATTTCATAAACCCTAACCCTCGATTTTATTCTCCTGAAATCTTATACTCCCATCGTAAAACCCGAGTCTTTCTTTAGCCTTTGTGTTTGTTGTCCGTTATATTTCATTTCCTTCTCAATTCTTGTACGATTCAGTGCCCGAAATGTCGTCTAACTCATCATCCACAAATTACCACAATGTCGAATGCTTCTGCGGGAAGAAGGCCAGAGTGCGCACTTCAAGGACCGAAGAAAACCCGTCGAGAAGGTTTTACGCATGCCCCGTTTACAAGGTATATTTTCAGTTTCAATATCCCTTAATTTAATGTTTTATACTATTTTTATGTACTATGATATTATTTTATTGATATTTGTAGAGGGGCATCAATCCAGGTTGTGGCTTCTTTGAATGGTTTGGCAGGGCTTGGAGCAGCAGTTCTAGTAGAATGGACAACGTGGTGTGGCACCTTAGAGAACGATTTGGGAAATGAATGCAAAAATTACATACTTGGATAAAACAGTTGAAGAATTGAAGAGGGAGAATCAAGTTTTACGTGCACGTGTTGTCGGGGCCTTTGCGACTATCATTGTAGTAGGCTTTGGTTGGATAGTTGGAAATTACATGTGATATTTTAGTGTTTAGTATAGTATAGTGTAGGATAATATTGGTTAAGTGTAATTTCTTTTTGTATTTTGGTTTTGAAGTTGTAGCTATGTCTCGACTTATCGACTCAGCTTATCATTTTGAATGGTATTGTATTGATTCCAACTGAATTGTATCATTTTGAATGGATTTAGTTTATATATGATGTTCAGTTTTTATATATAATTGTTGTTCAATTTCCATTCAAGTTTATCTACAATGTGAATGACATGTTTTAAAATACTTTGAAAAATAGTTACACATGCATAATTTCATCCACGCCCGGAAGAAAAACGGATCACCTGTCCGTATCACATGCATATTTGAAGAAGATCACAATTCCAATCAACATAAATTTCAACTAAAACAAACACAAACACTTAGGGGAAAGTACTTGCAAAAAGCACAATCCACAAAACACCAAAATAGTATGAATCTCTGTCAAATCGGACACTTACCCCTTAGCATTTTTAAGGCAACGAAAGGCATTAACCATCAGATATTCAAAGGTCGACACAAAATCATTTTTCAAAAATTGTAACAATCCTACTCCCTTTGATTGCTTCAGACCACAAATACTTAACTTCATTGTCATTTATTATCAATTTAAACCCACCAGACAGATAATAACAACCCTTCACATCATATATTCCCACTTCTTTAATCAACTGTTTCAAACCAGCAACACATGCAAACACTTCCTCAACATAATCAAATTTAAACACACTACCACCTATGTACCTAGATGCAGTAATTACACCAGCCGTCGTACCCATTATACCATGTTTAAATTCCCCACCATAAAATGCATGAAGGGTAACACTATTGCTACCAGGATCTGCAAAATATTATTAACAACTAAATTTAACATCTTAAATTACATAATAATCGTAGTTTCATTAAGAGAATTAAGGAGACACTCACGATAGACTGGAGGAGGGAAGAAATTGTTCCTCTGCTCTCGAATCATCATCATGTTGCTAAGATTGAAGCTCACTCCAATTCCTCACAACAATGTCGGGTGATATTGACTTACTTTATCGCCAAAAATCGGGATATGAATTTAGGGATTAGGGTATGTGCGAATTGTGGAAGAATTGAGAAGGGGATTGATGTTTGGGATTTAGGGTTCTTTTTCCGTTTTAATCGCCTTTTGTTATTTTTGAATTCAGCTTTTTTTTGTTTGTTTAATTTAGCCAAAAAATCGGGCTTTTAATTTCGCCAAAAACGCATCAGCGTTTCTTCCACGAATACTGTCCACGCGAGCCGCACGTGATATATAATGGGGCAAATTGGCGAGTTCGGTCACGTGCGGTGCACATGGTACTTTCCGGTGCCGGAGGATAAAATTGAACCAAATTTACACAATAACAGGCATGATCGAAACATGGTTAGAATACCGGGCATATTCGAAACAGGGGTTGCAATAAAGGGCATAAACAGTAATTTCCCCGCGAATCTCATTAATTAGGCGATTTCATCTCAGATCTTATTCCTATGGCTCGTTTGCTAAGTTGTATGTGATAAAACATAATAAGATTGACTGAAATTCCTTATACAATATAAGAAATTAATATCATATTTGGTACGATGTATTAAATTCTCTACAAAATATAGATATCACGGTAGTTTATTGAATTTATTAGTTGCAATATTGTTTAATATCACCTAATACCACCTCTTAGTGGGATACGTAATACCAAAAATCAGTATTATTTATACAGACCCGAATTTTATCAAGGGCCGTATACTTTATATCAAACAAGATATAAACGTGTATTAGATATATTATACACCTTAATCACACCTAGCAAACAAGCCCCTAATGTATAAAATTTACTAAATTACGTTAGTTTATATTTCTATTTTCTTAATATAAATACATAAGTTCACAGCAAGTGTATTTAAAATTCTCACAATCACAGTAAAACCGTAGTATATATTTTATGAGCAGTAATTAGGGCATGTTTACTTTTTACTTAATCAGCTTAATGTTTAATCAGCTTAATCGATCAGCTATATTTTGTTGTTTACTTTCTACTTAATAATCTTAATAATATCTTTTTCATTAAGCAACTTTTGGGGTGTCCTTACCATTAAGACAGAAATACTTTCCCAATATACCAAAATTACCCTCTTTAATAATAAAAGAATTGAGTATATATAGTATAAATTATCATATAATCTTAATTATAATTGAGTATATATAATATAAATTTAAAATGTATATTAATATTATACATTTAAAATTCATAAAATATAAGCTATTTATTGATAAAAAAATTAATATAACTATATATATATTAAAATATAACTTAATATATTTATAAAAATATTGTATGATTATTTAAATATACCTAAAAATTATAATATGATTTATGAATATAAATATATTATAATATAAATTAAAATATCTATTATTTTATATTATATAAATTGATTTTTTTATATTAACTATTAAAAATTTAATATAACTATATATAATAAAATATAACTTAATATAATTATAAAAAAATTGTCTGATTATTTACATATACCTAAAAATTACAATATAATTTATGAATATATATTATAATATAAATTAAAATATAAATTATGTTATATTATATAAATTTATTTTTTTATATTGACTATTAAAAAAAATAATATAACTATATATTAAAATATAACTTAATATATTTATAAAATTATTGTCTAATTATTTAAATATATCTGAAAATTATAATATAATTTATGAATATATATATTATAATATAAATTAAAATATATATTATTTAAATTGATTTTTTATATTGACTATTAAAAAATTAATTTAACTATATATATTAAACTATAACTTAATGTATTTATAAAAATATTGTCTGATTATTTAAATATATCTGAAAATTATAATATGATTTATGAATATATATTATAATATAAATTAATATATATTATGTTATATTATTTAAATTGATTTTTTTATATTGACTATTAAAAAATTAATATAACTATATATATATATTAAAATATAACTTAATATATTTATAAAATATTGTCTGATTATTTAAATATACCTAAAAATTATAATATGATTTATGAATATATATTATAATATAAATTAAAATAAAATTATGTCATATAATTTAAATTGATTATATAAACTAAAATGCTCAATCTGTCCTTTATCAAAAAAAGACTTAATTCATATTGAGTGGTAAAATGGTCATTTCTGTCATTCAGATAGTTCATTCAGAAAAGAAAGAAACAACATGATATTTTTTCAAATCAGACAGATTAATCCACTCAGACAGCTTAATCCATTCAAGTATTAATGGAAAAAAAGTAAACAGCCCCTTAGTACTATGCAGAGGCCAACAATATTATACCATTTTAAATTATGAATTTCTATTTTAAAACTCAAATTTTTTATATTTCTTCATCCCGCCAGAAGAAGGTGATTTGATTAATGTACGAGTTCTGAGTTTGTCATTTGAGCGATTGTACAAACCAAACCAAATCAAAACAAACCAAAAATATCCAATATATCCCGCTCAGAGCAGGGTCTGAGGAGGGTAAGATGTACGCAGACCATGCCCCTACTTATTACGGTAGGGAGGCTGTTTTCGTGAAGACCCTCAGCTTAGTGCACAACAAAATCTTGTGTGACAAATACAAAGGAAAACATATGATTCGAAAAAGCTCGAGACCATACCTGAGCCCATGGCTTGATCCACATGGGACTTACCTAAGCGGAATTTGGCTACTTCACTCCCGATGAACGCTGCTCTAACAAAAGAGAGGTTGTCTCTGCGCACAGCTCCCTGTCAAAAATACACCACACGCAAAGACAATAGAATAAAATATACAATAAAAGTAAAAATACAATGCTCTAGGTCAAAGCTAACCGAGACAACCCAACCCTGAGGCTCTCAACTACAGCACCGCTCCCTACAAAAGAATCTACAACTCTGATTTTGTAACACCCCCAGATCAAACCGGGAATATTACACGCCGCAGACCCTCTCTGTGAGGATCCACCAGGCTAGACATCAAAACAACACATTACATTACATACCGACGAATCAAAATAACGGACCAATTGTAACACCCCCAATCCACTCAGGGATATTACACGTCGTAGACCCTCTCCTCGAGGATCTACCAGGCTGGTAACAACATTTAACATCTCGACAATGCCTTCAAGGCAAAAATAACTCAGTAGACCGATTTGGTCTTTCAATAAATACATACAACTCGAATACAACTCATGCCCACGCAGGGGTCAAAAATACAACCACACCCGTACAACGGGAAAGATATAGCAGCGGAAAATAAAGTACAACTATACCAATACGACATCAACGGGTCCTCGTGTGATTAGTATCGTTCATCTTTCATCATCCTTCATGCCGACCCTGTGCTCTGCTCCAAAACCTGAATGTAATACAGACATCCACCCCCCGAATACTCGGGGGTTAGCAAAACTCCACTGTTTTGCTAGTGCAAGTATAAAATACGAAAACGAGCCATACATATCATACTCCACGGAACATGTTAATCATAAACATACTTCCCGAGGTAAATCACTTAATCAAAACGGTTAAATCGAAAGATAGGTAAACCCGATATACATCTTGTGAAAACATTTTACGATCTCGGGAGTTTTGAAAACACTTGGGATTTTAAGAATTCTCAAACCTTTCAAAACATTTAGGGACACACCCCAAAAGTCATTCTCCAAAATTCAAGTTCCTAATAACAATACGCAGGTCCATAACCCATTTCACAAAACACGGGGTCCGTGACCCAAATCACAAATCACATGTTCCTAAGGATTATTCGTGTCCCGTGCTAACAAGCCACGAACCTCGGATGCTCGAAGAACAAACCCGAGTGAATAACCCAATAGGAAAAACATATCAAATCACATGTCACCGTAACCGATCACGTGACTACAAGCACATATACGTACATAATCAAACCACAACCATAAGTTATCCAGATCGCGCTAACAAGCCACGAACCTCGGAGTCCCCGCAAGACATACCCGATGATAACCCTACAAGTTATCCCGGCATCGGGCCTAGCAAGCCCCGAACCTCGGAGTCCCCGCAAGACATACCGTATTGGATAACCTTACGGTTTCGCCCCGACCCATACTAGCAAGTATGGATCCTGAGATTCAACAATCCTACCCGGAGGCACATCACATACATCAAGCACACAACAATAATCACTTATCAATCCAAACAACATTAAGCATCACAAACTCCTTTCAAGGAGTAACAACTAATATCACACACATTACGTTCTTACCGAACAAGTACATAATAACAATGCGTAATCCCCGACAAAGGATTACGGTCTATCAAACTCACTCGAATTGATCATATTATCTTTCAACATACAAAACCAACACACATATTCCGAGAATACATATTCACGAAGTATACGAATTATCGTTGAAAGACAACATTTATCGAGAACATACCAATCCCTTTTTACGTTCATTAAATATTGGATTTCGCATAAAATCATTTATCAAGAATTATATCAACGAAACATGAAATGTATGGGCAAGATACTTGCCTCAAAATCGGTACGCAAGTATTCCGACGAACACGGCTCAACCGGAAAGCTTCGAAACGCCCAATGCTATCGAAACGGAAGACGACGACGAACGAAAGGGTTCAATACGGTTTCTTCGCAAGAAACACGACCCTAACATCATACAATCAATAAATCATCGACCATACGAGGAAGAATAATCGAAGAACGCCCGAAAACCCCTCTAAGACATTTTACCGGACACCTTCAAGGCGTCGGTCAAGAACTCGACTCAAACAACGAATCGATACGATCCAACCATGGAATAACAAGGGAAATGATATAATACATCTAAATAATCATCAATCCATCAAAATCCTAAGTTAAATCGGATTAAACGGACGAAATCGAACAAAATACCCAAAATCCCCAAAATTAGATTTCTAGAAAATCGACCGATTCGCTCGATCAAAGGATGTTATAGGACGGATGATTGACGATATGAACCTCCAAACTTCATGGATTCATTGTCCAACAACATCTCTAGAAGATTCACACACCCCTGAGACGCGAAGAGAAGTGGAAGAAGGAGAAAAATGGCGGAAAAAGCATTCTGGGCCTTAAATAGGCCGACAGACTCGACCGTGTCCGCCCGACACGGTCGTGGCGCGCAGCTGACCGGCAGGACTCGACCGTGTCCGGCTAGACACGGTCGCGGCGCGGAGGGGCCTTCCGACGATGGCCGTCCGAAAGCGACTTCGGCACGACTCGACCGTGTCCTGAACACGGCCGGGCGTGTCGGCGATCGTCTCGAGCTTATCCGGAAGAGTTCGGCCACGGCCGTGTCGGACGACACGGTCGGGCCCCGAGACAGAAACTTCCGGCTTATCCGGACGAGTGCAGCACGGGCCGTGTCGGACGACACGGCCGAGTTCGGCCGACGATGATCGCCAATAACGAGCGGGTGAGCTAAAGCGACCATAACTCTCTCGTCCGACTCGATTGACTCACCGTTCGAACCATTGGAAAGCTAACTCGATGCTCTATAATATTGCAAAGATTCAGAATTTTTGGAGTTACCAAAAATTAATAGTGATCTAACAAAGTCGAACTCATATTTAGAAAAGTCGTTAAAAAGCACGGAACTCAACAAAACGACACCGAAACGAACTCGGATGACAAAAAGTGCAGAATTAATCATTCTCGAAATGACGAAAGGTCATGAGCGAGTCGTCAAAACGAACTTCCGCCGAAAAAATAAAATTACCGAAATTCGAAATTGCGGATATTACATTCTACCCTCCTTAAAAGAAGTTTCGTCCCGAAACTTAAAACAAGTAGGGGGGGGGCAATATACCCGCTAGGAAAACTCGACGAGATACACAAAAATGGAAAACTCGCGCCCAACGGCGAAACGCTGCAAGAAACGCAAAGAGACATACGGCGTGAAAACACGCTCCACGACGACCAACACAATGTCGCCGTTAGGGATACAATAAAACCAACAAATGACAAGCGTCATCAAACGGATAATATAGCCAAGTCAATTATCCGACAATCACAAAGCACAACGAACGAAAGTCAATACGATTGACCAACCCAACGGTACATCAATCAAAACGCGAGCCAACCGCTGAACAAATACGGAATTCCACCGCCCAAGGGTTGGAAGATTGAAAACGAGACTAACTTCCCGAACTTAAGGGAATTAGGAAGGAGCCTGAACGCTCAACAATCACGAAACGAGAACAAAACCGAACAAACAAACGATCGAGACAACAAAAATCGAACGATCATGTTCGGATCACGAAGAACAATAAGGTTCAACCGACAACTCCGAGGTTCACATCTCGACTCGAGACAAAACAAGATCCGGTGAAAACAACAACGTATGCATTCCCATAAGATCCACATGAAAGGGAATAGAAATTGAAAAGTCACAACGACAAACGAGTTATTCCGAAATGATGCCACACTCGTTCGATAAACAAAAACACGGGCAGACAAGCTCAGAAATGTCAACGAACATAAATGAGTCGACAAAGTAGAATATACAGAAGTTCAAAATCTGATCCACTTCGAATAAAAGAACTAGTAGAACCAAAAGATGTTACATCCGAACAAGGTTCACAAGTATCGAACCGAACTCGGAAAAGTCACAGCGATAAACAGAAAAACAAGATCACAGCTCGTTCGAACGATGAAACCGAAATACAGAACAAGTTCAGAAAGTGTCAACGAACACGAGCGAGTCGATAGACCTGAGAAAGAGGAAATGCAGGAGTCCAAAAATAATACGGGTATTATATTCGACCCCTTCTAAAAGAAGTGTCGTTTCCGAAACTCACAACACGACATCAAGGTGACAACACAACAAGCAACTGACAGAAACATCTTTCAAAGGCCTCTCAAGGCCGATTCCGATGACTGTGCTGAAGCGCGAACTCCAAAAGTCTCGGTAGACAATTCGCAAAAACTGAATTCGGTGTCCCTCGAGTCCACACTTGAAATGTGTTACTGACGAGAAGGACAATTTACACGTGTATGCCCCGGAACATCACGGTTGAAATGCCCCGGCTCGGCATACCGAAAATACAAATGCTAGATACAATGGGGCATAACGTCGCAAAACAACATAGCGGAGATGCCAACTCAGCACAACAAGGAATCATAATACATATCATATACAACGATTATCATCGTAAAATAATACACACAAACACTTCAAGCAGACGGTATCGTTCGGCGACCTCAACGGCCCGAACGATAACCAAAGACATAATTACAACCATCATGAAACAATCATACATATACTCAAACGTACAAATCAAGCTTCATCTGCTCACTCCCGTGCGACAACACGCAAATCACCACGAGGCGACAAACGGTAAATACCAGTTCACACCTCTCACAGAGGGCTAGTACAACAAATGCGTGGCAACGCCTCGGCGTTCATGCCACCAATTCGATCACAATTCGGGGTTAACACCGTAACGAAAGTTCAAAACCATACACGCATTTCCGGTCCATAAGCAGGAATGATAGGTTTTAAAAACAAAAACCACCTTTTGAAAACAGTTTGGAAACACCAGTTGATCTTGAGTATCATTTTACAAAAAGTTGAACAAACATCATTTTCGAGACTTTGAAAATCATCTTGCGTTTGAACAAAAATGAGGACACCTTTCTTTTAGTGAAAAACTTTCGAATAATCGACACTTGGGTCTAAGCAATCGCATTTCTAAAAGTAATTGAAAATATCTCAAAATATTTTGGTCCTCAATTGGAATGATTTTGAAACATATTACGGTACTAGAAGGCACCTTGAAATCTTTGCGAGAAAATAATTCGTTTTAAAAGTACGTCTCGAATTTTAATTTTCTAAGATACTCAAGGTTTTCAAAATAATTCAATGGGCTAGAATGCCCAAAAATTTGAGTAATTACAGAACATTATAGCGCCGTGGTCCCACGCCGAACCCACCGGACTAAAAACCATTTACAAAAATGCCAAAAGGCCGATGACGGTAATGTTTCAAAACTCACAAAAGCCATTTTACAACATGCTAAATACCGTCATAAGAATTTCGCCAAAGC
This sequence comes from Orobanche coerulescens, assembly GCA_033398695.1. Classification (NCBI taxonomy): domain Eukaryota; kingdom Viridiplantae; phylum Streptophyta; class Magnoliopsida; order Lamiales; family Orobanchaceae; genus Orobanche; species Orobanche coerulescens. The sequence continues at coordinate 18,097,857 of CM065801.1, forward strand.
GATCAAGGCCATAATGCCAAAAACTCGGTTAAGGAATTGGTTTTCGAAATAAAACTCGGTCGGTAAAATACCGAAAGTCATTGCAAAAGAACTCACGCAATGGATAAAAGAAATACGGTTCAACATACACAATCGAGCAACACTACTCCTCATATGAACGAAATATGAGAGTCAAATAACCCCATATCACAAAATCAAAATCCATAAGAGGATTCCGTCACTTAACAAATAATCATAAAAATAGCTCGTGTCACACGAGGCACAACACAAAGAAGGGAGACTTACATTCCTGTGTCGCACGAAGATGATGATCGCCACGATACTAATCACGACCAACAAACTCGGGCGACGCGTCGCGACACGACTTAGTCGGACAAAATCCGACGAGACAAAAACTCAATAGACACCACTAACCCGACGGCTAGGTTTCCACAACCTAAAGCTCGATACCATTCCGTAACACCCCCAATCCACTCGGGATATTACACGCCGTAGACCCTCTCCTCGAGGATCTACCAGCCGGTAACAACATTTAACATCTCGACAATGCCTTCAAGGCAAAAATGACTCGATGATCGATTTGGTCTTTCAATAAATACATACAACTCGAATACAACTCATGCCCACGCAGGGTCAAAAATACAACCACACCCGTCAACGAGAAAGATATAGCAATGAAAATAAAGTACAACTATACCAATACGACATCAACGGGTCCTCGTGTGATTAGTATCGTTCATCTTTCATCATCCTTCATGCCGACCACGTGCTCTGCTCCAAAACACGAATGCAATCTGAGACATCACCCCCGAATACTGGGGTTAGCAAAACTCCACCGTTTTGCTAGTGCAAGTATAAAATACGAAACGAGCCATACATATCATACTCCACGGAACATGTTAATCATAAACATACTTCCCGAGGTAAATCACTTAATCAAAACGGTTAAATCGAAAGATAGGGGTAAACCCGATATACATCTCGTGAAAACATTTTACGATCTCGGGAGTTTTGAAAACACTTGGGATTTTAAGAATTCTCAAACCTTTCAAAACATTTAGGGACACACCAAAAGTCATTCTCCAAAATTCAAGTTCCTGTAACAATACGCAGTGTCAATAAAACATTTCACAAAACACTGGTTCCGTGACCCATATCACAAATAACATGTTCCTAAGGATTTTTCTTGTCCCGTGCTATCAAGCCACGAACCTCGGATGCTCCCAAGAACAAACCCGAGTGAATAACCCAATAGGAAAAACATATCAAATCACATGTCACCGTAACCGATCACGTGACTACAAGCACATATACGTACATAATCAAACCACAACCATAAGTTATCCCGGCATCGCGCTAACAAGCCACGAACCTCGGAGTCCCCGCAAGACATACCCGATGATAACCCTACAAGTTATCCCGGCATCGGGCTAGCAAGCCCCGAACCTCGGAGTCCCCGCAAGACATACCCGTATTGGATAACCTTATGGTTTCGCCCGACCCATACTAGCAAGTATGGATCCTGAGATTCAACAATCCTGCCGGAGGCACATCACATACATCAAGCACACAACAATAATCACTTATCAATCCAAACAACATTAAGCATCACAAACTCCTTTCAAGGAGTAACAACTAATATCACACACATTACGTTCTTACCGAACAAGTACATAATAACAATGCGTAATCCCCGACAAAGGATTACGGTCTATCAAACTCACTCGAATTGATCATATTATCTTTCAACATACAAAACCAACACACATATTCCGAGAATACATATTCACGAAGTATACGAATTATCGTTGAAAGACAACATTTATCGAGAACATACCAATCCCTTTTACGTTCATTAAATATTGGATTTCGCATAAAATCATTTATCAAGAATTATATCAACGAAACATGAAATGTATGGGCAAGATACTTGCCTCAAAATCGATACGCAAGTATTCCGCGAACACGGCTCAGCGGAAAGCTTCAAACGCCCAATGCTATCGAAACGGAAGACGACGACGAACGAAAGGGTTCAATACGGTTTCTTCGCAAGAAACACGACCCTAACATCATACAATCAATAAATCATCGACCATACGAGGAAGAATAATCGAAGAACGCCCGAAAACCCTCTAAGACATTTCTAGGACACCTTCAAGGCGTCGGTCAAGAACTCGACTCAAACAACGAATCGATACGATCCAACCATGGAATAACAAGGAAATGATATAATACATCTAAATAATCATCAATCCATCAAAATCCTAAGTTAAATCGGATTAAACGGACGAAATCGAACAAAATACCCAAAATCCCCAAAATTAGATTTCTAGAAAATCGGCGATTCGCTCGATCAAAGGATGTTATAGACGGATGATTGACGATATGAACCTCCAAACTTCATGGATTCATTGTCCAACAACATCTCTAGAAGATTCACACACCTGAGACGGAAGAGAAGTGGAAGAAGGAGAAAAATGGCCGAAAAAGCATTCTGGGCCTTAAATAGGTGACAGACTCGGCCGTGTCCGCGACACGGTCGTGGCGCGCATTGACAGCGAGGACTTCGACCGTGTCCGGCTAGACACGGTCGCGGCGCGAGGGGCCTTCCGACAGTGATCCGTCAAAGCGACTCGGCACGACTCGACCGTGTCCGGAACACGGCCGGCGTGTCGGCATCGTCTCGAGCTTATCCTAAGAGTTCGCACGGCCGTGTCGGACGACACGGTCGGGCCACGAGACAGAAACTTCCGGATTATCCGACGAGTGCAGCACGGGCCGTGTCGGACGACACGGCCGAGTTCGGCCGGCATGATCGCCAATAACAAGCGGGTGAGCTAAAACGACCATAACTCTCTCGTCCTGACTCGATTGACTCACCGTTCGAACCATTGGAAAGCTAACTCGATGCTCTATAATATTGCAAAGATTCAGAATTTTTGGAGTTACCAAAAATTAATAGTGATCTAACAAAGTCGAACTCATATTTAGAAAAGTCGTTAAAAAGCACGGAACTCAACAAAACGACACCGAAACGAACTCGGATGACAAAAAGTGCAGAATTAATCATTCTCGAAATGACGAAAGGTCATGAGCGAGTCGTCAAAACGAACTTCCGCCGAAAAAATAAAATTACCGAAATTCGAAATTGCGGATATTACACCAATAGACCGATTTGGTCTTTTGTCACTGACTTACAAATCAAAATACATAAACTCATCCAGACTCATACCCACACAAGGGTAAAATACTTGCAACAACGAAAAATAAGACAGCGGAAAAGACAATACAATGGACTCCGACTAACTGAACCCAAAACTGGCCTTCGTGTGATTAGTATCATTCGTCTTTCATCATCCCTCGTTCCGATCCTGTGTCTTGCTCCCGAAAACCTGCATGTACCTGGACACAATACAGATATCCACCCCCCGATTACTCGGGGGTTAGCAAAACTCCACTGTTTTGCTAGTGCAAGTATAAAGTGTAAATACGAGCCATACACAACACATTCCGAGAATATAACGAAAGACTTCCCGAGATATATTAAGTTAAAAATAAGTTCAAGTCAAGAAAGCAGAAACGAAGCAATTAAGCATTTAGAAAACATATCCAAATATCAGGAGTTAAGAAAACAACAAAAATTGAAAATCCTCTTAATTCCTCGAAAGCCATTTAGTGGTCACACCCAAAGTTCATTTTTCAAAATACAAGTCCATTTAACAAAACACGGGGTCCACGACCCAACCATTCCTATTCACAAAACACGGGGTCTACGACCCGATCATCCACTTCAATTCACTTACAAGGACACATTACACATAACACATTATTCCTATGCCATTCTAGCCAAGCACCAAGACTCGATATATAATGTCTCTCGACCCCAAGCACAAAGCATTGTGATACTCTGACAATATCACAATTAACGAAAACATCAACGTCATCCTCAAGATGAAAACCACAATCGGTAGTCCCGGCCGTACCCCTTAGTATCGACCCCGGACATCCGTCGGACACTCCGGTGGGAAACCACTTCCGCGGCCGTACCCCTTAGTATCGACCCCGGACATCCCGTCGGACACTCCGGTGGAAGTTCATCCACACACGCACCCAAGTCCACTTCCATGGCCGTACCCCTTAGTATCGACCCCCGCACATCCCGTCGGACACTCCGGTGGAAGGAACAACACACACACACACGTTCCAAAATCACATTTGCAAACCACAAGCCTCGAAGGTCAATCACGGTATATATAGTCGAGGTACCTTACTAGAATGGCCATTCATCCAACATATACTCACGACCAAGTAATGATGCGATTCACAAGGAAACACAAGATTTCAACAAAGACCGAACGACACAACTAATATCACACAAACTCACATATTCATCCATAAACACGTGACTCCAAGCACATCATTTGACAAAAGAATTACACTTTACATTTACCAACGACATAATCATACGCAATGACATCACAAGAAAGTAAGGTGATTCTATACTCGACACTAGCTCACATATTCAACTAAGAACATTAATTCCCGACACACATGGGTCACCTTTACAAAAAGCATGATGGTAAATATTCCGATTCTTTTGAAAAATGGTTATTAATATTTATTTAGCACATATCGACGATTAACAACCATAATATCCACAAAACACGTAATGTATGGGCAAGATACTTGCCTCGATAATCGACACCGGACACTCATACGAACACGGCTCAGTCGGGACACCTCGAACACCTAAAATTCTCCGGCGAAGACAAAGAATACGCCCACGATCGAAAAGCTTGAAGAAAACGACGAACGGAAGGGTTCCGACTCGAGTTCTTCGCAAGAATTCGACCCTAACAACATATAATCAATAAATCATCGATCATACGAGGAAGAATAATCGTAGAACGCCCGAAAACCCCTCTATGACATTTTATCGGACACCTTCAAGGCGTCGATCAAGAACTCGACCAAAACAACGAATCGATACGATCCAACCATGGAATAACAAGGGAAAAGATGTAATACATCTTAATAATCATCAATCTATCATAATACCAAGTTAAATCGGATTAATCGGACGAAAACAACCAAAATACCCAAAATCCCCAAAATTAGATTTTTAGGAAATCTGACCTCATTCGGTAGATTGGAGGATGTTATAGGAGGGATGATTGATGATATGAGCCTCAAATCTTCATGGATTAAATGTATGACAACATTGCTCCAAGATTCCCACGCCTCTATCCGCGGAGGAGAAGAGAAAGAGTGAGAGAATGGGTGAAAAAAACGTCCACAGGCCTTAAATAGGCCGACTGCCGGCCGGGTTACGTACGTAACCGGCCAAGGGTTACGTACGTAACCGAGTCATCGCCTAAAGCTGCGGCCGGCTCGTGCGTTACGGCCAGGGCCTTACGTGCGTAATCGCCCTTACGTGCGTAACGGCCGAGCACTAACGTCGTTACTCGGCGGGCGCCTGGCGAGCATGCCCGACCATGACTCGGCCGGGACCAATTCCGACGGCCCGAACGACCCCGAAACCCGAACCTGAGTACGAATCGAAGATACGGTTACGAAGTACTCGCAAAGACGAATCCGAGCACTAAGAGAACACACGATTCCGACCACCCGAAGGCTCGCAATTCGACAACGGAAGTAATTACCCAAAACTTGAAATTACAAAAATGGCCCAAAACGTCCGAAAATCACGATACGCGATCGAAACACCAAACCAAGGCTCGCAACATGAATAATAACATTAAATGAACTTACGAGAAACTCGAAACAACAGATCTGGACGAGATTCGCAGGAATCGCACTCAAGTGCGGAAAATTCGCTAAAAAGCTCAGAACTCAACAAAACGATACCGAAACGAACTCGGATGACAAAAAGTGCAGAATTAATCATTCTCGAAATGACGAAACGGTCATGAGCGAGTCGTCAAAATGGACTCCGGCCGAAAAAGAAATTTACCGAAAATCGAAAATTGCGGATATTACATTCTACCCTCCTTAAAAGAAGTTTCGTCCCGAAACTTAAAACAAGTAGGGAGAAGCAATATCCCGCCAGGAAAACTCAACGAGATACGCAAGGAAACGCGTAACTTACGCCCATCGGCGAAACGTTACAAGCAACGCAAAGGAATATACGGCGTGAAAACACGCTCCACGACGACCAACACAACGTCGCCGTTAGGGATATAACAAAACCAACAAGTAACAAGCGTCATCAAATGGATAATACAATCAAGTCAATTATCCGAACAATCACAAAACACAACGGACGAAAATCAATACGATTGACCAACCCAACGGTACATCAATCAAAACGCGAGCCAATCGCTGAACAAATACAGAATTCCACCGCCCAAGGGTTGGAAGATCGAAAACGAGACTAATTTTCCGAACTTGGAAAGGTCACAACGATATATAGATTAATTTGAGACAATATCGAACTCGCTCGAATGACAAAGGTGAGAAACAACACTGTGTCGAAGCATCAACGAACACAATCGAGTCGATACGGTTGGACGAAACAGAAGAGAAAGAAAGAAAAATGCGGGTATTACATCATATCACCTTTAAAAGAGGTTTCGTCCGAAACCTAAACAACGAGAACGAAGTCTTTGGAATAGCAACCTTCCCGACCATATCCTCTTGGTCCCATATCCGATCTCCACGACAATCTATACCGCGGTCACGACCGTATCCTCCGTCCCTAGACATACTAAGCGGATTCTCACTGATACGATTGCACGACTTCGCAAAATATTATACTAAAGTACCAACTCAAGACGACATATCACATAAGGTAACCAATAACAACTCGAAAAGAAAATCCACGAGGTATCCTTTTAAAGGAAATCTTTTGAAAATCCTTGGATTTGTATGGTATTTAAAATAAACTTTAAAAGTACTTTTGGTACCTCGGGTTGTTTCACAAAACTTGTAAACAACATACTTAAACCGTCTCACTTGAAATCATTTGAAGTCATCATGCCCCTACGTATCATCATCACCGTTAACAACTAACAAGTTAACCATGCAAGATCATCAAATCATTCTTACATACTCTAACATTTCCAAATCCGAGTTTAAATTTTACATCGAGTGAGATTTTTCATCTTTCACTATATATTTTTGAAAATAAAAATCGCATTGGTTTTTGAAATAAAATATTTTTATGGTGTGAAAGATTTTTGAAAATCATTTACTCGAATTATTTGAAAATACAACAATACGTTAAAAATCAATTTCGAAAATTCTCCCAACACTTCACAAACATCAACGACGGTAATATTTTACAAAATGTCTACATGTACTTTAAAACAACTCTTTCAAATACCGTCGAGGTTTTATTTGAGAATCCAAGGCCGGGTTGCCAATTCCAAATAATTTTCGAAGTATACACGGAGCCGCGATTAATCGAACCGTCAAAACTTTGTGAAGTTTCCAGAAATTTTTGAACACACACAGTGAGACATAATTTATCAATTCATCAAATACAATCAAATATCACCTAGCAATACGAAAAGTCTTAACACACATTCACGCTGCTTGTTATCACTAGACACCACGTAGAGAATACAACTACAGTGATTGGCCGCAAAAGTTAGACTCGACGGCTATAATGCGGTTCCATAGCCTCTGCCCGTGTTGATTAGTGCGCGTTACAACAAAGATTAACGTGCGCTAAACACGCCACGTTAGCGCGCGCGTTAGGCTCGAATTAAGCTCGTGCTAATCGCTCTAATCACCAACACGATTGCAAACATATATGAGGTAATACTAGACTCGAAGGTTACAAATAAGCAACAACATACGAGTCTAAATGTCATCGATTCGCATAATTATAACATCTCACAAGCAACCATCAAAAGAAAATCATCCTACAAAAACAAAAATTTTACTTCTCAATAAAGAGGACTATCTCAACACATACATACCGATGGACTCAACATTCACATCACTATTTTAATCATAAAACTGCACCACCGCCGACAACGAGCGCATCATCCATACGCATCTTCTGACCAACATTCATGAAACCGAAAAGTTACAAACGAGAGTCACGTCTTGAGTATATTTTGAAGACCTCATTTGAGTTAAAAACTTGAGTTTTGAAAACTTATAGTATGAGATGAGAATGAAATATCGGTAGTTTGAAGTCTAAAAATTTTCGACCTTGAGGTCATCATACAAAAAAAATCATTTTTTTTTTCCTCCCTTGGAGAACATTTTAAAAATTTACGTGGCTCCCCGGGAGCCTTCGAAACTAAAAATTCCAAGGTTGTTGCTCTTGCAAGCAAAACAGTTCATACAAGGATACATTTGGCCATATCATTCTTCATTCTAGCACAAAACGGGAATTAACAAATATATGTCACTTACTCACGATACACCTTCAAATACTACTACATAACACAGAATCATACAGGCTCGTATAGCTCGTGGTACAACATGTAGTAGGGAGACTTACATCCACAGATCGCACGAAGATGATGGCTGCACCTTGATACTAATCACGACCGACATCCCAGACGACGCGTCGCGACACGACTCAGTCAGACAAAATCTGACAATACAAGACTCAACAACACATAACTCGACCCGACAGCCTAGGTTTTGTAATATCCGGTATTTTCTTTCCCTTGTATTTTCATTTTTGGGTATATTTCTCGGTCATAGTGACCCACATGTATCTTTCAGTATGTCCTTCCTGTCAATTGTTGAATTGTACTCTCGTTATTGTTCGTTGTTTCAACTTTCCTCGCATGAGTTCGACTTTGTTAGATCATCATTAATTTTTGGTGACTCCAAAAATTACAAATCTTTGCAATATTATAGATCATTGAGTTAGATTTCCAATGGTTCAAACGGTGAGTCAATCGGAGTCCGGACGAGAGAGTTATGGTCGTTTCAGTTTTTGGCCGAGCACTCCCAGGAGCCTTTCGGCCGATAGGGGGGGCCGATAGACTCTACTGCCGGCACTCTGTATGGGTATCGGTTGGGCCTATCGGCCGATAGCCGGCCGATATGTAAATTTCTTCACCTTCGAACTTCCAGTAGACTTTCGGCCGATAAGGGGGGTCGATAGACCCTACTGCCGGCATTCCGTATGGCTATCGGCTGGGCCTATCGGCCGATAGGCCGGCCGATAGGTTCTGCTGCGTTACCCTATAAATGTGTTGTCTTGAGCGAGCAGCTCATTTTTCTTCCCCATTTTACACAGCATCGCGAGAGAGAGACATAGAGGGAGAGAGAGTTCTTCATCCGGGGGTCGATTTTCATCATTTCTTTTCGGTTGTGAGGCTCGGATAATCAATCTGACGCGCGTTCTACGGATCTTAGTACTCGAATCTTCCAAGGTAATACTCTAAAACCCTATTTCGATTAATTTGGGGGTTTTGGGTTTTTCTTCCGATTCGTTCCGTTTCGTTGGTGGATTCATGATGTATACGATTGATATTGTTAGTATCTTTAGTTTTCCTACGGATTCATGGATATTTTGTGGATTTTTATGGAATCGAGAGGGTTTGGTTGTGGTCCGCCCTCGTTGTTATTTTTGTATGAATATACATGAATCGTAGGCGGGTTTTAGGGTGTATTCCTTTTCCGTAATCGTCTAGAGTTGGTTGTGATTGTGTTGTTCGAATCGTTAGGTTCTAGCTTCGTTTCCTCTCTGTCGTGCTTGATTCTTCCGGTCCGTTCGCGTCACCGTCTATTAATCGAGGCAAGTATCCTTATGAACTTACAATCTTGGCATAGTAGTTTTGTATGAGAAATTGTGTGTGTGTGTATGCTCACTACGGGTTAGACTCGACGGGGTCTCGGTAGGGGTCCACGGAGGTGTGGATCGACGAGCTTTGCTTTTAACCACTACGGGTTAGATCCGACGGGGTCTCGGTAGGGGTCCGGAGGTGTGGATCGACGGTTAATTGTGGTGCATTTTACAAATGTGATTTGATATTGGCATTTCCTAAATGAGTGCTTTCGAACGGTTTTCTTTATTGCATGCATTACTATATGTGTAAGATGTAAGTTGTTCATCTGGTTACTTGTACTAGCGTAATTGCTAACCCCTCTGGGACCCGTTTTGGGGAAATTCGTTTTATGAATTTGGTCGGAGTTCATCGGACGAGCGGCTGGACCAAGATTACTGACGATGGCCATGCGTGATGATTGTGCATAAGAGATGTCTTAATGTCTTGTTGTCTTTTCATCTTTTATGGCTTTTGAACTAATAGTCGTACTCGAGTACTTAAGAGTTCTTGTTCGTCAGTTGTATTGTTGTGTTTATGTTGTGTTGGATGATGATGTTCTATTGGCCGGTTGAGCGGGTGGATTGTTCATTTTGCGTCTTTATGACGTGGTGTTATTTTATCGTTTCGTGAGTCATTGTGTATGATCTTTGTTCGGCTGGTGGGTCCCATATAGGGATTCACGGCGTAATATACCTCGGATATCCCGGGGTGTTACGAGAAAATGGTATCAGAGCTCTAGGTTTATGGATACCTAGTCTTGATGGTTTATTGGGTCTTGTTGTGTTTGGTTTTGCACATCATCGTCACGCCGACATGATTCCTGTACTACCAGTGTCCGTAAGTTTTCTTTCCTCTGTTCATTAATTCCTTGTATCGCACCCTTGATTCTCGACTTGTGATTGTTCTTTTCTTGTATCGATCCTCGTATGGCTTTTGCTACTTATTTAACTCCAGTATGGATGCCGGAAGAGGTCGTGGTCGCGGCCGTGGTCGTGGGCCGCGGGGACGTGGGCGGCCGGTGGGCGGCCACGCCACGATCTTCGAGGCCGCGCATCCGACCGCCATAGCCATGCTTCTTCTCGTGAGCGTGCGATCTTGGTATCGCGGCCGTTATGCAATGATGGTGAACCAAATGGCGGCGATAGCTCAGCGGTTGAACCCGGATCGTGCCCACGCTAATCGGGAGGAGCGGACGTTGGCTCCAAGATGTCATCAAGATGCATCCTCCTCGGCGGGAGCTTCGGACCCGATGGGTGGGAAGGGTGGATTAAGGAGATATCTAAGGTCTTCGTTGCCACTAACTGTCCCGAGGAACGTAGAGTCCCTATTGCTCAATACTTTCTCACGGGGGACGCTACGGATTGGTGGGAGGCCGTTGGGCCCAAAGACCATGCTGCTTCGTGGGCTGAGTTTCAAGAGTTGATGGAGACCGAATATTGCCCGTGGCCAGTCAGACAGGCTCGGGTACATGCTTTTTATGATGCTCAACCACGGGATATCCCCGTAGCTCAAGCCATTGCCGATTTTAATAAGGAGTTGGGTTATGTGAAGACCCAAGTTGTCGAGGAGAGTGACAAGATTTTCCATTTCTCCAGACGGATGAAGTTGCCGATTCGGGACTATATGTCGGGGCTCGTATGCACTACATTGAAGGATTATCAGAGTAGGGCCCTTGCTTATGATATGTCGGTGACGGCAAGTGAGGCGGCCCGCGAGAGTAAGAAGCAGAAGTCCGCTGGGAACTTTTCGGGCCACAAGAGTGGGGGTCAGCAGAGATCCCAATCTGCTACCTTCCCCGCCGGCGGTGGTCCAGCTCGTTCACTGGGTCCTCGTGGAACTACCGGTGCTCCTTTCCGTGATGTGAAGTGTTTCAATTGTGGTCGTACGGGCCACATCGGTCGTACTTGTTTGAGCCCTTTGCCGACGTGTAATCAATGTGGCCACCGGGCCACAAGGCCGTCTGGCCGAGAGGGAGAAAATTCTTGGTGCCCGGCTTCCATTCCAGCGCCTAGGGAACCAAGTGTGAATCGAGATCGCTTGCTCCTCGGTCTCGCCGAGTGCTAGTCGGGGAGAGGTCGGGTTCACCCTCTAAGGGGAGCTTCGGTGTCGGCTCACGATCAGCCACGTATCTATGAGATGAGGAGAGCCGATGATCCGGCGCTACCGTGGCGGCAGTACCGTTTATATTCTTTCTCATCCTGTCGGTGTGCTTTTGATTAGGTGCTACGCATTCATTCATATCTACGGATTGTGTGCGTCGTTTGAGTCTCGGCCGTTTGACGCCTTGTGAACCCTTCATCGTTAAGCTTCCTAGCGGCGATAGGATCGTTGGTGATCGGGAGGTTCGAGACGCTCTGTACTTATTTGTGAGAGGACTTGGCCCTCTAATCTTATTGTTGTGAGTATCGAGGGTGAGGATTTGATTCTTGGTGATGATTGGCTCGAGCGGCATGGTGCGATCATGAACTACCGCACGAGGATCATCACTATGTTAGCCGAGGATCGGCAGAGCACTCTTTCGCGGGCGAAAGAGGGGAAACCGTAATTCGTTATTAATGCCTTGAAGGCGATGAGTCTCTGCGAAAGGGTGTGTCTTGGTTATTGGTGCTATGCCTTGAAGGCGGAGAGTGATGGAGTCGAGCTTTCGTCGATTCCAATCGTTAATGAATTTCTGATGTTTTTCTGACGAGTTACCGGATTGCCGCCGGATCGTGAGGTTGAGTTTACTATAGAGTTAGAGCCGGGCGCGGCTCCGATTCAAGGCGCCGTATCGCATGGCACCTTGAGAGATGGCCGAGTCAAGAAACAGTTGAGTGAACTTCTTGAGTCGGGTATGTTCGACCGAGCGCCTCACCTTGGGGCGCACCGGTCTTGTTTGTGCGTAAGAAGGATGGTTCACTACGTTTGTGTATCGACTATCGTGAATTGAACAAGGTGACCATCAAGAACAAGTATCCTTTGCCGAGAATTGACGACTTGTTCGACCAGTTGCAGGGAGCTGCGGTATTCTCGAAGATTGATTTAAAATCGTGGTACTATCGACTCAGTGAGAGAGTCCGACGTGCCGAAACGGCTTTTCGGACGAGATACGGACATTATGAGTTTGTAGTTATGCCTTTCGGGTTAACTAACGCTACCGGCGGTGTTCATGCAGTTGATGAACAAAGTCTTTATCGAGTATTTGGATAAGTGTGTCGTCGTCTTCATTGACGATATTCTTATTTATTCGAGGAACGAGGAAGAGCATGCCCATCATTTGCGGATAGTGTTAGACATTTTGAGGGCCGAGCAACTCTATGCGAAGTTCTCGAAATGTGAGTTCTGGCCGAAGGAAGTGATGTTTTGGGTCACGTGATTTCACTAGGGGGTTCGTGTAGATCCGCGTAAGATTGAGGCGGTGTTGGATTGGGCATCGCCCACAAATGTGAAGGAGGTCCGTAGTTTCTTGGGTTTGGTGGCTACTACCGTAGGTTCGTGAGGTTTCTCAAAACTAGCTCGACCACTTACACAGCTTGCTCCGCAAATCAGAAGTTAAATGCGGACCGATGAGAGGCGATCGAGTTTTGAGGAGTCAAGAAGCGTTTGACTTCAGCCCCGGTTTTGGCATTGCCATGTGGCAACGAGGGTTTCGCCGTTTTTAGCGATGCTTCGGGTCGTGGTCTTGGGTGCGTATTGATGCAAAGACGGCAAGACCATTGCCTATGCGTCGAGACAGTTGAGGCCGTATGAGCTTAACTACCCTACTCACGATTTGGAGTTAGCGGCGGTGGTCTGTGCACTCATGATTTTGCGTCACTACCTTTTCGGCTCTGCATGTCGATTTTTACCGATCATAAAAGTCTCAAGTACATATTTACTCAGCGAGAGTTGAATATGAGGCAGAGGAGGTGGTTAGAGTTGATTAAGGATTATGACCTCGAAATCCTTTATCATCCGGTAAGGCGAATGTCGTGGCCGACGCCTTGAGTCGGAAACCGATTGCGTTGCGAACGCTTGAGGTCCTTACGCCTCGGTCCCGAGCTTCGGCGGGCCTTGATCGGGTTAGATGTTGAGGTTTCTTTGCTGGATCTGCCGGGCAACTTTGTGCCTTAGAAATTTCGTCGTCTTTGATCGATGAAATTAAATCAAGCAATTAGAGGATCCGATGATTACTCAAATCCGAGAGAACGTTCTTAAAGGAAAGTCTCCGGGTTTGTGATTCACGAGGATGGCGTTTTGAGATTCAGTCGGCTTTGTGTGCCGAACGACTCGAGTTGAGGCAGTATTTTACGGGAGGCCCATGCTACACCTTATTCCGTTCATCCTGCGGTACGAGTAAGATGTACAAGGACCCGAGGAGGAACTTCGGTGGAATGATATGAAGGAGGAAGTCGCACGCTTGTGGCGAGATGTTTGACTTGCAAAGGTGTCAAAATCGAGCATCGGCCGACCGGGTTATTGCAGTCACTTCCGTCCGGAATGGAAATGGGAAGATATATCGATGGATTTCATTACGAGTTTGCCGAGATCGAGGTCGGGCATGAATATGGTATGGGTGATTGTTGATCGCGACCAAGTCGGCACATTTTCCAAGGCGTCAAGGACACTTGGGGCCCGGAGAAGTTAGCTCGTGTGTTTATTGCGCAGATCGTGAGACTTCACGGTACTCAAGTCTATTGTTTCGGATCGTGACGGCCGCTTTGTATCGCACTTCGCGGGCGGTGCATAAGGCGTTAGGTACCCGGTTGCGTTTGAGTACCTCTTTTCATCCCGATCGGATGGGCGGTCGGAGCACTATCCGGACATTCGAGGACATGTTGCGTGCTTGTGCCCTCGATTGGAGTAGTGACTTGGGAGGAGCATTTGCCATTGATCGAATTCACGTACAACAATAGTTGGCACGTCGATTCGGATGGCACCGTATGAGGCACTTTATGGCGGCGATGTCGATCGCCGATTTGTTGGAATGAGGCGTCCGATTTAGTCGACCGAGCCGGATGTCGTTTTAGAGACGAGGCGGAAGATAGAGTTAATTCGAGAACGGATGTTGGCGCCCAGTCGGCGAAGTCATATGCCGACGTCCGTCGTCGACCTTTGGAATTCGAGGTGGGAGACCACGCTTTGCTAAAGGTGTCGCCGACGAAGGGAGTTTTTCGTTTTGGGAAGAAAGGAAAGCTGAGCCCGAGATTTATTGGACCCTTTGAGATTCTCGAGCGAGTCGGTGAATTAGCGTACCGTTTGGCGTTACCTCCAGCCTTGAGTCATGTTCATAGCATTTTTCATGTTTCCCAGTTGAGGAAATATGTTCCGGATCCTAGTCACGTCATCGATTATGGCGACATTGATATTGCTGAAGATGTTACTTTCGAAGAGCGCCCTTTGAAGATTTTGGAACATCGTGAGAAACAATTGAGGCATAAGACCATACCTTTGGTCAAGGTGCAATGGTCGAGACACGGTGTCGAGGAGGCAACCTGGGAAACCGAGGATAGCATGCGTGCTAGGTACCCCGAGTTGTTTGTTTCTTAAGTTTCGGGACGAAACTTATTTTTAGAGGGGTAGAATGTAATATCCGGTATTTTCTTTCCCTTGTATTTTCATTTTTGGGTATATTTCTCGGTCATAGTGACCCACATGTATGTTTCAGGAGGTCCTTCCTGTCAATTGTTGAATTGTACTCTCGTTATTGTTCGTTGTTTCAACTTTCCTCGCATGAGTTCGACTTTGTTAGATCATCATTAATTTTTGGTGACTCCAAAAATTACAAATCTTTGCAATATTATAGATCATTGAGTTAGCTTTCCAATGGTTCAAACGGTGAGTCAATCGGAGTCCGGACGAGAGAGTTATGGTCGTTTCAGTTTTTGGCCGAGCACTCCCAGGAGCCTTTCGGCCGATAGGGGGGGCCGATAGACTCTACTGCCGGCACTCTGTATGGGTATCGGTTGGGCCTATCGGCCGATAGGCCGGCCGATATGTAAATTTCTTCACCTTCGAACTTCCAGTAGACTTTCGGCCGATAAGGGGGGTCGATAGACCCTACTGCCGGCATTCCGTATGGCTATCGGCTGGGCCTATCGGCCGATAGGCCGGCCGATAGGTTCTGCTGCGTTACCCTATAAATGTGTTGTCTTGAGCGAGCAGCTCATTTTTCTTCCACATTTTAAACAGAATCGCGAGAGAGAGACATAGAGGGAGAGAGAGTTCTTCATCCGGGGGTCGATTTTCATCATTTCTTTTCGGTTGTGAGGCTCGGATAATCAATCTGACGCGCGTTCTACGGATCTTAGTACTCGAATCTTCCAAGGTAATGCTCTAAAACCCTATTTCGATTAATTTGGGGGTTTTGGGTTTTTCTTCCGATTCGTTCCGTTTCGTTGGTGGATTCATGATGTATACGATTGATATTGTTAGTATCTTTAGTTTTCCTACTTATTCATGGATATTTTGTGGATTTTTATGGAATCGAGAGGGTTTGGTTGTGGTCCGCCCTCGTTGTTATTTTTGTATGAATATACATGAATCGTAGGCGGGTTTCCGGGTGTATTCCTTTTCCGTAATCGTCTAGAGTTGGTTGTGATTGTGTTGTTCGAATCGTTAGGTTCATCCGTCGGTTCCTCACGGCCGTGCTTGATTCTTCCGCTCCGCTCGCGTCACCGTCTATTAATCGAGGCAAGTATCCTTATGAACTTACAATCTTGGCATAGTAGTTTTGTATGAGAAATTGTGTGTGTGTATGCTCACTACGGGTTAGACTCGACGGGGTCTCGGTAGGGGTCCACGGAGGTGTGGATCGACGAGCTTTGCTTTTAACCACTACGGGTTAGATCCGACGGGGTCTCGGTAGGGGTCCACGGAGGTGTGGATCGACGGTTAATTGTGGTGCATTTTACAAATGTGATTTGATATTGGCATTTCCTAAATGAGTGCTTTCGAACGGTTTTCTTTATCGCATGCATTACTATATGTGTAAGATGTAAGTTGTTCATCTGGTTACTTGTACTAGCGTAATTGCTAACCCTCTGGGACCGTTTTGGGAAATTCGTTTTATGAATTTCAGTCGGGTTCATCGGGACGAGCGGTATTGGACCGATTACAGACGATGGCCATGCGTGATGATTGTGCATAAGAGATGTCTTAATGTCTTGTTGTCTTTTCATCTTTTATGGCTTTTGAACTAATAGCTGTACTCGAGTACTTAAGAGTTCTTGTTCGTCCAGATTGTATTGTTGTGTTTATGTTGTGTTGGATGATGATGTTCTATTGACCGGTTGAACCGGGTGGATTGTTCTGTTTTGCGTCTTTATGACGTGGTGTTATTTTATCGTTTCTGTGAGTCATTGTGTATGATGCTGTTCAGCCTGGTGGGTCCCATATAGGGATTCACGGCGCTGTAATATACCTCGGATATCCTGGGGGTGTTACAGGTTTCCTCAACCTAAGCTCTGATACCATAAATGTAACACCCCCAGATCAAACCGGGAATATTACACGCCGCAGACCCTCTCTGTGAGGATCCACCAGGCTAGACATCAAAACAACACATTACATTACATACCGACGAATCAAAATAACGGACCAATAGACCGATTTGGTCTTTTGTCACTGACTTACAAATCAAAATACATAAACTCATCCAGACTCATACCCACACAAGGGTAAAATACTTGCAACAACGAAAAATAAGACAGCGGAAAAGACAATACAATGGACTCACTAATCGAACCCAAACCGGCCTTCGTGTGATTAGTATCATTCGTCTTTCATCATCCCTCGTGCCGATCCTGTGTCTTGCTCCCGAAAACCCGCATGTACGGACACAATACGATATCCACCCCATTACTGGGGTTAGCAAAACTCCACTGTTTTGCTAGTGCAAGTATAAAGTGTAAATACGAGCCATACACAACACATTCCGAGAATATAACGAAAGACTTCGAGATATATTTAGTTAAAAATAGTTCAAGTCTTGAAAGCGAACGAAGCAAGTAAGCATTTTGAAAACATTTCCAAATCTCAGGAGTTTTGAAAACATCAAAAATTGAAAATGTTCTTAATTCCTCGAAGCCATTTAGGGTCACACCCCAAAGTTCATTTTTCAAAATACAAGTCCATTTAACAAAACACGGGGTCCACGACCCAACCTTTCCGGTCACAAAACACGGGGTCTACGACCCGATCATCCACTTCAATTCACTTACAAGGACACATTACACATAACACATTATTCCTATGCCATTCTAGCCAAGCACCAAGACTCGATATATAATGTCTCTCGACCCCAAGCACAAAGCATTGTGATACTCCTGACAATATCACAATTAACGAAAACATCAACGTCATCCTCAAGATGAAAACCACAATCGTAACCCGGCCGTACCCCTTAGTATCGACTCCCGGACATCCCGTCGGACACTCCGGTGGGAAACCACTTCCGCGGCCGTACTCTTAGTATCGACCCCGGACATCCCGTCGGACACTCCGGTGGAAGTTCATCCACACACGCACCCAAGTCCACTTCCGTGGCCGTACCCCTTAGTATCGACCCCGGACATCCGTCGGACACTCCGGTGGAAGGAACAACACACACACACGTTCCAAAATCACATTGCAAACCACAAGCCTCGAAGGTCAATCCACGATATATAGTCGAGGTACCTTACTAGAATGGCCAGTTCATCCAACATATACTCACGACCAAGTAATGATGCGATTCACAAGGAAGCACAAGATTTCAACAGCACCGAACGACACAACTAATATCACACAAACTCACATATTCATCCATAAACACGTGACTCCAAGAACATCATTTGACAAAAGAATTACACTTTACATTTACCAACGACATAATCATACGCAATGACATCACAAGAAAGTAAGGTGATTCTATACTCGACACTAGCTCACATATTCAACTAAGAACATTAATTCCCGACACACATGGGTCACTTTTACAAAAAGCATGATGGTAAATATTCCGATTCTTTTGAAAAATGGTTATTAATATTTATTTAGCACATATCGACGATTAACAACCATAATATCCACAAAACACGTAATGTATGGGCAAGATACTTGCCTCGATAATCGACACCGGACACTCATACGAACACGGCTCAGTCGGGACACCTCGAACACCTAAAATTCTCCGGCGAAGACAAAGAATACGCCCACGATCGAAAAGCTTGAAGAAAACGACGAACGGAAGGGTTCCGACTCGAGTTCTTCGCAAGAATTCGACCCTAACAACATATAATCAATAAATCATCGATCATACGAGGAAGAATAATCGTAGAACGCCCGAAAACCCCTCTATGACATTTTACCGGACACCTTCAAGGCGTCGATCAGGAACTCGACCAAAACAACAAATCGATACGATCCAACCATGGAATAACAAGGGAAAAGATGTAATACATCTTAATAATCATCAATCTATCATAATACCAAGTTAAATCGGATTAATCGGACGAAAACAACCAAAATACCCAAAATCCCCAAAATTAGATTTCTAGGAAATCGGCACGGTCAGTAGATCGGAGGATGTTATAGGAGGGATGATTGATGATATGAGCCTCAAATCTTCATGGATTAAATGTATAACAACATTGCTCCAAGATTCCCACGCCTCCATCCGCGGAAGAGAAGAGAAAGAGTGAGAGAATGGGTGAAAAAACGTCCGCAGCCTTAAATAGGCATGCCGGCCGGGTTACGTCGTAATCGCCAAGGGTTACGTCGTGGAAGTCATCGCCCCAAATCACGGCCAATACGTGCGTTACGGCCAGGCCTTACGTCGTAATCGCCCTTACGCATTTAACGGCCGAGCACTAACGCACGTTACTCGGCCAGATCGCCCGCCCGAGCATGCCGGCCATGACTCGGCCGACCAATTCCGACGGCCCGAACGACCCAAACCCGAACTCGAGTACGAATCAAGATACGGTTACGAGTACTCGCAAAGACGAATCCGAGCACTAAGAGAACACGATTCCGACCACCGAAGGCTCGGAATTCGACAACTAAGTAATTACCCAAAACTTTGGGAAATTACAAAAATGGCCCAAAACGTCCGAAAATCACGATACGCGATCGAAACACCAAACCAAGGCTCGCAACATGAATAATAACATTAAATGAACTTACGAGAATCTCGAAACAACAGTTTCGGACGAGATTCGCAAGAATCGCACTCAAGTGCGGAAAATTCGCTAAAAAGCTCAGAACTCAACAAAACGATACCGAAACGAACTCGGATGACAAAAAGTGCAGAATTAATCATTCTCGAAATGACGAAACGGTCATGAGCGAGTCGTCAAAATGGACTCCGGCCGAAAAAGAAATTTACCGAAAATCGAAAATTACGGATATTACAGATTTGGCGCCTCCAAGCGCACCTATCAACAGTCATGGACTCGGAACTGAACAATTTATTTTAAATTATCTATTTTCACTCGAGTTTAAGAAAATTTGAATTTCAATCAACTAATATTGCAGTTTATATAAGGCAAAATAGCTCTATTATGGACTGAAGTTTGACATTTTTATTACCTAAGGGATTAAATTTTAAAGTGTATCAAAGTAGGGACTCAAGTTTATTCCGTTATGCATGATAGGGACTCCGTTATTTTTAACCCGTTAAGTTTTAACGGATTGCTGACTTGGCTGTTAAGTGTCACGTGTCAGCATTTTATTGGTCGGTAATAATAAAATACTAATATAAATTTCCAGATTTTTGTATTAATAATAAAATAATAATAAAAATATAAAAATCTAAAAAAATTTAAAAAGATAAAAATCTGGATTTTTTTTAAAAATTGAAACTTTATTTTTTTAAATCTGGAATATTAATATTAAAAATCGAAAGTTTTTATTTAAAGTTCAAAATTAAAAATTAAAAATAAAATATTTGGATCTGGTCTTTAATTTATTTTTTTAGATTTTTAGATTTTTTTAAAATAATATTTATTTATTAATATTATGAAAAATTAGATCCAATTTTTTATTTATTTATGAAAAATAATATCCCGTTTTTTCTTTTAAAAAACAGTTTACAAATTAGATCAAAAAATTTATTTTTTTATTTTTTATTTTCACACTTTAAATAAAAACATCCGATTTTAAATACTAATATTCCAGATTTTCTTAAAAAAAATAAAGTTTCAATTTTTTTTTAAAATCCAGATTTTTTTTTATATTTTTCTATACTTTTATAGTACTTTTTATTATTATTTATTATTCTTACAAAAATCTAGAAATTTTTATTATTATTTTATACCTAATGATTTTAATTAGGCCAGCCCTAACGGGCTTCAGGCTAAACTGTTCGGGCCAAAAAAGCCCGAATTTAAATGGATTGACAATATTCGGACATAACCCTAGCCCTAACGAACTTCTCGGGCTATAGGTAAATTTTAAAATTGTATATTTATATCTAAAATATTAAATATAAACATATTCAACTTTCAAAACTAATGACTGAAATTAAAGTATACATTATGAAAATAGTTCCATTTAATTTTGCTATATTGCATTAACAAAATCATGAAATTTAAATATTCCAAACTAAGATCAATAATATAATAATAAAATTAAACATTATATATTCAAACAAAATAATAAAACAACTTATATTTTTAAAACAACAAAAAATTATAAAATTTGATATAGTACTTAAATTTAAAAATAAAACTAATGGTTATCAATATACACCCAATAAAAATGAGTAAAATTAATTTTATTTTATTATAAGAGGTAATATAAATGAATATAAAATATTAAAACTATAGCTGTATTCATAGTTAGTGGGCTAGCGGGATAATTCGGTTTACCTACGGGCTAGCCTTAACGGGTTAACGAGCCAACATAATTAGGATCTACCCTCTTTTTTTTCTGTTTAAACGACCCAACCCGCCGACCGAACAACCCTTTAACATCTTCATGTAAAATGATATTTACAGATGCACACTACCACGACAACCAAAATACATTGTCCTATATATTTCAGATTAGAGACAATCCGTGCCATAATGGCACGGTGGCGGTGTCATAATTGAATTAAAATATTGATTTACTTTTTAGAAAAAAATATATTGATTCCTTAAAATGTATCGGCGGCCGCCGGGTTTACCGGTAAAAAAAAGGAAAAAAAAAATGGACGACCGCCGAAAACATGCTGACAAGCCCAAGAAAAAGAAAAAAAAGGCCGACCACTAGAAACAAGCTGGCAGACTTGTCGTTAATAGAGAAAAATGGAATTGGCCTCCGACGACCGACATGTATCGGCGACAACCCTTTTAACATGTCTAGGTAAAATGATACTTTCAGGTGTATACTACCACGACAACCAAAACACATTGTCCTATATATTATAGATTAGAGATAATCTGTGCCATAATGACACAATGGCGGTGTCATAATTGAATTAAAATAATTAAATTACTAGATTATCTTGTATTGGTTCCTTAAAATGTATTGGCGGTCGTCGGGTCTGCCGTTAAAAAAATGGACAACTGCTGAAAACATGCCGACAGGCCCAAAAAAAAAAGAAAAAAAAGGGTCGGCCACCGGAAAGCACGCAGGCGGACTTGCCGTTAAGAGAGAAAAAGAACTGGCCTCTAGCGTTAAAAAAAAATGGCCGGCCACAAGCGGTTGTCCACCGACGGGACTGACGTTTTAGAAAAAAAAAAGAAATAGAAAAAAATTAAATTGACCGACCATCATAGATCCGTCGGTCACTAGCGATGGCCTGCCTAAAGCAGGTCAGTGGGGCTGGTGTATAAAGAAAACTGGTTGGCTGCCGGAGGTCCGCCAGTGACCGGGGCAAAATGGTTATTTCAAGTGCACACTACGACGACCAACAAACACACTTGTCATTTGTATTATAGACTGAATATAACCCATATCATAGTTGGATTGAAATAATTAAATTACCAGATTACATTGCTAGAAGAAAAATATGTTGGTTTCCAGAAATCTATCGGCGGCAGCCGGTCCTGCCGTTAAAAAAGGAAAAAAATATTGACAAGCATACCAACAGGAAAAAAAATAAAAAAAATGGCTGGTCGCCGGAAAGCAGTCTCGTGTGCCTGTCGTTAAGAAAAACAAAAAACTGGTTGGCCATCAGAGGTCTACCAGCTACCGGCGGTGGCCCACAGTCTGGCATCTTAAAAAAACAAACAAAAAAAATTTGGCCGGCCCTCGACGGTGACCCGCTAAAAAGCAGGCCAACAGGGATGGCGTAATAAAGAATTCCGGCTGCCAAAATATTGTCAGAACCGAACCGAAAATTTTAGTTCAGGTTGTGTTCAGTTTCCCATGAAAAATATATGGAATCGAACCCCCAAATACATAATTGAGGTCGGGTCCATTTGATTCTTGCCAAAAAATTCAAAACCAAAATACACAATTGAGGTCGGATTTGTTATCCCTCTCAATGCTCACTACCGAATCGCCTCATTTTCAGTGTTATATGATGAGATTCAATGAGGTTTTGGGTAGATTAGTGTAACACCCCCAAGACATTCAGGGCATATTACAGCGCCGTGGATCCCACACTGTGGAATTCACCAGGCTAACGTATCAACAAGACATTCGACGACGACATACAATTATCAATAAAACGACAATCCGAATAAAAGACCACAATCCGACAAA
This sequence comes from Orobanche coerulescens, assembly GCA_033398695.1. Classification (NCBI taxonomy): domain Eukaryota; kingdom Viridiplantae; phylum Streptophyta; class Magnoliopsida; order Lamiales; family Orobanchaceae; genus Orobanche; species Orobanche coerulescens. Next base: position 18,121,256 of record CM065801.1, read on the forward strand.
TAGAATTTGACATCAAATCCATTTCCCAAAACGAGAACACCACATTAACAAATTCAAACAAGAAGTACTCGAGTACTTAAACCAATTTTACAATACAGAAATCCCAAAACAAGATACCAATGATAATAAACGACAGACAGAACACCAATGATCAACTACTGGACAGTATCATGCTTGCCCATCATCCTCATACGGCTCGAGTGCTCGCTTGTCCCCACGATCGATACCTGAAATACAAAAAGTATTTCCCCCATTTAAGGGGTTAGCGACAACTGCTAGTGCAAGTACAATCCATTTGAACTACATTCTAATCAGATGAATATATGCGCCAAAAATCATTTTAGAAAACCTTTTATATTCCAGAATATTTACAATGTACAATCACAAAACATATTATCTCCAACAAATCACAATTCAAAGTTAACCGTTGGTACGAGACTCACGGCCACCGTACCCCGCAGAGCCCCGTCGGACATCCCTGGGTGGCTAACCACAGTCCGCGATACGCACACTCACGGCAATACGTATCCCTAGAGGCCCCGTCGGACCGTCCCTAGGTGAACATACACATTTCCATCCACAACGACCACGATAAAGCCATAATTCAAATACTAGAACATGTAAACAAATGTAAAGTACTTGCCTTTGTGACATCTTCGAAGAATCGGAAGTGAAAAACGACTACGGACGATCCGAATGGAAAACGATGGTTCCTAAACGAAGAATTAACATAACTCAGTCCCAACGGACATCAATAATCGAATGGAATGCACCCATAACCCCGATTACAATACACGACAATAGACGTTCAATCGATATGGGCGAGGGTTTACGCAAAATCTCCCCGTATTGATAATTCACGGATTAAAATCAAGGAAAATAGATTTGGAATCACCCAATAATCACAATCGGTAAGCAATATCATAACATAGTCGAACAATTCGGAACTAATCCCTAAAATCCCGAAAAACCCCCAAATTCGTCAATGTTAGGGTTCCTGAGGAAATACCTTGGATTCGACTAATGGAAGATGTGAATGTTGTAGATTAATCTCTCTTGGTACACAATAATCAATCTCTAGAGGAAATCCACGGATTGCTCTGGACAAATCGCTCCAAAGGCGCTCAAGAACACTCACGCCGCGAGAAGGGTTGAAGAAGAATGAAAAGAAACGACTGAGGTTAAGTCAGATTTAAAAACGCTGACAGCGCGTTACGTACGTTAACACAAGCTGTTAACGTACGTTATGATGGTTACGTACGTAACCCAATACTGGTTAACGTACGTAACCAAATGTCTGTACTGAATTGGGAAGGGTCATAACGTACGTTATGGATCATGCATAACGTACATTATGCACGTATCAGATCCTAGTTCTGAACACCAATTCTGCACAGTCGATTCAACGACGAACCACAACACGAGGATAGAATCAAAAGTGTAAATACGAGGTATTCATAACAACGAAGCTGAGTGTTCGACAGTAAATGCACTTCCAACTACCGAGGAATCCAAAATACGACAAGGAGATGAATTTTCCTAAACTTATAGGAAATTACAAAAATGGTCCAAGTGCCCGAAAATCACGAAACGACGTCGGATTTACAAACCGAAAGTCTCAACATGACAAACTCAACCATACGAACTTGTACAAACCAAGAAACAACGAAAACGAATGAGTTTTACGAGAATCGAACGTTCATACGGCAAAACATGCCATAAAATGAAATTACGTGAAAAAATCACCAAAACTCGTCCAAATGAAAAAACTCCAAGAATAAAGTAGATTCAAAATGTCGAAACGGTTACAAACGAGTCGATAAAAATACACATACACAAAAAATGGAAACTACTAAAAATGAAAAGTTACGGATATTACAATTAGTTTCTATTATTTTACGAAATGGGCAATTTATCTTATTTTTAAAAAATAGCGGATTATCCTTATGTATAAATTGAATAGACTAATTACTCTATTGTGTTTTTAAAAAGGTGCATCCCGCCCCCTATATTGTCTTATGCATAAGGGAGTAATCTACAATAGTTGGATAAAGTATAGGTTTAATGTGCAACTTCTTGACAAATATGAGTGTAGTGCGTCAATTTAACTTACACATTAGATAATCAGACTATTTTTTAGTAACGCAGATGGGGTAATCCATCATTTACCCAATTCAGTAAGTGGAAATATTTAAGTGTCAAATGTTTTAAGGTTTCACATTAACAATTGCCTCTTTTAGCCTTTTTACTAGATTTGCACTTTATTCAAGTATTATGCACGAATTCAATCCAAATTTATCATGAAATTATATATAATGATGTGCCATTTGACTATATCTGGCAAACGGGCTGGGCCAGCCCAAACGCACGCGCTAATTTGTGGCCAATGCAAAAGGCCAGCGATTTTTGCTTAAATATTGAGTACATTTCATGCCACTTTGGCTGCACCAATGGCCATGATTTTTTCGCTTCCAACTTAATTAACCAAAATATATTAAAAGTATCAATAATATGATAAATATATTTTCAACTATTTTAAAAGTTCAAACATCCATTTCAATACTATTAAAAAAGCTGTTAGATTCTTGCACTATAACCAAGTGCGGAAAGTAGCTCATCACTTGGTCCATTATCTGTATTCGATAGCAAAATATCAATACAAAAATCTAAACAAAATCAACTTTAAATTGAAATAAGTTACGGTGTAAGATTATACCCATTAACCTTAGCCTAATTAATTAATATTTATTAGTTATTAAATTTAATGGGCCTTTGGGCCTGTGGGGCCTTCTGGTGGCCAAAATCAATGGCGGAAAAGGCCCAAGTTTATGGCTTAAAAGTAAAGCCAAAGCCCATTTATTCACATGCATGGTGGGCGTCAGGCTGAAGCCACTTTGCTGTGTCCACATTTGACTTTGTGCACACAAATTAAGAAAAAAATTTTATGCCAACATTTATCCTTAAAAAAATGATATTTTGTAATTAATGAAGAGTGAAAAGATGAATTTTGAGGTAAATTAATTAGGGATAACAATGGAATAAAGTAGACCTGACAATTCGTTCGTGTCGTGTATTTTCGTGTCGTGTACTTTCGTATTTCGTGTACCAAAATTCTAAACACATACACGACACTAAATGAATTCGTGTCATGTCGTGTCGTGTACCGCGCAAATTCGTGTCGTTTCGTGTCGTGTTTTCGTGTCAGGCACATAATATAAAATAAATATTAAAATATTATAAAAAATAATAATATTTATGAAATTTATGAAAATTCACATTATATTTTCAAATTTTAAAGTTTAGTATAAACAGAATCCATAAAATATATTTTTTTATTAAATTAAAAATAAAATATTATATTATATTTATTTATTTATTTATTTATTTCGTGTACCTCGTGTCGTGTCGTGTACCCAAATGGTAAACACAAAACCGACACTAAATCTCGATCGTGTACTTTCGTGTTCGTGTATTTTCGTGTCGTGTACTCAAAATACAAACTCTAACACTAAATTTTTGTGTCGTTTTCGTGTCGTGTGGTAAATTGCCGGGTCTAGAATAAAGAGAAGAATAAAGTTAAAGTGACATCTATTTTGAAAAAGTTACAACAGTATAAAATGACATCTATTTAAAAGTAGAGGGAGTACTATTTTATGAGGTAACTTGATGCGATAAAAGGTTATTAAAGTTGAGTTTCTTGTTATAAGATAAAGTAGAACCCATTTAATCTCAGATTAAAATGAGATGAAATATAGAAAATAAATCGAAACCGAACCAAAATATATGGTCCAATTATAAATTTGGAGATTTTAAAACTAAAATCGAACGGAGACCAAATTTTTATGTATTTAAGTTGAGATCTTGGTACCCTAATTCTAATCATAAGACAAAAACACCCCTAATCTTAAGACTATACAAACTAAGATATTTATTTTCCCAACAAGGCAAATAATGCAGGGAGCATTTAATGTGGAGAATTAAATATTGTAGAACGTTGAACAAGAAAGTAGTTATAAATAGTGTGGAGCTAAATCATGCGAAGGAGACCTTATTTCTCCATTCATGAGAAAATGGGGGAATAATTCATCTTCTCCATATTATATATATACTATACATATATACATATATATATATATATATATACTTACGTACACATATGTATGTTCAATCAATCAAGATTCAATTTTATATTTATTTGTTTTGTATATATACGTTCACGGTTGTATTTCGGTGATCGGTTTTCTCTCTCCGTCTCTTAAGATTTGGCGGTAAGCCGATCTTTCTGCCTATTGCTCTGCCCCCCCTTTTTTTTAACTAAATTTTAATAATTTTGATTTTTCCTTTTTTCCTGAAAAATTGTGTTTTAGGAAGGGAATCTCCTGTCCTTGCATGTAATGCCTGTGGATTTGGAATTCTGAGAATTTCAAAACGCTGACGTTTCATTGGACTTCCAACAGGGGTTGGTGAATTCTTGAGATTTTTCAGAATCAATAATCGAGGTATTGCTCTGATCAATTTGTGGTTATGCTTCCGTCATTCCTTTTTTTTTTTTCTGTATATAGTTTCTCCATTTATTGTGAAATGTAGAGTAATGATGTCTCTGTAAGAAATCAGAATGAGAAGGTGTATTGTGTGTGTGTGTGTTTTTTTTCAATCGTATATGTCATTGAATCCGGGTGTTTCCGTGTTTGAGCAGCATTTCAGATTGGTTGATTTTTTTTGGTTTGTTAAAACTAATTTCAAGATTGGTGTCATATATGTTGGTATTGTAACTATTGTTACACAACATAATTCTATTCACATACAGATTCAATATGGATTCCCTGTATTGTCTCCAGGTTCTGTATTTGGGGGATGAGATGAATGGTGTCATATTACAATAATGAGAGAGATGGTTGGAAAGCCGTGTGTGAATCGCCTCTTAAGCTGAGGAAAATAAATCAATGGATTCAGCAAAGAGTTGGTTCCAGAAATTTCAACCAAGAGATCGCCTGAGGTCATCGACTAAAAACAAGGATTCAATGGGTAGTGGAAGAGAAGAACCGCAAGAAGAACTTTCAAATGAGGAAGCCTCAAACCTCACAAAACAGAGAGTTGCTGCTGCAAAGCAGTATATTGAAAATCATTACAAGGAGCAGATGAAAAATCTTCAAGAAAGGAGAGAGAGGTATGGTACATCATCTTAGTCCCATCCAGCCTAATGTTCTTAGTTCGGGCACAAATATTTCGGCAGCCTATTTGCAAAAACAGAGTTATATTGAATCATGATCCTCAAAAAGTTTTATAGTGGAAATGTTTTATAGTGTTCTATATTTGTCTTAGATGTTTTTTACTTCTTGCCAGGAGACTTAGAAGTTGACTCACGAGTAGACTTTTATCATTGCATTTCTGTGTGTTGACAGGCGAAATTTGCTTGAGAAGAAGCTAGCTGATGCTGATGTATCTGAGGAAGATCAAAATAACCTGTTAAAGTTTTTAGAAAAGAAGGAAACTGAATACATGCGCCTTCAGAGGCACAAAATGGGTGCTGATGATTTTGAGTTACTGACAATGATTGGAAAGGGTGCGTTTGGGGAGGTAAATATTACTAGAAATAATATGCCGATCTCAATTATTCATAACTTGCTTTGGCTGGTTTTATATGATTAAGCCTCCACCTGGCCGGCCAAGTGGGTATCAGTAACAGCATTAGCTAATGTTTGGTGCTAAGAGAGATTTGTAATAGACATATGTCCGGTACTTCTGCTATTCACCTTCCAGCATTTGTTCATGTCATGAAACAAGGGAAGAATATTTCTTTTATCAAATGAAGCAATTTGCTAATAATCTATAACTTTATATAATCAAGCATGTTGGTTTTTTTATCAGTATTCCAGATCAGTTGCATTTGCATGAGCCGCTTTGGCCCTTTTATTGACAAAATGTGAAATCTAAGCCATTTAATAAAGGGTTAACTAGAAAAAACACACTTGAGGTTCAATCTGATTACAAAAGTGCACCTACTGAGGGAGTAATTGCTAGGTAACTACAAACCTCAAGAGGGTGTTTGTGATACCTTAAAGGATATTTGTAGTTTTGAAACATCACTGGACTTTTCGTCTTAGGCTAATTGTAGTTTATCCTTTAACCAATATAAAGAACTTATGTAATTTCAAGTTGTTAGTACAGTATGAAAACACTTTAATCTTCCGAGTTTCGTACTTTTTTGTTAAATTTCGTATTTTTTTTGTTAAAATCCATTTTCATCAGAGCTCATGTTTCATCTAAAGATCAAAATTAGGGAAGATAGTGGCAAGATTAGTATGCCATATTATTGCAATTGTGGTATCGGAACAATTAAGTTTTAAGCCTAATAATTTGGAAAATCAAGATTTAAACTTAATACCTCAAGTTCAAATTCTTCAATCCAAATCTAAATGCAAGCTCTGGCAGTTCCTACTTTCTGGATTTGAGCATGTCATTTGTCAAGGCCCAAGGGCTTTGCTTGGTTCTTTTTTTTTTTTGGTTGGATTTCTTTAGTAGGAGATGGCAACTCGTCTGCTGGAAGTGGATTTTGAGCAAATGGGATAAAGGAAAAATAGAATTAGATCAACTTTGTATTACCTCAGGTGTGTGGTATCACCGCAGAAGGAAAATAGGAGTGGGATCATAATCATTAAATCAAGTCAAAATGTTTACTATTTTCTATATGAGGAATATTGGAATCGTTGTATGCATTAACCTTTTATTTATTTCAGATTTTTTTATCCTGCACTGGGACTACCAACACGTAAACAAACTGAGAGTTGATTGAGTAAATTTCAGTTCTATACATGGTTGTTTATATATGTGTATACATATATGATGGCTAAATGAAGAGCCATCCGTTTTTTTTATTATTATTATCCTTTTCCACAGTTGAGCTCATCACACGTTATCTCTGTTCCTATAATCTGTGGGTTTGAGAAAAGAGCGAAAAGGATGTGTAACTGAGGTTCTCTGTGTGGTTTGTGGTGTGGGTTATAGACAGAGGCATAGCCAGGAGGCTGGAGTAGCTCTAGCTGAATCGAAAAATAATTGTTCCTCTAGTCCAATTTTATTTTTTTAGCACCTAACATATCATCATCAACTGCACCTTAATCCCAACTACGTTGGGGTCGGTGGCATGAAAATTATATTGTCAATTAATTGTCGAAAATTAGATAACACTGCAATTCATGCAAAAGACAAAGTGACAAAGTTTTACGCCGGATGCCCTTCCTGTCGCAACCTTCATATGAAGGAGAAATGAGATGAAATTTCAAAACCATCAAAATCATAGGGTTTTCCAGTTACATCGAAAATATCATGAGATGGTGATGAGTCGAGATAATTGCTATAGTCATGTCACATTACGTGATTGATATTATAAATCATCACGTACATCATGGAACATCACATATAATTTTTATTTTTTCTGTATCTTTTTCCTTAGTATATTAGTACTCCCAAAGAAAATGGGGTGTGCAGGGGGCTAGGGGAGCATCCCCCTAGGGATGCCCCGGGTCATAGAGCTGTTCGGTCATGATGTTTGAGATTTGGGATAAAGGATGGGTTGTTCCTTCTAATTCAACCTAAATGCTTGCTCGACTGCATATTTACTACTTAATAAGATGAACCCTTTTTCGGGGGTTATTAGCGGAGCAAATGCATATTCCTTAATAAAGAGCATTAACATGGGATGTAGAAATGAAATATATGGAGCATATATATGACCTATGGAAGTGGACCTAGCTTGATGTTTCCCTACGAAATTCTTTAAAGCCTGTTATAATGGATTTGGTCAATTAGTTGTTCTGGGATATCTTTTATTATTATTATTAACAGGACTGGAGAAACAATTAAAAAAAAAACTCTAACGAATGGTTATTTGCTGAACAGGTTAGAGTCTGTAGAGAAAAGACGACAGGTTCTGTGTATGCAATGAAAAAACTTAAGAAATCAGAAATGCTTCGCCGAGGCCAGGTGCTTGATTAATGGTCTTTAGATGATTCTAATATGATTATCTTTTCACTACGTGATTGGATTTTTCTTCTCCCTTTTCTTGTTGTTGTTGTTGTTGTTAAAAGGTTGAACATGTGAAAGCTGAAAGGAATCTCCTTGCGGAGGTTGACAGTAATTGCATTGTCAAACTATACTGCTCTTTCCAAGATGATGAATTTTTGTATCTTGTCATGGAATATCTACCGGGTGGAGATGTGATGACGTTATTAATGAGAAAAGATACGTTGTCTGAAGACGAGGCCAGATTTTACATAGCTGAGACAGTTTTGGCTATTGAATCCATCCATAAACATAACTATATACACAGGTCTGTGTATCGCTGGTTTGAATGCATAGTTTCACTTCAACGTGCTGTCTTCATGCATTCCCATCAAGCATCTCCTTGTTCTGACTTTTCCTTTTCTTTTTACGTTTTATTTGCTACAGAGACATTAAACCTGATAACTTATTACTTGATAGACATGGTCATTTAAGATTATCAGATTTTGGCCTGTGCAAGCCTCTAGACTGTAGTACTATACAAGAAGACTTTTCAGTCGGAGACAGCTTAAATGGAAATTCGAGAAATGAGGAGGGCTCCGTTCCAAAACGTACACAACAAGAGCAATTGCAACACTGGCAGAAAAATAGGAGAACCCTCGTAAGTTTTGCCAAAAGACCATTGTGATTTGAACTGGTACTATATTAAGAAAGAAGTTACTGGTTTTTAACATGTGTCGGTTTGGATAGCTGTACTCTCTGAATCATTATTCATGTTGAACTGTAATAAGAATGGACTTTTCAATTTCGACAATATTGTTCTTCGACCTATAGAAAGTACTTTGGGAAAGTCTTTTTCTCTAATTCTTATTTCGCCTAAGGTGAGTGCAGGCTTATTCAACTGTTGGTACACCCGATTATATCGCTCCGGAAGTTCTGCTAAAAAAGGGTTATGGAATGGAATGTGATTGGTTAGTTCATAATTACTTATAGAAATTTCGAGTTGCACTTATTATATATGCATACAAGTATATGTCTCCTTGCAGAAATGATATAAATATAAAGTATTTCTCGGAAAATATGAATGTTTTTCTCAAAGAATCGTTTACATCATCATCAACTGCACCTTAATCTCAATCAATTGTCTAAAATTATTTAACACTATAATCATGAAAAAAACAAGGTGACAAAGTTTTACGTTGGATGCCCTTCTTGTCGCAACCTTCATATGAAGGATAAATGAGATGGAATTCCAAAATCGTCGACATCATATGTGTTACGATGGGACTTTGTGAAAGAATAAATTAAGAACAAGAACTATAATTCCAGAATAATATTCGACAAGATAACGTCTTGCCCCAAGCCGAAGCTCGAAATAATAATTCTCAATGAATAATCATCATAGGCCTAATAACATGAATATATAGACCCCTACGTCTCTTAATAAGGAAAGAGATCTAACATAATCAACTCCATAATATAATAATACTAAGAATCCTAGTATAACCATACTTCCATAATTTGAACAATAATAATAAAACAAAGCTGCTACACACACAAAAATGCACACCCCTGCTTTGTAGGGGTTGTACCCTGCGTAGTAGGGGTTGTACCCTGCTTTATAGGTAGTAGGGCTTATGTAGGGGTACAACCCCTACTACGCAGGGTACAACCCCTACAAAGCAGGGGTGTGCATTTGTGTGTGCATTTGTGTGTGTGTGTAGCATTATTCATAATAAAAAAGGGCAGCCCGGTGCACGAAGCGTCCCCGCAAGGCGAGGGTCAGGGGAAGGGTCCCACCGCAAGGGTGTATAGGGGGCAAGCCTTCCCTTGCCAATTAAATTTGCAAGAGGCCGCTCCTAGGACTCGAACCCGTGTACCACAGGTCACACGGCAACAGCTCTTACCGCTGCGCCAAGGCTCCCCTGCAATTTGAATAATAATAATATTAATAATTAATTACTCCTCCTACGCCTCGAATAGACATGTAGGGGAACCTGGTCTTCTACTGGGACACGGCTCGGATTGGTCGTGTCGCCCTGCTCTGCTCGTCCACCTTGCTCGGCTCGGCTCTGGCTCGGAATCGGCCGTGTCGCCCTGCTTTGCTTGGCCACCCTAATCGGCTCGGCCATGGCTCGGGTCGGCCGTGTCGCCTCGCTCTGCTCGGCCCCTCGGCTCGGTTATGGTCCGGTCCGGCCGAACCATTCTGCTTCATAACAATTTCCTCCCCCTTAAGAACTACCTTGTCTCCAAGGCGGAACTCCGGAAATTTCGACATTATTTCCGCCTCATCCACCCACGTCGCCTCATCACTTGACTGTCCCTTTCACTGAACCAAGTCCTGCCATACTTCTTCGCCCCCTTCTTTCCTCTGGCGCCACTGAAGTACCTCGGCGGGTTCAAAGATGTCGGAACTCGAAATTTCCAAACTCGGTGGAAGCTCGGACTCCACCGGATGATTACCCTTTACTCGCTTGAGCTGCGACATGTGAAGACCGGATGTACTCGACTCTTGTCCGGAAGGTGGAGCCGATATGCGGTTTTGCCAATTTGCTCCTGGACTCCAAACAGACAATTCTTGGCGCTTAGTTTATGGTGTAAAGATGCAGCTACCATTCACTGCCTGTGTGGCCTTACCTTTAAAAGCACCGCGTCTCCACACTCGAACTTGACCTCTCTACGCTTCTTGTTCGCAAAATGCGTCATTTTCTTTTGTGCCGAAAGGAGGTTGTATTTTAAACTGACGAAGCACTTCATCTCGCCCACCCAGGACCGCAGCCAAGGCCGCTACCTTACACTCACCGGGCAGGAACCGCTGGATGGTCGGCGGCAGCCTGCCATATACTACCTCGAATGGGGTCATTCGGGCACTTGACTGATAAGACGTGTTATACCAAAACTCGACCCATGCAAGCCATCGCATCCACTTCCGAGGTTGTTCCAACACAAAACAACACTAAAATGCGATTGAGTACCTGAGTTTGCCCGTCTGTCTCTGGATGATAGGCCGAGCTAAAAAACTCCTCAATAAACTTACGAACACGGGATTACAATCGCTTATGATGGACCGTGGCACTCCATGTAACCGAACGATCTCGCATACGAACGTATTGGCCACAGATCGAGCTGTGATTGGTGAGCCTACTGCCACAAAGTGCCCACACGTTGACAAACGATCCACAACTACTATGATATATGAATACCCCTGGGACTTTGGAAGACATGTGATAAAGTCTATTCAGCCGTCCTCCCACACCGCCTTTGGGATGGGCAGAGGTTGCAACAATTCGGCCGGCGAAGTAGCTTCATATTTCGACTTCTGAAAACTAGACAGTTAGCCACATATTTCCGTACCCTCCGTAACATTCCCCGCCAGTACACACTGGACAAGATACGCTGATAAGTGTGTAACGTCCCTGCGTGTCCTCCCATCGCCGTATCATGAAATTTATATAATAACTTAGGAATCCATCCTGATGACTCCAACAACACCCCTCGGCTCTTATAGAACAACTTCTGTTGCTCCCCCAAATAGCCCGGGCGACAACTCTCATCCTGCTCCAGATCCGCAATCAAGGACCGTATGGAGTCATCCCCCCTTACTCCTCTATCACTTCTGCCGCGGCCGGCCACACCGGACCGCTGACCGCCGTAAGGACTCCCTCGCCTTGTCGACGCGAGAGGGAGTCGGCTGCTGAATTCACGCGGCCCGGCTTATAGATAATGTCAAAGTCATATTCAAAGAGTTTGGCCACCCAGACCTATTGGGCCGGTGTCCCAATTTGCTGTGCCAACAAATGCTCCAAGCGTGATGATTGGTCCGTATTGTGAACCTTCGGCCCACAAGGTAAGGCCGCCAATGCTGCACGGCCAACACCAGCGTCATCAACTCCCGTTCATAAGCGGACTTCGCCAATGTCCGCTGTGCGAATGCCTTACTAAAATAGGCTACTGGCCGCTCCTCCTGCATCAACACCACCCCGATTCCCGCTCCCGAGGCGCCGCACTCCACGACAAAAGATCTATGGAAATCCGAAATCTGTAGAAACGGTGCCGCACTCAATGCTACCTTTAGGTCGGCGAACGCCTTATCTGCCTCTGCGGTCCTCACGAATTTCACCGGTGCTTCTTTCTTCAACAACTGCGTTAGGGTCAGGCTTACGAGCCATAATTCCGTACAAACCTCCGATAATATCTCGTCAAACCCCATGAACCCGCGGAACTCCTTCACTGATTGCGAAACTGGCCACTCGACCATCGCGCTAAACTTTCCCGGTTCCATGGATATCCCCTCCGCCAATATCATGTGAACAAGGTATTCCACTTTGCGTGCCCCAAACACGCACTTGTCGCAACCTTCATATGAAGGAGAAATAAGATGAAATTCCAAAATCGTCGACATCATATGCGTTACGACGGGATTTGTGAAAAAATAAATTAAGAACCAGAACGATAATTCAGAATAATATTCGACAAGATAACGTCTTGCCCAAAGCCGAAGCTCGAAATAATAATTCTCAATGAATAATCATCATAACCCTAATAACATGAATATATAGACCCCTGCGTCTCTTAATAAGGAAAGAGATCTAACATAATCATAACTCCAGAATATAATAATACTAAGAATCTTAGTATAACATACTTCCATAATTTGAAAAATAATACTAATTCTTACGCATCGAATAGACCCGCAGGGGAACCTGGTCTTCTGCTGGGACACGGCTCGGATCGGCCGTGTCGCCCTGCTCTGCTCGGCCACCCTGCTTGGCTCGGCCATGGCTCGGATCGGCGTGTCGCCCTGCTCTGCTCGGCCATGGCTCGGATCGGCGTGTCGTCCTGCTCTGCTCGGCCACCCTGCTCGCTCTGCTCGGCCCCTCTGCTCGGCTTGGTTATGGTCCGGTCCGACCGAACCGCTCTGCTTCATAACACTATTTTTTTCCAGTTACATGGAAAATATGATGAGACAGTGAGTGAGTCGAGATAATTGCTGTTGTCATGTCTCAAAGGATCATTTACGTTTGCATATAATATTATTTCCTTGCTCTGTCCTCTTTGAATATCCTTCTTTTATGCTCTTTGAATATCCTTCTTTTGTGATATATTTTTATTTATTTCCCTACCCCCATCCTAAAAAAACATGTTGATGTTGGATTAAAGTGGCTCGAAGTTGGTTTTTGTTTTCACCCATTATTAGAAAACTGAGTTTTTTCTTGTTGCGCAGGTGGTCCCTTGGTGCTATAATGTTCGAGATGCTTGTTGGTTATCCACCCTTCTACTCCGACGATCCTATGTCAACATGTAGGAAGGTAAGACAAGGACTCTTTTAATGTTAAATAAATACTTAGTTATAATATTGTCAAGGAGTTCGCCATCGACACAGTATGCGATGCTTGCTCTTTTTTATATGAGTGTCTCTACGGATTTTGTCATGCTTCTTTTGCTTTTAATTGCTTGAGGCTGCATGTGTAGTTATAGACTGGTAGAGAACACTAAAATACTGATAGTTGTTGAGTGCTTTCTCCGTCTGTTTTGTTGTATTAGTGTTGAGACAACAAATGTAAAGTCCATATATATATATATATATATATATATATATATATTATATGCATGTGTGTGTGTGTGTGTTTGAGTTTAATTTTGGATTTATTGCCTTCGCAAGCAGATAGTGAACTGGAGAACACATTTAAAATTCCCCGAGGAAGCAAAACTTTCTTTAGAAGCAAAAGACCTGATAAGCAAACTACTTTGTAGTGTCAACCAGAGGCTTGGTTCGAAAGGGGCGAATGAAATAAAGGTCTAGTACAGTGTGTTTTGAGAATGTATATTTCTTTTTTCACTTATTTGAGTTATTGAAAATTAGGTAAAATTATCTACTTGTTTAGGCCCATCCTTGGTTTAATGGGATTGACTGGGGCAACATATACCATATGGAAGCTGCATTCATTCCGGAAGTTAATGATGAGTTGGACACTCAAAATTTTGAGAAGTTTGAAGAGGTAATTTTTGTTTTTTTTTCGAAATTTTGTTGATGACTTGTATAAGACATGTTGTAGCTAAGGTAATGACAACTGTTTCGTGGGATGCAGTCTGAACACCACAGTCAAACTTCATCGAAATCTGGTCCGTGGAGAAAGGTACTCTTTCTGATTCAACTTTGTAAACAGACTTTGTAAAAAAGAAAAAATTCTTGGTCTGATGCTTACTGTCAAGTTTTTTTCTCGACTTCTAGATGCTTTCATCTAAAGACATCAACTTTGTCGGTTACACATACAAGAACTTTGAAATTGTGAACGACTACCAAGTTCCTGGAATGGGTCTCTCTCTCTCTCTTTCTCTCTAGATATTTTGCAATATCAGCAATTGTTAGCTTGTGTAGTAAAATTCTCATGGTGACTTTGTATCTTTTTTTTCACAGCTGAACTAAAGAAGAAAAATACCAAGTCAAAGCGGCCGACAATTAAAGCACTTTTTGGTAATGTGTATCTGCTGTATTTATTCCGTTGAATGCATCTTCAGTGTGTGGCGAAATGTGCGGTTAATTATTTTCTAGATTATAGAAAAACTGAAGGGATATCGATGAATTAATTGTGCAGCTCATGGCTCATCATTTGATGTCAATTATGAACCATGTGAGGCTTAGTACTCAATTGTTGGATGTCTAAATATAGACCATCCAATGGAGGTTCTTAAAAAACTCTCGTCGACATGTTTTAGACTTGATAAACTTGCTTGTTTACAATACTCCGTAGCAGCACACCATAATCCAAGCTTATCATCATCAACAACAACTGCACATTAAACGTAACTTTGTTGGGATCGGCGACCTGAAGATTGTATTTTCAATTAATTGTTGAAAATTAGTTAACACTATAAATTAAAGAAGCAGAAAGTTTTGCGCCAGATGCCCTTCATGTCGCAATCTTCATATGAAAGAGAAATGAAATGAAATTCTGAAACCGTCATAATCTTAGACTTTACATGGAAAATATCATGGCCAAATGAGTTGAGATGATTGCTAAAGGCATATCCTATTACATGATTAATATTGTAAAATCGACATGTATATTGTAGAACATGACTCTTGGAGCAAGCTTATAGTTCTCTTATTTTTACTCTTAGCTTTTTTGTGATCATAAGGTTGACTATCTTCTTATCTCTGTGTTATTTTCGAACAGAGGACGAGTCCGAAACATCTGAGACAGCGAGTCAATAAATCTCTCCGTATAAAAGGTGATCTTTTTTTTTTTCATTGGGTTGGTGCTTATTTTGTCTTCAATGAGTGCCGGAGTTTGCTACGAAACTCGGAGAATTTGGCTGGTTCGACAGTTGATTCTATAGAACCGCACCCAAATTTGCTTGATTTTTTTCCCTAACCATTACTTAGTGGTAAAGATTTACTATTTGTTAGGAACAACTTTTTTTTTTTTGGTTTAAAACCACAGAATATGGTGGGAACTTGTACCCATAGTTGCGTTGTTCTGGTTTGAAACTCTGTATATGTTCAACAATAGTAATCCACTTTCAGTTGCAAGCAGGTGTTCTGGTTGGTTGTCAAAGGGCCTATGATATTTATGTTAATGGGTGTGATCTAAGAGCCAAGCGGGCTTTAACTGAGCGAAGCCTGCACTTTTTGTATGTGGAGATTTTCAGGTCTCATGTTACTTGCTTGATTTCCTACCAGATAAGATCACAAAGTAATCCCACATCATGTAAATCGTCTCGAAAGATCACAAAGTACTTCCAACAAGCTCCAGTTGATCCTTTTCTCAAAGTCTAAGCCTCTTGAGGTGTGGATCGAATGCCGACTGATTCTAACCAAGGATGGACTGTGTCCAAAATACAGTTACAGACATTTGCAATGACTTGCAATTTGACGAAATACACATGTTTAAAAAAAAACACAAGTATAATAACTAATGCATTACAGACATGCGTTGCCTGCGCTCTGTTCTTTTGGGCTAAATTTCAATACATTTCAATTTAGTTCGTTTAGTTTAGTTTAGTTCAGTTCAGCAAAATTCAGTTCACCAGAGTTCAACTCAGTTTAATTCAGTTTCAGTTCGCTTTAAAATTATATTATTAATTACTACCATTATTAATAATAATATTATTTATATTATTAATAATATTATATTAAACAATTATTATTATAATAGTTTATTTATTAATATTATATCATTATTATTGTTGTTGTTTGGGTGTTGTAATATAAACAATAATTATATTCTTGTGTATAGTTTTTTCTAGTACGATTAGTTAATAGTTACTAGGAGTATTATTATTGATATTAATTAATATTATCATAATATTATATATAATTATTGTTATTAAAAGTAATCTTATTATTATTGGTTTTGTTGTTGTTGCAATATAAATAATAATTATTATTGTATATATCGTTATCTAATCTTATTATTATTATTATTATTATTATTATTATTATTTTATTATTATTATTATTATTATTTATTATTATTATTATTTTTATCAATATTATCAATAGTATTATATGTCATTTATAGTATTATTAATAATTTTATTACTATTATTATTATTGATACGAGTATTATCAGTAGTATTATATATAAGTTGTAGTATTATTAATAATTTATAATTGTTACTATTATTATTGTTTTCGCCGTTGTGATATAATTTATTTTATTCTTATTGTGTATATTATTATGTGATATTCATATTATTGTTATTATTAATTTCATTATTATTATTATTATTATTATTATTATTCTTTATACTAATATTATCAATGATATTATATATAATTTATTATTATTGTGATATTATTATTGTTTTTGTTGTTATATATATTGTTATGTAATGTTTCTATTTATTATTATTGTCATTATATTATTTTATTATTATTATTATTGTTATTATTATTCAGTAACTACAGTTCTGTTGAGTTCATTTCAGTGCAGTTCAGCATAATTTAGTTTATTTCAGTTTAGTTCAGCAAAAAGTTCTATTCAATTCAGTTCGTTCAGTTCAATAAAATTCAATCCAAAAGAACATAGCCTTGATTATTTTGCACAGTGGGCTAAGATATTCGGATAGATGCTCGGGTGTCATTGAAGCTTTTTCTGGAAGAGTTATTACAAGTTTGGTCGGCATGATGAACATTATAGACAGAGACGTGTGAAGATATGCCATCTTCCAAGGATGTGGTATGCTCCTTTTTTTTTTTTTTACTTCAGGAAATTGATGCCCTATAATTTTCGTATATTCTAAAGAGTTAGTTACCCGAGGCAGAAATCTACAATTATGGAAATTTGGTAGGTCCGTGAAGGCGTGCACTAACAACTTATCAATAAAAACACACACATGAGGGCCCAACGAAAGAGGACCATTGGAGGTGTCCAGCGAAGGGCCCCCACGCTCAAGTCAGTAAACAACACACGAGAAATAATTGAAAAAATAATAATTAAATGAATGTTGTAAATGCTGGATCGTGATATTCGCGTGTGTTTGGAACGTGTGGAAGATAGCATCGGACCACTGCGATTGTATGAGGTGTTCAGAGGTGGATGACGTCGGGAGGGTAGTCTCTGAGTAGTCTGAAGACTAGGGTTTTTTGTGATGAGTTCAGTGTCAGAACTCAGAAGGTGGACGTGGGATATTAGAGAGTTAGAATGAGAGAGTATAGATGTGCCTGAAAGTATGAGAGATTGAATGCGGTCGTATGACCTACCAGACATCTTATATTTATGGTAAACCTGTAGGGTTTTATCTATCCCCTGTTGACTCTCTGTCCTCTTATCCCGTTAATCATTGCTAACTTCGTGGGAGACGACCCCGTCGGACTTCTCTCCCATGCCTTATCGTGTTCAATTGTCATTTGACATGTTCCACGTAGATAACTAAGTTGATTGAGGCGTCTGGACCGGGTGTGGACTCAATGTTCCTATTGGTTTGTGATCATTCGTGTTTTTTCGTGGACTGGATCGTCTGATCTGTTGTGCCTATTGGACACCCCTTATCCCGGAAATGAGTCAATTCGGTCCAATATGCTTGAGCTTATTCACTTCTTACTGGGTCAATACGTCTAGTCAGTTAGCCCAAAGGCGAGCGACCGCAGTGAGGATTAGGTCTCTTTTTCTTTTCTCAAAACATTTTTATAGTTGTTTTTATTGTGTTATTTTTGTTAACTATTAAGACTTTTTGTGGATAGTTATATTTTTTTTTGTCATTTTATATTTAAAAGTTCCCTAATATACTTGATTTTATATATTGTTTTATTTTTTTTTGTTCACCTCACCTCTCTCAAACACAGACCTCGCTTCGCACCTTACACCTCAGACGATAGGAGCTCTTACGCCTTCGTCTTTAGCCTTTTAACAACTATGCTTGTAAAATGTGAAAATGCTGTTTGCTGCAACAAGTTTGGTATATACCGGGTCTCGTTTTTTGGTGGAGAGGTTTGTTCCTGTTTTAAATGCTCATCTAAGGAAATTGGTGAGTTAAAAAGTAATAAAAAAAGTTGATGTATTTTCACTTGTATTTACTATTAAATATAATCGACGAAAAAAACTGTATTCAGAGTTATAGTGGAGATTTTATTACCGTGATTATTTTGAGTTGTGGAATCCCAACTGTCGATTTTCCTGCACTAGCCCCACAAAATTGGCAGCAGAAAAGGAGTTTCTCTGACAATTTCAATGACCGGTTTCCGACAAACGACGAGTAGAAATTTAAGTTGCCATACCCCCACTTTGCCATCTCTTCAAGCGCTTAAGAACCACTTGATTAATTTTTTAGTCTTGGTCGTATTCCGTTGGTAACTAGATTCGGAAAAAAATGAGCCTTACGCTCTTTTTTCAAGTGTTAATTTTGAAATTCCTTGGAAATTGATGAATTTAGAAAAAGAATAGAAAATCCTGAATATTTGTTCCAGAAAATTGGTTATACGATGAAAATTTTCCTTCAAAAATCTTTATAGAAATTTGATTTCCTCCTATTTTCCATTCTTTTCCCACATTTTCCGACGAAACAAACAAGGCTTGATTGAAGGTGTGGTTCTATGATTTTTATCATAAAAGTAATGCCGGATATGAGACATCACACTAACACCGGTAGAATCATATCACAACTTGTCCATACGTGCTCGTCCCAAATGAGAGATGCCACATGTACAAAACACTCGTGTTGCAACAATGGATGTTAACCTCTCACAATTAATCGCGGGCCGCTACCCCTTTGTGAGAGTCTGTGGTCCATTGTTGTACGCCGAAGTTGAACAAAACGGAACTATTCGTCCCCCAAAAAAAGAACATGCCAATGAACAGCTGCTAGGCCCCAATAGCAGCCAATTATGTACACAAAGCACAAAAATGTTAGTAAATGCTAAATTGCTGTTCCGGCCGTCTCAATCAACACACGTACCATTTCATCTCGAAGCTCATGGGTTTCTGAGGGCGGCCAATCTCTTCTCTAGTTCATCAATTCCCGAACTGGAGCAAGACAATAAGAATTAGAAATACAACACGTGCGTATGCATTCAAGTAAAGAACAAGGCACGAGACAAATATACCCGCCAGCACTCTCGGCACCCTTCCCGGCAATTTTTCCTTTCGGAGCAGCTGACAGCTGTCGACAAGTTCGAAAAAAGAAAAAAGAACTTTGCATGTTAGTAGATGTGAGAAATTCTTAATCAATCACACTACAATGTTGGGTAAAAAAGCAACAAACCTGTGAGGCAACATCTACGCCGATCTCGTCCAGCACCTGCAAATATTTATTGTAAAGGAGTAAATGTTACTGCAGTAAAAGAACGTGACGTGTAATAGACTCGTAATTTAAAAAAAAAAAAAAAAAAAAAAAGAGACCTGATTTGTCAACTCTTCAGTTTCATCCTCGGCCTCATCATTATCCAAAGCATCATCGATGGCATCCGACATCATTTCAGTCTACACGAACAAATGGAAAGAAAATGTTTTTAACTTCACAAGAAAGATGTGTATGTATTTTAGTACGTCGCATGTAAACCAGACTTACAGTCATATCCATTTGCAATGATTGCTTCTGGAATTCCCGAATCACCTTTGCCTGCTTGACGGGGGCCATTTGCTGTAAATAAATGGATTTCACGACTATAAATGGGTAACCCATAAGACAATCAGCCATATTACAAAATAACAGTATCAAAATAACGATTTTCCAATTGTTTGTTGAACATCTTATTTTCAAGAAAAACAAAAGAAGAAATCTTCAGTGAACAGTGGAAAAATCGTATTTTAGATACTAAAAGTACAAATTACTAGTTAGCCCAAAAAAACCCATAAAAATACAGATGCCCCCTTGAATTTATTTCTATTTTCAAATTACACCCTCGATATGAGGGTATTTGTTAAAACAAATACAAACCTCAGGGGGGTGTTCGTAATACAGATGCCCCCTTGCATTTTTACTTTTATTGTATATTTTATCCTATTGTCTTTGCGTGTGGTGTATTTTTGATAGGGAGTTGTGCGCAGAGCCAACCTCTCTTTTGTTAGAGCAGCGTTCATCGGGAGTGAAGTAGCCAAATTCCGCTTAGGTAAGTCCCATGTGGATCAAGCCATGGGCTCAGGTATGGTCTCGAGCTTTTTCGAATCATATATTTTCCTTTGTATTTATCACACAAGATTCTGCTGTACACTAAGTTGGGGGTCTTCACGGAAACAGCCTCCCTACCGTAATAAGTAGGGGCATGGTCTGCGTACATCTTACCTTCCCCAGACCCTGCTCTGAGTGGGATATACTGGGTATGTTTGGTTTGGTTTTTGATTTTTTGTTAAAACAAATACAAACCTCAGGGGGGTGTTCGTAATACCTTACGATAATTTCGGAAGATAATTAGGATTTTTGTTTTGTTAATTAGGCAAAGCCTCAAGGTAGATTTCGTAATTATCCCCTGTTTCAGGTCTTTTGCTGTCGATATAGGAAAAAGAGCTCCCAAGAAAACAATTAAGCTGCACTAAGAAAATGTCAGAACCTTATTCATTGCCCCCATAGCTTTGCTAGCGCCTCTCATACCAACAGCTACAGAAGTATGGGCGGACATTGCCTGCACAAAGACATAACGAGTTTTATGTTAGCTACACGTCACATAATGTAATGAAATATAGGGGCACACAAACAATAAGCATCTCATTAAGTCCGATTAATCTAATTTATTACCTGCGTGTGAGTCGCTACACCTCTCATCTGAGCTCGACTACTTTGTAAGTTGGCTATTTGCTGCCGTAGCCTGATTAGCTGCCGTGCGAGAATTTTGGTTGCTGCCTGGAAAATGAAGAGTAGATTTTTAACAAAAGGACGTAATAGTCTGTTAAATAGTTATCGAGCCCTTTATGCAGGCCATGTGATTCTGATATTCTGCGTACCTCGTTCCCTGTTTTAGCTGTTCTCTTTATCTCGGCAACAAGTTTTTTTTCCTTCATAAAAAAATAAGAATCCTAATTTTTTTGAATATTAGAAATAACAAACACATAAACACACAAAAGTGCATCGAGGATCTTAGCATACCTCTAATTGCAATGTGTTGATTTCCTTTTCTATACCTAAAGACACAAACATCAACATCAACATCATCATCATGGGGGGTAATTACAAAACTAACCCTGAGGTTTAGATCTCGTTCTCTTGAACTTAAGAAGAAAATATTCAGTAAAAAATAAATTTTACTCAGTAAAAATTACATTTGATCAGTAAAAATCAGTTTTAATCAGTAAGGTTTAGTTCCAATCAGTAAATTTCAGTTCTAATCAATAACTTCATTCATTAAAATACAGTGTGAATCTTAAAAATCAGTTTCAATCAATAAAAATCAGTTTGATTCAGTAAAAATAATTTAACAAAAATCAGATGATGAGAATAGAGCCGAACTGTAACTAAAAAAAAATTATAAAATTAAAAATATCTCCTTTACATTTGTAGTTACCTTAGAAATAACAAATACCACATCTTCAGAGTGCACTTTTCTAGGACAAAAACAAATGTAACGATAATATATTTATTTAATCGGGCTCAAACCTCGTGGCGGTAGTTTTTATAACCAACACTCATAATATTAGTCCATTGAGGAAGATCATATTTTTTTTTTTTTTTTTTGAAAAACCAGCTGTATTAATCAATCGAAAGCAAATGCGAAATACAAGTAGGAGCAGTATCATCCCAACACAAAGTATCCAACTGAGAAATGTTTTAGTATTCGTCATATTAGCAAACTTTTGAAGATCATAAGTTAGTATTGCTCTTTCTAACATTTCCAGATACTAAAGCTCCATCAACATGTTTCAAGCATGGAACTTCATTACACTACTGGATAAAAGCAATTCAAAATACAAATAATTATTGTAATAACTTATAAGAATCTCGACCGTAAGAATCTTATAGCAAAAGTACAATTAACTGTAACACGAAGAAAAAATGGAAGTTAGAATTTTTGGAAAGCAACAACAAGAGGGTTCTCATAAAATTTGCTTTACAGTGTCTGAGACGAAAACATTGACCGACTTTTTTCCTCTGTCATATGATCAAACAACATAAATTTATGTTAAGGAGATGAAATGTTGAAGAATTAATCCCATAGCGGGAAAATATAAATTCTCGACTACTCCTCTCATTGCCAATTGGTTTTGAGATGAAATCCCATACTTTAACATAGTATCGGAACAGGCTCTCTACACGTGCGAGCCCAACGGCCCACGATGTTCTAGATCCGCACCCGAGTTAAAAAGTCCATACTGTAAGTCTTGATTCCGACGACTCGTGAGGGGCGTGTTGAAGCATTAATCCTGCTACTCCTCTCGTCTCATTGCCAATTGGTTTTGAGATGAAACCTCATACTTTAACATGAACTTCTTATATACATTCTATGTTTCTTCATCACATATGACAACAAAAGAAGTAGTGGAACAAATACCTCTAGTGGCGTTGGCCATTTCTCGCTTACTCTCTCGAACAGCCTCTGCAAAATCAAACAGTACAAATTTCAAAAAAAAAAAAAAAAAAAAAAGTTGGGGCAGTCAGGAAGTCAACCCACTGCCGATTATACATGAAATTTCACGAAGCGCAAAGTACGATTCAATTTATATAATAAATACTCTAGTCTGAATATTTCTGAAGGAAATTAGTGCGTAATTAATACAAAAATATTCCATATTTGAAATAAAAAAAAAGACATCAAACCTTTGGCCGTAGGCTTTTTGGAGAAGATGTTCATGTTTCCGATCAAACGTACGGCTGATTGTCGGGAATGGGAGAAATCCCTTTATTTAAACCTATCAAATATATAAATGTTTCTGTGTTGTTGCTGCTGTTGTTGTTGTGTGTAATAATATACGCGTGAGATTGTTACGTGTGTTCGTAGGAAGAAGTACCTCGGATTTGCAGAATTCTTTCCGTATCTTTTTCTTCCCCGAAAAATCTGCTTCTTTTTATGGGGGTAGGATTGTAAATGAATGAAGCGGTTGTTATAAGGTTTGTTTAAATAACTCAGAAGAAAGCGAAATCCTCGCTTGCGCCTCCACCCCTGGTCCGAAAGGGATTGGTGGAGAATTAAATTATGCGACTAACTACCACTAGATTTATGAATAAGTCTTTGCGCCACAGCGAGCCTATCCCCACATTGGAGGGATAAAACTCCCACACTGTCAGGACTCGAAGGTTTGTTTAAATAACTCAATTCGAGTTTAAGGGTAGACCCAACAATTTACCACACGATACGAAAATTTAGTGTTTGTTTTTGTATTCTGAGTACACGACACGAAAATACACGAACACGAAAGTACACGATCGAGATTTAGTGTCGGTTTTGTGTTTACTCTTTGGGTACACGGCACGACACGAGGTACACGAGATAAATAAATAAATATATATATATATATATCATATAACATAATTTAAAATTTTATATTTAATTTTATAAAAACATGCATTTTATGAACTCTGATTGTACTAAACTTTAAAATTCGAAAATATAATGTGAATTTTCATAAATTTCGTGCAAAAATTCGTGTTTTCGTTGCCAGTCATTTCGTTTCGTCTACTAAAATCTATAAAAATAATATTAAAATTGTTATTTTTATAATATTTTAATATTTATTTTATACTATGTGTCTGACACAAAACGACACGACACGACACGAATTCATTTTGTGTCGTATATGTTTTTGGATTTTTGGTACACGAAACACGAAAATACACAACACGAATGATTTGTTAGGTCTATTTAAGGGTAGTATATATATATATATATATATATATATATATATATATATATATATGATCAAATGAGAATGGTTTTATCCTGCGAATTACAAATATGCATGAGTTTTGTACTAATTATGCATAAATATATGCATTTCGTGCATCAAAATTGCAATGCATTAAAATATGCATTATATGCATCAAAATATCGATGCACTAAAATATTGCATTATATACATCAAATTTTTGTGAGAATAAATCTAGGCCATCCATTTATCAATATCAATGGATGAAATTCTTTCTCATTTCTTAACTTAAATTGTATTCTCACTCGAAACCCTATATATATATATATATATTTTGATGGCGAGGTTCCAAATTTACACCAGACTAGTCTTTGGGACAATAGTCCCGACCCACAGAACTGTTACCAGCTAAATCGCGAGATGTGTATTCCTCCTCGAGGTTCTTAAATATCTTCAACTACCGTGCATAAGATATCGTCCCAAGTGATTGCTCAGTACTGGACCTCCCTCAAATCCCACTGCATGGACCAACCGAGACCTGGCCTCCCACGCTGCCGCTTGAGACCCTTAATATTTAATTGTTCCATCAACGTAACCCGGTAAACTAGGTCTCTTCTGAGTCATAGATTAAAGAGTCATAAATCTTTGAAAATTCTTGTTCTCGTGGAACTTGAACCCGAATTTCCCACTTGAAATGAAAGTCTCGTGGCCATTGAACAAATTTGTTGTTAAGCTCGTGAAGAGACTCGTTAAAAGCTTGTATAATTTAAACTAGTAATTTAATATTATGTTTAACTTGTAAACATGTATATAATAATTATATGAACAATTAATTCGACTTAGTTATTTGTAAATTTCAGTAATATGTGTTTTAGATATATTCTATACTATTTCTACAATAAAACTGAAGAAATATTTACATTGTGAGTAATATTTCATGAGCTCATTTAGACTTAACACTGTTTGTTTACCTCTTAATGGTTGCTTTAAGAGGCAACCTCTGAATTATTAAGAGGTAATTCTTGTTTGGCAAAAAAAATGTCTGCCTCTTAATGGTTCCAAAACCCTCTGAATGGTTTTGTATCCTGACTCTCCCTTAACCATTAAGAGTCTCGATTTTATTTTGAACAATTAAAAAATAATTGTATTTTATTTTGCACTATATCATGAGAGCCTCTTAATCATTCAGACCACTTAATCATTATGCACCAAACCATTCAGCAACTGCCAAACAGCCCCTTAATTAAACTTGTCAAATGAGGAAATATTCATACTATGAGTAATATTTCATGAGCTCGTTTAGACATAATTAAGCTTGTGAGTCATCGATATAATTCGTGTAAATAATAAACGAATAATTGTATAGATTGACAGTACAAAACATGTTGGGGTATAAGGGTATTGTGGAGATCCGGATTTTTCAATGGATCGTGTAAACACTTTCCGAACTGATATTTCTACCCTATGCCCGGGTTACAAGAAATTCAGCCTAGGATAATCCAATGGAACACTTACGAATCCAGGCACAGAAACGTAAGCCAAATTGCTAGAGAAATTCTGTGTTTATCAGAAAGATAAAGAGCTCAGAAAAGGGTGTGTTTCAGACTCATGAGGAGAGCCCTATTTATAATGTCGGGTTAGGGTTACAAGTAGGTCGATTTTAGGGTTTTGATGACGGCGCCGTCATTAGTGGTCCGAAATTAGGGTTGACGGGTGGTTTAACGAAATTAATCAATTTTACCACAGTCTCCCTCTAAAATTCGGAAATATCACTAAATCCCCGCCTAAATTTCCGAAGACTTTTGCGCCGCCCCATGGACTTCAGCAGGCGCCGCCTAGACTCACAGTGGGCGCGCCCGACTCCCGACATTAGCTGCACCGCTTATAATTCGATCTTATACATGTGTGCACTCCGCACATACCCGATCATATATTAGAATACGAATCATAAACCCCTTAGCTCACATATTAGTTCCAATTACACAAAATGAATGGTGACACTAAAATCACCAACAAAACATATGATTGATGAATAGTGAAATTTGTAAGAATATGCAAGTTTTTGTAAGAATATGCAAGTTTTTCACGTGTAGACGGAACTTACTCCCTCCGTCCCAGTTGAGATCACATCTTTCTTTTGGGCACGGAATTTAAGGGGAGTTGAAAAATAATACTTCATCTGTTTATTATTATTGCAACATGTTGACTATTACACTATTCACATACTGTCTTTTGACCATTTTTTGTGATTCATACATATGAAAAAATATAGTCATGTGAGATCTTGTTAGATTCACCACGAAATATATTTTCAAAATATTAAATTTTCATAATTTGTAAAAATAAATAATTTAAGATATTAATATTCAAAGTTGTGCATTGACAAACGTGAAAGTACAGATGTTGCAATTATAGTAGAACAGAAGTAGTATAAAATGATGATAAGAATATGTATATTGTTTAAGTAACAAAGGTATACCAAAAAAGAAATGACTCATTTTAGTTGGGACGGCCCGAAAAGTAATACGACTCATTTTAGTTGGGACAACCCGAAAAAAAATACGACTCATCTTAGTTGGGACGAAGAGAGTATTATTTAAAAATTTTAATTGTTTTGTTAGGATTTCACTTTTAGTTGTCTTGATTTTTATGGTAGATTCTCGAGGCGATTCTTTTTTATAATTTAAAATTCTTTTAGAGTATATGACCAATCTATTAATTTCATGTGAGTTAAAAGACTATACTCAGTTTTTTAATTAAAAAGAAATATTTTTTCATTACCACATGAGGGTGCTCAACCTTATTTCAACTTTCAAGCCCCTTGTAAATAAGATAAAATAAAATTTAAAAGAAAAATCAAATATGCAAACGGAATATACAAACCTGTATAATGCACATGCACCTAACAACACGATCCAACACACACACACACACAGAGAGAGAGAGAGGGAGAGAGAGGGAGAGAGAGAGAGAGAGAGAGAGAGAGAGAGAGAGAGAGAGAGACTGACATGGGTGTCTGGATCTTGTGTGGAGAACGCTATTTGATTATAATACCGGGTTAAAAAGATCAGCAGAAAAAGATGCTCGCAAACCACATGAGGAGACGGGGGTCGGAGAATAATAATTTCAAACATGAAACAAGGCAAAATCGGAGTCCATTATTCTCCGTTGGTAATAAAATTCAAGAACAGGTAAATTCAAGGAAACAAAAAAAAAAAAAAAAAAAAGGTCACTCTGCAAGATAAATTGATACAGCTTCGGCTTTAATAAATCATGCTTTGTTCTCAGGCTGCAGTCTCTTTCTTAAGTTTCGCGAGCTCCTGTCGGACAACACCAGCCTTCTGCATAATCAACGAAAAAAGAAATGACACATCTACAGTGGTAAAATAAAACAGCAAAAACAAAAGTTTCCAGATGACTAAAAATACTGTCTAAAGAAATCATTGGTTACGGGTGGCGTTCACATCAGAACGCCCTATAGTAGTAGTAACATATAATGTCATTTGAAGATAATTTTGAAGGAGCCAGATGTATTAAGCCATACAAATGATGTGTCCAAAATCGATAGGACAATGTGGTCGGATCCATGATAACATGTGTGGGCTTTGCCAATCACATTAGGACACGGTCATTTACGGCTCCTTAACATTTCCGAAGGTAATGACCAAGGGCTTGTGAGTGGCGCCATTTTTACTCGGATCATTTCCTATTTAAGCAATTCTCTTTTTTCTTTTGGTAATTAAAACTATCAAGATTAGACCAGCATCACAAGGTTTTATTTTTAACAAAAAATATAGTAATAGATTTTATTCTTTCATTAGATTTTTCCCTTTTGGGAGGGATTCTCGAGGCAAATTGCACTATTACTTTTATGTGTAAAAAGATAAAAGTTATCACACACGGACCTTGATTTTAGCCAGCATCAGCTTAAACCTGTCAAAATCATTCAGGGAAGCTCTTCTCTTCTGAACAATAAGCTTCCTTCCCCATGAGCTCTTTTCCCATTTCCCCTTGACATCTGCCGAAAACGTCATTAAATTTTCAGTTATTTATCGCTACTGATGCAAACAAACTGGTGCCGGGGTTCCTTAGTTGAAATACATACCATCAGCCTCCATTGCTGCTATAAGAGTCTTCTTCTTTGGGACCCTTTTAATATCGATCTTAATATCCGTAAGAGAAAGTCTCTTAAAATTCATCTGGCTTCGCACCATGTCGGGGGCATCCACGAGAGCCTATCATGTGGCAAATTTAATTATCGCACAAAATCTTCGTAACAAAGAAAATGAATGAATAACCAAAATCATAACTCGTATAACTCATGAGCAATATATAAATAACAGGTACAGCAACATGTTCATCAGCCTAAACTACTAGAAAATAAAGCCTAGTCTTTTTCAATCATAGTGATGACACTGAAACGTGTGTGGGTTGGCTGGTGGGGGTTGGGAGGGGAGTATATCCAACGTCTGAGATAAGGAGGGCCAAACAAGGCCCCAACTAGGAGCGTAAATCAATTCAAATGAACCGAGCGTATATATGTTCAAATTTGTTTGAAATTTTATTGAGCTTTAAACGCTATGTTTGAGCTTGATTTTATTAATAATCAAACTAAGCTCAAACGAGCTTTACTCGAGCTGAACACGGATCAAGCTCTAGTAGTTTGATTTTTTCTATGAATTTTATAAGTTATATTCAAACCGAGCTGAATTCGAGCCGAGCTCATTATCTTATCAAACAAAAAATTGTGTTCATTCTTGGTTCGTTAATATAACGAATTTCAGCCCTGGGCCCAGCCCACTCGTCTCTGTTGAATCAGTGTAAAAGGAATTGGGAATTTATATGAAAGTTTAAATCAAGTTCACTCCAGCACAGTCCGAGCTCACTCCAATAAAAAAATGGTGGAGTTAAAATTAAAGTCATTAGTTTCGGAAGACATGAACAAGTGAAACCCAAATAAGAGAAAAATAGAAGTATCTCAGCTATCCAAATTTTTACACATCACCCTCTATAACTTTTATATTCAGCTGGAGGAATATAAACATTTAGAGGGTGAAGTAGCTACGAGATGGGGTGAATATCCAACTATACTCTGTCAAACTAACTTGTGATCAATTAGTGATATACATACAAGCCGAAATGCCTACTCACTTGCATGAAAATACAAAGACCATGGACTACTCCTCTCATTGCCAATTGGTTTTGAGATGGAACTCCAAAGACTTACATGGTATCGGAGAACCAGGTTCATACCCCGTGCTGACCACAACCCCTTGCCGCCGCCGCCCACCTCCGGCGACCGACGTCGTCGGAGGTGCCATCTTTTGCAGCCCCTACCCTTTTCTTTCCTTTTCTCTCAAATAAACCCTAGCCGCCAGAACATAATAGCCGTCGCCGGCGAGTGACCTCTGGCGAAGCTCTACCGCCATGTTCCCTGCTGGCGTTCTCTTCTTCTACATTTCTATTTTATGTTTTTGTTTTTGCACCAGATCGAGAGAGACAGAGAGAAGCACAGATCTACAACCTGCGGCCTTTTCTGTCCTACGACCGCCAGCAGCTCCGACGCGTCTTCGGCGATGCCTTCTCCGTCTATTTTCAAACTTGTCCGGCGATCTGATCCTCTATCTCCAGCGCACCTGCCACCGTCGGCGTCTCCTTTCAACTTGTCCGGCGACGAGACAACCATATTTGTGTTCGGCGCCACCACTGGTAACGGCCCTCAAGATCTGCTTCCGCTGTCTCAGCTCTATCTCTCCATCGATCTCTCTTCTTCTCCGGCATCAACGAGGTCCGACGACCACCAGCATATATTTTCTCTCCATCTCTGGTGACCACCACTCGATCTGTAACTTAGCCAGCCCCTCCGAGATAACTTTTGCTGCCTCTTCTTCTATGCCGCCAGCATCCTCCGCCGGAGATACCTTCTTCCAGTCCTCCGCAGCGTTGAGTCTCTGCTGCCCTTCTCCTTTGCTGCGTATCTCTCTTCATCACCGATGTCAGAGATCTCGCCGGTGTCCTTCCCAAAACTCCGGCGCCGACTTCGCCGGAACCCTAGCTGGCTTCGCCGGAAACCTACGCTGACACTGTCGGAGCTCCACTTCCTGCCGCCGCCTCCAGTTCAAGATCTCCAACTCTCGCCTCCCGCCGCTGCTGCCTCCGTTTCTTCTATCTCTTTCTTTTCATCTTTGTCAGTTTCATCGTCTAGTAGTTTCCCCCGATAAAACTGTGGGGGATGTTAGAGTATAGGCGGGTTTAGCACAATCAGTTTAGGGTTTACCTAAAGCCTATTATGTATCAGTATTTATATGTGTTTTATTTCCCATTATTAATCAAGCATTCAGTTATCTTACATGGTATCGGAGCTACAACATCGTGGGCCGTTGGGCTCGCATGTGTAGAGAGTCTGCTCCGATACCATGTTAAAGTTTGGAGTTTCATCTCAAAACCAATTGGCAATGAAATTTTACGTTGTTCACCAAGGCTATATCAGCCTTGCTTTGAACATTGTCATGTAATAGCAACAAGTCTGAAAGAGAATATTTAGTACGAGCCTCTGCTACGAACTCTTCCCCTAGGATCGACGATCCGGGTGTCGTGATTAGATAGTTATTGTGCAAACTATACAATTTCAATGTCAAATTGGTTTAACTGGATTTCCACCGGAATCTAGTGTGCCAATACTGCAAGTAAGGGGATCTGGGAAGATAGCGAAGGAGGAGATTGTGCATAGTGTTGAGGGTCTCGAGAGTGCATTGACTGTGATTGCGAGTGGATCGGAGCTAGCACTAGGCCGATTTAAACAACTTCTATGTTTGGGAGATATCAAGTCAAGGGATCATCTTTTAGATGCTTTACGACATTGTGTTGCGGTTACATCATTTCGATGGTACTGGTTTTTGTTTTTTTTCCAGATAGCATCTCTTGAAAGAGAATATTTAGTACGAGCCTCTGCTACGAACTCTTCCCCTAGGATCGACGATCCGGCTGTCGTGATGAGATAGATAGTTATTGTGCAAACTATACAATTTCACATCCAATCCTCAGCTCACTACGGGTACGGGTACTCGGCCAGAGTGTGTCAACAAAGATCTTCCGCTACACACAAGATAAAATCTCCCACAAGACTGTCATTATGGCGGTGCCAACAAGGGCAAGAGAGAGCTTAGCATCTAGAAGCTCATTCTCAACAGTTGGTGCCTCAGAAACAGCCGGGGGAAGGACAAGAGAGAGCTTAGCATCTAGAAGCTCATTCTCAGCACTTGGAGCCTCAGAAACGTCCGGGGGAAGAACAAGAGAGAGCTTAGCATCTAGAAACTCATTCTCAGCAGTTGGAGCCTCAGAAACGGCCGAGGGAAGGACAAGAGAGAGCTTAGCGTCTAGAAGCTCATTCTCAGCAATTGGATTTGCAATCAACGGCGTGAACGTGAGGGCAACTCTCACAGAGATGGATCCGGGGCGAGGCGACTATTAGGCTTTTGTCTTGGGCATATTTCTCGCTTAAAAGAACCCTACTGCACATAGTTATTTAGATCTCAAGTAAGAAGTATTGTCTCGCCGTGTTCAAACCATCCTCCACGACTATTGGGCTTTAGTCTTCCCCTTGTGTGGTCAAACCATCGGGCAAGTTGGGCTTATTTCTCGCTTCAAAAAAACCCTACGGCCCATAGTTATTTAAATCTTCAGTGACTAGTATTGTACTATTGTCCATCCTCCGCCACCTTCAAGAAGACGAATATCTGAGAACAAGAGAGTTGGAGAGGTATTTCTTGCCCTTGTAGGCACCACCATAATGACAGTCTCGTGGGAAGATTTTATCTTGTGTAGCGGATGGAAGATTTTTGTTGACACACCCGGCCGAGTACCCGTAGTGAGCCGAGGATTGGATGTGAAATTGTATAGTTTGCACAATAACTATCTCATCACGACAGTCGGATCGTCAATCCTAGGGGAAGAGTTCGTAGCAGAGGCTCGTACTAAGCATTCTCTTTCAGACTTGTTGCTACTACATGACAATGTTCAAAGCAAGACCGATATAGCCTTGGTGAACAACGTAGAATTTCATTGCCAATTGATTTTGAGATGGAACTACAGATTTTAACATGGTATCAGAACAGACTCTCTACACGTGCGAGCCCAACGTCCCATGACATTCTAGCTCCGCGCCACCCGAGTTAAAAATTCCAAGCTGTAAGCCTTAACTCCGGCTACGCGTGAGGGGGCGTGTTGAAGCATTAATCCCACATTGAGAAAATACAAGCCATGTCATCAATATATAAAGACCCTGGACTACTCCTCCCATTGCCAATTGGTTTTGAGATGGAACTCCAGACTTTAACAGTATCGGACATATATGGTAATAAAGGTCAATCTCTATCACCGGAAAAAAAAATCATACACAAAGAGTTGGCTCCCAGAGAACAGAACGGTGTTAGGGGGGGGGGGGGGGGGGGGGTCATAGCCCAAGCTAAAAAACACAATTAATCAACGAAAATATACACACAGATTCTTCCAAAAAGCACGATAGAACTGTCTAGATAAAGAAAGTAACTGGAAAAAATGAACAATATGAAAGGGTTTGTAGCCGAAGCTAAAAAACACAATTAATCAACGAAAATATACACACAGATTCTTCCAAAAAGCACGATAGAACTGTCTAGATAAAGAAAGTAACTGGAAAAAATGAACAATATGAAAGTAAAATGCATAACACAAATACAAACAACGGATATAAAGACATACCCGGTTCTGGTCGATGACGTCAACGATGACGACAAGTTTGCCATAGTCCTTTCCGTAATTGACAAGGGCGACCCGACCGATCTCCACGTACCTCTTGAACGGCTACAGAACCCAAAAAAAAAAGAAGAAGAAGAAGAAGAAGAAGAAGAAGAAGAAAGCAACTCAAAATTCATATATCCACCATCCAATATTCCCATTTCACCATTGAGTAAAGATAGAAACAAGAGGAGTATATTTTTCTAAGGGGCTCACCATATTCGGCGACGATCTGCAAATGCGTGTCTACGGTGAGGTGAGGTGAGAGCTAAGGTGAAACCGAAGGTTTTGTTAATGGGGAAATAGGGTTAGGGTTTTTCTCGTGCTGTGTTGGGCCGGGTGATATTTATTGTGCAGCCTTGTTGGTACACCGTGTGATTTTATTAATTGCCCAATAATTTACTTCGAATTGTCCTGTATTTTACTTCCAACGAGGCATTATCCGACCCGTGCGATACACAGTCTTTGGTTGAATATCTACGTGTTTTGTACGTAATGTTGGGGCAGACGGTTGAATGAGCAGATGGCAGAATTTAAATGCCTTTTAGAGAAGTTTATATGTTTTTTTTTATTGCTATTGTCCTTTTATTTTAGTCTATGTAATTAGTTATATGAAATGAGGCTTTACTAACTCGTATGTTGCTCCGGGGTTGTTTTTGGTTTATTCAACCTGTTCGATGCACCGATTGTATCTAAAATTTCATAGCTAAAATTTAACCATCTTGTAATTTATACTATCATTTAAAAGTTCATTTTAATCACCTTGTGTATTAGAAGGTGCATTTGCATTGTGATGTTTATCATAACTTTTGTATTTAAATTAGTTTATTTACATTAAAAGTTACAATTAAAATAGTCTCTTGATATGTAATCCTTTAACATGAATAAGTGACATAAATCACACTTCCACATTAAATTAAGGGGGATAAGTTTTATATAGTATAGATAAGATAAGAGATATATATATAATTTAATGTGAACTAATATTAAATGTAAAAATAACCATTAATATCATTAAGACTCCACAATAAATTTAAGGACTCAATCTTTATATATATAATATAAGATAAGATAAGATAAGATAAGATATATATATATATATATAATTTAATATGAACTAATATTAAATGTAAAAATATCCATTAATATCATTAAGACTCCACAATAAATTTAAGGACTCAATCTTTATATATATAATAATATAAGATTATTTGTTCAAAACAAAACAATGGATGAATTTATCAATCTGACACAGATTGGTTTTTGCGGATTTTGTTGTAGCATTTTTATTAGGCAATAAGTCGTAGGTAAATGTTTATTGCGTAAATATGATGTTATTTTTATTGAATTGCTCTATTTATAAATTTCATGCTAAATTGATAATTCTGTCACATACATATGATTTTTTGCTATCACACAATTTTATCTAAGTATTGTTGTCCAACTCAATTCGAAAGGAAAATATAAACTAATACAGTAGAGAAATTCTTATAAACTTTTCTTTCTTAACGTCAAAAGATCAGTGTGACAGTTCAAATAAAATCTCTCATTTTCAATATACATGAAATAATACGTGTAAACCCATTTTCTGCAATCTACTTCTAGTAGTATCACTTAATGTCATACCAACTACTAATATTATATGAACAATTGTCAAAAGTGTTTTGAAGGTGTTGTTATATATTGACACTGACTCCGTACCAATGCATGTGCACCTAAATCGACTCACAAACAAAATCAACAACGCAGAATTCAACCAAGCCCGTAATTCATATAGCCCAAACTTTTTATCAAATAGATATCTTATTTTCAGCATTTGGCCCAAGTAGATTTAGATTTCACTTATTATTGTAGCCATATATGCCCTTTAACCCTAAATTCCAACCCTAGTACACACATTCAGACGCCTCCTTTCATTTCATAAGCAGCCACAGGAAAAAAAAATCGACCCTTTCTTCTTTACCTACACAAACCCAATCTCACAAACACAAATCAAACTCTTTTATCCATCAATCACAATCACAAACCCTTTTTAACCATGAATCTCTTTAACCAACCATGAAAACCATTAACCCATCCTCTTTTAGTTATGACTCGAAGAACAAAAGTAATCTTGTTTATTCATCGTATGTCAAAGGTACGAAGGTTGATGGTCTTCAAGATCTCCGTAGTGAGGTCTCGGGTAGGTATCTCTTTGTGATTTTTTTGTTTTGTTTTTGGTCATGAACGAACCAAGAAAGAAAATAACACTATTGTTATCTTTCTTCTCTTTTTGTTCGGATATTTAATGAAGAGGCTTAGCTTCGAATAGATCTATGATGATTCTTGTTCAAACACTTATAATCTTTAAAGATTCGTGCATAAGTTTGAACATTTCTGAGATCTTGATTTTCTTTTTGGGATTTGCCTCCATTCAGTAACAATCCGAATCAGTACTGAATACTGATCACACATATGTGTGCAGCCGCACACACATCTCACCTCTTCACAAAATGACAGCCATCAACAATCGGCTTCGAGATCTATTAGAAGTCACGGGTAGGTATTTGTTGATTCGTTTTGTGCATCATTGAACAAACCAAAGATAGAATATAACATAGTTGTTAATATTCTTTCTTTATTTTCGGATATGAAAGAAAAGTTTAAAACTTTCGCAGATCTATGATGGATTTATAATGTTAGATCTATAAAGATCTAGTCTTGAAAGACCCAAATTTGAGATCTTTGTTCTATCATTTAATATTCGAGTCTTGTTGGGGTTGGATGTGAAGATGGAATTAGGTCAGGTTTTGGATTTGTGGTTATTGAAGCTTAAGTTGGCTGTGGTTGTAGTTTATCAGTTCTTGTGCTTCACTTGTTTCAATCACATGTATAAATCACAGAAACACAAAGGCAAAAATGATGGTGATGAAGATGGTTATAGTTTGGTTATTTATAATCTTCAAAACTCCAACTGAAAAGTCACATTTTAAACCATTAAGACTTAACATTTATTTCAAGCACAACAAACAATTCATATTCCTCTTCCATATTTCATCTTCTGGGCAATAATTGAGGCCTGAGTCTGTCACCCTTCATATTCTTACATTGAATTCGCCCATCATGAGTCTTACATATTCTCATATTGAATTCGTCCCACATCAGGTTGTACAGTACATTTTTTTGCACAATTACTCTTGCACAATTAATTTAGGTACTGAATCTTTAAGTATATTAGACTAGTACTAACCCGTGGCGTTGCCACGGCATGATTTTATTTAAATCAGTAATACGTGAAATAAAATATCATCCAAACAATAAATGATATTAAATAGAATCAAAGGTTCAATACATCGAAAAATATGAAAGAGAATACAAAGTCAACGTGTACAATCACCGTAGACATCTGAATAATGACCAACTGCAACACGATATCTGTATAAATCAGTAAGCAATAACAAAATCAAATAAATGTATATTGCTACTTTAGACATAAAGTGTATTAATATGATAAAATAATACTCAAAGCTTTGAAAACACCTCCTTGTATACAATGTTGGTGATCGTGTCGGTGGGATTGCCTTCCTCATCCAATGCTAAAACCTTGAGCCCCTTCCTGCTTGTTACTCTGGAAAATACAACATAGAGCTGGCCATGACTGAAAACAGACTTTGGGAGGTAGAGTCTAACATGAGATAAAGATTGTCCCTGACTCTTATTGATAGTCATTTCATAACAGACTGATATAGGAAATTGCCTTCGCTGAAATCTAATAGGAAACTTGGTAATATCAGAAGGTGAAAGTACCATCCTATGTATCATTAAATGGTAATTCGCCACTCAGATTGTTGGAAACTCTTCTCCTTTTTCCAGTAGAACTCGGTCCCTCGTTATACAATGGAGCGCGATTCCTTGATTGCAAAGACTTACGACGTCCCGTATCCATTAAATAACTACATAAAAATAAAAAAATTAATCATTAGAGTCTAGTAAGTACATAAATAAATCTACATGAGATGACATATTCATAAAAATGCACTAATCCGCAAATGTTCATTATCTGTCCGTACAAATTCGCATTAAATCATCTTATACACATTTTATACTTTTGGTATACAAATTTTATATTGTAAAATAAATTAATAATATCCAGGAAGAAGAAGAAGATATTGCGCATGATTAGTGGGTCCATAGCATTTACCTAAGTCAGGAGAAAAAAAATTAAACACGTAAAAGCAAACACAAAAAATAAGTTAAAATAGCAACTGAACATAATTAATTAGACGTGAAAGAGGACTTTAATATCAGATACTACAGACCCAAAATATGTGGTATAATACCACCGCCCCATTTTTTAATATCAGACAAACCTTCTCAAATCTCACCGACACAACATTAAATCCCACCCACCACCTCATTTTTCCACTTTATCCATTTCCTCCTGTGCTCCGAAAAACCCTACCTTTATAACATCTACCACCCACTCCTCGCTGCCACTTCCACACTCATCTCCTCACTTCTACTTTCTCTTGCAACCGCCCGAATTTCTCTCTGACATTATCCACATATGCGCTTCTCCCTTCCTCCTTACAACCCACAACGTTTTTATCCCCAAATCTTCCCACCCCCATCACGGTTGCTAGACACATGATCACTCGTTGCTAGACACCTTCATCACGGTTGCTTCTCCCTTATTCGAATTTTCATTTCAATTCGGTGATAAGGGTTTACTGTTGATGTTTTGATTTTTACGCGTCGTTCGTCAACGATGGCAAGATATGTCTTTTTCTTTCATCTTCTAACACTACGCCATAAATGGCCTTCAGCAACACCCCAAAAAGTGTGCTCAAAGGGGTAAAAAGTGTTGCTGAAAGCAAAAAAACATGTTATGGTAACACTTTTTCGAAATTTGGTGGTGTTACAAAAATGGCCGCTACCATAGGGCTCTATGCCAACACTTTTTAACTTTATGGTAACACAGGGAAAATGTGTTGCTACAGACCCCAATGCCTACACTTTTTACCTCTGTAGCAACACCAATAAAAGTGTTACTGTAGACCAATGGCAACACCAATATCTCTCTAGCAACACCCATAAACGTGTTACTGTAGACCAATGGCAACACCACTAATCCCTACTGTAACACCAACTGCTGAAACACATTTTTGTTTTGGTAACACCCTTTTCCATTATTGTAACATTTATTTTGTGAACACTTTTTTGTTCTAGTAATAGTTTAAACCATAATAAAACCACTCAAATAAACCATAATCAAATAACCTGTCAAAGTTTTACATAAGCAAGGCTTTTCAAGCCATCCAAATAAACCACGACATCATCATCATTCGACATAAATAAACCAGTCAAAAGCTAACTTACGGACAATAGAATAACTAACTAGTACCATCCAAAAGCTAACATCAGTACCACCGCATTAATACCAGCACAATCCGAAAACAATGCGAAAGATAACGTAAATACTAAGAAAGACTTAAATCGGGATTATGGCCAGCCAATTTTTTCATCATCTCTCGAACTTTTTGGTCAAGTTTCTCATCCATTTCTTGTTGAAGTTGAGCCCGAATCTTTGCAGTTAAGTCTGACATTCACTGATCTGGAACGGACGTTGCACATGATGTTGAAGAAAACTTTGACTTCGATTCCTTGTTCTGAATAAGCCTGTCAATTAGCCAAGATGGGGTTGTGTTCCTTGCCACCATGAACCAATTTATTAGCAGCCTCAACACCTTCCTTTTCTAGAGCTTTCTTAACTGATATGAAGTAGCCTATATCATCTACAGAGAGCAGATACAATGAAGAAGTTGCACCACTTATTTCAGTGTTAGCACCGTTCGAACTAGTCTGCAAACTACATTCTTGTGAAACTTTATAAAATTGCGAAGTAATATCAATCAGACAAAAAAATAAGGAAATATGCTAGCAAAAATATCAGCTGTAGCTCTTGTGAAACTTTATAAACAACTTCACAAGCATTAGAAACTAATATACTAGTGATATTTCAAATCTGATTAAGTACCCGAAACCAGCGATAGATCGACTCTCCCTCTTCACCACCCCAGTATTTCTTTTCAACATTTAGAGTGGCCAGCGGTCAGGCACAATTCCAGCATGTTTGACAGTACATTCAATATAGTTACAATGCTTACACAACTTCAATGTTCTCCTAACTCTTTATGCACTACATTCGACCGCAGCCCGTCAGCCGGCAAATATTTTGTAACACCCCAAAGATATTCGAGGTATATTACAGTGCCGTGGATCCCTACATGGGACCCACCGGGCTAGACACAACCTACCACAGTAAAAACACATATCATCCAGTTGAAAATCAATTAACACGCCCGGTACAACCGGCGGAATAATCAATAGTGGCAACCATAAATAACTTGACGAATACAAATCATAATCCGAAGAGAAAAACCTAAGTACTCGCGAGTACAATCTATAAGTTTCAAAAGTGGAAAACAACCATATCAAATGGAATAACGGAAATAAAAGGACTCAAATGCATATGTCAACGACCATGGCCAACATCCTCATACTGTCCCAGCGCTCGCTCGTCCGGATGATCATAACCTGAAATCCATAACAAGAATTTCCCCACAACGGGTCCCCAGAGGGGTTAGCAATTACGCTAGTACAAGTAATCAAGGCAAACCAATCGCTTACACATTTCATAGTACATGCATCAATGTCATTTCAAAAATCCAAAACCAGACATGTCTTTTCCGGAAACAAACAGTCACAAACAATTTGCCTAGGACCGGGACGAAGCCACGAATCCCACTCGAGGCCTCTAAGGACCCTCCCAAGCTGGCCACATTTATAAACCAAATCAAGCACACACGTCACCTAGGACCGGGACGAAGCCACTGTTAGGTTGGTACCGCCACTAGAAGGGGGGTTGAATAGTGCGGTTAAGAGTATTGTACTCTTTTCGTGGGGAAGCAAAAATATCGGAGTAATAAAAGTGCGGAAAAGAAAGAACACAAGGAATTGTTCGAGAGGTTCGGCTATTAACGAAGCCTACGTCCCCTACCTAGTTTTATCGACTAGGACTTTTCTTAGAACTTGGAATTTGCACTTTCTAGTTTAGTGCCAACTTCTTACAACTTCTTGATTTCCGGGCTCAAGAACAACCTCACAAAAACACTCTTGTTTTTCTAGGTACAAGATAACCAATACACAAAATAAGTGCGAGTAGAAACTCGGCTTTCACGATATATCGCTCTTAGATACAAGAATGAAGATTGGAAATTATAGAACAAATCTTCTCGTATCACAATCTAGAATAAGAATATCTTTCAAAATATTTGCTTGATATTGCTTGAGTATGCTAGTAGGCTCAGAATTCTTGTGTGTCTTCAATCTCCATGAAGGTGGCTATTTATAGCCTTCTTGAGCTCAATTTCCCGTTGGAACAGTTTAACTGGTTACGTACGTTATATGCTGTTGATTACGTACGTTACCTACGTTACGTACGTTATATGATCCGAATAACGGCCGTAATGAAGGTGCCAAACCGGCCCATGAAACATGATGAAATGCGTTATGAACCTCACGGTTACGTCGTAATATCCTCGTCAAAGATCCGTTGATTGAGACGACTTTTGCAACGGCTAGTGGCTTTTCCAACGGTCGAATAATTCAAGCCTTACGACGTTATATATCTCCGGTTACGTCGTTACGCATGCAAAAGCTTACGAAAATAGTGAATGTTACGTACGTTATAAAAGATACGTTACGTACGTTAACTGTACTAAAAATCTTGCAGACAATTGTGAATGTTACGTACGTTAAAGAGATGTGTGTTACGTACGTTAACTGAATAGAAAATATGTTTTAAGTAAATTTTGGTTTTAATAGCACATCATCAAAACGATCTAAAAAATATTGTTCCAACAATCTCCCCCTTTTTGATGATGACAAAATTTACGTATGTGAGTTTTTGAAAACATGATTTTAATAAAAATTAAAATCCCCCGTGAACACGAGCACTGCAAAAATTAATATGCTCCCCCTGAAAACGCGCACGGGTTATTTCAAAAGTTGATTTCAAAAACGAAGACATATTATTCTCCCCCTTTTTGTCATTAACAAAAAGTTGAGAAAACCTGCAAGAGACATTAATGATACGCATAATAATCAACATAAACCAAGTCAATGATTAAACGAAATGATAACCAAAATGATGCATAAAAAGATAGTCATTACAGTCAAAACATAAACATGAAATGTTTGGTCTTTTAATAAAACAGGAAACATCATCATCAGAAAGGATAGCCCGACTAGTCAAGGTCCGCATCCGGCGGTGTCGGCGGTATCCCAAAATGTGTGCAAATGTTCTTCACCATGATATTGATGTCGCTCATGTCCTTTTCAAGCCTATCCATTCGAGAAGCCATCTGGGAAGAAGAGGATTTCGGACGAGGACGGGAGGAACCAAGCTGAGACGACGGACGAGGTCTAGTATGTTCGATCCCCCTCGATGTGATCCTCTCCTCCGGTCTCGGAAGAGTGCCCCCATCTATGAGCCGATCATCATCCTTGATATACGCAAAGTATATCCATCCACGATTTCTCGTGCGAAGATACCTCATTGTCCGTAACATCCCCTCGGTGACGAGGCTCCCCCTAGGAATCGGAACCCCGTGGACCCCAGACAGATCAACTCCAGCTTTTTCAAAAATTTCAGTTAAGATAAAACCAAAAGGCATTCCTGATTTTCTCTGTCGATCAACTTTCGCGTAGCTCTTTTTGTGGAAAATTTGACCCTTTTCC
The DNA here is from genome assembly GCA_033398695.1 of Orobanche coerulescens. NCBI lineage: Eukaryota > Viridiplantae > Streptophyta > Magnoliopsida > Lamiales > Orobanchaceae > Orobanche > Orobanche coerulescens. Next base: position 18,163,048 of record CM065801.1, read on the forward strand.
ACGAACCATTTTAGCACAATAGACGCGAAGTTGACTTGGTGATCCTTCCACACATGATAAATAATCTCCATATCGATATTCACAAGTCGAAGCTGAGCATTTACTTTAGGCATAAGACAACGAGTGATAGCATCATGAAGCAAACGAATATTTATCCCAAAGTCATTGTTTTCAAACCGCCCGGAATGAACATTTATAACGGCTTTGTCCGACAAAAAATCACGGACTTTGGACTCGTGAACACCATAGCTTTCATCATCGGACCAGTCGTTAATGACTTCGTCCGGAGGAGCAAACTCTCCCTTGCATCGAAAACCCTCATTAGGGAGACAAAAAATCTCCGAAAGCTTCGCCTCATCAAAGGATATTGATTTACCACGCACAAGGGAATTAACAACAGCAAGTCCGTCGGCATCATAAGTGACAAAAAAATTCGCATAAAACTCTTTTACACATTCCTCATAAATTGGTCGAGCAAGACTAACGAATCGATTGATCCCAAGCATATCGAAGAATTCTTCGATAGCAACTCCAGGTCTTTTCTTAGATTCTTTATCAATGTGGTGACTCGGAGTTACCTCTTCGTCAATAAGGATTTCGTTGAAAACTTTCATGGCTTGAGCATTCCGAAATGATAGATCGCCGGAAGCCGTGGAGGATGTTTGGGAGGTTTCTCCTCTTCTCTTTTTTCCGGTTCTGGTTGCCATGAGGATTGAATCGGTCGAAAAGTGAAGATTTTGATGGATAATCTTGAAGTTTTGATAGATTTTCCGGAACAGTTCGTCGCTGCGCTAGGGATTTGTAGGAAATGAAAAGGGAACTGATGATGTGGGTTTATATATGTTAGGGTCAACGATCGCTTACGTACGTTATATTCCTTATGTAACGTACGTAACGTAAAAACCTAAACTTTCTGGAGTGAAACCTGCGTTTCGTTACGTACGTAACGAACCAACCTCTAACGTATGTAAGGTCCTATTACGTACGTAATAGACCGCGTATACCGTACATAAGCTAGACCAAATGAATAGTCTTTTCCTTTCGATGATGTCCCAATTTAAATGACCATTTAATGTGACTATGATGAGTATGCAATATTTAAAAATGATCAGCATGTCCCATTCCTAAATTTATGCGAATAAAGTTGAAAGCTTCTTCGGGTAATGGTTTTGTAAAAATATCCGCCAATTGTTCATTAGTACCAACAAATTGGAGACGAACATTCCCGTTTTGGACATGGTCACGAATAAAATGGTGACGAATTTCGATGTGTTTTGTCCTGCTATGCAAAATGGGGTTTTTACTTAAATTAATGGCACTTGTATTGTCACAAAAAATAGGAGTATTTTTAAGTTCGATGCCATAATTAAGTAATTGATTTTTGATCCAAAGAACTTGTGCACATGCACTTCCCGCAGCCACATATTCGCTTTCACTGTGGAAGTAGCGACACTAGTCCTGCTTACTTCCCCATGAAATTAAACATGAACTCATAAAATGACAAGTTCGGTGGTGCTTTTTCTATCAATTTTACAACCACCGAAATCGGCATCACTATATGCAAAAAGTTGAAAATCAATGCCGGAAGGATACCATAGCCTAAACCAAAGAAGATATTTTAAATATCGAAAAATCCGTTTACATGCAATGAGATGAGATTCTTTAGGGTTAGCTTGAAAACGAGCACATAGATAGGTAGCAAACATTATATCGTGTCTAGATGCGCTTAAGTAAAGTAAGGATCCGATCATACCTCGATCGCTTTTGGTCAATGATTTACCTTTTTCATCTTTATCGAGTTTAAGAGTGGAAGACATAGGAGTGGATATTTCTTTGCAATCTTCCATCTTAAATTTCTTTAGAAGCTCATTGACGTACTTGGATTGGTGAATGAATATTCCGTCATTGAGTTGCTTAATTTGGAGTCCGAGAAAGTTTTTCAACTCTCCCATCATACTCATTTCGAACTCTCCTTCATAAGATTTGAAAATTCTTCGACAGAGTTTCGTTAGTTGCACCAAAAACAATATCGTCCACATAGATTTGACAAATTAACATATCATCATTTAAGACCTTAATGAATAGAGTATTATCAACATTACCTCTTTTATAACCATTTGAGATAAGAAAAGAGCTTAGACGATCATACCATGCTCTCGGAGCTTGCTTTAATCCATAGAGAGCTTTATGGAGCTTGTACACATTATCCAGATGATCATATTATTCAAAACACTTTAGTTGCTTGACATAAACTTCCTCCTGGATGATTGAATTTAGGAACTCACTTTTACATCCATTTGATGGAGTTTGATCTTCTTGTATGCGGCAAAGGCACAGAGAAGACGAATAGCTTCAAGACGAGCAACAGAGCGAACGTCTCTTCATAGTCCAAGCCTTCTTCTTGATTATAACCTTGGGCGACCAACCTCGATTTATTTTTAATAGGAGACCATCATCATCGGTTTTGATTTTATGAACCCATTTGGTACCAATGATTGATTTGTTCACTGGTTTTAACTAATTCCCAAACTTTATTTCTTTCAATTAGTTTAGCTCTTCTTGCATAGCAATAGCCCAATTCTCATCATTTATGGCCTCATCGATATTCTTTGGTTCTCGTAAGAGAAATAAATGCAATATTGTTAATACAATCATTTATATTTCTCCTAGTTCGTACTCCTTCATCGATTTTTCCGAGAATTTGTTCCATCGGATGGTCTTTCACATTTGCCCAATCTTCAGGAAGGTTGTAAGTATTTTCCTCCCGTTTGTCCGAGCTTACGTCGAGCTTCTCCAACTCCTTTGATACTTCGGATACTTCTTTAGCTGGAACCATACCTGCATCATCATCAAAAACAACCTTTCTCGGGGGTAAAACTGTATCATCGAATTTTACATGAATGGACTCTTCTACCGAGCCTCTTCTACAATTAAATACACGATAAGCTTTACTATTAGTAGAATAACCAAGAAATATTCCAATATCTGATTTAGAATCGAATTTACCCAAATTGTCTTTTCCATTATTATGAATGAACACTTTACAACCAAATGGATGAAAATAAGATAAATTCGGCTTTTTACCTTTAAAAATCTCATAAGGAGTCATCATTTTGTTCCTCCTGAGATGGACACGATTTATAACATAACAAGCAGTGTTAACAGCTTCGGCCCAAAAGTATTTAGGAAGACCATACTTGTTGAGCATTGTTCGGCTCATTTCTTCTAGAGAGCGATTCTTCCTCTCGAGAACTCCATTTTGTTGAGGTGTCCGAGGTGCCGAAAAGTTGTGCCCAATACCATATTTATCGCACCAATCTTCAAAGAGATTAGAATCAAATTCTCCACCATGATCGGTTCGAATGGCGATAACTGGTAATCCTTTTTCCTTCTGGGTAACCTTACACCACTTAACAAACTCGTTAAAAGCATCATCTTTATTGGCTAAGAATTTTACCCAAGTAAATCTAGAAAAATCATCGACAATAACTAAGGTATAAAGTTTACCTGTTAGACTGGCATGTCGAGACGGACCAATTAAATCCATATGAATTAATTCAAGAATGCGACTGTGGAAATTTCCATTTTGGTTTAAACGAGCCTCTTGCATGTTTACCTTTAATACAGCCTCACAAATGTGGTCTTTTCTAAAATTCAATTTTGGTAGACCACGAACAATATCATTTTTGGCCGCTTTGAAAGAAGTGGTAAAGAGGCATGTCCCAATTTTCGGTGCCAAACGACGGCATTTTCATCGCATTTAAAGTAGACATTTTTCGTTAAAAGAAGATTCATCTTGGAGATCAACAATGTAAATATTTCCATAGCGCAATCCAATAAAAACGATTTGGTCTTTTCTCATTGCCGTGCAATGCGTAATTTCAAAAATTAATTTAAGACCGGTGTCACATAGTTGAGAAACACTTAGGAGATTATGGCAAAGTCCATCAACAAATAGAACATTTTCAATAGTGGGTAAAGGTTTCTTACCAATTTTACCTGTCCCTTTTATTTGGCCCTTTTTATTATCGCCAAAGGTAACACAACCACGATCTTCCCTTTTCAGGTCCGTGAAGAGATGTTCATTTCCACTCATGTGATTTGAACATCCACTATCAACATACCATTTATTTGATAATGTTGTCTTCCTTGCTTGTACCTACAAAAACCATTTTCTTCCGTTTTATAGGTACCCAGGCTAATTTGGGTCCTGAGGAGTTAGATACAAAAACTTGGTTTTTAATAACGGTCCCTTTTGGTACCCAAATTTGCTTAACCCTTATAGTACGTCTAGAGTTTCGACAGTAGGTTTCGGTATGTCCAGGTTTTAAACATTTTGGACATGATGGGATACCTGTTTTTAAAGTGTCCGAATCTTTTGTGGTAATTTCTAAGGACTTTTTCTTTGGAAATGAATTATATCCAAGTCCTTGTTTTGAAAGAGAAAATTTTTGACCAAATAATAATTGCTCGAATTTGTCATTACCACATGAAAATTTTCTGACATAAAGTTTAAATTCTTTCTGAGTTTTATGCGATTCATCTTTCAGAATTTTCTCAGTTTCCAAGCAATTTGTATGATCAATAGAAACTTCCTTGTTTTTCAATAATTTAGCATTTTCAATTTCAAGGAGTTTTATTTTCTTTTTCAAATCTTTATTGCTATTGCAAGCCTTTTCGTATTCATTATTTAGAGATTCAAAAGCATCAAGTAGTTCTTCATGAGAATCACTAACCTCGACTTCTTCGTCACTATCTTCGGATGCGCGTGCCATTAGAGCAAGATTGGTTTGGACTTGTGGTTTATCATCCTCATCATCGTCACTCCATGTGGCGACATAAACCTCCTTCTTTTTGAACTTTTCATGAGGTGGTTTTGATGAACTTATTGGAGCAGCAACACGACAATCTTTTGCAAAATGGCCTGGAACGCCGCACCTTCGACAAGTGTTGTCGAACTTTTTGTTTTGAGGGAAGTGAGTCTTTTTGGATTCATCCATTGATTCTTGTTTGATATCTCTCCGGCGCCTTTGAAGAAGATTTTTAAATTTCTTTATGTTTTTGGCATAAAAGGCGGTTTCTTCGTCTTCTTCTTCGATAGGTTCATCCTCTAGGTCGCTTTCTTCTTTGGCTTTGAAAGCGATAGTCTTTTCTCTCTCTTTAGGTTTTGGTTTCGAGCTACGAGATTTGATGACGATCTCATAATTGATGAGAGATCCGATGAGAGCGCTGAATTCTATTGTATTGAGGTCTTTCGACTCCATGATAGCCGTAACGGTAGCGTCCCATTCTCTTGGTAGAGACCGAAGGATTTTCTTGGCTTTATCACTACTTGATATCGGTTTCCCGAATGAAGCTAGCCCATTTGTGATTGCCGAGAAACGGTCAAGCATAGTGGTAATGCTTTCTTCTTCTTTCATGGTGAAGAGTTCATAGTCGTGAAGAAGCATATTGATTTTGGTTTCCTTCACTTGACTCGTACCTTCATGGGTGATCTCTAACATTTTCCAGATTTCTTTTGCCGTCTCGCAGGAAGAGATTCTATTGTGATCTTCTGGATTGAGAGCACAATAAAGCAATTGAGTGGCTTTACTGTTGAAGTGATCGTTCTTCCAGTCGGCATCGTCGTACTCTTCGAAACTTTTGAGAGAGCCATCCGTCTTCTTAGGAATGGTAGGTCCAAGGGCAATGACCTTCCATATTTCAATATCGTGAGCTCGGATGAAGATGGACATCTTCTTCTTCCATGTCATAAAGTTTGAACCATCGAAGAAGAGAGGGCGATTGAGAGCGTTGCCTTCAACGGAGGAGTGGATAAAGGCCATTTGGATCTTTTCTCTAGCGGGTGTTAATCCGGTGATAAAGAGACCGCTCCGATACCAATTGTTAGGTTGGTACCGCCACTAGAAGGGGGGTTGAATAGTGCGGTTAAGAGTATTGTACTCTTTTCGTGGGGAAGCAAAAATATCGGAGTAATAAAAGTGCGGAAAAGAAAGAACACAAGGAATTGTTCGAGAGGTTCGGCTATTAACGAAGCCTACGTCCCCTACCTAGTTTTATCGACTAGGACTTTTCTTAGAACTTGGAATTTACACTTTCTAGTTTAGTGCCAACTTCTTACAACTTCTTGATTTCCGGGCTCAAGAACAACCTCACAAAAACACTCTTGTTTTTCTAGGTACAAGATAACCAATACACAAAATAAGTGCGAGTAGAAACTCGGCTTTCACGATATATCGCTCTTAGATACAAGAATGAAGATTGGAAATTATAGAACAAATCTTCTCGTATCACAATCTAGAATAAGAATATCTCTCAAAATATTTGCTTGATATTGCTTGAATATGCTAGTAGGCTCAGAATTCTTGTGTGTCTTCAATCTCCATGAAGGTGGCTATTTATAGCCTTCTTGAGCTCAATTTCCCGTTGGAACAGTTTAACTGGTTACGTACGTTATATGCTGTTGATTACGTACGTTACGTACGTTACGTACGTTATATGATCCGAATAACGGCCGTAATGAAGGTGCCGAAACTGTCCAGTGAAACATGATGAAATGCGTTACGTACGTTATGAACCTCACGGTTACGTACGTAATATCCTGGTCAAAGATCCGTTGATTGAGACGACTTTTTGCAACGGCTAGTGGCTTTTCCAACGGTCAGAATAATTAAAGCCTTACGTATGTTATATATCTCCGGTTACGTACGTTACCTGTACAGAAAAGCTTACGAAAATAGTGAATGTTACGTACGTTATAAAAGATACGTTACGTACGTTAACTGTACTAAAAATCTTGCAGACAATTGTGAATGTTACGTACGTTAAAGAGATGTGTGTTACGTACGTTAACTGAATAGAAAATATGTTTTAAGTAAATTTTGGTTTTAATAGCACATCATCAAAACGATCTAAAAAATATTGTTCCAACAGCCACGAATCCCACTCGAGGCCTCTAAGGACCCTCCCGAGCTGGCCGCGAAACAAACTCATGAATCCAGGACGAAGCCATAGATTCCCTCGAGGCCCCGTCGGACCCTTCCGAGGTGAGTAAAGCACACACAGTATACATTACCATTTCACGTTAAGCATAAAGGTTTCCGAGAATTACTTGCCTTGAATAATTGACGACGCAACGAACGGAAGGAAAACACCGACGAACGCTAACTGTCAATCACGAACCTAACGATTCGAAGAACACAATCACAACCTAAACGAGTACGGAATTGAAATACACCCGAAAACCCGCCTACGATTCATGTATACTCGTATAAAAATAACAACGAGGGCGGACCACAACCAAACCATCTCGATTACAAAAATACCACGAAATATACCATGAATCCGTAGGAAAACCAACAATACCAACAAGATTAATCATATTCATCATGAATTAATCTATCATACGAAACGAATCAGACGAAAACGTGAAAACCCCTAATTTACTCAAAACAAGGTTTTAGGAGTTTACCTCGAATTAAAGACGAGGAACACGATTAGATGTTGATAATATACTCTAAAAACTCGAAGAAGATGATGGCTCGGAGTTGCTAAGCTTTAAATCGCCGGAAAAACACCAAGAAAGTCGTTGGAGTCGGAGAGAAGAGAGATGAGATGAGAAATGACTGAAATCGGTCAACTCCTGGGTTTATAACCTAGGATGTGTTACGTACGTTAGCCACCAAATGCTAACGTACGTAAGATGTGTTACGTACGTTAGCCATAAAGGCCTTACGTACGTAACCAAAAGGCAGAAATAGATGTACTATTTACACTAGGCCGTTACGTATGTAACCAAAAGGTGTGTTACGTACGTAACATCCTTTTCTGGGAAGTACAGGCCAGAAATATACAAGGGAGGTACCGAAAAAGAATCGAAATACAACGGTGAACAATTCACGATGGTACTGTAATACCCGGCTGTAATTCAGTCATTATCATTCAGTAATTTCATTCGGTGATTGTCACTCAGTGGATTTTCACTCAATTATAATCATTCATCAATCATGTTCATTCACCGTGTTCACCGTTCGGAAAAACTTCGAGTTGTGTATCGTTATTGTTCATTATTTCAACTTTCCTCATATGAGTTCGACTTTGTTAGATCACCATTAATTTTTGGTAACTCCAAAAATTCTAAATCTTTGCAATATTATAGAGCATCGAGTTAGCTTTCCAATGGTTCAAACGGTGAGTCAATCGGAGTCCGGACGAGAGAGTTATGGTCGTTTTACCTCAACCGCTCATTTTTCGCTTATCGCCGATCATCGCCGAACGAACTCGGCCGTGTCGTCCGACACGGCCCGTGCCGCATTTCGTCCGAAAATGCCGAGGTGTTCGCCTCGAGACCCGACCGTGTCGCTCGCACGGCCGAGTCGAACTCTTCCGGATAAGCCGAGCGATCGCCGACACGCCCGACCGTGTCCCGTGACACGGCCGAGTCATGCCGAAGTCGTCGGACGGTCATCGTCGGAAGGCCCTCCGCGCCGCGACCGTGTCGGGCAGACATGGTCGAGTCCCTTTCGCCACCGTCGGCCAGGTATGCGACACGACCGCGCCGATCGCACGGCCGTGTCCGGCAGCACCAACTCCTTAAATTCGCTTTTTTCAAAGATTTCACCATTTCTCTCCCTTTTCTTCACCTTCAACCGAGAGAGTAAGCTTGAGGGAGGGTTTTTCCTTCACAAATCATTTGGGTGTTTGATTTTCTTCATCTCCTTTCGATCGTGAAGCCCGGATAATCAATTTAACGCGTGTTCTTCGGATTAAAGTACTTGGATCTTCAAGAGGTAATTCCTTCAACACTTTGGACTTCGATTTTGTGTTGAGATATGATGTTTTGGACGTTATAATCATGTTATATGAAGGGATATGTATATGATTATGAGTTTGTATAAGGATTCATTGAATTATTGAGGGATTATTCAAGAACACCTTGAATATCGAGTTGGAATTGGGAATTTTCGACTAATTGTTGTTATAATCACATTTTTGGATATTCATAACGGATTATTGATCGTATTGGAGATGTTTTGTTGGTTTGAAACACTTCTTGGGGATTTTGATATTGGTATATCGAGGTTTGATTGTAAACAATCGGAGTTTGGATACAACGTATTCGATATAATGCCCCAATGAACTTAGTTTAATCGTATCGACGTTTTGAGTTCGTTATATTCGTGTTTAATTCGTGTATTGATAGGATTGTTGGTAATTGTATTGAATTAAGGTTGTTCGTGCGACCGACACTTCATTTAGGACTTTTGTTCGTGGAAGGACTATCTTCATCGGTATTGTGTAAGTTAATTCTTACTCGGTTAAAAGGATATTCATCCCTTTTGTTGTTGTTCATTCATAATCATAACTCATTCATCATTATATTAACCGTATCAAAACTTGTTGTTATCAATTAATCGTTTCAGTCATAAGGAACGACGGTTCCAATCTTTTCATTGAGCAGTCATTTATTTCGTTACCATTCCACCTCGGTGAGTCATTATTCATTTTCGATGTCACTTTTGTTATATCGTGGCATTCCGGGTCATACTGGCGTGCCGGTTGGTATGTGTAGGATTTTCATGTCGGGCACATTATAGTCGTGTGTTGGTTGGTGGCCTCACATTGGACTGTGCACACGAGTCATATTGTCTCGTGAGACTGATTAGGTACAAGACCACAAGTGTATTTGATCGATACTCGTTGGTGGCTTGTGCACGGACACATTTCCATCCCGGGCGTAGTGTGGCGCCACCCCTTTGAGCCGCATCATAGTTGATTCATATAGCATGTTTGATTGCGTATGTTTCGACAGGATGTTTCATAACTTCAGATATAATCATGATTGTGTATTTTCAACTCTTGATGATTGTTGTTCTTTGTAACTGACCCCGTTTGGGGATTTGGTTTTTCAGGTCTTGGCAAGGCAAAAGTACGGGGAGAACACGCTGACGTCGAGGAGTCCCAGTGATACTAGTAGGGGCCCCCGATCTTTCAGTTATTCATGTTATTGTCCTTTATTTTCCGCTACAGACTTTCATTTGAATACTCCGTTTCATTCAGTGTTGTGTATTTTATCTTCATATAAAATACACTAGTATTCGGTATTGTCCTAGTGTTTTGTAACTAAACTCCTCATCGGAGTAATTATTGTTGTAATGTAGTTCGGTACTACATTTATCTTGTGTAATTCATTCATTTTCATTTGCCTGGTGGGTCCCAGTTGGGGATCTACGGCACTGTAATATCCGCCTAGTTTGGGGTGTTACAGAGTTGGTATCGGAGCGTGGTTTTGAATACTACCTTCCGAGTCATGTCTCATTTGAAATCATCGTCATCAGACTAGTATCATTGGACTTTCGCGTCACGTGTTACCTGTGCAAATGCCGAGCCAATCAGACCGAAAGAACTGTAAGATTTCTAACGCCATGGTATAATTTCTGGCAATATTCATTCATTCATCATTCATCAATTTACAATCCTCAAACATCATCATTCATTGTGATTAGGATGATCATGTTAACTCATCAATCACTTAATTCATTTCATTACTCAGTTAATAATCAGGACGATCATGTTAACTCATTAATTACTCAATTCATTTCATTACTCAGTTGTCAATCTGGATGATCATATTATCAATCTTGTTAAGTTATTCAAGATAATCATTTCAAGAATTTCATCAGATAATCATGTAACTTCAGTAAATCATTCATATAATCACTAAGTTAGAGCATGTATATTCATTTTCATCATCTCATGACATAATCATAACGTGCTAATCATGCGGGAAATATAATCATTATGCGACCTTCCTACTTCAGTATGGAGAGAGTCGTGGATGCACGGGGAGAGACGCGTGCGGACCGAAACCCGAGAAATAATCACTGGCCGTCGGGAAATCGTGCCCTGTGACTCGGCTCGATCAGGAGATGTTCGGGTTGATCCACTCACTTTTATGCAGGCCATGATGACCCATGTGCAGTTGCTCAATCATCATTGCGCCACTCTGACCGGATTAATCGAGAGAACTCTCCCGTACGAGCCAACTGCTAAGGAAATTGCTGAGCAGCAACCTGCATATGTCAACAGGAAATCAACGAAGCGTAATCTATCCGAAGGCGGTCAGTCAACCTGCAAGAAGCCTCGTGTGAGTCCTATCGTTTCTGAGCGACCTCCTACGGCGCATAATCGTGCGGGATCTCATTCCCGAGCGGCCAATTCAGCCATCACCTGTTATAACTGTGGGGATCTTGGTCATGTCAGCACCAAGTGTCTGAGACAGTCTGTCACGTGCTATAATTGTGGGAATTTTGGACATAAGTCCCGTTTTTGCCGAAAGGACTCCAAGTCGGCTCCGGCGGCACCCCAAGCCCCGAAGCAACCAATGCTTTGACCGGGATCGCTTTGTCATCGCTGCTTAAGACAATGGAAGCAAATAGAGTTGGAGCTCGTATTTATCGACGGAGCGTCCGGTTCGGGACCAAAGAAGTCCTGCATTCATATGATGAGGAGGATCGACGATCCGGTGGTCCGAACGATTTCAGGTATACTCGTAATTTTATTTCAACTTGTGTGTACCTTTTGATTCTGGTACACCGCATTCTTTCATTTTCGAATCATGCTTGAATAGACTTATTTCGGGATAGTCCTATTGCTTGTGGACCTCATACCATCGGTCTACCTGACGATGGAAGAATTTTCGGAATCATACCGAATTAAGCTTAATGACCGCGATTGGTTGATGGATCTAATCGTGGTGAACTTATCTTAGGACGATGTAATTTTCGGTATTAGTTGGCTTAACCGTCTTGTTACTATCCTCAGTGTTTGTTAGCGTTTGGTCGCTATCTTTCCGTCGTTGGTTGTCGAATGTGTGCTTCAGGGAAGTAATCCCCGTTGTTCCAAAGAGAAATTTTATTATGGCGGAAGCAAGAAATTCCGCAATCGAACTATTCAATCATTCATCAGTATCATTCTCATCGATCGCCTTTCTAGGGCAATCGAGTTATTCAATCATTCATTGTATCATTCTCATCGATAGGCCTTTCTAGGGCAATCGAGTTATTCAATCATTCATTGTATCATTCTCATCGATTGGCCTTTCTAAGGCAATCGAGTTATTCAATCATTCTTTGTATCATTTTCATCGATTGGCCTTTCAAAGGCAATCGAGTTATTCAAACATTCCTTGTATCATCTTCATCGATTGGCCTTTCTAAGGCAATCGAGTTGTTCAATCATTATTGGTATCTCTTTTTATCGATTGACCATTCTAGGGCAATCGAAATGTTCAATCATTCGTGGTATCATTGTCATCGATTGACGATGTATTTCCAGGCGAGTTATCTAGTTACCTTCACATAGAGTAGGGGAATTCAGGAATGAGTGGGAGCCGGTACGTCCCATTTATCGAAGGCACCGTATCGGATGACCCCGACCAGAATGCAGGAGTTGAAGATTCAACTTGAGGAATAGTTCGAGGAAGGTTATCTTCGACCGATTGTGTCCCCGTGAGGAGCACCAGTGTGATCTGTCAAGGAGAAGGATGGCTCGTCTCGTGTGTGTATTAATTACCAGGAGTTGAACAGGGTGATGATCAAGAGTAGTATCCCTTACCCCGTATTAATGATCTTTTAGAGCAACTTCAGGGAGCCTCAGTATTTTCCAGGATCGACTTAAGATCTGGATATCACCAATTGCGGATTCGAGAGTCGGATATCGCGAGGACAGCGTTTTGTACACGCTATGGTCATTATGAGTTCGTAGTTATGCCGTTCGGGCTAACTATTGCACCTGCGGTATTCATGGAGTTAATGAATCGGGTTTTCATCGACTTTTTGGATCAGTTTGTTGTTGTCTTCATCGACGACATTTTGATTTATTCTCGTAGCCAGGAGGAACATGAGGTTCATCTTCATCAGGTTCTCGACGTGTTGAGACGAGAGCAACTTTATGGAAAGTTTTCCAAATGTGAGTTCTGGAGGTCCGAAGTGATTTTCTCGGGCATGTAATTTCATCTGACAGAGTTCGTGTCGACCCTCAGAAGACGGAGACTATCCGAGATTGGCAACCTCCGAAAGATATTAAGTAAATCCGAAGTTTCCTCGGATTAGTTGGTCAATTATCCAACCCACGACCTGGAGCTAGCAGCCGTGGTTTTCGCGTTGGGGATTTGGCGTCGTTACCTTTATGGCGTCACCTTTCAGTTATTCACCAATCACAAGAGTTGAAGGATATATTTACTCACAAGGAGTTAAATATGCGACAGAGGCGGTGGTTGGAACTAATCAAAGATTTTGATATCGAGATCCTTTACCACCTGGGCAAGGCGAACGTTGTCGCCGACGCCTTGAGTCGTAAGTCCGTTCAGGAGTAGATGCTTGCTCGTTTAACAGTTCAGAAGGAGCTTCAGCAGGAATTCCTTAGACCCGAGATCGAGGTCCGCTTCAAATGAGTTCGGGGACATCTTTGTATGTTAGAGATTTCATCGTCACTTGTGGAGGTAATCGAGAGAATCAGAGTTCAGACCCTTCATTGTTGCGCATCCGTGAAGATGTGGCTCAGGGGAAAGCCCCTGGATTCGTGGTCCACGAGGATGGACTTTTGAGGTTTAAGAATCGGTTGTGTACCGGCGAATGACGAGTTGAAAAACTCTATTTTGAGAGAAGCTCATGCTACCCCTTATTCTGTTCATCCGGGGTCCAGCAAGATGTACAAGGACTTGAAACAAAATTACTGGTGTAGTAATATGAAGCGAGAAGTCGCGGAATTTGTTTCGAGATGCTTAACTTGCCAACAAGTCAAGATTGAACATCAGCGACCGGCGGGTATGCTGAAACCTCTCCCTATTCCAGAGTGGAAGTGGGAAGACATTTCTATGGATTTCATCACGAGTTTGCCGACGAGTCGTCGTGGCATGAATACGATCTGGGTGATTGTGGACCGCTTAACTAAATCAGCTCATTTTCTTGAGATCAAGGATTTGTGGAGTCCCAAGAGACTGGCCCAGTTGTTCATCAAGGAGATAGTGAGACTGCACGGTACTCCTAAGAGTATCGTTTCCGATCGTGACGGACGATTAGTATCCCATTTTTGGAAATCAGTTCATCATGCTATGGGAACTCAGCTTAATCTCAGTACCGCCTTTCATCCTCAGTCCGACGGACAATCAGAGAGGACTATTCAGACATTAGAGGACATGTTGAGAGCTTGCGTCCTCGATTGGAAGGATGATTGGGAAGCCGAACTACCATTGATCGAGTCCACGTACAGTATAGTTGGCATGCCTCCATTAAGATGGCACCTTACGAGGCCTTGTACGGTCGTCGTTTTCGATCTCCTTTGTGTTGGGATGATTTGTCAGAATCAATCGGCACCGAGCCCGATATGCTTATAGCCGCCCGGGAGAAGGTAGCTTTGATCAAGAGTCGTATGTTGACAGCTCAGAGTCGACAGAAATCATATGCAGATAATCGTCGTCGACCACTAGAGTTCGAGACGGGTGACCATGTTTTGGTCAAGGTATCCCCGAGTCGAGGTATTTTCCGTTTCGGAAAACGGGGGAAGTTGAGTCCGAGATTCATTGGACCGTTTGAAATTTTGGATCGAGTAGGCGAGTTAGCTTATCGATTGGCGTTACCTCCGGCGTTGAGCCGAATTCATAATGTGTTTCATGTCTCTCAGTTGCGGAAGTATGTTGCCGACCCGAGTCACATACTTCAGTTCGACGAAATCGAGATCGCGGATGATCATTCGTACGAGGAGCGTCCTGTACGAGTGTTGGAGCGGCGAATCAAACAGTTGAGAAATAAGTCGATTCCTTTGGTCAAGATTCAGTGGTCCAGACTCGGAGTCGAAGAGGCTACTTGGGAAACCGAGGATAGTATGCGGGAGAGTTATCCAGAGTTGTTTGACCCTTAGTTTCGGGGACGAAACTCTTTTAAGGGGTGTATGTAATACCCGGTTGTAATTCATCATTATCATTCAAGAATTTCATTCGGTGATTGTCACTCAGTGGATTTTCACTCAATTATAATCATTCATCAATCATGTTCATTCACCGTGTTCACCGTTCGGAAAAACTTCGAGTTGTGTATCGTTATTGTTCATTATTTCAACTTTCCTCATATGAGTTCGACTTTGTTAGATCACCATTAATTTTTGGTAACTCCAAAAATTCTAAATCTTTGCAATATTATAGAGCATCGAGTTAGCTTTCCAATGGTTCAAACGGTAGGTCAATCGGAGTCCGGACGAGAGAGTTATGGTCGTTTTAGCTCAACCGCTCATTTTTCGCTATTGGCCGATCATCGCCGAACGAACTTCGGCCGTGTCGTCCGACACGCCCGTGCCGCACTCGTCCGAAAATGCCGAAGTGTTCGCCTCAGACCCGACCGTGTCGCCTGGCACGGCCGAGTCGAACTCTTCCGGATAAGCGAGCGATCGCCGACACGCCCGACCGTGTCCCGTGACACGGCCGAGTCATGCCGAAGTCCGCCGGACGGGTCATCGGAAGGCCCTCCGCGCCGCGACCGTGTCAAGCGTGACACGGTCGAGTCCTCGCCGCCAGCTGTCGGCCGGTATGCGACACGACCGTGCCGATCGGCACGGCCGTGTCCGGCAGCACCAACTCCTTAAATTCGTTTTTTTTCAGCATTTCAGCCATTTCTCTCCCTTTTCTTCACCTTCAACCGAGAGAGTAAGCTTGAGGGAGGGTTTTTCCTTCACAAATCATTTGGGTGTTTGATTTTCTTCATCTCCTTTCGATCGTGAAGCCCGGATAATCAATTTAACGCGTGTTCTTCGGATTAAAGTACTTGGATCTTCAAGAGGTAATTCCTTCAACACTTTGGACTTCGATTTTGTGTTGAGATATGATGTTTTGGACGTTATAATCATGTTATATGAAGGGATATGTATATGATTATGAGTTTGTATAAGGATTCATTGAATTATTGAGGGATTATTCAAGAACACCTTGAATATCGAGTTGGAATTGGGAATTTTCGACTAATTGTTGTTATAATCACATTTTTGGATATTCATAACGGATTATTGATCGTATTGGAGATGTTTTGTTGGTTTGAAACACTTCTTGGGGATTTTGATATTGGTATATCGAGGTTTGATTGTAAACAATCGGAGTTTGGATACAACGATTCGATATAATGCCCCAATGAACTTAGTTTAATCGTATCGCGTTTGAGTTCGTTATATTCGTGTTTAATTCGTATTGATCGGATTGTTGGTAATTGTATTGAATTAAGGTTGTTCGTATGACCACACTTCATTTAGGACTTTTGTTCATGGAAGGACTATCTTCATCGGTATTGTGTAAGTTAATTCTTACTCGGTTAAAAGGATATTCATCCCTTTTGTTGTTGTTCATTCATAATCATAACTCATTCATCATTATATTAACCGTATCAAAACTTGTTGTTATCAATTAATCGTTTCAGTCATAAGGAACGACGGTTCCAATCTTTTCATTGAGCAGTCATTTATTTCGTTACCATTCCACCTCGGTGAGTCATTATTCATTTTCGATGTCACTTTTGTTATATCGTGGCATTCCGGGTCATACTGGCGTGCCGGTTGGTATGTGTAGGATTTTCATGTCGGGCACATTATAGTCGTGTGTTGGTTGGTGGCCTCACATTGGACTGTGCACACGAGTCATATTGTCTCGTGAGACTGATTAGGTACAAGACCACACGTGTATTTGATCGATACTCGTTGGTGGCTTGTGCACGGACACATTTCCATCCCGGGCGTAGTGTGGCGCCACCCCTTTGAGCCGTACTGTTAGTTGATTCATATAGCATGTTTGATTGCGTATGTTTCGACAGGATGTTTCATAACTTCAGATATAATCATGATTGTGTATTTTCAACTCTTGAGGATTGTTGTTCTTTGTAACTGACCCCGTTTGGGGATTTGGTTTTTCAGGTCTTGGCAAGGCAAAAGTACGGGGAGAACACGCTGACGTCGAGGAGTCCCAGTGATACTAGTAGGGGGGCCCGATCTTTCAGTTATTCATGTTATTGTCCTTTATTTTCCGCTGCAGACTTTCATTTGAATACTCCGTTTCATTCAGTGTTGTGTATTTTATCTTCATATAAAATACACTAGTATTCGGTATTGTCCTGGTGTGTTGTAACTAAACTCCTCATCGGAGTAATTATTGTTGTAATGTAGTTCGGTACTACATTTATCTTGTGTAATTCATTCATTTTCATTTGCCTGGTGGGTCCCAGTTGGGGATCTACGGCACTGTAATATCCGCCTAGTTTGGGGTGTTACAGGTACGAACGTAAAGGGCTCGAGACAGCGAACTTAAGTGTTGAAGG
The DNA here is from genome assembly GCA_033398695.1 of Orobanche coerulescens. NCBI lineage: Eukaryota > Viridiplantae > Streptophyta > Magnoliopsida > Lamiales > Orobanchaceae > Orobanche > Orobanche coerulescens. Next base: position 18,180,396 of record CM065801.1, read on the forward strand.
AAAACATATTCCCGACTACCCAAAGGTTCGGAAAAACAACAACGACCGTAATTTTCCCAAAACTTTGGGAAATTACAAAACGGCCCAAAACATCCGAAATGTACGACACATGGTCGAAACATCAACCAAAAGCTCACAACACGCATAATAACGTGAGATGGATCCCCGGCAACCCCGAAACGACGGTTCCGCACGAAGGTTTACGAGAATACACGGGATAGCGACGAAAACAACATAAAACACCGAATCGAGTAAAACGAGTCCGAAACAAGCTCGAACGACAAAAAGTCCAATATTAAATATCCTCGAAATGTCAATATGGCTACAAGAGAGTTTCCAAAAACGAAAATACACCAAAATGAGAATATCAAGAGAAAGAAAAAATGCGGATATTACATATTTTTTTTGGTCAAATGAAGTTTTTTCTATATCCAGTATAAATTCCTTATTCCAATAATAACATCCCGATAGATTATACTCACTCTCAACAGCTGTGCCAGAAATCACCTGAGCTGGTTCATTAGCTTCATCACCTGGGGTCATTGGAGTAAATTTTGCAATTATATATTTGCCAACGGCTCCCAAAGGTATGTGGAATGCCTGCACAAAGCAAAAATTCTAAATTAACAAAAGGATCATGCATCCACATTCCACAATACGAGTCGAAATTGAGAGCAATGTCAGTTCTTGCCAATTCCTCTGTTGGCCGTAAAAGAATTCGAGCAACATCAAGGGCCACATTACCCTAAAGCAAAACAATATATAGTCAATGCAATTGCTATTTGAAACTAGAAGATACCAATTGACTTCAAAAGGCATAAATCATTGCCTTAAATAAGATTTGACATATTAATCCATCATACTCTTTTATTTTATGACATCTTCTACAGCATCAAAATAAGCAATAGTCTATCCCAACCAAATTCGTGGCTATACGTTCATTCTGTGGGGACATGCCAAAATAAGGGTATATTACATATGGAAAATTTTTCTCCACAAAAAACTACCCTTTTAATTAGAGCAAGGATGTGGCACCATAAACTCAGATTCACCACTTTTAAAGGTTATATTCCATGAACAAAAACTCACAGTTCCTCGACTCTGATCGAGAACTTCTAGTCAAACCCACAAAGCACCATACCTTAAGGATGGAGGAATTAAACCTTTTCAAGTCAAAATTGTAACACTAATATGCACAAACTTTCTGTAATACTATCCATGAATCATAACATCATAGGTGAACTTATTATTAGAAGAGTTTCTGCCAGTCTCTCCTTGAGAGTATGCTACATATTCTGAGTATTCCATTTGGTTCAATTTGATCACAAACCATAAGAAAAGCATTAGTGATTCTAAGATACCTGGCCGAGAATAACAACAGTATCACTTCTTTTTAAATCTGGAGCAAGATTTCTATAGTATGGATGCCCATTATACCACCAAGCAAATTCTCTTGCAGCAAATATACCACCCAACTCCTGCATTAAAACAATTTACTATGACGCTGAGTGCAAAATTTCAATTACAAAAATTTACACAAAAAAACAGGGCATTATAAAAAGTTGTACAAACCTCCCCCGGTATGCCAAGAGATCTGTCACTTTCATCACCATAGGCAAGAACTATCTGCGCCACAGTACAAATGAAAATTACCACATGCATATTTTATAAATAACTATTATGGTCAACAACAACCTTCAGCAAAGACCTAGTATCTTACAGCATTATACATTTCATGCAGCTCCGGCAATGTCACTGAGGATCCAAGGGACACGTTTCCAAAAAAAGAACAACGTTCATTTTGTGCCACGCATGTGAACTGATTGATCACTACCTGCAGCAATTTTTTCATATAACTTAGTCCATAGGTGAAATTAAGAAAGGTAAAAAAGCATAAACAAGATTATGTCTCAAACAACGGACAAAGATATCCTGGCATTCTTCTTCAATTATACTCCGACTGCACGCTTAAACACCAACATACACATCATGAATTAGATATCAAGAGAAACTCACCTTCACATAACCATATAGGGTCTGAGTTCACATAATCTGTTGATGCAATAAAACAGCCTATATATCATGATGCAAATAAACATAACCCCATCAAACAATTATGTCTTTCTTCACTCATAATGATACTTCTATTGTTATCTACTATCGACTATAATTGGCACATATTTGCTAAAAAGAGCTTACACGCTCAAATCACAAACTTCAAAGTACGATGCAATCCCACATCTTAACAACACTGAAACCATGAATCAAGAGTCATAAAAATATCAAATTTCTCTAAAAATATAATTTCAAAGACATGAAAATTAACAACTAAATTACGAGTAGTTACGCTTAACAAAAACTCTAATCAATGGAGAGAAAGTTACGGCCATCGTATTTGGTGGAATACTGATGGTTTCAATGGAGAGAAAGTTCACTGTCGAAGGTTTTCTTACTTCTGTTTTGCGGTAGGAGACCTAATCAAATTAACATAATCAAATTGAAGAAGAAGTAGTGCTACCAACTGAAAATTAGGCGGAAGAAGAGTCGGCAGAGGGAAGGGCAGCGAGGGTCATCTGACAATCCCATTGGAAATAATCCGCCCCGATCGCGGCCCCAGTCCGCTGCAACTATCGCCGGCATTCGCCTCGTTCAACCTCGATGCATTATGGTCTCTCTCAAAACTCTGGCCTGCTTTCAACCTCGCTTGGAGGGTCCGTCATTTCGTGATGTCGCATGGTTATCTTCTATTAGCGGCTAGAGATTTTCAGGGGGAATTGCCGATCGTGATGGTGAAAGAGATGGAGAGAGAACGAGAAATGAGTGTTAGGGTAGGGTTGGATTGGTGCTGGGTCAATTAATTCCCGGTCTCAAGATATTTATTTCGGGTCTCAAGACACACACTTCGCTATTGTAAACATTTTTTGGTAAAAAATAAAATTTCACACTTTTTACTTCAGTAATTATCAAATTGGCGAAGTCTTTGTAACTTAAAATTTCTAACTATTTCCTGCTTTTTTGTTTGGTGCCATTTACTGAAGTCTATGTGGGTTGTTTACTTCTGTAAATTGAAAAGCGAAGTTATTGTTTGCTTTTACTTTACTAATATACATTACCGAAGTGAGACGTACCGAAGTCTTTGATGTTTATTCTACTAGTGTAACGACTTTAAATTTTTACAGGTTTTCCTTATTATAAAAATATATTCATAAAATACTATTAGAAAAATCGGGTCGTTACAATTTTTACAGGTTTTTCCTTATTTTTCGCCTAATTTTTTCTTCCCCTGTAACACTTTTTTTAAAGATCAACGGTAACACCTAATTTGGTGTTACCATAGATACTATGACAACACCGGTTACTATCAACTGTAACGATAAAAAAAGTGTTAGCATAGATCAATTTTAAGGCATCTATGCTAACACTTTTGCTTGTAACATCGAAATAAACGTTGCTGAAGGCCATTTATGGCGTAGTGTAAGTTTTATTTCTCGATATAATGTATTATCTGACTTAATCTTCAACCACTAATAAGTTTTGTTTATTTCTGGATCCAGGTCTGGTGACTGTGTAGAAGATTTGAGTGTGAAGACGACGAAAAACACAAATCATTCCGGTAAAAACTGAATTCAAGCTTATTGAGGTAGATATATGTCTTTCTATTTCTAGATCTGTGTTTTTTAGTTCTACAATCTTACTTTTCTCAACCTAATATACTATCTGCTTAATCTTCTTTTATTTATAAAATTTTTATTCATGACTCCACCACATCTGGGGCAAATAATGATGAAAATTGGAGTTTTAATTTAAGAGGAATGGTATAATTAAGTTTATACCTTAAATATTTGATAAAATGCCTTCACAAATATGTGTTTTCCTTTTTGAAAGAGTATATTCTATGATTTTAATAAATCCACGATGATAATTAATATGGTTGTGATTTTGAATTTTTCATGGTATTTATGATCTGAAGTCTGTAGTCATTTGATTGAGTGTGATACTTTTTCATGTGTATTTGTTATCTGCTCAATGCTTGTATATTTCGAATTTTGTGGTTGTGATCCTTTTGCTTTTTCAATAGTAAATTAATTTTGCTGAATAAAAGCTCTTTTCTTGCAACATTTAAAATCACATGTGAATATTGGAAACTTTAATATATTAATATGTGACTGGACACTTTGATATATTAATAACTTTGATTGAAATGGCCCGTATACATACATACAGTATATGGAGACAAATTTCTATTGAAATGATCCACATAATGAAATAAATCTATACTAATAGCAAAAGTGTGAGTGTGTCAAATTATGAATTACCTATTATATCTCTGTTATATATATATATATATATATATATATATATATATATATATATATTTATTATTTTGAGTTGTATTTTATTGCTACATACATTACTGCACATATGTGTGTATTCTATTCCAATCTTTCTATTTTTGATTCCATGTGCATCAAAGGTATAAAAAGATTCAAACAATAATATTACAACAAATAATTATAACATACATACCTTTGATACCAAATTTTGTTTGAATCTGGTGTGGTTGCTACATACATTATTGCACATATGTGTATAATTATTCTTGTTGCATTTTGATTGAAATGCCATGGCCATGATGTTATACTTAAAATGATTCATCTCTGCTGGTTTTTAGTTTCAATTATATGTTGCTTGAGAAGAAACTACGATTTATGTGTTTTATCATTTTCATATACTAACTAAATTTGTTTACTATCAATTGCGAGGTTAATCTGGAGATACATGAAGATTTCATCCACAGCGGATTCAAAAGACCCTAAGATGTGCATCAAAGGTATAAAAAGATTCAAATAATAATTCTACAACAAATAATTATAACATACATAGCTTTGATATCAAATTTGGTAATAGACTGGTGTCTTGATTTATTGTTCTCAACTTTGATACAATCTGTGTTTACAATAAAATAGAAGTAAGAGTTTAAACATTTAATAATCAGACAATACATAAGATAAGATAGAAATGCTTATGACAATTCATTACCTTTGATATATTTATGAATAATATTAGTCTGCCTATAGACGTGATTGGCAGATGACAAATAGAATTTGGAAGATCAGTTAAATGATAAGTTGAATTTGGAGTCTAAATTCGACAGATAGATGTATAATAGATGTGTTCTTGAAATATTTTAAACTGATTGTCTAGTTATTATTTATAATGAATATGGTATGCTATATAGGATAAACACAAATCTCTTGATTTCTAGAATAATAGTTTTCCAATCTGTTTACAATTCTTAGTTTGTTAAGATAATTATGTAGATTATTATTATCCGATCAAAATACATATTTTCACTCATATTTAACAAATCGGTTTTTAAGATTATTCCATAATTTTAGTTAACAAATCAATAAATCTGGTTATTATTTATACTGAATATGTTATGCTAGATAGGATAAACTCGAATATGTGGATTTGTAGTATGTTATGCTAGATAGGATAAACTCAAATATGTTGATTTGTAGAATCTGAAGAATAATAAATATCCAACCCGTACAAAATTCTTGATTTGTTAGAATAATTATAAAGATTATTATTATCTGATCAAAATATACTACTAAATTGTTTCCTGAAAATGGCAGCAATTAAATTAGGTCTAACAATATGGAACTTGGAGCTGTTCTTGTCATGCTGAAAAGTTGGATATTCTGGACTCGAGTTACAAATTTTATTTCAATATGTATTATACAACTCTAGAATGTAATTTGGTAGGCTGTGATTGTAAATAAATATTTATATGTATAATTTATTTATCGTAACAAATTCGAGTCTGGATATCGCCAAAGCCGTATGCATGAGGTCCTGAAATCGCCGAATCCGTATGCGTGAGGTACATCTCTTTCTAACTCTAATTATTTCTTATGTTCAATTTGTTAGTCATGCTTTACAATTAAATAACAACACTATATGGATTGTATGTATATAATTGTTAAATTATAGTTCTCACTTTGAAAATAGATTTGATTAGGCTCTTAAACTTGAATATTAGAAATTAAAATTATAGAGTTATGGATAAGTTTGTATATAAGACAATCGAAGAAAATAAAGTGCAATTTATCATTATAGGAAGACAATCGAAGAACATAAAGTGCAATTTATCATTAAGAAATTAATACTAAAGTTCCCAAATATCAAAATAGGAAGACAAACGGAATCAAAACATAAAATAAAGGAAAAGATATCTAAAAGATAAATTATACTGTAGAGTATAATTTATCTCCTTCTTTATCACCACTTTAGTTGAAGAACTTTGCACTCCTATAATACTAACTTCTTCATCAATTTCAATCTCTCTGCCACGCTTAGCAGGAGTAAGTGTAGTCTCGGAAATATCGTTAGAGTCCTGATCATTAAATTCCCCATCAACCTTTTCTTTTCCCTTTCCAACATATTTCTCTTCGTCACCTTCCATCAACCTCTTGGACTCAAATGCAACCTCCGTCACCTTCCATCAACCTCTTGGACTCAGATGCAGCCTCCTAAAATAGTCATAACATGTAAATTGTAATACCCGAGATTTCTGATATGTATTTGGAACTTGTGATATTGTAATTGTTGTACTTGATCTGAGTATTATTCTCCGTATTTCATAATCCGATGTTGTCGAGCGTATGATTTCATGTATGTGATTTAGAAATTGTAATTCTGCGCATGTAGCGCACGCTATCGGCTATGTGTAGCGTACGCTAACATGGACTCAATAGCGCACGCTACAAAGGAACATTAGCGCACGCTATGCGTGGTCAATTTGATTGAGACGTGCGGTAGGTGAGATCAGGCCGGGGACCCCTGTCGGATTATGTCGGGATGAACCTGGACAGCTTTCGGGAAAAGCCAAGTCAACGCCTTAGCGCACGCTACAGGCATGTGCATAGCGCGCGCTAAGTGCCGAGTACAGTAGAGTCAGTAGCCGTTAGCGCACGCTACGAGCAGGGACTAGCGCGCGCTAATAATCATTTCCTATAAATAGGACAACATCCTTTTCGTATTTTCAGTCCTTTTCTTCTCCCTCATCCGAATTCTTATACTTAGAGTGTAACTTCCTTCATCCTAAACACCTCATATCAACATCCTAGCTCGTGATTGAGGATCGTATATCATTGGAGATTGGAGTTCAAGCCTTCGGTGTTGGATTGCTTCGATTTCCTCCGTGTTCTTCACTACTTTGAGGTAGGTGATTCTTCACCGATATTAGTAATGTTCTTAAGGACGTTGATCATGTTTTGATAGCCAGTTATTTCGTTTATAATCGATCATCACATGTTAGAAGGATACTTTTGTCGTATCGGCACTATATATCGTAGGAACCTTTGAACCGTTTTTAGTATATGAACTCCTTAGCATTTTCAAATCGATTTATGATCAGTAAACGGATATTACCTAGATTGTTACGTTTTACACATTGGAATCATGCGTTTTGGAACGTAGGACGAACGGAACTTAGAATATTTTCTTGAAGATCGTAGATGAATTATGATGTTGAGATGATTATCCGTATATTTGTATCTCATAATCATAGAACTTCCACAAACCTTATTAGCATGATATGCTTGAGGATGACTTGTTTTATCACCAGAGAATTCATGAGTTCATCACCATTCAACCCAATTTTCTGTCAGTAGTAATCTGCCATGCACGATTAGCGCACGCTAACATACGTTAGTTAACGTGCGCTATCGGGTTTAAGTTAACGCACGATACGTACGTAACGTACGTTATGAGATCAGCCGAGTCAAACTGTCAGTCCGTGGCTAGCGTACGCTAGGCTTATACGATAGCGTACGCTAACAGGCAGGCTTAGCGCACGTTACGTAGAGTACGTAGCGCACGCTAAGCAGTCCAGGCAGATTGTTTATTTTGAGCTTTTTGGCCGTAGACCGAATTGCTAGGCCATCGTTCGACTTGAGATGATTTGTATATCATTCCTTTTGTTAAGGTTCGAGCTTGTCACGTTGATCGAAGGAGGCGGCCTTCGAGTGTGTTGAGATCATTGAAGGGTTTCGTTCTTGCCATCTTCGAGGCAAGTATCGTAATATATTAATATTGGTATTTTGAGCATGCGTGTGATTATTCATGTTGTTGAACATGAGATTTATTACGTTGAATTGTCATGATATTCGTTATCTAGTGTTTGTATGTTCATGTTGGTGAACATAATGATTTGGCATATGTGTATGCATGAGTTGTGTTTGTGTACGTTGTACGATCTATGCTGAGGGCGCTGGATCGGATGTCCACCTCGTGTTGGTCCGACGGGATCATCTTGGGATCTAGGCTGAGGGCGCTGGATCATTGGACGGGTTATTTCCACCTCGTGTTGGTCCGACGGGATCATCTTGGGATCTATGCTGAGGGCGCTGGATCATTGGAATACCCTTGCTGTGTTAATGGAATCTTGTGGATTCGCATTGTCGGATTCCGGTAGCGGAAGTCCGTGTGGTGTATCTTGTTATGTATGATTGATGCATAATTGATTTGTTTAAATGATACTTGTACTAGCATTGTTTTGCTAATTTCTTCGGGGTGGACATTTGTTTTGATGTTCGTAGCCGAGGAGCATGGAAATGGAAACACGATCGACGTGACGACGAAGGGGTTCATGATGTTTGTTGTTGTTAGTGATTTGTTTTCTTGGTTTGATTTCGTGACTTAGTACGCGTGTCTTATTAATATCATTTCGATATGGTTGTATTAATTACTCGTTGAACCAGTTGTTCGATTTTGTAAACTTGAATTTCCGATGATGATGATGTCTTATATTTACCTTTCTTTTAAATTAGCCTTGTAAATCCTTACTTAAAGGGTTTACGGCGCCAGAATTATTCCGAATATCTCGGGTGTTACGTAATATGGTATCGGAGCTAAGATTTATGGATATCTTGGCAATGGGTTTTAAGTTGGGTCATTTACGTTATTGATTTACGAGTCGTTCGTAACATCACTGTTCAGCCAAAAGTCGTCATGTGGACCGTGGTTGTAAGTCTCCTAATCTCTTATACTACCGTTTTACTTAATTACTGTTTTGTGAGTATTGACGGGCTTTATTTCATAAACTATGTCCTGGATATTGAGGAATTGTGTTTACAGTATGTTGAGAGGAGGACGTGGACGCGGACGCGGTCGTGGACGCGGACGGGTAACATGAGACAGAGGATTCCGCAACTACCCTGCACTAATTACTAGTCGAACCGATTCCCATTCTCGAGGGCGCAAGGATCGGCCGAATGACGACGCAAATCCTAACATGCCGAGTGCTTCAACAGTGGTGGCGCAGATAAACCGGGCCGCCCAGCAATGACCGCATGCAGACGGCGATGGGACAACAAAGACCACGAGGATAACCGGGAGACAGATGGCTTCCGAGGTGGTCAAATTGCACCCGCCAAAATTTGACGGATCTCACGAGCCAATTACTTGGGATCACCGGCTCAAGGAGTTAGAGAAGATATTCGCGGGTCTTAAGCGTCCCGAGGACCTAAGGTTCCCATTGCCCAAGATTTTCTCGACCGGGAGGCCTTTGATTGGTGGGAAGCTATTCGACCCGAGAATCATAATGCGGATTGACGGAATTCAAATTAATGATGGAAGCACGATTGTCCTCGTCCAGATTAGAGAGGCAAAGATCCGAGAGTTTTTCTCACCACAGAGTTCTAAGCATCTGTGGCCGATGTAATCAAAACTTTTAATCATCACCGACTTGTGTGCGACACTTGGTCGAACGAGGCGTAAAAGATTTTTCATTTCGATATGCGGATGAAGCCGGAGATTCAGCAGACATGTCCGGATTCGAGTGTACTACGTTGCGATAGTATCAAGACAAAGCGCCGCCTACGACATGAAAGAGGCGGTGGTGGAGAAATCGGTGGAGGCAAAGAAGCGAAGGTGACCAAGCAACTTTTCGTAAAACAAGAGTGGTGGGCCCCGTAAGGGCCGGTCTTCCTTTATTCGGCTAGAAACCACCACAACCTTCTAGAGGAGGAAAGAAGTTCGAACTACATCACGGCTTTGACACATCAAAGAAATGCTACAATTGTGGTCGAGCAGGGCATATTCGACGTGATTGCCCCGCATCTTCTGTGACTTGTTACGATTGTGGACAAGAAGGGCACCGTGCGGCTTTCTGTGGAGTTGCTACTAGATCTTTTGGTACTCGCACTCCAGCTCCAGTTCCAAAGGAGATGAGTGTGAACCAGACGCAGCAGAGTGGATTTCAGCAGCAGAACGTTGGGAAGAGAGAGACATCCAGTGCTGGGTCCGTTCCTCCACGCCTGTACGAAATGAGGAAATCTGACGATCAGAACACTGCTATTGCATCAGGTACGATTCAGATCCTTTTGCAACCAGTTAGTGTTTTATTCGATTCCGGAGCTACACATTCTTTTGTATCATTGAACTGTGTAAATCGTTTGAAAATCTCGTGCTTATTTGATTGTGAACCTTATGTTGTGGGTTTGCCGAGTGGAGAGAGAATTGTGGGAACCCTAGAGGTTAGAGATTTTCCAGTATCTATAGGAGGGAGAGATTGGCCATCGAATCTTATTGTAGTTGACATCTACGGTGACGATTTAATTCTCGGAGACGATTGGCTCAACCGTTATGGAGCTATTCTGAATTACCGAGAGAGAGTCATTTCTATCATTGCTGATGACGGATCTGAACACTTATTCCGAGGATGGAGACCGGGAAGCTCGGGAAAATTGATCAAAGCAATGAAAGCCGTGAAATTATTGAAGCAAGGATGTCATGGACTTTGGTGCTACACCATGAGGAAAGAGGAAGGAGTAGAGCTCTCGTCTATTTCAGTTGTGAATGAGTTCTCAGATGTATTTCCTGACGAACTACCTGGGTTACCTCCACAGAGAGAAGTGGAATTCACTATCGAATTAGAGCTTGGAGCAGCTCCTATTTCCAGAGCACCATACCGCATGGCGCCAACCGAGATGTATGAACTCAAGAAGCAACTGGAGGAATTGTTACAGAAGGGCTATATTCAACCTAGCGTTTCTCCTTGGGGAGCGCCCGTTCTCTTTGTCCGAAAGAAAGACGGATCCCTCCGACTGTGTATTGATTACAGGGAGCTCAACAAGATGACGATCAAGAATAAGTACCCTATACCTCGGATCGACGACTTGTTTGATCAACTGCAAGGGGCAAGGGTATTCTCGAAGATTGACTTGAGATCAGGATACCATCAGTTGAGAATTAAGGAATCGGATATATCGAAGTCTGCTTTCAGGTCCCGGTACGGGCATTATGAATTCGTAGTGATGCTGTTTGGACTTACCAATGCTCCTGCGGTATTCATGCAATTGATGAATCGGGTATTCTTGGAATACTTGGATAAATTTGTGGTCGTCTTCATTGATGACATCTTGATATACTCGAAGGACACAGGGGAGCATGCCGAACATTTGCGGGTGGTTTTGAGCACCTTGAGGAAGGAACAGCTGTATGAAAACTTTCGAAATGCGAGTTCTGGCTCAGGGAGGTAACTTTCCTTGGGCATGTGATATCAGCTGACGGAGTTCAGGTGGACCCGAAGAAAGTCGAAGCAATCTTGGAATGGGAAGCTCCTAATAATGTGAAAGAAGTCCGGAGTTTCTTAGGACTTGCTGGTTATTATCGCCGCTTTGTAGAGGGATTTTCCAAAATTGCTCGTCCGCTCACTCAGCTGTTACAGAAAACTCAAAAGTTCACGTGGAATGAGAAATGTCAGGCTGGTTTTGATGAACTTAAGGAGAGACTAACGATAGCAGCTATATTAGCATTGCCAGATGGAACTGATGGATTCATGGTTTACAGCGACGCTTCAAATCAGGGTCTGGGATGTGTGTTGATGCAAAAGGATAAGGTAATTGCCTATGCTTCTCGGCAGTTGAAACCGTACGAAGTAAATTACCCGACTCATGATCTGGAGTTAGCAGCTGTAGTCTTTGCCTTGAAAATTTGGAGACATTATTTGTACGGCACTCATTGTCAGATCTTTACCGATCATAAGAGCCTCAAGTACATTTTCAGTCAGAAAGAATTAAACATGAGGCAGAGAAGGTGGCTAGAATTGATCAAGGATTACGACTTGGAGATTCTCTATCATCCGGGGAAAGCAAACGTAGTAGCCGATGCATTGAGCCGTAAACCTGTTTCTCTTCGAGTGTTGGAAGCTCTCACGTCCCAAACCAGCATTCAACGAGAACTGATCCGCGAAGGGATTGAAGTATGGGCACCAGGAATCCAAGGGCAACTTTATGTGATGGAACTGACTTCATCACTAGTCGAGGAGATCAAGTCTAAGCAGTTGAACGATTATCTGATCCTTCGGTTATGTGACGAAGTAAAGAAGGGAAAAGCCCCAGGATTCGTGATACACGATGATGGAGTTCTGAGATTTCAGAATCGACTTTGCGTTCCCGATGATGATGATTTGAGACGGACTATTCTGAAGGAAGCTCACAGCGCGCCTTATTCTATTCACCCGGGCAGCAGTAAGATGTATAAGGATTTAAAGCAAAATTTCTGGTGGGGGAATATGAAGAAGGACGTAGCAGAGTACGTTTCGAAGTGTTTGACGTGTCAACAGGTTAAGATTGAACATCAGCGACCTGCCAGAATGTTAAAGCTGCTTCCGATCCCTGAATGGAAGTGGGAGGACATCTCGATGGATTTCATCACCAGTATGCCAAGGACTAGAACGAGAATGAACATGATTTGGGTTGTAGTTGATCGACTAACCAAGTCGGCTCATTTCCTGGGAATTAAAGATACATGGGGACCCGAGAGATTGGCGCGAGTATTTATTGCGGAGATAGTCAGATTGCATGGGACGCCGAAGACCATTATTTCGGATCGAGATGGTCGCTTCGTGTCGCACTTCTGGAAAGCAGTTCACAGGGCTTTGGGGACTGAGCTCAACTTTAGCACGGCTTATCATCCCCAAACAGACGGTCAGTCCGAAAGGACTATACAAACGGTAGAAGACATGCTTAGAGCTTGTGCATTAGATTGGTCAACTGATTGGGAAGTTCACTTGCCCTTGATCGAGTTCACCTATAATAATAGTTGGCATGCTTCTATTAAGATGGCACCATTTGAAGCTTTGTACGGGAGAAGATGCCGATCACCCCTGTGTTGGGATGATTCTTCGTATTTGATCGGGACGGAACCGAAATTGATTATTCAGACTCAAGAGAAGATAGCTTTGATTCGAGAAAGACTGTTGACTGCCCAGAGTCGACAGAAGTCTTATGCAGACGTACGTCGTCGTCCTCTAGAGTTCGACGTTGGGGAACATGTGCTATTGAAGGTGTATCCTACACGAGGGGTTTTCCGTTTTGGGAGGAGAGGCAAGCTTAGTCCAAGATATATCGGACCATTCGAGATCCTCGAGAGGGTTGGAGATTTAGCATACAGGTTGGCCTTACCGCCATCGCTGAGTCACGTTCACAATGTGTTTCACGTATCCCAATTGTGGAAGTATGTACCGGACCCCAGTCACGTCATTGATTTCGACGAGATCGAAATAGCTAATGATGGCACCTTCGAAGAGAGACCAATCAAGATACTTGAGAGTCGGGTCAAACAATTGAGGAATAAACCAATACACTTGGTTAAAGTACAATGGTCACGACACGGAGTGGAAGAGGCCACTTGGGGAACGGAAGACAGTATGAAGGCTAAATATCCAGAGTTGTTTTCATCTTAAGTTTCGGTACGAAACTTCTTTTTAGGGAGGAAGGATGTAATACTCGAGATTTCTGATATGTATTTCGAACTTGTGATATTGTAATTGTTGTACTTGATCTGCGTATTATTCTCCGTATTTCATAATCCGATGTTGTCGAGCGTATGATTTCATGTATGTGATTTATAAATTGTAATTCTGCGCATGTAGCGCACGCTATCGGCTATGTGTAGCGTACGCTAACATGGACTCAATAGCGCACGCTACAAAGGAACATTAGCGCACTCTATGCGTGGTCAATTTGATTGAGACGTGCGGTAGGTGAGATCAGGTCGGGGACCCCTGTCGGATTGTGTTGGGATGAACCTGGACGGCTTTCGGGAAAAGCCAAGTCAATGCCTTAGCGCAAGCTACAGGCATGTGCATAGCGCGCGCTAAGTGCCGAGTACAGTAGAGTCAGTAGCCGTTAGCGCACGCTACGAGCAGGGACTAGCGCGCGCTAATAATCATTTCCTATAAATAGGACAGCATCCTTTTCGTATTTTCAGTCCTTTTCTTCTCCCTCATCCGAATTCTTATACTTAGAGTATAACTTCCTTCATCCTAAACACCTCATATCAACATCCTAGCTCGTGATTGAGGATCGTATATCATTGGAGATTGGTGTTCAAGCCTTCGGTATTGGATTGCTTCGATTTCCTCCGTGTTCTTCACTACTTTGAGGTAGGCGATTCTTCACCGATATTAGTAATGTTCTTAAGGACGTTGATCATGTTTTGATAGCCAGTTATTTCGTTTATAATCGGTCATCACATGTTAGAAGGATACTTTTGTCGTATCGGCACTATATATCGTAGGAACCTTTGAACCGTTTTTAGTATATGAACTCCTTAGCATTTTTAAATCGATTTATGATCAGTAAATGGATATTACCTAGATTGTTACGTTTTACACATTGGAATCATGCGTTTTGGAACGTAGGACGAACGGAACTTAGAATATTTTCTTGAAGATCGTAGATGAATTATGATGTTGAGATGATTATCCGTATATTTGTATCTCATAATCATAGAACTTCCACAAACCTTATTAGCATGATATGCTTGAGGATGACTTGTTTTATCACCAGAGAATTCATGAGTTCATCACCATTCAACCCAGTTTTCTGTCAGTAGTAATCTGCCATGCACGATTAGCGCACGCTAACATACGTTAGTTAACGTGCGCTATCGGGTTTAAGTTAACGCACGATACGTACGTAACGTACGTTATGAGATCAGCCGAGTCAAATTGTCAGTCCGTGGCTAGCGTACGCTAGGCTTATACGATAGCGTACGCTAACAGGCAGGCTTAGCGCACGTTACGTAGAGTACGTAGCGCACGCTAAGTAGTCCAGGCAGATTGTTTATTTTGAGCTTTTTGGCCGTAGACCGAATTGCTAGGCCATCGTTCGACTTGAGATGATTTGTATATCATTCCTTTTGTTAAGGTTCGAGCTTGTCACGTTGATCGAAGGAGGCGGCCTTCGAGTGTGTTGAGATCATTGAAGGGTTTCGTTCTTGCCATCTTCGAGGCAAGTATCGTAATATATTAATATTGGTATTTTGAGCATGCGTGTGATTATTCATGTTGTTGAACATGAGATTTATTGTAACACCCCAAACTAGGCGGATATTACAGTGCCGTAGGTCCCCAACTGGGACCCACCAGGCAAATGAAAATGAATGAATTACACAGGATAAATGTAGTACCGAACTACATTACCACAATAATTACTCCGATGAGGAGTTTAGTTACAACACACCAGGACAATACCGAATACTAGTGTATTTTATATGAAGATAAAATACACAACACTGAATGAAACGGAGTATTCAAATGAAAGTCTGCAGCGGAAAATAAAGGACAATAACATGAATAACTGAAAGATCGGGGCCCCCTACTGGTATCACTGGGACTCCTTGACGTCAGCGTGTTCTCCCCATACTTTTGTCTTGCCAAGACCTGAAAAACAAAATCCCCAAACGGGGTCAGTTACAAAGAACAACAATCCTTAAGGGTTGAAAATACACCATCATGATTATATCTGAAATTATGAAATATCCTGTCGAAACATACGCAATCAAACATGCTATATGAATCAACTAACAATACGGCTCAAAGGGTGGCGCCACACTACGCCCGGGATGGAAATGTGTCCGTGCACAAGCCACCAACGAGTATCGATCGAATACACGTGTGGTCTTGTACCTAATCAGTCTCACGAGGCATATGACTCGTGTGCACAGTCCAATGTGAGGCCAACAACCAACACACGACTTAAGCGTGCCCGACATGAAAATCCAACACATACCAACCGGCACGCCAGTATGACCCGGAATGCCACGATATAACAAAAGTGACATCGAAAATGAATAATGACTCACCGAGATGGAATGATAGTGAAATAAATGACAGCTCAATGAAATGGTTGGAACCGTCGTTCCTTATGACTGAAGTGATTAATTGACAATAACAAGTTTTAATACGGTTAATACAATAATGAATGAGTTATGATTATGAATGAACAACAACAAAAGGGATGAATATCCTTTTAACCGAGTAAGAATTAACTTACACAATACCGGTGACAATTATCCTTCCACGAACAACGTCCGAGATATCGGTCGCTCGAACAACCTTGAATTATACAATATCCAACAACCCGTTCAATATACGAATCAAACACGAATATAACGAACTCAAAACGTCGATACGATTAAACTAAATTCATTGGGTCATTATATCGAATACGTTGTGGCCAAACTCCGATTGTTTACAATCAAATCTCAATGAGCCACTATCAAATCCCCCAAGAGGTGTTTCAAACCAATAAACATCTTCCAAATGATCAATAATCCGAAATGAATATCCGAAAACGTGATTATAACGACAATCAATCGAAAACCCCCAATTTCAACTCGATAATCAAAGTGTTCTTGAATAATCCCTCAATAATCCAATGAATCCTTATACAAACTCATAATCATATACATATCCCTTCATATAACATGATATCTCAACATAGAATCGAAATCCAAGGTGTTGAAGAAATTACCTCTTGAAGATCCAACCACTTCGATCCGAAGAACACGAGTTTAATCGAGTATCCAAGCTTCCCAAAGGATTGAAGGTGAAGAAAAATACACACTCAAATGATAATTGATGAAGAAATCTCTCCCTCAAGACCCTCTCTCGTGTATGAAGGTGAAAGAATGAAGAAATGAGCTGAAATGCTCAAAAAAACGAAATTATAGGGGTTGACTGTCTGTCGGACACGGCCCGTGCCGATCGGCACGGTCGCGGCGCCTGGCGGCGGCGAGGACTCGACCGTGTCTCCCGCTTGACACGGTCGCGGCGAAGGGCCTTCCGATAGTGACTGTCCAAGCGGCGACTTCGGCATGACTCGACCGTGTCCTGGAACACGGTCGGGCGTCTGGCGATCGGTTACGCTTATCGGAAGAGTTCGACTCGGCCGTGCTGCACGACAGTCGAGTCTGTGGCGAGAGACTTAGGCATTTCGGACGAGTACAGCCTGAGGCCGTGTCGGACGACACGGCCGAAGTTCGGTCAGCGATGATCGGCAATAATCGAAAAATGAGCGGGTGAGCTAAAACGACCATAACTCTCTCGTCCGGACTCCGATTGACTCACCGTTTGAACCATTGGAAAGCTAACTCGATGCTCTATAATATTGCAAAGATTCAGAATTTTTGGAGTTACCAAAAGTTAATGGTGATCTAACAAAGTCGAACTCATATGTGGAAAGTTGAAACAATGAACAATAACGATACACAACTCGAAGTTTTTCCGAACGGTGAACACGGGTGAAAGAACATGATTGATGAATGATTATAAATGAGTGAAAATCCACTGAATGACAATCACCGAATTAAATTACTGAATGATAATGACTGAATTACAACCGGGTATTACATTTATTACGTTGAATTGTCATGATATTCGTTATCTAGTGTTTGTATGTTCATGTTGGTGAACATAATGATTTGGCATATGTGTATGCATGAGTTGTGTTTATGTACATTGTACGATCTATGCTGAGGGCGCTGGATCGGATGTCCACCTCGTGTTGGTCCGACGGGATCATCTTGGGATCTAGGCTGAGGGCGCTGGATCATTGGACGGGTTATTTCCACCTCGTGTTGGTCCTACGGGATCATCTTGGGATCTATGCTGAGGGCGCTGGATCATTGGAATACCCTTGCTGTGTTAATGGAATCTTGTGGATTCGCATTGTCGGATTCCGGTAGCGGAAGTCCGTGTGGTGTATCTTGTTATGTATGATTGATGCACAATTGATTTGTTTAAATGATACTTGTACTAGTATTGTTTTGCTAACCCCTTCGGGGTGGACATTTGTTTTGATGTTCAGGTAGCCGAGGAGCAGGAAAGCGACCACGACTGACGTGTGACGAAGGGGGTTGATGATGTTTGTTGTTGTTAGTGATTTGTTTTCTTGGTTTGATTTCAGTACTCGAGTACGCGTGTCTTATTAATATCATTTCGATATGGTTGTATTAATTACTCGTTGAACCAGTTGTTCGGTTTTGTAAACTTGAATTTCCGATGATGATGATGTCTTATATTTACCTTTCTTTTAAATTAGCCTTGTAACTCCTTACTTAAAGGGTTTACGGCGCTGTAATTATTCCGAATATCTCGGGGTGTTACATAAATGGTCTTATTAATAATTATATTAATTTTAAATCTAAAAAGATAATAGGTATAGTAATCTCACGTTCATTGCCAGACCACAATATTCACCAATGATTCTCTCATCAGTTGTTAGGTGCTCCACACTGTAGTCATTATAACCCTTTACAATGTTATATTCCCTTGACACTCGGATTCTTATCAAATAATATTTGAAAAGTATTGGTTGAAAGTCCATGGGTAGTGCTTCTTCATCTCCTTCCTTTAGTGGGAAAAAAACATTGTCAGAATAGTAATTTTTAGGAATTTACATATAATGAAACTGATTGAAACACAAAATACCTCAATGAGGGAAGCAAGAACTAAAGCAGCTGATTTGCCTATAAGGTTTGCAACCATATCCTCAAATAAAAGAACGGTAATTTCATCGTTTGATTTAGAACCTGTTGCTATAACATTGAGCCTGAACCTGCTTTATCCATCGTTAAGAAACATATCTAATATTAAGTATAAATGACTTAAATTGACTTGATTACCTAGGTACAATTGACTCCATTTTACGTCCACACTTTGTATTGGGACAGATGTCCCCAATCTTTTTGTCTCCGGTCTTTGTTTTGCAATGCACGCACGAATTGTAGTACCATGTATCTCCAATGTCAGTGAACTTGACAAAGAGAATATAAGACCCAGGTTGGAAAACGTTAAATTTACATTAATTAAATTGAATCAAAGATATTATAAGTCGAATACAATAAATTTCTTTACCTCTGTTCCTTTCTTGATCTCAGAAGTTGTCATGTGTTTGTCCATGTTCAACCATTCCTCTAATTTCAGTGTACGGATGTCACTTTGTAATGTGATTGATCTACTAACTGAATCATTTCCCGACATCTTTTTCCTATAGTACGGCGAGATTAGTTAAAAACAATGTTTTGTCTATAAAAAACATAGAACGATAATTAAGAAACACTTATATAATATACTGTTTCGCAGTACTTCATATTGAAGTCTTCAAACTCAGGTAACTCTCTATTTATGAGCATTTTGGTGGCATGCATAGTGGTTTGCACACGTAGCTCTTCTGTTAAAATTGGTGTGATTTTATTAGTATGTGTTTAAAATAAAGAAAGATACTTTAAAATTAATATGAAATGCTGATAACCTTGACAAATCGACTTATGTGCAAACTGCAGTGCTAAAGTAAGCCCGTCTTCAAGCTTATCGTTGGTAGGTGCTATTTCTAGCAGCTTATCCGCCTAGGACTCCCATAGTACCACCTTTAGGCTAACATTCATATATTAATGTTATATAGTTTAAAATAAAATGTAATTCTAAAGATAACTATTCAAATTAGAAAAAAACATCTAAATTAAGTTACCTTTCATCTTGAATTTCGATGTCTAACTTTCGAGCATGTGCCTTATCGACATAAATGATGTTGCCTATTCTTATGATGCGTCCTATTATGTCTGAAAAAAATTGATAGTATATCAGCATAATAATAATTATTAGATCATCAAAATACAATAACATACAACCTACCAATAAAATATTCTCCATTAAAGGAAGGAATGCCGTCAAAAGTGTAACACCCCCAATCCGCTCAGGGATATTACACGCCGTAGAACCTTTCCTCAAGGATCTACCAGGCTGGTAACAACAAACGAACAACTCGACAATGCCTTTAAGGCTAAAAAGACTCAGTAGACCGATTTGGCCTTTCAATAAATACATACAACTCAATTACAATACATGCCCACGCAGGGGTCGAATACAACACACTCCCATACAACGGGGAAAGAAAACTGCAGCGGAAATAAAATACAACTAAACCAATAACATCATACGGATCCTCGTGTGATTAGTATCGTTCATCTTTCATCATCCTTCGTGCCGACCCTGTGTTATGCTCCAAAACCTGAATGCAAAAATAGACATCCACCCCCCGAATACTCGGGGGTTAGCAAAACTCCACTGTTTTGCTAGTGCAAGAACAAAGTGCAAATACGAGCCATATAATTCACATTTCACAAATAACAATAACCAGGAATCCTTAAAAATCCAAACGTGACGAAAAGTACTTCCCGAGGCAAGAGTTTGGTAAAACATTCTAAGACCGAAAGGTCACAAATCAAGGGAAAACAATTTATAAAACAGTTTAAATTGCCATCGAGAGTTTTAATAGGAAACAATTTAGGATTACCGAATCCTTCGCTTTCCAAAAATCAACAGTCCATGACCCAAAGGTTTTGTTTTCGCAAATAAAACCAACCATAATACACAAGGTTAAAAACCCACGTCATGCGTCCTCGACGGACATAAAATACACACACACCCGTGAAGTTTCACTCGTGAATCCAGGTCGAAGCCAATGGAATTCCCTCCGTGGCCCCGTCGAACCCTCCCGAGGTGAGCAAACACATTCACAAAACATAAGCAACCGCACTCGTGAATCCAGGGCTATACCATTGGACTCCCTCCGCGATCCCATCAAACCCTCCCGAGGTGAGCGAAAAACAATCACAAAATATATACACGTAGCGGTGAAGTTTCACTCGTGAACCCAGGTCGAAGCCATTGGAATTCCCTCCGTGGTCCCGTCGAACCCTCCCGAGGTGAGCAAACACATTCACAAAACACGTACTCACATCGCCTAGGACCGGGACGAAGCCACAAATCCCACTCCGTGATCCCGTCGGACCCTCCCGAGCTGGCTAGCGAAATACTCAAGCACCACACGTCACCTAGGACCGGGACGAAGCCACGAATCCCACTCGAGGCCTCGAAGGACCCTCCCGAGCTGGCTAGCGAATCAATCATGCACAAATAACATATCACAAAACAACACAAGCACCACACGTCGCCTAAGACAGGGACGAAGCCACGAATCCCACTCGAGGCCTCGAAGGACCCTCCCGAGCTGGCTAGCGAATCAAACTCAAGCACGAGTAACATATCACACCAAGGATATCCAAACAATTCACCCAGAGGCATCAAACACTTAGTAAAACAACACGTCAAACCACAATGCACCGAAATGAAACATTATACGTCCACACACAAATACTAAGTGCATCATCAACACCAAACATATCCATAGGATTCACATACTCGTTCATGAAACACACCAATCACAAAACACACGCGTTTTGAAAGCAAGCCTTTAACAAGGCTAAACCGAATCTTTCGAAAGTTCAATTCAAACGACAAAACAACCACATTTAGACGATCACTAATTATCATATCCACAAAACAAGAATTATATGGACAAGGTACTTGTCTCAAAATCGGCACGCAAGTATCCCGACGAACACGGCTCAACCGGAAAGCTTCGAAACACCCGATGCTATCGAAACGGAAGACGACGACGAACGAAAGGGTTCAACACGGTTTCTTCGCAAGAAACACGACCCTAACATCATACAATCAATAAATCATCGATCATACGAGGAAGAATAATCGTAGAACGCCCGAAAACCCCTCTAAGACATTTTACCGGACACCTTCAAGGCGTCGGTCAAGAACTCGACCCAAACAACGAATCGATACGATCCAACCATGGAATAATAAAGGAAATGATATAATACATCTAAATATTCATCAATACATCATAATCCTAAGTTAAATCGGATTAAACGGATGAAAACAACCAAAACACCCAATTTCCCCAAAACTAGATTTCTAGGAAATCGGCTGGTCAGTAGATCGGAGGATGTTATAGGACGGATGATTGATGATATGAACCTCAAAACTTCATGGATTCATTGTCCAACAACATCTCTAGATGATTCACACACCCACTGCCGCGTACGGGAAGAAAAAGAATGAGAAATGGTCAAGAAAAAGCTGTCGAGGCCTTAAATAAGTGATGCCGGCCGGAGTACGTCGTAATCGGCCATGGCTTACGTCACGTAATCGGCCATGGCCGAACTCACTGCACAAATGCCGGGCGTTACGTGCGTTACCGGCCAGGGCCTTACGTGCGTAATCGGCCTTACGTGCGTAGCTGCCGATCACTACCGCGTTACTCGGCGGTGGCTGGCCCGGCATGCCGGCCATGACTCGGCCGGGACCAACTCCACGGCCCGACGACCACGAAACCGGAACACGATGCGAATCGAAGATACGGTTACGAAGTACTCGCAAAGACGAATCCGAGCACTAAGAGAACACACGATTCGGACCACCCGAAGGCTCGAAATTCGACAACGGAAAGTAATTACCCCAAACTTTGGGAAATTACGAAAATGGCCCAAAACGCCCGAAAATCACGATACGTGATCGAAACACCAAGCCAAAGCTCGCAACATGAATAATAACATTAAATGAACTTACGAGAAAGTCGAAACAACAGTTTCGGACGAGATTCGCAAGAATCGAACTCAAGTGCGGAAAAACCGCTAAAAAGCACGGAACTCAACAAAAGCGACACCAGCGCTCGGATGACAAAAAGTGCAGAATTAATCATTCTCAGAATGACGAAACGGTCATGAGCGAGTCGTCAAAACGGACTTCCGCCGAAAAAAAAAGAAATTATCGGAAATCGAAATCACGGGTATTACATTCTACCCCCCTTAAAAGAAGTTTCGTCCCGAAACTTAAAATAAGTAGGGAGAAGCAATATCCACTGTCAGGAAAACTCGACGAGATACCCAAAAACCGAAAAATCGCGCCCGACGGCGAAACGCTGCAAGAAATGCAAAGGAACATACGGCGTGAAAACACGCTCCACGACGACCAACACAACGCCACCGATAGAGAAATAATAAAACCAACAAGTGACAAGCATCATCAAACAGGTAATACAACCAAGTCGATTATCCGAAAAATCACAAAACACAACGAACGAAAATCAATATGATTGACCACCCCAACGGTACATCAATCAAAACGCGAGCCAATCGCTGAAGAAATACGGAATTCCACCGCTCAAGGGTTGGAAGATCGAAAACGAGACAAATTTCCCGAATATAAGGAAATTAGGAAGGAGTCTGAATGCTCAACAATCACGAAACGAAATCAACAAAAACCGAACAATCAAACGATCGAACCACAACGGTCGAGACAACAAAAATCGAACAATCATGTTCGAATCACGAAGAACAATAAAATTCAAACAACAACTCCCAGGTTCACGTCTCGGCTCGAGACAATATATGATCCGGTAAAAGCAACAAGATGTGCATTCATATAAGATCCACAGGAAAGGGAATAGCAATAGAAAAGTCACAACGACAAACGAGTTATTCCGAAATAATACCACACTCGTTCGATCAACAAAAGCAAGGGGCAGGACAAGCTCAGAAATGTCAACGAACATAAACGAGTCGACAGAGTCGAAAACACAAGAGTTCCAAATCCGATCCACTTCGAATAAGAGAACTAATAGAACCAAAAGATGTTACATCCGAACAAGGTTCACAAGTATCGAACCGGACTCGGAAAAGTCACAGCGATAACCAGATCGACCCAAAACAAGATCACAGCTCGTTCGAACGATGAAACCGAAATACAGAACAAGTTCAGAAAGTGTCAACGAACACGAGCGAGTCGATAGAATTGAGAAAGAGAAAATGCAGAAGCCAAAAATAATACGGGTATTATATTTGACCCCTTCTAAAAGAAGTGTCGTCCCCGAGACTCACAACAACGAAATCAAGGTGACGACACAACAAGCAACCGACAGAAACATCCTTCGAAGGCCTCTCAAAGATGATTCTGATGACTGTGCTGAAGCGCGAACTCCGAAAGTCTCGGTAGCCAATTCGCAAAACTGAATTCGGTGTCCCTCGAGTCCACACTTGAAATGTCTTACCGACGAGAAGGACAATTTACACGTGCATGCCCTGGCACATCACGGTTGAGACGCCTCGGCTCGGCATACCGAAAATACAAATGCTAGATACAATGGGGCATAATGTCGCAAAACAACATAGCGGAGATGCCAACTCAGCACAACAAGGAATCATAATACATATCATATACAACGATTATCATCGTAAAATAATACACACAAACACTACAGTAACGACGGTATCGTTCGGCGACCTCAACGACCCGAACAATAACCAACACATAATTACAAACATTATGAAACAATCACATATGTACACAAACGTACAAACCCAAGCTTTAACATCTCACACAGGTGCGATAACACGCAAGCCACCACGAAATGACAACATTAAGGATCGTCATCACACCTCCCACAAGGGCTAACAAAATATATGCGTGGCGAACGACTCGACGCTCACGCCACCAATTCAATCACAATTCAGGGTTAACACCGTAACAAAAGTTCGAAAACCATACACGCATTTCCGGTCCGCAAACAGGAATGATAGGTTTTAAAAACGAAAACCACATTTTGAAAACAGTTTGGAAACAACAGTTGATCTTGAGTATCATTTTACAAAAGGTAGTACAAACACCATTATCGAGACTTTGAAAATCATCTTGCGTTTGAACAAAAATGAGGACACCTTTCTTTTAGTGAAAAACATTCAGAATATTCGACCCTCGGGTCTAAGTAAAAATGTTTTTAAATCAATGAAAATATCTCAAAACATTTTGGTCCTCGAGGTAGAAAATTTTGAAACATATTGTGGCATCTTGGACGTACCACGAGAAAATAATTCATTTTAAGAGTACGTCTCGAAATTTATTTTCTAAGATACTCAAGTTTTTCAAGGATAATTCAATGGGCTAGAATGCCCAAAAATTTCAGGTAATTACACGGAACATTATAACGCCGTGGGCCCCACGCCAGAACCCACCAGGCTAAAAACCATTTACAAAAACGTCAAAAAGCTGATGACAGTAATATTTCAAAAACTCACAAAAGCCATTTACAAAATACTAAATATCGTCATAAGAATTTTGCCCAAACGATCAAAGCCATAATGCCAAAAACTCGGTTAAGGAATCGGTTTTCGAAATAAAACTCAGTCGGTAAAATACCGAAAGCCATTACAAAAGAACTCACGCAGCGGATAAAAGAAATAAAGTCAAACATGCATAAGACAGCAACACTACTCCTCATATGAACGAAAAATGGGAGTCAAATAATCACATATCACGAAATCAAAATCCATAAGAGGATTTCGTCAATTAACTCATAATCATAAAAATAGCTCGTGTCACACTAGGCACAACACAAAGAAGGGAGACTTACATCCACAGATCG
This sequence comes from Orobanche coerulescens, assembly GCA_033398695.1. Taxonomy (NCBI): domain Eukaryota; kingdom Viridiplantae; phylum Streptophyta; class Magnoliopsida; order Lamiales; family Orobanchaceae; genus Orobanche; species Orobanche coerulescens. The sequence goes on from CM065801.1 coordinate 18,206,036, forward strand.
CACGAAGATGATGATTGCACACGATACTAATCACGACCAACCAACTCAGACGACGCGTCGCGACACGACTCAGTCAGATAAAATCCGACGAGATAAAAACTCAATAGACACCACTGACCCGACAGCCTAGGTTTCCACAACCTAAGCTCCGATACCATTCTGTAACACCCCCAATCCGCTCGGGGATATTACACGTCGTAGAACCTTTCCTCAAGGATCTACCAGGCTGGTAACAACAAACGAACAACTCGACAATGCCTTTAAGGCTAAAAAGACTCAGTAGACCGATTTGGCCTTTCAATAAATACATACAACTCAATTACAATACATGCCCACGCAGGGGTCGAATACAACACACTCCCGTACAACGGGGAAAGAAAACTGCAGCGGAAATAAAATACAACTAAACCAATAACATCATACGGATCCTCGTGTGATTAGTATCGTTCATCTTTCATCATCCTTCGTGCCGACCCTGTGCTATGCTCCAAAACCTGAATGCAAAAATAGAAATCCACCCCCGAATACTCGGGGGTTAGCAAAACTCCACTGTTTTGCTAGTGCAAGAACAAAGTGCAAATACGAGCCATACAATTCACATTTCACAAATAACAATAACCAGGAATCCTTAAAAATCCAAACGTGACGAAAAGTACTTCCCGAGGCAAGAGTTTGGTAAAACATTCTAAGACCGAAAGGTCACAAATCAAGGGAAAACAATTTATAAAACAGTTTAAATTGCCATCGAGAGTTTTAATAGGAAACAATTTGGGATTACCGAATTGATAAGTGGTAATTTTACCACTTATTTCTAGGATTTTATACTAGGTTTTTATCTCGTTTCGTGATTAATGTGCTCGTATTTGGCTTATTTATGATTAGTCGAGCCGTATTACGCGTTTGGGTTGGTTTTAGTGTGTTTGCAGGTTTTTAGAGCCAAAAGGACCCAAAACGAGACAAAGGACCGAGAGTCGAGTCACGGACGGAAGAAACAAATTTTTGCAAGAGACAGACGAACCTATCGGCCAGCCTATCGGCCGAGAGGCTCGTCCGAAAGGTGATTCTGCCCTATCGAGTGAAGAGATCGACGAACAAACTATCGGCCAGCCTATCGGCCGATAGGCCAGTCCGATAAGTGCCAAATGACTCTCGTATTTTGACGGATTTTGACTCTTTTGGATAGTTTTTGTTTCCTAGATTAGGGCTAATCGGGAGTTTAACCCCCTTAGGCTATATAAACCTTCCTTTAGACCTAGTTTACGATGATCGATCATCATTCTTTTTCATCTTTTATCATATTTAGCATAATTTTACATCTTTTTAGCAAGATTTATTCCTTGGATGCAAGAACTTTTTGGAGGAGAATTATTATTGTTTTTCAGAGATTGAAGACTCGGAGTTCATCCGTAAGGGTTGTAATCTCTCTTTTCATATTAATAATATGCATTCTTCATCTATTTCTTGTTTAATTTCAATTATGTCTGGCTAAATTCATTGATTGATTCTAGGGTTAGTAAATTTAATTGATGTTCACATGATGTTCCTTTGATTACCTTTTTACCTTTCATCCTATGCTTGTGATCAAGATGTGTTAAATCTCATGTTAGATTAAAAGGGGCCTTAATCGATGCATGTTAGCTAATTGATTTTGTCCGGAAGGAGTAATTGATTAGTGGAAATACTTGATGCACAATATGATTTTATCTTAAGACCTAGCGGAGAAAGATAAATCATAAATAAATAAGTTGGTGCTTTTTAAGTGATTTCAATTCTTTGAGCCCTGGCGGGGAAAAGGGTTTAAATTAACTATCTTTCTAGGTTGCCTTGATCGGAATTCTAGATCGGCTGAGTGATTATTTCTAGGATTGAATTAAATTTGGGGAAAAGGAATCAAGTGAATGGATTGTGTGAACTCAATTAGATGATACCACCCTAGGATCAATTACCTTTAGACTTGTGATTTTATCTTGCTAATTTTCTTTATTTGCTTGCTTTAGATAATTCATCTTTTATTTAATTTTTATTTTTCGATTTTTAAAGTTAGATAATTAGTAACAAACAAAATTTTCGGATTCCTAAATAGCGATAAATTTTGAGTAGAGTTACTTCCTTTATTTTCGACACATCAATTCCCTTGGGTTCGATACCTTGGAAATACTTCGAGGTTTTACAAATTTTAAAATTGATCGGATTTGAAAACCATACTACGCGAATCCTAGCGATCAATTTTTGGCGCCGTTGCCGGGGAATTGATAGAAAACTTAAGGGGATAATTCGAAAAAGAAGAGATTGTTACTTTAGGTTGTTTACTATTATTATTAATATTCGATCTCGTTTCCTCACATCTTGTTTTCTCTTCTTTGTAGGCGGTGCATGATCACAAGATCCCAAGAAAAGGATTTATTTCCTTTGGATCCGGAAATCGAGAAGTCTTTGAGGAGGAAGAAGCAAGAAGCGAGAACCGAGACTATTTCTATACCTTTCGTTGATATCATGGCCGGCATTGTTGACCCACCACGAGAACTCGCTCGTCCCGAGAAGATCCCTTTGAATGCCCGCTTTCGACCTAAGCTGGACGATTATCAAGAAGGAGGTTGGGGAAAGATTGATGCCAACAACTTCGAGCTTAAGCCGTCCCTCATTGCTACAGTGAAGTCTCAAACATACGGAGGAGGAGTTAATGAAGATCCAAATGCTCACCTTGAGTCGTTTTTGGACATATGTGCCACCATCAAGCAAAACGGAGTGCCTCCGGATGTCATTAAGCTCCGCCTATTCCGATTCTCCTTAGAAGACGATGCGCTAGATTGGTACAATAGCCTAGATCGGAAGGAAATTGGTACTTGGAGAGAGATGACTCGGTTGTTCTTAGCACAGTTCTATCCTCCCTCGAAGGTGCAAAAACAAATCAACGATATCTTGCAATTTGAGCAATATGAGGATGAATACTTATACGAGGCATGGATCCGATTTAAGAAGCTACTTCGCAAATGCCCACAACATGGAATTGACAAAGAGGAAATCTACATTCGGTTTTATCGGGGTTTGACGAGGAAGGCTAGAAGAGAGTTGGACTATTCATCGAAAGGGTGAGGCCAAGAATCTCATCGAGCTAGCAGTCAACAATGATTACGAGGAGGTGACCGATAGGAAGATGACGAGAAGAAAGGTTCCATCCGGTGACGAGGACGCCTACGGTGATTTGAAGGCAAAATTTGAAAAACAACAAAAAGAGCTTGAGATGCTAAAAAAGAAGACTATGGGAGTCAATGCAGTTTTTAAAGAGCTAACCGAGCCTATTGCAATTGAGGAGGATGTGAATTACATGCAAGGAGGAAACTTCTGGCAAGGGGGAAATAGGGGGAACTATTATCCGAACAATCGAAACCACCCTAATTTCTCCTATGCCAACCCGAACAATGCTCTCCAGCCACCACCGGGATTTAACGTGAAGAACGGGGTTATTCAAGAGTCGATTGCTAAGACACCGATGGAAGAGATGTTGGAACGGTTGGAGGCGAGTCAAAAAGATTTTATTTATAAAGCAGACAAGAGGTTCGGGGCTCTTGAGCATAGTGTGACATCTATTGGAAACTCAGTGATAGCATTGACAAAGCAGATGTCGATGGTGGAGACCCAAATGAGTCAATTGGCGAACGCCCAAGCCGGATTTCATAAGCCGGGCCATTTTCCGAGCAGCACCGAGACCAACCCGAAGACACAACAATGCAACGCAATCGAGCTTCGGAGTGGGACAAGATACAGTAATCATGGGGCTGAAGTTGAGAAATCTGGAAACAAGGATGTACTAGAAACGGGAGCCGAGAACGAGAAGGCAGATGAAACACAGCAGAACCTATCGGGTAGCCTATCGGCCGATAGGCCCAACCGATACCCAGACAGAATGCCGGCAGTGAAGCCTATCGACCCCCTATCGGCCGAAAGACTCCTGGAAGTTCGAATGTGAAGGATTTTGAGGTAAAAGCTCCATTTCCACAGCGATTGGCCAAGTCAAGACATGATGAAAAGCTTCAACGATTTATCGACATGTTTCAAAAGGTGAATATCAACATTCCACTTCTAGACGCTTTGAGAGACATGCCGGGGTACGTTAAATTCTTGAAAGACGCTGTGGCAAGCAAGAGGAAGTTGGGGAAGTTTGAAACAATAAATTTGACAGAGGAGTGTAGCGCTATCATTCAAAACAAGCTCCTGCTCAAGCAGAAGGATCCGGGACGTTTTACTTTTACATGCATGATTGGCGACCAAACGTTCCGTAATGTGTTGTGTGATCTCGGGGCAAGCATCAATCTTATGCCTCTATCCATCTTTAAGAGGTTAAAGATTGGGGAGATGAAGCCGACTACCATTTCTCTACTCATGGCGGACCGGTCGATCTCTTATCCGAGGGGAGTTGTGGAGGATGTGTTCGTTAGAGTCCAACACTTGGTCTTCCCGACCGATTTCGTAGTTCTTGATATGCCCGAGGATGAGAATCAACCATTGATCTTTGGGAGACCGTTTCTAGCGACGGGGAGAGCACTTATCGATGTCCATAATGATCAAAATCTGAAAATCTCCATCTATGACGCGATGAAGAAGCCCGAGGATGCGCCCGAGGAATGTTATGCAATTGAGTCTATTATGCCGCCCCCGACCGACTTGTTGTAGCATTGCATTTCACACTCCATTTACTCACATTCTGAGGTTGAAGAAATTTACGAGGAATTACCAGAGTATGTTCGAATGTTGGAGGCGAACGAGTTTCGATCTAATGAGAGGGATGTATGCTATCTTGATGTCAACAAACCCGTTCAAGGGGGAGTTGTCGCTGATTGAGGTGCCGAAGTTAGAACTTAAGCCTTTGCCGGATCACTTACAATATTGCTTCTTGGGCGAGAACGAGTCCTATCCCGTGATAGCTTCTTCTTCTCTCGGACCTACTAACTTGGAGAAGCTATTACGGGTGCTGCGAAAACACAAAGGGGCGATTGGATGGACGATTTCGGACATTAAGGGAATAAGCCCTTCTATTTGTATGCACAGGATTTTGCTAGAAGACGATCATAAGCCGAGGGTGCAACCGCAACGAAGATTAAATCCGGCAATGCAAGAGGTTGTGAGAAAAGAGGTGCTCAAATTGTTAGATGCCGGGATGATATATGCGATTTCCGATAGTGAGTGGGTGAGTCCTACTCAAGTCGTCTCTAAGAAAGGGGGTATGACCGTGATCAAGGACGAGAAGAATGAATTAATCGCGACAAGGCTAGTCACGGGATGGAGAGTTTGTATCGACTACCGGCTACTTAATGCGGCGACGAGGAAGGATCATTTTCCACTTCCATTTATTGATCAAATGCTAGATCGTTTGGCCGGATACGAGTATTATTGCTTTTTGGACGGGTATTCGGGGTACAATCAAATTGCTATCGCTCCGGAAGACCAGCACAAGACCGCTTTCACGTGCCCTTATGGGGTATTCGCTTACCGGAGGATGCCGTTTGGCTTGTGCAACGCACCCGCAACTTTTCAAAGGTGCATGATGGCCATCTTTCACGGATTAGTCGAGAACATAATGGAGGTCTTTATGGATGATTTTTCAGTTTTTGGTTCATCTTTCGACCATTGCTTGAAAAATTTATCTTTGGTACTTGCCCGGTGTGAGGAGACGAACCTTGTTCTAAATTGGGAGAAATGTCACTTCATGGTGCAAGAGGGAGTAGTGCTGGGGCATAAAGTATCTTGGAAGGATTGGAGGTTGATCGAGCGAAGGTGGTTGCTATCGAGAAATTACCGCCCAACCAATGTTAAATCGATTTAAGCTTCCTAGGCCATGCGGGGTTCTATAGACGGTTCATTAAGGATTTCTCAAAAATCACGAAGCCGTTATGTTCCTTGCTCGAGAAAGACGTGAAATTTCAGTTTGATGATGATTGCTTAAGGGCGTTTGAGACATTGAAACAAGCCTTAATTTCGACGTCGGTCTTGATCACTCCGGATTGGGGTGCACCATTCGAGTTGATGCGACGCGAGCGATTGGGCGTTAGGGCGTTTTGGGTCAAAAACGATAAGCTTTTCCGGTAATTTATTATGCGAGTAAGACGATGGATTCGCCCAAATGAACTACACCACGACGGAAAAAGAGCCGTCACGTGGTCTATGCATTTGACAAATTCCGACCTTACCTAATGGGCACTCACACTATTGTTCATACCGATCACGCAGCGATTCGCTATCTATTTGCCAAGAAGGATTCGAAGCCGAGATTAGTGAGATGGATACTCCTTCTACAAGAGTTCGACATGGAGATCCGGGATAGAAAGGGGTGCGAGAATGTTGTTGCCGATCACCTTTCCCGTCTCGAGAAGCCGGTTGAGGGAGAAGATTCAAGGATCGAAATAAATGAGAACTTTCCAGACGAGCATATCCTAGCCTTGGCCGATGATACACCATGGTACGCGGACTATGTTAATTTCCTTGCTATCAAGCATGTTCCAACGGGTCTTTCTTCTCATCAAAGAAAGAAATTCTTCCATGACGTTAAATTCTACTATTGGGAAGACCCTATTCTTTATCGGAGGTGCGCAGACGGGATTATTCGCATGTGTGTTCGACAAAGCGAATGGCAAAGGATAATTGAAGAATGCCATAGTGCACCGAGTGGGGGTCATTTTGCAATAATCGAACGGCCATGAAGGTGTACCAATGTGGTTTCTATTGGCCTTCTATTCATAAAGATTGCCAAGCTTTTGTGAAACATTGCGATAGATGCCAACGATTGGGAACATAGCAAAAGAGACGAGATGCCGCAAAGACACTATTATGGAAGTAGAGTTGTTTGACGTATGGGGTATCGATTTTATGGGTCCGTTTGCAAAATCACAAGGCTATTCGTATATTTTACTTGCGGTCGACTACGTGTCGAGATGGGTTGAGGCGATGCCGACGATTACGAACGATTCGAAAGTGGTGATTAAATTCCTTAATAAGAACATTTTGACTCGTTTCGGGACTCCACGAGCTTTGTTGAGTGACGGGGGGAGCCACTTTAATAATAGGTGGTTAGGAACCCTTCTTGCAAAATATGGAGTTAAACATAAGATTACGTCCGCCTATCATCCGCAAGCTAATGGACAAGCCGAGCTCGCCAATCGGGAGATCAAACAAATTTTAGAGAAGACGGTCACGAACAAGAAGAACTGGGCTAAATATCTAGATGATGCACTTTGGGCTTATCGGACCGCGTATAAGACTCCAATTGGAATGTCTCCATACCAGCTCGTCTTTGGGAAATCCTGTCATTTACCGGTGGAGCTGGAAGTTAAAGCATATTGGGCCACTAGACGGATTAATTTCGAATTTCTTGAAGCTAGTGGATCAAGAAGAGAGAAGCTGCTGGAAATCGACGAATGGAGAAACGAGGCTTTCGAAAATGCAAGGATTTACAAGGAAAGAGCGAAAAAGTTTCACGATGATCGCATTCGGAAGAAGGACTTCGTCCCGGGAGACGAAGTGCTCGTTTTCAATTCGCGGCTTCGTTTATTTCCAGGGAAGTTGATGTCAAAGTGGACTGGTCCATACACCGTCTTTCAAGTAAATCAAAACGGATCATGTGTCGTGATGAAAGAAGATGGGAACAAGTTTATTGTGAATGGACATCGGATGAAGCACTATTTCAAGCCCTTGCACCACGAAGAGAAGTATGTTACTTACCTCGAAGACCCAGAATGAATGAGGTATCGTCTAGCTAAAGACGTTAAACGTAGCACTTGTTGGGAGGTAACCCAACGTATGTATATTAGTTCGTTTTATTCGTTTATTTTCGATTTTTTGTTTGCGTGATTTTTGTAATTTCTAGTTTCGTAGTAGCTTTGCTAGTTTTTGTTAAGTTCTAATCCATGCACGCCGAGTTTTGAATACTTGCAGGTCTTTAATCGTCATATCCAAGCAAAAACGGGACCAAGGAGGCGAACGAGAAAAAGCTGAAAATTTTTTTTGAGACAGAAGATCCTATCGGGCGAGCCTATCGGCCGATAGGCTGAAAAAATTAAAAAAATTTTATTGTTGCAAGCAGTGGTCGACAGGAATTCCACATCGACCGATAACCCCCCCCCCCCCCCCCCGATATGAGGTACGTACCCGGCCCAGTATCCACTTCGACCCGGTTAATTAATACCCCTTTTAAACAACTTCACACCCGATTTTCTCACACACTTACACACTTATCGGTCGATAGAAAGAAAGGGGCGATTTTTTTTCTACTTTTCTTCCTTCAACTCGATCAAGGTACGTAGTTTCGACTCTTAATCCTCTTGTTTTTCAATTCTATGCATGTTTTGAAGCATTTTGACGGATTCTTTTTGGAGTTTTGATGAAAATCGAATTGGGGATCCACTTTTTGGGGCTTTTGCTAAACTTTGATGTTCTTTGAATTTTATGCCCGATTGTTGATAGAATCTTGAGGGAAACATGTTATCTATGCTTGATTGTTCATGGGTACTTCGAATTGGGGGATTAATTGATGAAATTGAACGAATTTTGAAAAAAAAACCCAAATTGGAAGAACCCTAATTTCGCAAATTGTTGAAATTGGGTGAATTTGTTGAATTGAATTGTTAATTGGGATTGACATGAGTTGAATTGTTGATGAATTAGATTGGATTGGAGAAAATTTGCCCTAATATGATCATAGTGTGTTGTTTTATTATTGAGGGTTGTGATTTTGATCCTTTGAATATGAAATGGGGGAGACTAAGTTTGGGGGAGGTTGAGTGATTTATTGATCGTAGTATATGGCTGTCGGGTCTATGATTTTGATGTTTATTGGACATTATTGGGCTCTTAGTTGATATTGTGGGATTATTGGATTATGTCGATGCTCGTTGAATGTTTGTATTATGAGTTGTTTATTGGATTTTAATTGGATGGTTGTTTTGTAGGAACTTTGAAATGGGAAAGCAAAGCAAGAAGTCGAATCCGAGTACAGCCGGAAAGTCTAAGGCGACCACAGAAAAGGAAAAGGCTCCGCCGAAGGTAGTGCCGGCTATTCCGATCCCGGCTGCACTCGACCCGAAGAAGTTCAAGCTGAGATTGACTGGGCCAGAGTCTAAAAGAAGGTGGTCGCACCTTATCGGAATGTCACACAAGCATTGCCGATTTTTGCATGAGGAGACGGCTCGGGGTATGGGAATATATGATGATATTGTGCTACTAGCGAGGCAGTGCGGGTTTGAGCAAATATTTAGGGCAAACTATCTCGCTTACCACGTGCTCACTGTGGAGTTTCTGTCCACACTTGAGGTTTTTAGGGAGAACGGGACTCGGGCATCTATTCGCTTCAACCTCGACAACATAGAAAGGGAGCTCTCGTCCGACGAAGTTAATGCCATTATCAACGGAGCCGAGGACGGATCATTCCAGCAGGGCGATCATGCCAAAGAAAACTTAGAGCTGTGGTCCAGGATGATTTACCGCAGGGAGGAGACGCTTCTCATTTATAATCCGACATATGCCAAGGCCTCTCGATCAGAACCCGGTTCTCCGTTATGTCCACCGTCTGCTCACCTCGACGATTTTGAGCCGTACCGACTCGGGGACGTTCTTGTCCACCGATCTTCACCTTTTATGGTCGGCCTTGAACGGCAATGTACACGCCGGATGTTTTACGATTGAGCACATGGAGAAACAAGCCGGGTGGCCAAGGAAGCAAAGGATTGGGATTGGGGCGTTCGTGACCCCTATCGCGGAGCATCTCGGGGTGCACATTAGAGGAGAGCCGGTGTCCCGAGACATCTATTTGGATAAACCGACACTGCAGAGGCAAGAGATGCTTGCCTTCACCGAGGGGTTCGACTGGAAATTGCACGGTCGGAACAAAACCGTGTCCCTCTTCCGACTCCCCTCTCCGACCTTGACTTCTGTGATGGGCGACGCGCCCGATGTATATGCGAGGTGGAGTATGAGCTCCGCGGCTCATGTGGCACTTATCCGACCGTTGGATGCGTCTCGTAAGAGGCAACGCCGGGAGGTGACCATTGATGAGCCGTTCTTGGAGGGAGCCGAGGAGGAGATGGATGATATACCCGAGGGGGGTAGCCGTGACGAGATTCCCACCGGTGGAGGTAGTAGTTTCCAGATGAGGGCTCCGGATTTTGAGGCTTTTGAGACGAGATTTTTTGAGAGAGAGAGAGAGATGCACGAAGAGAGTATGCAAGCGCAAGACAACTATCATTTGGCGAGTATGCGTTCTTTGACAGCCGAGTTTGGTTCTTTGGGAACTCGGCTGGGCGAGGTTGAGACTCGGGTGGGTGTTGTTGCCACTCGGGTCAATGAGTTGTACGAGCTCGTGGAGAAACGAGCCGAAGAGGACAGAGTGTGGCGACAAGAGGAGATTGCTTGGAGGAAGCAAGAGAGGAAGAGGCAGGAAGATAGGTGGGCCCAGGAGGACCACTACCACCGGATGCTACACGAGATGTACCACTTTGCTCCTTTCCCCGATTCACATGCCCGCTATGATCCGAGCTCGCCGACGAACCCGCCATTTCCGCCACAGTGATCAGGTACTCCGTTAACAAAGCCACTCCTTTCTCTTTTCAAACTTATTCCTCCTTTGGGATGCGAAATAAGTTTGGGGGGGGGGGGGGAGTGCGGCTTTGTTAATTTCTTTACGTGTGAGTACCTTGTTTGCCTTGTATCATTATTTGTTTGTGTTGGTGCCCGTTGTTTTTATTTGTGCTTATCATATTGGTGTTGCGTGGTTTTGGCTTTTGTTGCTTAGATTTTAGATTTTTTTATTCATTTTCGTTTGGTGTGTTTGCTAGTTTCTATTTTCTATTTTTTAGGTCGTAGTAGTTTTTTTTTTGCTTTCGTGTTTACTTTTATTTGCTTTTCGTTGTTTGTTTTAGATAGCCTTGCTTGTCTTAGTTTTTCTTTTTTCGTGAATTTTTCGTGCTTCTATTTGTGTGATACTGATGTTACGACACTGTTTTTCTCTCTGAAGAAACGGTCGAGTTTAGTCGAGTTGTAGTCAGTTATTTCTGTTTTGCATAGTCTTCATTTAGGTCCAAAATTTTTCGTGATTGTAGAGGTCTTGGCAGATAAGAGACGATACATACTTGTTTTAAAATCACCGTCAATACGTTTGGTTACATCTTCCGGATAGTGAGTCGTACTGTTTCGTTAGTCGTGTCGGCACTTAGATTGAGTTTAGAGTCGGTCAGTTTTTCCCAAAAGTTGAGATAATGTTGTTCTATGAAGGGAAGTCTAGTAACCGGGGGCATTCGCGTGACCCGTTGTTTACCCTCGCGTAAAACGACGACTCTGGTTAGACTAGTGATTTAGATATTTCACATGTGCCAATGATAGGGAACTTAGTAACCGGGGGTATTCGCGTGACCCGCTGTTTACTCTCGCGTAAAACGGCGACCTTGATTCGGGCATGCGGAAATTATATATTCGAGTTGTTTCTCCGCTGTAGACGGGAACTTAGTAACTAGAAGCATCCATGTGCCCCATGAGTGTCTTTTACGTCAAACGGTTTCCTAATACATGAGAATGGAAGTTCCACCCTAGGATTACCCCGATGAAACATCCCGAGATCCTAACCTAGTGGTCAACTCGAATCAAATTCTTGAACATATATATAAGGGAATACTGTCCGAGGTTTATTTGTTATGAAACTCGTGAAAATTGTGCCACTAGATCGTAACGACGAACTAGCTTGTTTATTTTAGCCTTTCATATTGACGGTCGATTTGACTCACGTTTTGTTAATCTTTGAGCTGGATTTTCTTCATGAACGAATGATTAGGACTGAACTTGTCTACTTTGCGGAATCATTATTCTGAGTGCAGTTCGCTTTTACGACACTCGGATTATTTAGAGAGAATTACAGGATAGTATTGATTAGGTTGAACACTATGAGTTGCACGATGATTCACGACATTCTTTTTCTTTTCTTTTTGTTGTTCGGGACGAACAAGGCTTAAGTTTGGGGGGGTTTGATAAGTGGTAATTTTACCACTTATTTCTAGGATTTTATACTAGGTTTTTATCTCGTTTCGTGATTAATGTGCTCGTATTTGGCTTATTTATGATTAGTCGAGCCGTATTACGCGTTTGGGTTGGTTTTAGTGTGTTTGCAGGTTTTTAGAGCCAAAAGGACCCAAAACGAGACAAAGGACCGAGAGTCGAGTCACGGACGGAAGAAACAGATTTTTGCAAGAGACAGACGAACCTATCGGCCAGCCTATCGGCCGAGAGGCTCGTCCGAAAGGTGATTCTTCCCTATCGAGTGAAGAGATCGACGAACAAACTATCGGCCAGCCTATCGGCCGATAGGCCAGTCCGATAGGCTGCCCAGCGGACTCTCGTATTTTGACGGATTTTGACTCTTTTGGATAGTTTTTGTTTCCTAGATTAGGGCTAATCGGGAGTTTAACCCCCTTAGGCTATATAAACCTTCCTTTAGACCTAGTTTACGATGATCGATCATCATTCTTTTTCATCTTTTATCATATTTAGCATAATTTTACATCTTTTTAGCAAGATTTATTCCTTGGATGCAAGAACTTTTTGGAGGAGAATTATTATTGTTTTTTAGAGATTGAAGACTCGGAGTTCATCCATAAGGGTTGTAATCTCTCTTTTCATATTAATAATATGCATTCTTCATCTATTTCTTATTTAATTTCAATTATGTCTGGCTAAATTCATTGATTGATTCCAGGGTTAGTAAATTTAATTGATGTTCACATGATGTTCCTTTGATTACCTTTTTACCTTTCATCCTAGGCTTGTGATCAAGATGTGTTAAATCTCATGTTAGATTAAAAGGGGCCTTAATCGATGCATGTTAGCTAATTGATTTTGTCCGGAAGGAGTAATTGATTAGTGGAAATACTTGATGCACAATATGATTTTATCTTAAGACCTAGCGGAGAAAGATAAATCATAGATAAATAAGTTGGTGCTTTTTAAGTGATTTCAATTCTTTGAGCCCTGGCGGGGAAAAGGGTTTAAATTAACTATCTTTCTAGGTTGCCTTGATCGGAATTCTAGATCGGCTGAGTGATTATTTCTAGGATTGAATTAAATTTGGGGAAAAGGAATCAAGTGAATGGATTGTGTGAACTCAATTAGATGATACTACCCTAGGATCAATTACCTTTAGACTTGTGATTTTATCTTGCTAATTTGCTTTAGTTGCTTGCTTTAGATAATTCATCTTTTATTTAATTTTTATTTTTCGATTTTTAAAGTTAGATAATTAGTAACAAACAAAATTTTCGGATTCCTAAATAGCAGTCAAATTTTGAGTAGAGTTACTTCCTTTATTTTCGACACATCAATTCCCTTGGGTTCGATACCTTGGAAATACTTCGAGGTTTTACAAATTTTAAAATTGATCGGATTTGAAAACCATACTACGCGAATCCTAGCGATCACGAATCCTTCGCTTTCCAAAAATCAACAGGGTCACAGCCGAAAGGTTTTGTTTTTGCAAATCAAACCAACCATAATACACAAGGTTAAAAACCCACGTCATCCGTCCTCGACGGACATAAAATACACACACACCCGTGAAGTTTCACTCGTGAATCCAGGTCGAAGCCAATGGAATTCCCTCCGTGGCCCCGTCGAACCCTCCTGAGGTGAGCAAACACATTCACAAAACATAAGCAACCGCACTCGTGAATCCAGGGCTATACCATTGGACTCCCTCCGTGATCCCATCGGACCCTCCCGAGGTGAGCGAAAAACAATCACAAAATATATACACGTAGCGGTGAAGTTTCACTCGTGAACCCAGGTCGAAGCCATTGGAATTCCCTCCGTGGTCCCGTCGAGCCCTCCCGAGGTGAGCAAACACATTCACAAAACACGTACTCACATCGCCTAGGACCGGGACGAAGCCACAAATCCCACTCCGTGATCCCGTCGGACCCTCCCGAGCTGGCTATCGAAATACTCAAGCACCACGCGTCACCTAGGACCGGGACAAAGCCACGAATCCCACTCGAGGCCTCGAAGGACCCTCCCGAGCTGGCTAGCGAATCAATCATGCACAAATAACATATCACAAAACAACACAAGCACCACACGTCGCCTAAGACAGGGACGAAGCCACAAATCCCACTCGAGGCCTCGAAGGACCCTCCCGAGCTGGCTAGCGAATCAAACTCAAGCACGAGTAACATATCACACCAAGGATATCCAAACAATTCACCCAGAGGCATCAAACACTTAGTAAAACAACACGTCAAACCACAATGCACCGAAATGAAACATTATACGTCCACACGCAAATACTAAGTGCATCATCAACACCAAACATATCCATAGGATTCACATACTCGTTCATGAAACACACCAATCACAAAACACACGCGTTTTGAAAGCAAGCCTTTAACAAGGCTAAACCGAATCTTTCGAAAGTTCAATTCAAACGACAAAACAACCACATTTAGACGATCACTAATTATCATATCCACAAAACAAGAATTATATGGACAAGGTACTTGCCTCAAAATCGGCACGCAAGTATCCCGACGAACACGGCTCAACCGGAAAGCTTCGAAACGCCCGATGCTATCGAAACGGAAGACGACGACGAACGAAAGGGTTCAACACGGTTTCTTCGCAAGAAACACGACCCTAACATCATACAATCAATAAATCATCGATCATACGAGGAAGAATAATCGTAGAACGCCCGAAAACCCCTCTAAGACATTTTACCGGACACCTTCAAGGCGTCGGTCAAGAACTCGACCCAAACAACGAATCGATACGATCCAACCATGGAATAATAAAGGAAAATGATATAATACATCTAAATATTTATCAATACATCATAATCCTAAGTTAAATCGGATTAAACGGATGAAAACAACCAAAACACCCAATTTCCCCAAAACTAGATTTCTAGGAAATCTGACCTGATTCGGTAGATCGGAGGATGTTATAGGACGGATGATTGATGATATAAACCTCAAAACTTCATGGATTCATTGTCAAACAACATCTCTAGATGATTCACACATCCACAGCCGCGTACGGGAAGAAAAAGAATGAGAAATGGTCAAGAAAACGCCGCTGTGCCTTAAATAGGCCGATCGCCAAATGTTACGACGAATCGCCATGGCTTACGTACGTAACCGCCATGGCCGAACTCACCGCTGAAATGCCGGAAGCGTTACGTTCACGGCCGTGGCCTTACATACGAATCGCCTTACGTACGAATCGCCGATCACTACCGCACGTTACTCGACTGTGGTCGCTCGCCTCACCGTAACACCCCAAATCCTATCAGGTTATTACAGGCCGTGGACCCCACACCAGAGATCCACCAAAGCAACACGACCAAAAATACAACTAACTGACCAAAAAGGGGAATCACAATCCCTACACTGACATCCAACATAATATTCCGATATGGAATTTCAATGACAATAGTGGACCTACATGGCCCAAATAAATTACAACGACATCCACGAGCCTTGCTCGGATAATACAAAATGACAATAACTGACAAAACTGGAGTACTCCAACTGTCTGACTGACATGAACACCAAAACATCTCGGACTAGTATCGCTTGAATGCCTCGTCGCCACCGTCATGCCCCTGTGTCTCAACTCTCTCCTCGCAAACACCTAAAACATGAAAACATGTTCCGCCCCCACGGGGTCAGTCATCCAGATAATGATTATCAAATACATGTACAACATGATATGCATCAAAAGGGCTGAATGAAATAGTATAGTAATGGTAATACGAGATGCTCACAAACCAAAGTAAGAATCGAGCATTCGTGGAATACTATGCCCACGGCATCCGATCAATACCTGCTCAACAGGTTAGAACATAAGTGCCCAACGGCGAATCATCAATACAGAACACAACAATACATCACCTTAAGGTAACCCAAGCCAAACACTGAAATAGATACGAATCACAATGCCCGAAGGCTCCGACAGGAATACCGATACATTACAATGGCCTTAATAAATTACCAATGTACCAAGCCGTTTATCATCATAATACCGAATGTCACTCACCAAGTCATTAATCACCACAATGGCCCAAGCCAAAACAAAGCCGCATAAATGAGGGTCGGCCACGCATGAAGCCGTATCACAATGAGGGCCGGGCCACGCACGGCCGTATCACAATGAGGGCCGGGCCACGGCATGAAGCCGTATCACAATGAGGGCCGAAGCCACGGCACGAAGCCGTATCACAATGAGGTCATCCAATGACCGTGACCTACTGAACTGTAGGTGTTGGGAAACCAACCGCGAAGGTTCAAGCCCCAAGCTTACCCATCGAGCACTAGCCGAGACTAGTCTCCAAAACATAATTAATCACAACAGTAACAATCCCAAGATTACCAAACTCACAAGAATAACAGCATGCTGCCTCGAGTCGGCCAACACGACAACAATAACTCACGGATGGGCTCCATCCACGGCGGTCCCAATTCAAATACCTCGACTGCCTTGGAATGGCCAATCGATCACAACAACTCAACGGATGGAAACTATCCTTGACAGTCTCAAATCAATACATCGATTACCTTTAGAACGGTCAATCGATAACGATGACACAACGGATGGGAATTATCTTCGATAATCCCAATTAAATATGTCGATTGCCTTAGAACGGTTAATCGATAACCAATGATACAACGGATGGGAATTATCTTCGATAATCCCAATTAAATACGTCGATTAACTTAGAACGGTTAATCGATAACCAATGATACAACGGATGGGAATTATCTTCGATAATCCCAATTAAATACATCGATTAACTTAGAACGGTTAATTGATAACCAATGATACAACGGATGGGAATTATCTTCGATAATCCCAATTAAATACATCGATTAACTTAGAACGGTTAATCGATAACCAATGATACAACGGATGGGAATTATCTTCGATAATCCCAATTAAATACATCGATTACCTTAGAACGGTTAATCGATAACCAATGATACAACGGATGGGAATTATCTTCGATAATCCCAATTAAATACATCGATTAACTTAGAACGGTTAATCGATAACCAATGATACAACGGATGGGAATTATCTTCGATAATCCCAATTAAATACATCGATTAACTTAGAACGGTTAATCGATAACCAATGATACGGTAGAATAGATATCCCGGCATTTTAAACCGACCACCAAATGTATATGATAACGAATATATCAAACGCCTTCAATCGCCAATGCAACATCATAGTAATAGTTCCAATTCGATAATAACGATTCAACGATGCCTCGTAACGACATTAGCGCCAACAATAATAATTGATACATCGATACCGCAAACCGCTATCGACAACAAGAATCTCAATGCCTTAAACCGCCGTTAACGAATAACAATCACAATCGGTAAAATCACCGAAGGGTATTGTATCAAACAATCCCCAAATATCAATAAATCACGAAGAGACTATGTCTCGAAATGATACAACACATTCATACACATATATGATAACATTAATCTCATTGACCGGACAAGTATAAAACTTGCCTCGAACCGAAGGCGAGAAAGTCCTTCCACGATCAACGTCCTGGCACGAAACGACGAACGGCGCCTCCCGACGAACACAAACACTCGAACAACCTTGAATGAAAACGATTCATTCAAAAACACAAAATCAATAGAAAATAACGACAAGGACAAAGTCCGATTCAAACACGAATCGATCACACCGCACGAACGAGTATCATAGTTCTCAACTATGAATTCTAACGTCCTCCAACACCTCGATGATCAATTAACATGATCATTACGTTCTTAACACTTGTGAAATCCATTCAACAAGATTCACTTAAGAACAATCATCAAAACAATCATCTCAAGATGATAATATCACCAATATCATCAAATTGATCCTCCTACAATGATAATACTATCACTATTATCATTATCACCCCAAGAACATCATCAACTCAATAATCATGATGTATGAAACGAAATCCTTCATCAATGCATCATGAATTCGGATTAAACAACAAGATTCACTCAACCATTTTCAAATTATGATAATCACCTCTTGAATTATCATAAATCCTTACTAAAATGGTTAAAATCTTACAAGAACACCACCAACAACAATAATCATCTCAAGACTATGTTAATCATATAACAATCTTAACATAATCTTTCCTAGACATGATTAAAACCTCCAAACAATCTAAAACATCAAGAACATAAACCAACTCAAGCAATACCATCATGTTCTTCATCAAAGGTTTATCAAAACCATGAAGAATCATGATATACTCCATGAATCAAACAATACCCAAGAAAACAACAACAACAACTCGAAAATCACTTGAAGAACAAGAGATTGAGGGAACTTACCAAAGAAGAACAAGAAGAAGCCTCCAAACACCAAAGGAGCATCAACAAGCTTCCAACTTCAAGCTTCAATCCAAGCTAGGATGATCAAGATCGAGTTGGAAGAGGCTAAACATTAATAACAAGTCCAAATGGACGATTCTAGGAGAGGAAATGTGTTTTGGTTCGTGAGGAAATGAAAGACGAAACCAAGATAAATAGATCGATCAATTGCTACGTCGTTATACACTTATGGTTAACGACGTAAGAGGCATTACGACGCTATACTAAGACATTAACGCACGTAATGAAAATCCGTAACTAATCGACTAAAATGCGAAGGCCTTAACGCACGTAAATAAGAACTTATTACGACGTTAACAAGACCTACATTACATACGAGCTCGCTTCTTAACGCACGTGCGGTCCGCTGATCGCAATAGTGAGATCCGATCGGAAGATGCTCGGGACCCACCGGCCGAAAGCGACTACGGGGAAGGTTCTTGCTACCTACCAATCTTTACGTACGTAACCTTACAGGCATAACGTATGTAATACTCAGCCCATAACGTACGTAAGTCTACCCATGTAGCGTACGTTAAGGCTAGTGTACTTAGCCAAAAATCCAAACTCTCCAACCAACATCCAAACGACGAAACTAACCCGACGACAAGTATAATATTTCGATCCCGAAATGTTCCAATACAATATACATTGTATCAGTCCAAAACAACAACACTTGTACAATTCCAAATGAATACGTACAACTCAACAAGAATACGAAAAAAATTATCCCGGATATTACATACTCCCCTTAAAAGAGTTTCGTCCTCAAACTCGTGGTGCAAAAACACGGGTACGAACTATCCATCGTGATAAGAAAACAACATCTCCAGGAATACTCCTTACTGCGAACCACTTCGCCTGAGTAATCGGGCCAACCCCACGGGTTCCCGCGTCTCCTCGTCGAAAAACAAGGGATAAAATACTCATTCAAGTGCGAGATCAATCGAATCATAACTCCTCCGTTCTCATCAGCATTAAACGCTCAAGCAAACACTGACTCATGCCACAAAAGGAAAATAACAACGCATATGTGGTCCTCGGGACCATATCAACTGCACACCCAAGTCCTCACGACTCGGCATCTCGGATTGAAATGAACAATTACCCAGATTATTACAAAATCTCGGGTATAACACCAGAAAGGAAGGAAAAACACATCACACGACCTCAAATCTCAAGATTCTCAAAAGCTATCATAACAAGATAGATCAATAATAAATGGTTCACAACCACAATACTACAATACAGACTGAGTCAAAACATCAGTCCGAAAAACAAGGAAAATACAAATCAAGGCCACATCTCAAATGTATCCAAAATCAACACCCTCTGGGTCATCGAACTCATCGATCTCATTGACTCGCGGAAGACCCAAATTTGAGCTCGCCGCTCCTCCTCGAGTGTCCATACCTCTGGCTCCCGAAGCCCGATATGACCCATTGGATGGAGTACGGACTGAAGCAACAAAATCTCTCGAGGCCCGTGAGCTTCCTTGAGATCTACTGGCACTAGAACTCCTGCAGTATTTCTGAAGGTGTCCCGGCTTCCCACACAGAAAACAAACAATAGTCGCACAAGATAACGGGTGCTAACGTGCCCCGCTGAATCACAATTAAAGCAAACAACAGTCGAACTCTTCGTCGGAGAAGAAGATGATTTCCCAGCACGAAGACGACTAGAAGACGACCTCTTGGACGTCGGAGCCCGATGTCCTTCTGAACTAACCGGCATCCTAGTCTTCTCACCAGAAGAAACTGAAGGGTTCTTTCGAGCAAGCTCCTTGATCAAAAGCTCTGCTCCAAGAGCCTTCTCGATGAATTCACCAAGTGAATTACAATTATGGTTGAACAACTGCATTCTCAACTGCGGGTTTAGCCTCTTGCTAAAATATCTGATCTTATCCGCCTCAGTACGGATAACAGATGAAGCAAACTGAAGAAGTCCCTGAAACTTCTCAGCAATAACAATAACACCCTCGTCCTTGACGGATTCGGGGTTCAAAACCTCTGACATCTTGGCTTCACGAAGTGGAGCCGGATAATACCTCTCTAACATGAGAGTCTTAAACTCACTCCAAGCACAATCACGATCGGTGGGTTTCACAGAAAGCCACCAAGAATAAGCGCCTTTACTCAAATAGTAAGCCGCTATTGCCACCTTACTCTCTTCCGGACACTGGACCATGTCGAAGAGTTTATCAAAATGTTCAAGCCAATGAACAATATCAGCTGGTTCCGACGAACCCTCAAAAATAGGTGGCCTCTGACGAGAGATGTCGCCGATAATTTGACTCACTCTCCTGGCTTGTCCGTAGAACGGCACCTGGAGTCCCTGCTGCTGTGTACCACGAACCATCGAGGTCTGCATGGTTTCCATTATCTGCGTCATCTGAGTCATCTGGGTCATCATGCCCTTCATAAGCAAGAAAGGGTTGATGTCAGTCTGATCGACTCCTCGAGTATGACATTCCGAAGGGGAATCGGTCGCATAAGTCACATCTCCGGCTGAATTCTGATCCATATCGGCACCCGTACGCGTATAAACATGAGGTTCTGGGTTTCGGCCTGCTCTGCAGCCTTTACCCCCTCTGTTACGTCCTCGGATTCCTCTTTCCATACTGAAAGAATAACGTTCGATCATGAACAAAGCTCAAATATGCCTCAACGGCTAATCCCCAATGCTAAGTCATTAGCCAAACATGAATATACATACTCAACAAATAAACAATCACTTCATATATGCTAATTATAGCCAATACTGGGCCGACACGCTCCAAAGCAGTTAATCATGAATGGGTCGTAACACAATGTTACATAAAGATTTCAACAAAACATGTATAATCAATGGCATAATGAATGTATGAACATACAAGAGAATCGAGTCCTTACACAGGTCATACGAAGCTTCGAGGTCTTGCGATACTAGTCTTCACCGATGACGACTCGATGAAAGAATGACTCATACAGTCGTCCAGTTACCACGGCTCACAAAACCCGACTGTCCAGATTGTCATAACCTGACAGTTCACTACTACCGCGTCGGTAGAGCCACATAACTCACATATCAGGGCATCTCACAACCCAATTCTCTGATACCATCTTCTGTAACACCCCCAAATCCTATTGGGTTATTACAGTGCCGTGGACCCCACACCAGGAGATCCACCAGGCTAACACGACCAAAAATACAACTAACTGACCAAAAAGGGGAATCACAATCCCTACACTGACATCCAACATAATATTCCGATATGGAATTTCAATGACAATAGTGGACCTACATGGCCCAAATAAATTACAACGACATCCACGAGCCTTGCTCGGATAATACAAAATGACAATAACTGACAAAACTGGAGTACTCCAACTGTCTGACTGACATGAACACCAAAACATCTCGGACTAGTATCGCTTGAATGCCTCGTCGCCACCGTCATGCCCCCGTGTCTCAACTCTCTCTCGCAAACACCTAAAACATGAAAACATGTTCCGCCCCACTGGTCGGGCCATCCAGATAATGATTATCAAATACATGTACAACATGATATGCATCAAAAGGGCTGAATGAAATAGTATAGTAATGGTAATACGAGATGCTCACAAACCAAAGTAAGAATCGAGCATTCGTGGAATACTATGCCCACGGCATCCGATCAATACCGCCAACAAAGTTAGAACATAAGTGCCCAACGGCGAATCATCAATACAGAACACAACAATACATCACCTTAAGGTAACCCAAGCCAAACACTGAAATAGATACGAATCACAATGCCCGAAGGCTCCGACAGGAATACCGATACATCACAATGGCCTTAATGTACCAATGTACCAAGCCGTTTATCATCATAATACCATGAATGTCACTCACCAAGCCATTAATCACCACAATGGCCCGAAGCCAAAACAGCTCAAGCCGCATAAATGAGGGAAGCCACGGCATGAAGCCGTATCACAATGAGGGCCGGGCCACGCACGAAGCCGTATCACAATGAGGGCCGGGCCACGCATGAAGCCGTATCACAATGAGGGCCGGGCCACGTGCACGGCCGTATCACAATGAGGTCATCCAATGATCGTGACTCATCGAATCAGTAGGTGTTGGGAAACCAACCGCGAAGGTTCAAGCCCCAAGCTTACCCATCGAGCACTAGCCGAGACTAGTCTCCAAAACATAATTAATCACAACAGTAACAATCCCAAGATTACCAAACTCACAAGAATAACAGCATGCTGCCTCGAGTCGGCCAACACGACAACAATAACTCACGGATGGGCTCCGCCCACGGCGGTCCCAATTCAAATACCTCGACTGCCTTGGAATGGCCAATCGATCACAACAACTCAACGGATGGAAACTATCCTTGACAGTCTCAAATCAATACATCGATTACCTTTAGAACGGTCAATCGATAACGATGACACAACGGATGGGAATTATCTTCGATAATCCCAATTAAATATGTCGATTGCCTTAGAACGGTTAATCGATAAGCAATGATACAACGGATGGGAATTATCTTCGATAATCCCAATTAAATACGTCGATTAACTTAGAACGGTTAATCGATAACCAATGATACAACGGATGGGAATTATCTTCGATAATCCCAATTAAATACATCGATTAACTTAGAACGGTTAATTGATAACCAATGATACAACGGATGGGAATTATCTTCGATAATCCCAATTAAATACATCGATTAACTTAGAACGGTTAATCGATAACCAATGATACAACGGATGGGAATTATCTTCGATAATCCCAATTAAATACATCGATTACCTTAGAACGGTTAATCGATAACCAATGATACAACGGATGGGAATTATCTTCGATAATCCCAATTAAATACATCGATTAACTTAGAACGGTTAATCGATAACCAATGATACAACGGATGGGAATTATCTTCGATAATCCCAATTAAATACATCGATTAACTTAGAACGGTTAATCGATAACCAATGATACGGTAGAATAGATATCCCGGCATTTTAAACCGACCACCGAAACAGATATGATAACGAATATATCAAACGCCTTCAATCGGCCAATGCAACATCATAGTAATAGTTCCAATTCGATAATAACGATTCAACGATGCCTCAGAACGACATTAGCATCAACAATAATAATTGATACATCGATACCGCAAACCGGCTATCGACAACAAGAATCTCAATGCCTTAAACCGGCCGTTAACGAATAACAATCACAACTGGTAAAATCACCGAAGGGTATTGTATCAAACAATCCCCAAATATCAATAAATCACGAAGAGACTATGTCTCGAAATGATACAACACATTCACACACATATATGATAACATTAATCTCATTGACCAGTACAAGTATAAAACTTGCCTCAAACCGAAGGCGAGAAAGTCCTTCCACGATCAACGTCCTGGCACGAAACGACGAACGGCGCCTCCCGACGAACACAAACACTCGAACAACCTTGAATGAAAACGATTCATTCAAAAACACAAAATCAATAGAAAATAACGACAAGGACAAAGTCCGATTCAAACACGAATCGATCACACCGCACGAACGAGTATCATAGTTCTCAACTATGAATTCTAACGTCCTCCAACACCTCGATGATCAATTAACATGATCATTACGTTCTTAACACTTGTGAAATCCATTCAACAAGATTCACTTAAGAACAATCATCAAAACAATCATCTCAAGATGATAATATCACCAATATCATCAAATTGATCCTCCTACAATGATAATACTATCACTATTATCATTATCACCCCAAGAACATCATCAACTCAATAATCATGATGTCTGAAACGAAATCCTTCATCAATGCATCATGAATTCGGATTAAACAACAAGATTCACTCAACCATTTTCAAATTATGATAATCACCTCTTGAATTATCATAAATCCTTACTAAAATGGTTAAAATCTTACAAGAACACCACCAACAACAATAATCATCTCAAGACTATGTTAATCATATAACAATCTTAACATAATCTTTCCTAGACATGATTAAAACCTCCAAACAATCTAAAACATCAAGAACATAAACCAACTCAAGCAATACCATCATGTTCTTCATCAAAGGTTTATCAAAACCATGAAGAATCATGATATACTCCATGAATCAAACAATACCCGAAGAAAACAACAACAACAACTCGAAAATCACTTGAAGAACAAGAGATTGAGGGAACTTACCAAAGAAGAACAAGAAGAAGCCTCCAAACACCAAAGGAGCATCAACAAGCTTCCAACTTCAAGCTTCAATCCAAGCTAGGATGATCAAGATCGAGTTGGAAGAGGCTAAACATTAATAACAAGTCCAAATGGACGATTCTAGGGAGAGGAAATGTGTTTTGGTTCGTGAGGAAATGAAAGACGAAACCAAGATAAATAGACTGATCAATTCGTTACGTACGTTATACACTTATGGTTAACGTACGTAAGAGGCATTACGTACGCTATACTAAGACATTAACGTACGTAATGAAAAATCCAGAACTAACTGGACTAAAATGCGAAGGCCTTAACGTACGTAAATAAGAACTTATTACGTACGTTAACAAGACCTACATTACGTACGTAGAGCTCGCTTCTTAACGTACGTAAGGGTCCGTTGACTGCAATAGTGAGATCCGATCGGAAGATGCTCGGGACCCACCGGCCGAAAGCGACTACGGGGAAGGTTCCTGCTACCTACCAATCTTTACGTACGTAACCTTACAGGCATAACGTATGTAATACTCAGCCCATAACGTACGTAAGTCTACCCATGTAGCGTACGTTAAGGCTAGTGTACTTAGCCAAAAATCCAAACTCTCCAACCAACATCCAAACGACGAAACTAACCCGACGACAAGTATAATATTTCGATCCCGAAATGTTCCAATACAATATACCATGTATCAGTCCAAAACAACAACACTTGTACAATTCCAAATGAATACGTACAACTCAACAGTAACACGAAAAAAAAATTATCCCCGAATATTACATACTCCCCCCCTTAAAAAGAGTTTCGTCCCCGAAACTCAGGGTGCAAAAACACGGGGTACGAACTATCCATCAGGATAAGAAAACAACATCTCCAGGAATACTCCTTACTGCGAACCACTTCGCCTGAGTAATCGGGCCAACCCCACGGGTTCCCGCGTCTCCTCGTCGAAAAACAAGGGATAAAATACTCAATCAAGTGCGAGATCAATCGAATCATAACTCCTCCGTTCTCATCAGCATTAAACGCTCAAGCAAACACTGACTCATGCCACAAAAGGAAAATAACAACGCATATGTGGTCCTCGGGACCATATCAACTGCACACCCAAGTCCTCACGACTCGGCATCTCGGATTGAAATGAACAATTACCCAGATTATTACAAAATCTCGGGTATAACACCAGAAAGGAAGGAAAAACACATCACACGACCTCGAATCTCAAGATTCTCAAAAGCTATCATAACAAGATAGATCAATAATAAATGGTTCACAACCACAATACTACAATACAGACTGAGTCAAAACATCAGTCCGAAAAATAAGGAAAATACAAATCAAGGCCACATCTCAAATGTATCCAAAATCAACACCCTCTGGGTCATCGAACTCATCGATCTCATTGACTCGCGGAAGACCCAAATTTGAGCTCGCCGCTCCTCCTCGAGTGTCCATACCTCTGGCTCCCGAAGCCCGATATGACCCCTTGGATGGAGTACGGACTGAAGCAACAAAATCTCTCGAGGCCCGTGAGCTTCCTTGAGATCTACTGGCACTAGAACTCCTGCAGTTACGAAGTACTCGCAAAGACGAATCCGAGCACTAAGAGAACACACGATTCAGACCAACCGAAGGCTCGAAATTCGACAACGGAAAGTAATTACCCCAAACTTTGGGAAATTACGAAAATGGCCCAAAACGCCCGAAAATCACGATACGTGATCGAAACACCAAGCCAAAGCTCGCAACATGAATAATAACATTAAATGAACTTACGAGAAAGTCGAAACAACAGCTTTGACGAGATTCGCAAGAATCGAACTCAAGTGCGGAAAAACCGCTAAAAAGCACGGAACTCAACAAAACGACACCGAAACGCGCTCGGATGACAAAAAGTGCAGAATTAATCATTCTCAGAATGACGAAACGGTCATGAGCGAGTCGTCAAAACGGACTTCCGCCGAAAAAAAAGAAATTACCGGAAATCGAAATCACGGGTATTACAAAAAGGAATCAGTTCGAGTCCATTTGATTGAATCTACATATCGGGCTTGCACTTAGCCACTTTTGTAATATATTTGAATATCAATTTTACTGGGCATTCTACTCTGGCCTTGGTCCATTTGCTCTGGTGGTTGTCATCGACACCAAAATTAGCAATATTCACTGTTTCACCTTCGGTCAATTGCTTTTTGAAATTGGATAGTAAACCTCTTTTAACGTAAGCTGGTATTTTGGATCCTTATGATATATAGAAGTTTAGTTTATAATGAAAGAATTGAACTGAAATAATAAAAAATTTGTGGAAGAAAAGTTACCTCGCTGTCCATAAGAATAGACTCGATCGAAACTGGTTTCTTTTGTTGGTCAGTTGGAATCCATAAATGCAAGATCTTCACTGTGATGGTCCTGTTGCTTGTCTTCTTGTTAATTCCTCGAACAAATACATTTGACATGTTTAATATCTGATATATTTTCTTTGCAGTGTGTGATTAAAACATAGGTGTACTATGTTATTTATAGTGTCGAACAGGCCCTTGCCTTAAGTGACCGTCTTTTGTAGGAGTCTTAAATCGGAACGGTATTAAATCGGAACAGATCTTCTAGAGTTTTTTAGGATATGGGGGTCAGTTGTTAATATTATCCGAATTTTAGTTATTTAAATATCAATTTGATTTGGTCTTTTAAAATATTATAAAACAGTCCTTGTCTGTTGAAAGACTGTTAATATATTGTAAATAAAGTAAAATAAATTTAAATGTATGATAGATATTTTATTCGAACAGGCCCTTGCCTCAAGTGACCGTCTTTTGTAGGAGTCTTAAATCGGAACAATATTAAATCGGAACAGATCTTCTAGAGTTTTTAGGATTTGAGTTTCAGTTGTTAATATTATCCGAATTTTAGTTATTTAAATATCAATTTGATTTGATCTTTTAAAATATTATATAACATTCCTTGTCTGTTAAAAGACTGTTAATATATCGGAAATAAAGTAAAATAAATTTAAATGTATGATAGATATTTATTATCTATCAAGGTAACTTGAAGTGGTTCATCTTTAGAGAGTATTTAGATCTAGGTTCATCTTTAAATTTGAATATATGGTAGATATTTTATTATCTAAACAGGTACTTTATAATCTTTATTAATATAAGTTACTTATCTAGGATCTGGGTTTCAATTATTTAGATTTTTCCAATTATCTATCAGTTATCTAATTTGCAATGTTATTCGGTCTTTCAAAATATTAAAGCAGACCTCTTTCTGTTTGATCCGAATTAAACCAAAGTAAACTTGAATCTTTTATCTAAAGTAATGTTTACGTGATTACTTTAATTAATATAAGTTTAGTTTTTGGGATTTGGGTTTTAATTAGTATCTTTTAGAGATATACACCGAAATCAATATACATATCGAAATCGACATACTTCGAAATATTGTATTTTCCAGGAGAATCGGTTAAAATGTTGTGATAATTGAAACGCGCTTGAGCAGAAAAATGAGAATTTGAAACCCAAGATAAGTGTATGAAATCCAGAAATTTAAGTTGATAGAGAAACTTGAATCGAGACAACTATAACGATATTGAAATACTCCTAGATTTTAGCGTTGTGCTCGATGTACTTATAGCATTCATATAGACTACTTCGATATCAGCAACACATCTAAGGCACTGGTTGTGCGGAAGTTGTCTTTTTAGATGCGATCGAAATTCTTCGTCGCTTGAATTACAGAATAGTGGAACATCAAGGTAGTTCGGAAGCTTTAACTGCATTTTTGAAAACCTATTTTTCGGTTCCCATCTGCATGATGTGACATAGTATGCGCTCTTAGAATTATCCTCCAACATCGACAACCCTTGAATTCCCTCTTCTCTGTGTTTTTCATTACCACTAAACAGCTTCATGAAGTTCAAACAGTACGTGGCTTCATGGTGATTGAGGTTTAGGGCGATAATTATAAATTCAAATGCTTCGCCTTCATTTCCTTCAATGAAGAACTTTAACTACAAAACAATGAAATAGTAATAAAATTAGGAGAATATGAGATAAAAATAATTAGTAATTAATTAGATATTAATGTACCAATGATTTTCTGAATAGTGCTTCAGGATTTTTTGCAGCCACCAGCTTATCTAACATCGGAGTAGGAACATCATGTTGCATGTCAACACTAAGCAATTGCAAAATGCTTGGTGTGTTACCCAACTCATAGAAGAGTGGACAGCTGGGATACGTAAAATTGTTTGTAGTTAGATAAATTAATAAGCTGTTTATATATACAATAAAGCGCAGCGAATGAAGAACCATGAAACCTGCAAATTACCTGGCGCTAGCGCTTGCCCAGGCGTTAGGTGATTGACGTGCAAGCTTCTCCATAATGCACATGATTAAATTATGTGGCAAAATTGTAATAGTGTAGTTATCGATAATCATCATTCTTTTAGAAGTAAATATTTTCGATAGTCATGAGGAGTGATGTCATTTTGTGTTTATATAGCACTCGATTTTTAGGAAATGAGGAGTGGCTTTGTGATAAGTATTGGGCTCCCAAGAAATCTCACAAATCTAACTAACAAATATATAATATTACAAAAATACTGGTAGAATAATCGATAATATGACAGATAATATGACATATTTTTAAATCAATTATTTTTTAGAGGATTTGTGATAAGTATTGGTGGCCTACGAAATCATCTAAATCTAACTAACTAATGGATAATATGATAAATATTATAAATAGCTAAAATTGTCATGCGTTATATCGGCCCGATCGACTTATTTAGATCATTTATTTTCTGCTGGACCTTGCCACATAGGATTTTAGCTAAAATTGTGGGAAAATGAGCAAACTATTTTGAATTCGTAAAATATATGTGAAGTGATTTTATATCGTTTATTTTCTGCTGGAATTTGCCACGTAGGATTCTAGCGAAAATTGTGGAAAAATGAACAAACAGTTTTGAATCTTAAAATATATATAGAATTATTTTAAATCATTTATTTTTTGCTGTAATTTACCACATAGGATTTTGTCCCACATGTCATGCCTCTCCTTTCATTTTCATCACCACTTTTCATATATATATATATATATATATATATATATATATATATATATATATATATATATATATATATATATATATATATATATATAGGGCGCGTTTCTATGCACTAATATTAGATGCAAGATTTACAAGACTAATTTATGCATGAGTTTTGTACTAATTATGCATGAAATATATGCATTTCGTGCATCAAAATTTCAATGCATTAATTCTCACAAAAAATTGATGCATATAATCTAATATTTTAATGCATCGATGTTTTGATGCATATATTGCATATTTTAATGCATTGAAATTTTGATGCGCAAAATGCATATATTTCATGCATATTTAGTACAAAATTCATGCATAAATTAGTACTGTAAATTAATGTATTGAAAGTTTGATGCACGAAATGCATATATTTCATGCATAATTAGTACAAAACTCATGCATAAATTAGATCAGTAAGTCGCATCTAATATTAGTCTTTGCATAGAACGCGCCAATATATATATATATATATATATATATATATATATATATATATATATATATATATCACAATAAAATGGAGCGGCATTGAGAAATATCTTTAATGAAAAAATTAGGATTAAAACTTGAGTTGTGTTCTAGGTGTTCCGGGAATTATTATTCCCGTAATGTGTCTTACCTAATACTGATTGTAGATACATAGATGGAAGGTTCCAGATCCTTCTAGAGGTAGTAGGATCCTATTAGATGTCTTACCTTATCTAGGAATCCTATGTATGGAAGGACTCTCATTGTAATGCCTATATAAAGGCCCCTCTATCATTGTTATGAATACAATTGATTTGCTGTCTTTTACTTTCTCCTTAAACACGTTATCAGCACGTAGCTCGAAAAAAAAAAAAAAGCCAAGCGGCCGCACGCCGCCGCGAGCACCGCCGCCGGACCACCGCCGCCGCCGCCACTGCGGCCACCGGGATCGCCACCCACCGCCACAGAGCCGCCGCCGCCGCCGGACCGCCGCCCGCACGCCGGACGGCCGCCCAGATTCGCCAGGCCGTCGGACCGCCGCCAGAATCGCCCAAAGCCGCCAAGACCGCGCCTCCGCCCGCTGACCGTCGCCGCCGACCGCCGCCGACCATCTCGATCCAGTCCGGTTGTGACCCGACCAGGTTGCCGACCCGATCTGCTCGACAGTCCCGTTTTCATCCAAGCCAACTGTTGCCTAAGGCTGCGACCCGATCTGATCGAAGCATCGCCGGATCGTCGAAACGGTTTTATGCACGTGATATTTAATGCTTGAAAACCTAGTGCAATCGAGACAAAACCTATCAAAATCGAAAAAAAAAAAAGCCGAGAGACGAGAATTTCCGCGCGTGAATTTTCTGCACAAAGACAATGCGAAAATCACGTTTCCCGTTTCGTTAACCGTCGGATCGGTGTGAAATTTTGGCATCAACTTTCCAACACAAATATCTGTATATTCAACGGTGGAGATCGGATTCTGTATAATATTGATTACTGAATCTACTGCCGAACAGAAGCAGATTTTTACGAAGAAATTTGGAGATCCGACCTCATCCAATACCGAGCTGCTGCATCGCCGCGCTCGAGTCCTTTTTCGGCCGAATTATTGAGCCCAGTAGCCCTATCCGGGTGTTTCTCAACTCTCCATTTTTTTTCCTACTCAATGATTCATTTGTTCATTAATTTGTACACTTATGAATCTTACATGTTTATGTTTTGCGTGTATATAGGAAAATACGTCGCTCATGATGATGTGCACGCTATGGAGAAAAAGCCATATTTATCCCGTTCAAGGATCAAAGTAAATATAGAACGGAGTACCCACGGAAATATGTTGCTCATATGGAGAGAATCTCCCGTTCAAGGATCAAAGCATATATGAAACCAAGTACCCGTAAGACTTTATTAAAGTTCTCGTTTTTCAATTCCTCTTTTGGGAAATTTTTTTTTGGGGGAATTGGGTATTTGGGTTCTTTATCTCTCACGCTACTTTGCGGTGGATGAGACAATGAGAGGTGGTATCACTCTCGGATGTCGAAGTAAACTGTGTGACGGTCCTGGGGGAGTCACGGATAATTGTTGAAAGTCGATAGTTGTGGTTGTTGCATACACCACGTTTTGGGTGCGATTTGATGTCGCCGTTTTGTCGATTTTAAATCAACAATTAAATAAAACGAACATAGTCGGTAATGGTAAAGTTATGACTCGTTCATGATTAGTCACGGATTTGTGACATACAAATGGGACAAACATCGATTGCGACGGATATGTCGTGGTTAAAATCGATTTGTGACGGAATTGTCACGTTGAATTGAGCGACCACCACGTTGGTCTTGACCCAATCCCATACTTGGAAAACTCCATCTTTCAACTTATTAAAAATAAAATATTGCATGTGGGTGTAGACATGTATCGTCTCCTTGCAATATGATATATGGAAGAATGTACGAGTAATTCTCATGAATTTTAACATGTAAGGCAATGGCATATTGCGGTAAATACATGAATTCGTTGACCTCGATTATAGTTCGTATGACTATAGGTCCGAATACTTTTCCGAGTATTTGTAAAGGCATGTGCCTTATACATTTGACTATGTTTAGTCGATCTTATTGGATGGTCAAGACGAGTTGGTTATGGTATATTCATTATGTCTCATGGTTCAAAATACTTAATTATGATGCACCGCGTTGTATCCATATAACATGGCTATTATGACATATGCTTGCAAATTGA
Organism: Orobanche coerulescens; assembly: GCA_033398695.1. Classification (NCBI taxonomy): domain Eukaryota; kingdom Viridiplantae; phylum Streptophyta; class Magnoliopsida; order Lamiales; family Orobanchaceae; genus Orobanche; species Orobanche coerulescens. Next base: position 18,238,498 of record CM065801.1, read on the forward strand.
GAATTAAAATACTTGGTTGATTGATGCACTTCGGTGGATTTTGTCTACACTTTTGATCATGACTAGGCGCATCCTTCTTGGTATTTGTTTATGCTTTGAAAGTTCAAACGGAATCAGTGGTTTTTAAACAGCCTTAGCTGTACCGACATTCCTACTTTCTCTGCAAGTCTACCAAGTTGGAGTTACCGAAAGGATCATTAGTCGAGATAAGAAATCGAACACCCTGCTGCGTTTAAACGCACATATGGTTGTCATTGCCATGTTTTTGCATCAACACTTATGCCATTGGATATGGTCTCAACCTTGTTTTCTCACTAAACTTGGGAAAAACTAAACAGCCAATTAAAACATGCACTGTGATCTTAGTTTAATGATCCGTGTGGTGAAAAATATATGGATAGAAAGATACGGAAGTCTAGTTTCCAGAACATCTGACCGTTCGTCCATAGCCTTCCTAACAAGGGAGTTATCGCTGTTTTAGTGAACAAAGGTCAAGCTGCGTGGAATTTTATTTCCAGCGATTGTGCTAACTTTTGTCCCAACCAACTTGGTTCCCATCTTGAATTTGCAAGTGATCTTATGACACATATTTTTCAACCTCTTTCTGGCCGAATTTGCCATAGATGATGCAGTTTTTGGTATGTGTTGTACGCTAAACTATCATCTTTCAAATGTTGAAAAACAGTTTCCTTAGGGAAACCCAGAATACGCACCCTTATAAGAGGGTCGAGTGTGTGCATGGTAGTGTTACACCATGCTTGTGTCGTAATTTTGCCCCTTAGGCATATAACCTTGCCATGTTATGCACTCAATATGATAGATCATTTTGATCATATCAAGTATAAAATCTCTATGTTGTTAGAGTGTTCGCTATGCTTATATTTGTAAAATTTTGCAAGCGAAATTGAGTGCGTATTAAGCTATTTTCAAGGAACGCGATATTTTTGGATTTCGGTTTATAAATCCATTGTGACTATGATGAGTAGGTCATCACAATCAATGAGCGGTATGATGCTCAAGTTGTTGAATGCCGAATGGCGTTTTCTAGTCACATATGTTCCGTAACAATTGAACCATGTTATGACTCGATGATATATATGCCAAAGTGTATCACTCATAGCATCTCATTGTGATTTGTGAGAATAAAATCTTATGCATCACTTGTATTGGATATGTGAAAAGAAAAATATTCATGAGTCAATATGGTCCGGCTTGCATCGGTTTTGGTAACCAGAAGATGTATTGGGACATTGACACATTTAGGCTTTAATAGTCCGGAGTTTGGACAGTTTGATGATCCATATACCACGGTATTATCATGGACATCATTTTCTTTGAACAAAGAAACTAATTGGATCAAAGACACCAAAGTACGTTGGTGGAGTTGTGAGCAAGGCTCATGACCGATGATGATATTTATGTCATCCGCGTCTTGCTTTCATAAGCATGTGTGACACCAAACCCCCCCGATGATCCTTCTTAGCCATGTTCATTTATTAAAGCCTATTCTTTGGCACGATTAGGAGATGACACCCTCCTATGCTAAAGAGAATAATGTAGCGACTCGCATAAGCATGGTGCTGAGTCCTCCCTTTTCACCGAGTCCTTATACATACATGATCATAAGTATTAGCCTAGGTGGCTTATGATGCTATGATGGTGTCCACAAATGGTCGTACTCAAGTAATAACATTTATATGTTATGTTGTTCCTTTGACAATGATTGATAAGTTGATGAAACCTGAGTTATGGTTGTCCAACTTGTGGACCAGTTATTGTAAAGGTCGGTTCACCCACTTTTAGACCAAGTCTTAAAGTGAAATTTTAACAAGTACTTCCTAACATCCAAGGATACCTTCTCACAAACTTCGGTACCATTTGGAAACTTGGAAGGAGGTGAACCACTTAAATGAAGTTTTCACATACCACCAGCCATCCTATTAACCAGTTCGATGTCATTTCGATCGGTTTTTTAACCACAAGGTTGATGGTTTTGGAATCCTAAACACCCGTTTATACATGCTCACGAAAATTTTGAGGTGTTTGGGGCTGGTGAAGGGAGTGAACTCTTCAAGAAAGCACTAGAGGTTCGATAAAACCAACGGCCTATCATCGGTTCAATCGTTTCTTCATGTTCGATCCCGGTGGTGCATGGTGGCGGTTTTGTTGAATTCTCAAGACCAGTAGCTACGGATATGTAGCATAGGTCAACATGTCATATTCACCTATACCTATCATCATTCAAATGCTTAGTTACGAGTGTAACAATATGCATTTTGTTAATTGGATATTGTTAACAATGAAAACCGTTATCGTCCACATGTTCATGTTCCAAAGTGCGTCACCACAACGCATTATGACGGGTTATAAATGATGAATATGACATGCGCTTTCACTCATAGTCCGCTTAAAATGTACCTTGGCAGACGATCTCGTAAGTCACTTTGATGAACCAGTCTTTCCGTTGTTAGGGGGAGATGCGAACGATCATGTTCGAGTAGAATGACTTGGAATTGTCCTAGTTTGTCCCTACTGTGCCTCACCAAGTTCCCTAAAGTGACGAGATTAAATACATGCTGCAAACATGTCTGCAAGGATTGTGTCCGGTCATGGACGTTCGTCACCTATAAATGGTGATATGGTAACATCACAAATTGTGGTAGATGGTGTTACTAGGCCGTGGATCTCATCGAGTATTGAGATGCCACTTGGTTCGATAAATACTCTCGCTAAGAATGTATGCGAGTTTGGTACATGAAACTTGATCATCTGATCAAATGAACTCATCCGTCTCATGTGATTCTGGATTATAGTCATCATTGGGGGACGCCTCAATGAATGCCAATCCATAAAGAGTACTCTATGAATAAAGCCGGTTCATGAGGACGTGGAATGTGAGTTTAATCGAACCATACTTCGTTGAAAATCTACAACGTTGTAGCCTTGGCCTAAAATGGAAACATATGCGACTTCAGTATGGACAAAGTGATAGCCCTTTGTTGAAGTGGTACCGACACTCCAAAGATAAGATCTATCCGTATACTTTGTTAAAGCGAGTGAGAGAAAGAGTTAAACTCACCTCATGGCGCGAGGTTTCTCATGAACGCACTGGAATCGACTACGATGACACAAAACTTAGTTGTGCTATCGTAATGGATGTTATAGCATCCACTATCTTTTCAGTTAGATAGTTTCCCAAAAACTGACATGCAGCTTGTGGTTAAATCTTATCCTAGTGGGGAACTAAGTTAAGTGATAAAAAGGATCTCGTGGTGGATCAGACTCAAATCAAGTGGCTCCTGACCACGGAGTGCGACGACAAGTGATTGTCGGGGACGCATACTAAGTATATACTTGATTTGGAAGAGATATGAAGCTTTCGCGTGTAAAACTAAGGGTTTATAGTGATGTACTCTTGTGAGACTAAGAGATTCCGCTAAATCCAAAGTTAAGAATGAAAGGATCTTGGGGACACTTGATGATGCGGATTCATCAATCGGTTTAAGGCAATCTAAGGGACGGTTTCCCTAAGAGACGATAAAGTAATGCCTATATGATTCCCAATGATTAGTCGAAGTCATCATAAGACTTGGCTCACTTAAGTAATGATGCAGTCTTAAGAGAAAAGTACGGTATTATGTACTCATGTTTGACTCGATGTACTCATTCGTAATAATCCGGTAAATCGGCGTGATGATGGCACAGGATGCGCTCACGCAATGTCTGTGATTGACAAGAAGCTTGAAGCTCGCTCTATCTCGATAAAAAGGACACTTGAAAATCGATACCGAATCGCCTGAATATGTTGGTCTATCTCCCATATGACCTACAGGGCAGCTCACTTGATGGAAAATGGTGAAATTGGTGCCATTGGAAAGGTTTGTGTCTACTTTCCAAGGAAACCAACCATTTGATCACATCCATCATGTTGAGTGACATATGACTATTGTTGCAAAGTAGGACGGGATATGTCCGGTAATTTGCTGAGTCAACTTCGATAGAGCTTTGTGATTTGCTCAGGTCGATCTAGGTTACGTACTGTATGTGAATGAAAAGCTATGGGTGTCTAGTTTTCATAAGTTCTTACAGTTTTGTTGATACCTATTGAATCGAAGAAGTTATGACTGATTTAGTGCATGGAGGTCAAGACTTTGGAAAACTTGATAAGTCTTTAGCGACTCTGCACTTTGGATGTGTCTCGCTCTTTTTGTCCTTAGACCAAGGTTTGTTTTTTCCCATTGGGTTTTCACTTGGTAAGGTTTTTAACGAGGCGACCCATGAGAACATCCAGACAATGATGCGTTGTACTTCTGTTCAACTTAGACCAAGAGGTATTTTTCCCACTGGGTTTTTCCTTGGTATAGTTGTGAGGGCAACTTGGCATCTGACTCCTATGATTTGAGGTACTCATCAGGGGGTGTCGTTATGTATACATCAAGGGGAGTATACATGACATGTTATGTTGGTGCGTTGCAATCTTTTTCTCATCAAGCCTTTATTTTTCCCATGGGGTTTTGTTTTGGCTTGGAATAGGTTTTTACGAAGGCAACATCTTCTGCACCATTGTTGTATTAGTGCTCGACACAAGGGGAGTGTTCCGGGAATTATTATTCCCGTAATGTGTCTTACCTAATACTGATTGTAGATACATAGATGGAAGGTTCCAGATCCTTCTAGAGGTAGTAGGATCCTATTAGATGTCTTACCTTATCTAGGAATCCTATGTATGGAAGGACTCTCATTGTAATGCCTATATAAAGGCCCCTCTATCATTGTTATGAATACAATTGATTTGCTGTCTTTTACTTTCTCCTTAAACACTAGGAAATTATTTCATTATTCCGCGATGTCTTTTTTATCTCAAATATATTGATTTGATTACGAATGTAGGGATCTGTAGAAATAGGGCCTATTTTTTTTTTTTTTAATTTAATATTGGTGATAAGTGGACCGGTGGCCAAGTTAGGATTTTTCTTTGCCCGTCGTTTTTCATTTGAGTTTCAAACGTCCCTTCTCCAAGACCGTCCATCATCGACCATCCCTTCTATAAGACTCAAAATCTTCAACCAGTAGCCGAGCCATGACACCCCACAAACTCCACCAGGCCTAAAAGAAAAGGGATCTGCCATCTGCGGTCGCCTCCTCCAGTCCACACAGCTCAACTACGATAAACCACGCAGGACGCAATTGCTACACGGCTACACCACTACACTGAACCAGCATCGTTGCACCAGTCCACCCTCTAACAACGATTCAAATCCACCAGGTTGTTTCGATTTTTTTTTTTTTTTTTTTTTTTTTGCATTTTAATTTCTAATTACATTATTACATATTATGCCTCCTAGAAAGTACGAACCTGGATATGATAAGTGTAAGAAGGGATTAAAATTGTGGAATTAGCTCAATCTCAAAGAGGAGCTCTTCATAACTTTCTTATAAAAGAAACACAAGTTGAAGTCGATATTCAAAATCAGAATATTAAAAATGTTAGTGACAATATTAATTTGGAAAATCAAAATGAAAATAAAAATGTTGATTCGGAGAATAGAGTTGATGTACCCACTGAAAATGATAATGTGGACAATGTAAATATTGATGCTCGAAATGGTGATGATAATGTAGAGCAATAGAACTCATTTGAACAGTTATTTGATATATTTGACTCAAGAAATTGGTATGCTCATGATTCTAAAATGATTGATTTATTAGTGGTAAAATGTCCTAAAAAGATTTTTCTGTTGTGAATGGTCCCAAGGATAAATTTTGTACATAATTTACTACTAATTTGTATGTTATATTTTGATCAAATGGAAAAAGGCGTGCTAGAGATTGGATTATTTATTCGAAAGAGTTTGATAAAGTATTTTACTTTTGCATTAAAGTTTCTAAAAGAGGGATTGATAGAGGTCATTTAACAAATAAGGGTTTTAGTGACTGAATGCGTATTGGTGAAAAACTTAAAAAGCATGAGACAGCCACGAAACATGTTAAGAGTATGACCACTTGGTATGTACAGACTCTACGGAACAAAAGCAAAGAGTATATGTAAAATGACGTGATAAATCACGATGGCAAAAAATATACTTGACTGACCCGTCCGTAGAAAAGGCGATCAATCAATTTAATCCATATAGATGTATTCATTTATTGCAATTTAATCGAAAACCTACTTGATTAACCTGATTGCATTTATGAAGTGATGTGAATTTCTCCGAATGGAACCAACTCACCGGCTGTGCTTGCATTTATTGCGTCGGAAACTGCATCTAGCAAGTATGTCACTTGCTATTATGTCCCACTGACCTTTCACAAAAGCATTCATCAGTATTGCTTCAAATAGTGAAAGTAACATGACAATTGACAAGATATATGCAACAAGTTGACTGCTACTTTTTTTTTTCCGCAAAAATACAAGACGACATGTCAGGATAATTAAGTTTTGACTGGTGGGAGACAATCAATGAAGAAAATTGGAGCCAATGTAGAAGGTGGAGGGCAGTTCAATAAAGCAGGAAGCAAGAATACACAACTTTCGGTCTACTCTCTCTCTCTTACATGTCTCACCTAACAAAATCCAACAGGTAGATGTAATAGATTCGACCGACTGTTCCACTACATTTTGAGTCAACGGACTCAACCGACCTGTATGAAGTTAGTGGTACATGTGAATTGCCCTAAGTACTCCAAATGAGTCAATCGACTAATATATTGGGTCAACCGACTTGCGCAGATAAATGTCATTTATTACTCAATCTTCTCTTTTTGAGGAATGTGAATATCTTTAATTCGGTCTACTATCCCCCCTGTCTCACCCAACAAAAGGCGTGTATAATGGTCATAAGGTCGACCGACCCATCTTCCAACACAGAGTCTACCGACTTAACTGTTAGGGTTGTATACATCAAAGCATACTTTATGCTTGTATTACGTAATTTCCCGGTCTTTATCTATGAGAATATTTAATTCATTTATCACATGTTTTGCATATTTATTCACGCTATGGTTACGCAAATATTGTCTAAATTACTTTATATTGTAGATAATATGGTGTGTCGAGTCACACAGAAGATCACATTATCAGTTCCTTATATAGTAATAATTAGTTCACAACCTATATAACATTAGATCGTTATGTGAGAGGTTGTAATACATGTTTGAGATTGGTTGGTCTTGACCATTAGCATATATTAGCGTATTCGGTATACGTTGAACAGGATCGAGGTGAGATAGACTTTTCTGTACTGACTATAAGAAGAACGCACATCTCGGACAATTATTATTTCTTAATTCTAGTGATTATATTTAATTATATATATATATATATTTAATACTTATTGATTTGATTTATCATGGGTGAGAGCCACAATGATTGACTCAATATGCTCGATATTTTGGACAATATTATTATTTATATAATAATTAATATTATAGCTAGAAATCGTGTCCCGACCAGTCGGGTTGATCATGTCCCTTGAGGCACTCGAAAGGATTATTATATTAAACCCTGCAGGTGGAATTAATTTTCCGATATAATAATAAAAGTCGAGTGGTATACTCATGTATAACACATTAATTAATTAAAAGCTGTCAGTAGCTTAAATTAATTAATGGACATGGAATATCTTAAATACGGGAAATAATTAATTCAAAATGGAGCCCAATTTCGTAATTTGGTACTTTGGTAGGAAGTGCAATATCAACTTTTTTAGTGGACTAAGTTGATATTAATAGAGTCTTCATATTAGGAAGAGTCATAATATTGGAAAGATGATCTCTATCGGGAGTCCTTACCTTATCCTCCTTAAGGTCCTTAGAGTAGCCCAAAACACTTATAAATAGGAGCATGTGGGTGGCCGATTTTCTAACTTCTTGTAACAAGAAATTTTTGATTTTTTCCTCTTATTTGTGTTCAATTGTGGATCTTGACTTGTGTCTTGGATTCCACAATTTAGCTAACACGATATTTTTCTAAATACATAAATATTCAAGAAAAATAGAGAGAAAAATTTGTGAGGTATTTCTTGAAGAATTTTCGGCCTATCCCGTACTGCAAGTCCAAGTTTGATTCGGTAGATTATTGCCCACACGATATCCGGATCTTAGGCGGGATATACTCTAGAAGATCTTGAGGTAGAAATACAAGAAGATCAAGGAGGAGTACGAAGGGGAGTTCGATCGACCCAGAAGGAATTTTCCACCACTTCGCTTCAAATGTATGAATTACCAATTTCTACTGCGTAAATACATACATTTAAATTATTAATTAATTTGTTTAATTAATTAATTGACAAGCCTAAATAGATCCGCTATTTATGCTGGTTAGTTTATAAAACCTCATATTCCATCTCGCTTCCGCTGCGTTTTATACTCCAACAATTGGTATCGGAGCCGGTCTTTAGGTTCTGTTTTATTTAATTAATTTATGATTAATTTGCTAGCAATTTAAATATTCATATGGTATGATGTTTAGAATATTTTTGCTAGAATTGTCTTGCAGGTGAATATGGTCCAATTATCATGGCTATGTGATTTTATTTATTTATTTACGCGTTTTGGTAATTTGGCCCGGTTTTGAGGCATGTATAAAGTTTTTCCCGTGAGAAAATCCACGGGTAGAATAGGATTTATTTTTCCTTGTAATTTTTGTTGTAAATTCAATGTATTTTATTTGGTGTAAAATTTGCAATCGAATTGGAATACACAAAGTACTGAAGGAAAAGAAGTCCAGCGCGAAAAGGAGTCTTGATCGGACGAACCGACCGAGGCAGGCTGCTGCGGTCGGGACTCGGCCGACTTCTTTGTCTCGGCCGAATCGCTGCCGCGCTCGGCGGCCAGTGTCTTAGGGCGTGGTCGGGTTTTTGTCGGCGAGTTCGTTCGGTGTATGGTCCTATTCGTTTATCCATCGTTCGTTGCGTCCGTTGGAGCACAATAATTTTAATTTAGAAATTACTTGTGCAATTAATTTTGCATGGACGAAAGTTTCTAAATTTGGCAATTTTTGTGCCCCAACCGGGAGGAGGTGACGAGATGCTTGAAGCAGTGGGAGCAAAAGAGCCGAGGATTTTCTTGTTATTCAAACGAGGAATAAAAGTCATGATAATTGAATTTGATTATCCAATTTTTTTATGTTGGTTTTACTGTTTTGATGAATGGCATGTATGGATGTATTCATGATATGTTTCTTGCATGTTAGGACGAGAAAATTAAAAACCTTAATTTTTCAAAATAACTAAGTGATTTTAATAATTGATCTTTCAAAATCAAATTGGCCATAATTGGTTTAAATTGTGAAATAATTAGCATGCACGTTGACATTAGAGTCTTCCTCCACATCGGATGTGCTGATTATTGGCTCACTAGTTTTAAACTTCAATTAGATAGCAGAAAGGTGAATACTATTTTTTATGATAGGATCTCTCCATCTGTAGGACTATTATCATTAAATAATATTTTAAGAATTGTTAAATTATGGTGCCCACTTAGGTGTATTAATTAATAAGCTCCCCATCGGAGTCTATGTTAATTTAATACATGGCCAAGAGGAACCAACTATTAATTTTACTTGTCAAAATGCATCTTGACTAGATAGTAAAATTAAAGACATTAAAATCTACTTGAAAAATATATATGTAAACATCCACACTAACGTGGCTTGCATGTGCGGTTTTTTGAGGTGTTGGTTGACTGCATATATATTATATTTTAAGGTTTCCGATATATTTTGCGTCTAATTATGTGATTAATGGTGTTTCTCAGATGTCTTTCAATCTACTAGCTGTTATTCTCAAAGAAAATAAACTTGATGGTACTAACTTTGCCGACTGGAAAAGAAATCTTGACATTGTCCTGACTGCCGAGGGGCATAAATTTGTTTAACTAAGGAAAGCCCTCTGGAACCAAAACCGGATGCCATTCCTGAAGAGTTGGCTGAATTTCGAAAATGGAAAAAGTCTGATGAGATTGCTCGCTGTTACATTTTGGCTTCACTGACAAACGTATTGCAGCATCAGCATCAGACGATGGCCTCAGCCGCGGAAATGATGAAAAATCTCACCGAGATGTTTGGTCACCAGAACCAGGCGGCTAGGCAAAATACAATGAGGGTGTTGATGACAACCCAAATGTCTGAAGGGACTCCAGTAAGGGATCATGTTCTGAAAATGATATTTCATTTGAACGAACTGAGCATACTGGGGGCCACTATCGATGCCGAGTCGCAAGTCGATATTATCTTGGGCAGCTTGCCAAGAAGCTTTGAGTAGTTCCGCCTCAACTACAACATGAATCGTAGGACTTAAACTTTGGCAGAACTTATGACAAAGCTTCAATCTGTCGAAGGTCTCTTCAAACAAGGTTATCATCAAATTCTTGCGGCAACCAGTGCTAGTTCTTCAAAACCCAAATGGGGAAAGAAGAAAAAGCAGGTTGGCCAGAAGCAAGTGGCAACCTTCAAAGCTAAGGGCAAGGCTCCTCAGTCCAAGGCTCCTGAGTCCGAGGCAAACAAAAAGCCGAAGGGCAAATGCTATAAGTGCGGTCTGAAGGGGCATTTCAAGAGTGACTGTCCTAAGAAAGGTACGTCTGTAACACCCCCAAGATATTCGAGGTATATTACAGCGCCGTAAATCCCTACATGGGACCCACCAGGCTAAACGACCAACATACTCATCGACTCGCGGAATCAACAAAATAACACCTCGTCATAAAGACGCAAAACAAAATAATCCACCTGGTTCATCCGGTCAAACGCAACACAACCATCCAACACAAACATAATAGATAACGTTACAATCCGAACAAACAAGAACTCCTAAGTACTCGAGTACTTATATTAGTTTACAAGTTGACAAACGGTAAAAAGGGGTAGAAAACAATAAGACACCACCCGTGCACAATCATCACGCAAGGCCATCATCCGCGTACTGGTCCAGCGCCCGTTCGTCTCGATGAACCTGACTTGAAATTCATAAAACGAATTTCCCTAAAACGGGTCCCCCAAAGGGGTTAGCAATTACGCTAGTACAAGTAACCAAATGAACAACTTACATCTTACACATATAGTCATTGCATGCAATCATGAAAACATCGGTTGAAACACACATTTCCGGAAACGCCATAATCCAAAACACATTTGTAAAATGCACCACAATTAACCGTCGATCCACGTCTCTGTGGACCCCTACCGAGACCCCATCGGATCTAACCCGTAGTGGTTAAAAGCAAACTCGTCGATCCACATCTCTGTGGACCCCTACCGAGACCCCGTCGGATCTAACCCGTAGTGAGCATAACACACACACACACACACACCATTTCTCATGCAATACTACTATGTCAAGATTGTAAGTTCATAAGGGTACTTGCCTCGATCAAAAGACGGTGATACGAACGGAAAGGAAGAATCAAACACGACCACGAGGAACCGGAGAAACCGAACCTAGCGATTCGAAGAATACAATCACAACTATTTCTAAACGAATACGAAAATGGAATACACCCGAAAACCCGCCTACGATTCATGTATATTCGCACAAGAACAACAACGAGGGTGGACCACAACCAAACCCTCTCGATTACGCAAAAACCACGAAATATACCATGAATCCGTAGGAAAACTAAGAATATCGACAAGATTAATCATATTCATCATGAATTAACCAACAAAACGGAACGAATCAGACGAAAACGTGAAAACCCCCAAATCTACCCCAAAATAGGGTTCTAGAAGATTTATCTTGATTCAAGAGGTAGAAGATGATTAAATGATGATAATCTGGTGTTAGAGACTCAAGATCTTGAATAGATGATGAAAATCGCCCCACTTCCAAGTTTCCAATCGCCCAAATCGCCCAACTCTCGGCGGAGAAAAGAAATAAAGAAGAAATGAACTATTCCGGGTCAACTCTCTGGTTTTTATAACCAGAGGGTTATTAGCGTGCGCTATCGAATAATAACCCAGTCCAGAACGCTAACACCCCAGTCCAAAATTTAAAGTTCTGGACCATTAGCGTGCGCTAACAGGAAACTAGCGTGCGCTAACAGCCTCTCGGTAGCGCGCGCTATCGGGCCATAGCGTGCGCTATCTGGACATCAGCCGAGTCCAGAAGTAAACTGCCCAGTACTCACCTGACTGCGTTAGCGTGCGCTACCTGCCACTCTGCGTGTGCTAACAGCGTCTCGGTAGTGCGCGCTATCGGCTATAGCGTGCGTTACCTGGGCACCTGACCGAGTCCAGGAGTAAACTGTCCAGTACTGGACTGTCGCGTTAGCGCGCGCTATCGGACACCTAGCGCGCGCTAGACCTCAACAATAACGTGCCCTAGACAAATGTAGCATGCGCTAAACCGTTAGTCCAGAGGACTAAGATCAGGAACAGGCTCACTGCCACTCCCAGGGCTCAACTCGCTAGCGCGCGCTACCAACAAGCGCATCGTGCGCTAGTGAAGGATGCTTAGCGTGCGCTATTCAATAATATTAGCGCCCGTTAGGCACAGGATAACAACGGTCCTAAACATTGAAGCATGACCGAAGCATCAAACAGAACGGCACAATACACATAATAACATATAATGGATTTACGGCAACCCCAAAACGGCGGTTCCGAACAACGATTACGAGAATCGGATCAATAAGTGATGAAGAAGCCAACAATTTCGGAATTGAGAAAAATACATCCGAAAAATAGTATTCCCTAAATACACATACGGTTACACACGAGACACCAAGACAAGGAAAACACCAAATCGAGAAAGTACCAGGAAAAGAAAAATGCGGATATTACATTCTACCCCTCTAAAAATAAGTTTCGTCCCGAAACTTAAGAAACAAACAACTCGGGGTACTTAGCACGCATGCTATCCTCGGTTTCCCAAGTTGCCTCCTCGACACCATGCCTCGACCACTGCACCTTGACCAAGGGAATGGTCTTATGCCTCAGCCGCTTCTCACGGTGCTCCAAAATCTTCAAGGGGCGCTCCTCGAAAGTAATATCCTCAGCGATATCAATCTCACCATAATCGATGACGTGACTAGGATCTGGAACATATTTCCTCAACTGGAAAACATGGAAAATGCTATGAACGTGACTCAAGGCCAAAGGTAACGCCAAACGGTATGCCAAATCACCGACTCTCTTGAGAATCTCAAAGGGCCCAATAAATCTCGGGCTCAACTTTTCCTTCTTCCCGAAGCGGAAAACCCCCTTCGCGGCGACACCTTTAGCAAAACGTGGTCCCCCACCTCGAATCCCAAAGGTTGACGACGAACATCAGCATACGACTTCTGTCGACTCTGAGCAGTCAACATCCTCTCACGAATCAATTCCACCTTCCACCTCATCTCCATAATGATATCCGGTTCGGTCCCAACCAAATCGGATGCCTCATTCCAACAAATCGGTGATCGACAACGCCGCCCATAAAGTGCCTCATACGGTTCCATGCGAATCGACGTGTGCCAACTATTGTTGTACGTGAACTCGATTAATGGTACATGCTCCTCCCAGTCACTGCTCTAATCGAGAGCACAAGCGCGCAACATATCCTCAAACGTCTGGATAGTGCGCTCCGACTGCCCATCCGACTGAGGATGAAAAGAAGTGCTCAGACGCAAACGAGTACCCAACGACTTATGCACCGCCTGCCAAAAATGCGATACAAAACGGCCATCCCAATCCGAAACAATAGACTTCGGAGTACCATGAAGTCTCACAATCTGCGCAATAAACACCCGAGCCAGCTTTTCCGCACCCTAAGTATCCTTGATACCCAGAAAATGTGCCGACTTGGTCAGACGATCCACGATCACCCAAACCATATTCATGCCCGATCTCGATCTTGGCAGGCTCGTGACGAAGTCCATCGAAATATCTTCCCATTTATATTCCGGGACGAGAAGCGACTGCAATAACCCAGCCGGTCGCTGATGCTCGATTTTGACCTACTGACGAGTCAAACATCTCACTACGAACCGTGCGACCTCCTCCTTCATATCGTTCCACCAAAAATTCCTCCTCAGGTCTTTGTACATCTTACTCGAACCAGGATGAACGGAGTAAGGCGTAGCATGGGCCTCTCGCAAACTCTGCCTCAATTCCAAGTCGTTCGGTACACAGAGCCGACTCTGGAATCTCAACACACCATCCTCGTGAATCACAAACCCGGGAGACTTCCCCTTAAGAACATTTTCCTGAATATGAGAAATCATCGGATCCTCTAATTGCTTTAGTATAATTTCATAGACCAACGACGACGAAATCTCTAAAGCGCAAAGTTGTTTGACCGCTCCCGGCAATACAATCTCAACATACAACTCTATCAAAACCCGATGAAGCTCAGATTGAGACGTAAGGATCTCAAGTGTCCTCAACGCAACCGGTTTCCGACTCAAGGCGTCGGCCACGACGTTCGCCTTGCCCAGATGATAAAGGATTTCGAGGTCATAATCCTTGATCAACTCCAACCACCTCCTCTGTTTCATATTCAACTCCCGCTGAGTAAATATATATTTCAGACTTTTATGATCGGTAAAAATCTGACATGCGGAGCCAAACAGATAGTGACGCCAAATCTTGAGTGCAAAGACAACTGCCGCTAACTCCAAATCGTGAGTAGGGTAGTTAAGCTCGTACGGCCTCAACTGTCTCGACGCGTAAGCAATGGTCTTGCCGTGCTGCATCAATACCCACCCAAGACCCTGACCCGAAGCGTCACTATAAACAACAAAACCCTCATTGCCACACGACAACGCTAAAACCGGGGCTGAAGTTAAACGCCTCTTCAGCTCCTCAAAACTCGCCTGCCTCTCGTCATTCCAGACGAACGTCTCGGACTTCTGAAGCAATTGCGTACGCGGTCGAGTTAGTTTCGAGAAACCCTCGACGAACCTACGGTAGTAGTCCGCCAAACCCAAGAAACTACGGACCTCCTTCACGTTCTTAGGCGGTGCCCAATCCAACACTGTATCGATCTTCTGCGGATCCACACGGACTCCCTCGGCTGAAATCACGTGACCTAGAAACATCACCTCCTTCAGCCAGAACTCACATTTAGAGAACTTCACATAGAGTTGCTCGGTCCTCAAAATGTCTAATACCACTCGCAGATGATGCGCGTGCTCCTCCTCGTTCCTCGAATAAATAAGGATATCGTCAATGAAGACGACGACACATTTATCCAAATACTCGATAAAGACTTTGTTCATCAACTGCATGAACACCGCCGGCGCGTTAGTCAACCGGAAAGGCATAACTACAAACTCATAATGTCCGTATCTCGTCCAAAAAGCTATTTTCGGCACATCGAACTCCTTCACCCGAAGCTGATAGTACCCCAATCTCAAGTCGATCTTCGAGAATACCGCTGATCGAACAAGTCATCAATCCTCGGCAATAGATACTTGTTCTTGATGGTCACCTTGTTTAGCTCGTGATAGTCGATACACAAACGCAGTGAACCATCCTTCTTCCGCACGAACAGAACCGGTGCGCCCCAAGGTGAAGCGCTCGGTCGAATATATCCCGACTCAAGAAGCTCACTCAACTGCTTCTTCAACTCGGCCATCTCGGAAGGTGCCATGCGATACGGCGCCTTCGAAATAAGAGCCGCACCCGGCTCTAACTCAATAGCAAACTCTACCTCACAGTCCGGTGGCAAACTCGGTAACTCGTCAGGGAAAACGTCAGGAAATTCACTAACAACTGGAATCGACGAAAGCTCGACTCCACCACTCTCCGCCTTCAAGGCATAGCACAAATAACCAGTACACCCCTTTCGCAGGAGTCTCATCGCCTTCAAGGCGTTAATACCAAACTTCTGGTTTCCTCTCTTTCGCCCTGCGAAAGAGTGCTCGGTGCCGTCCTCGGCTAACATAGTGATGATTCTCGTGCGGTAGTTCATGATCGCACCATGCCGCTCAAGCCAATCATCCCCGAGAATTAAATCCTCACCCTCAATACCCACAACAATAAGATCAGAGAGCCAAGCCCTCTCGCAAATAAACACAGAACAGTCTCGGACCTCCTGATCACCAACGATCCTAGGAAGCTTAATGATGAAAGGCTCACAAGGCGTCAAACAGGCGAGAACCAAATGACGCACACAATCCAAGGAGATGAATGAGTGCGTAGCACCCGAATCGAAAATCACACTGACAGGATGAGAATGAATGTGAACGTTACCTGTAGCTACGGTGGCGGCTGGGTCATCGGCCCTCCTCATCTCATAGACACGCGGGTGGGCGGAGCCGACACTGGAAGCTCCCCCTTTAGTGGGCTGACCCCGATCTCTCCCTCGACTAGCACTCGGCGGAGATTGAGAAGCAAACAATCCTTGATTCACACTTGGTTCCCTAGGCGCTGGAATGGAAGCCCGGGCACCAAGGATTCTCTCCCTCTCGGCACAGAAAGCAGCCTTGTGGCCCGGCTGGCCACACTGATTACATGTCAGCAAAGGGCTCAAACAAGTACGACTGACGTGGCCAGTACGGCCACAACTAAAACACTTCACATTGCAGAAAGGAGCACTAGTAGTTCCACGGGACCCCCAGTAGAACGAGCTGGACCACCACCGACGGAAAGATTAGGAGATTGGGATTTTTGCTGACCCCCACCCTTGTGGCCCAAAAAACTACCGACGGACTTCTGCTTCTTGCTTTCGCGAGCCGCCTCACTAGCCGTTACAGACATATCGTAAGCAAGGGCTCTACTCTGGTAATCCTTCAAAGTAGTGCAGACGAGCCCAGACATGTAGTCACGAATCGACAATTTTATCCGCCTGGAGAAATGGAAAATCTTGTCGCTCTCTTCTCTAACCTGGGCCTTCACGAAGCCCAACTCCTGGTTGAAGTCAGCAATAGCCTGAGAAACAGGGACATCCCAAGGCTGAGCATCAAAGAAGGCATGGACTCGAGCCTATTTGACCGGCCACGGACAGTATTCGGTCTCCATCAAGTCCTTAAACTCGTCCCATGTAGCAGCGCGGTCCCTGGGCTTAATGGCCTCCCACCAGTCAGTAGCATCCCCCGTGAGAAAATACTGGGCAATAGGGACCTTACGGTCTTCGGGACAGTTGGTGGCAATAAAAACTTTGGATATCTCCTTGATCCACCCCTCTCAGCCAATCGGGTCTGAGGCTCCCGAAAATTGAGGAGGATGCATCTTGATGACATCCTGAAGCCAACGGTCTGCTCCGTCCCAAGCAGCATGGGCCGGATTCGGGTTCTGAACCGCTTGAGCTATCACCGCCATCTGATTCACTATTTGTTGCAAAACAGCCGCAACACCAAGGTCGGCGCCATCCTGAGTAGAAGCATGGCTATGACGGTCACCGGTACTGCCGGCTCCAGAAGAATGCGACGTGGCCGCCTCACCAGCTGCCCCACGTCCCCGACCGCGTCCACGACCACGACCACGACCACGGCCTCTTCCGGCATCCATACTGGTGTTAAGTAAGTAGCAAAAGCCATACGATGGTAAGTACGAGAAGAAAAACAATCACAAATCGAGGATCAAAGGTGCAATACAAGGAAACAAAGAACAGAGTAAGGAAAAACTTATGGGCACTGGAAGCACCGGAATCATGGCAGCGTGATGACGATGTGCAAAACGAAACACAACAAGACTCAATAAACTGACAAGCCTAGGTATCCATAAACCTAGAGCTCTGATACCATTTTCTGTAACACCCCCAAGATATTCGAGGTATATTACAGTGCCGTAAATCCCTACATAGGACCCACCAGGCTAAACGACCAACATACTCATCGACTCGCGAAATCAACAAAATAACACCTCGTCGTAAAGACGCAAAACAAAATAATCCACCCCAACACAAACATAATAGATAACATTACAATCCGAACAAACAAGAACTCCTAAGTACTCGAGTACTTCTCTTAGTTTACAAGTTGACAAACGGTAAAAAGGGTTAGAAAACAATAAGACACCACCCATGCACAATCATCACGCACGGCCATCATCCGCGTACTGTTCCAGCGCCTGTTCGTCTCGATGAACCTGATCTGAAATTCATAAAACGAATTTTCCCAAAAGGGGTTAGCAATTACGCTAGTACAAGTAACCAAATGAACAATTTACACCTTACACATATAGTCAAGGCATGCAATCATGAAAACATCGGTTGAAACACACATTTCCGGAAACGCCATAATCCAAAACACATTTGTAAAATGCACCACAAGTAACTGTCGATCCACGTCTCTGTGGACCCCTACCGAGACCCCGTCGGATCGAACCCGTAGTGGTTAAAAGCAAGCTCGTCGATCCACGTCTCTGTGGACCCCTACCGAGATCCCGTCGGATCTAACCCGAAGTGAGCATAACACACACACACACAAACCATTTCTCATGCAATACTACTATGTCAAGATTGTAAGTTCATAAGGGTACTTGCCTCGATCAAAAGACGGTGATACGAACGGAAGGAAGAATCAAACACGACCGCGAGGAACCGGCGAAACTGAACCTAGCGATTCGAAGAATACAATCACAACCATTTCTAAACGAATACGGAAATGGAATACACCCGAAAACCCGCCTACGATTCATGTATATTCGCACAAGAACAACAACGAGGGTGGACCACAACCAAACCCTCTCGATTATGCAAAAAACACGAAATATACCATGAATCTATAGGAAATATAAGAATATCAACAAGATTAATCATAATCATCATGAATTAACCAACAAAACGGAACAAATCAGACGAAAACGTGTAAACCCCCAAATCTCCCCCAAAATAGGGTTCTAGAAGATTTATCTTGATTCAAGAGGTAGAAGATGATTAAATGATGATAATATGGTGTTAGAGACTCAAGATCTTGAATAGATGATGAAAATCGCCCCACTTCCAAGTTTTCAATCACCCAAATCGCCCAACTCTCGGCGGAGAAAAGAAATAAAGAAGAAATGAACTATTCCGGGTCAACTCTCTGGTTTTTATAACCAGAGGGTTATTAGCGTGCGCTATCGAATAATAACCCAGTCCAGAACGCTAACACCCCAGTCCATAATTTAAAGTTCTGGACCATTAGCGTGCGCTAACAGGAAACTAGCGTGCGCTAACAGCCTCTCGGTAGCGCGCGCTATCGGGCCATAGCGTGCGCTATCTGGACATCAGCCGAGTCCATAAGTAAACTGCCCAGTACTCACCTGAATGCGTTAGCGTGCGCTACCTGGCACTCTGCGTGTGCTAACAGCGTCTCGATAGTGCGCGCTATCGGCTATAGCATGCGTTACATGGGCACCTGACCGAGTCCAGGAGTAAATTGTCCAGTACTGGACTGTCGCGTTAGCACGCGCTACCGGACACCTAGCGCGCGCTAGACCTCAACAATAACGTGCGCTAGACAAATGTAGCGTGCACTAAACCGTTAGTCCAGAGGACTGAGATCAGGAACAGGCTCACTGCCACTCCCAGGGCTCAACTCGCTAGCGCGCGCTACCAACAAGCGTAGCGTGCGCTACTGAAGGATGCTTAGCGTGCGTTATACAATAATATTAGCGCGCGTTAGGCACAGGATCACAACGGTCCTAAACACCGAAGCACGACTGAAGCATCAAACGGAACAGCACAATACGCATAATAACATACAATGGATTTACGGCAACCCCGAAACGGCGGTTCCAAACAACAATTACGAGAATCGGATCAATAAGTGACGGAGAAGCCAACAATTGCGGAATTGAGAAAAATACATCCGAAAAATAGTATTCCCGAAATACAAATACGGTTACACATGAGCCACCAAGACAAGGAAGACACCAAATCGAGAAAGTAGCGGGAAAAGAAAAATGCGGATATTACAACGTCTCATGCACTAGTAGTCAAAACATGTTTGGCTGCCTGTTCTATCACTTCTTGGATAGTAGATTTGGGCTCCACTGATCATGTTTGTTATGACTCGCAGGGGTTCCAAGTAACCAAGATACTTAGTGCGGATGAGATTACTATTAGCTGGGGCGACTATTCCTGGCTGAAGGCTGTTGCAGTGGGAGGCGTGCAGTTAAAAGTTAATGATAGGATTCTAGTCCTAAATAATATGTTATTAGTACCTGATTTTAGAATGAATTTAATTTCAGTTTCTAAATTGCGTTGTGATGGTATTCAGTTTCTTTTGAAGATAATGCTGTTATTAAAAGAAATGGTGAATATGTTTGCACGAGTACTTATAATGAAGGACTTTATTACATTAATGCTGCACCAGCTCCCTTGCATAATTATAAATCACTTAATTCTTTGACTAATCCTAATAAAATAAAAGAACCTTCGAACATAAATCAAACATATTTGTGACATTTACGATGGGGTCATATTAACCTTAGAAGGATTCAAAGATTGGTGAGCGATGGCCCACTGGATTCGCTCCAAGTTGAGTCATTTCTAATCTGTGAATCCTGTCTAGAAGGGAAAATGACTAAAAGGGCTTTCCAAAGCAAAGGAAATCGTGCACAAAATGTATTGGAATTAGTACACACCGATGTATGTGGTCCAATGAACATCCAGGCTAAGGGTGGTTTCGAATACTTCATCACGTATATAGATGATTATTCGAGATATGGATGCATCTATTTGATGCGACGTAAGTCTGATCTTTTGATAAGTTCAAAGAATTCAAGGCTGAAACGGAGAAGCGTCATGGACAGAGTATCAAGTCACTACGATCTGATCGTGGTGGCAAGTATCTTAGGAGAGAGTTTTTGGATTTCTAGGCACACGAGGGAATTACTTCCCAGCTCACTGCGCCTGGTACACCACAATAAAATGGTGTTGCTGAATGAAGGAATCATACTTTATTAGAGATGGTTAGGTCAATGATGAGTTATTCTGATTTGCCTATTTCGTTTTGGGGACACGCCTTGAAAACAGCAGCGTACATTCTAAACTTGGTGCCTTCGAAATAAGTTCCAAAAACACCCACAGAACTGTGGAATAGGCGCAAGCCCAGTCTATGACATGTTCGAATTTGGGGTTTACCAGCACACATGCTGAATAAGGAAGCTGATAAGTTGGCATCTCGTACATAAGTACGAGTGTTTGTTGGATATCCGAAGGGAACGAAGGGTGGCTTATTCTATAGTCCTAAAGATCAGAAGGTCATTGTTAGCACCAATGCCTAGTTCTTAGAGGAGGACTATGTAATAAGCCACAAGCCTAGGAGTGAGGTCATTCTAGAAGAACTTAGGTGCGAGATTTCGACAATACCAATTGTACAAACACCTAGTATACCACGTATCGACACTATTGTGGATACGCAAACCAAGGACATGCCTCGTCGTAGTGGGAGGGTTGTTCGTCAACCTGAATGTTTCATCGGCGTGGGAGCGTCTTCGGACCACTCCCCGGACCAGGATGAAATGGACCCATGTACGTATAAGTAGGCAGTTCAAGACAAGGATGCTGAATCCTGGCGAATAGCAATGGAATCCGAAATGGGATTTATGGATTCTAATCAAGTGTGGGAGCTAGTAGAGCTACCCAATGGGGTAAAACACATTGGAAGTAAGTGGGTCTACAATCTTAAAAGAGGATCGAAAGGGAAGGTTGAAACCTTCAAAGCAAGGCTTGTTGCGAAAGGTTACACTCAGAAGGAGGGCATCGGCTACGATGAGACCTTTTCACCAGTAGTCATGCTTAAATCGATCCGGATTCTATTAGCTATAGCTGCGCATTTGGATATAGAGATTTGGCAGATGGATGTCAAGACTATGTTCTTGAACGGGAGTCTTGATAAGGAAATCTATATGCGCCAACCTGAGGGATTCATTGCTGAGGGAGAGGAGCACTTAGTGTGCAAGCTTAAAAGAGCCATTTATGGTCTCAAGTAAGCATCAAGGTCTTGGAACATGCGATTTGATGAGGTCATTCAATCGTATGATTTTGAATAGTGTCCTAGTGAGGTTTGTGTATACAAAAAGTGCGATGGAAACGTGCTAGTGTTTCTTGTACTGTACGTAGATTATATACTTCTAATTGGAAACAATGTGAATGTATTATCAGACGTAAGAGTATGGCTGTCTGAGCAATTCGATATGAAGGATTTGGGAGAATCTGGGCACATCCTTGGTATTAAGATCTTTCGAGATCGCAAGAAAAGGATGTTGTGCTTATCTTAGGCATCATATATCGATACGGTGCTAAAGCGGTTTAGTATGGAGAATTCTAAGAAAGGTTTCTTACCTTACAGACATGGAATTTAGATATCTAAGGCTATGCGTCCTAGGACACAGAAGGATATAGATGACATGAAGCTGGTCCCTTATGCTTCGGCAGTGGGAAGCTGATAAGTGGTAATTTTACCACATTTTTCTAGGATTTTATACTAGGTTTTTATCTCGTTTCGTGATTTATGTGCTCATATTTGGCTTATTTATGATTAGTCGAGCCGTATTACGCGTTTGGGTTGGTTTTAGTGTGTTCGCAGGTTTTTAGAGCCAAAAGGACCCAAAACGAGACAAAGGACCGAGAGTCGAATCACGGACGGAAGAAACGGATTTTTTGCGAAAGACATACGAACCTATCGGGTAGCCTATCGGCCGATAGGTTCGTCCGAAAGGTGTTCCTGCCCTACCGAGTGAAGAGATCGACGAACCAACTATCGGCCAGCCTATCGGCCGATAGGCCAGTCCGATAGGCTGCCCAACGGACTCTCGTATTTTGACGGATTATGACTCTTTTGGATAGTTTTTGTTTCCTAGATTAGGGCTAATCGGGAGTTTAACCCCCTTAGGCTATATAAACCTCCTCCTAGACCTAGTTTTTTGGATCTTTGATCATCTTTTATCATTCTTTTTCATCTTTTATCATCTCTAGCAGATTTTTACATTTTTAGCAAGATTAATTCCTTGGAGACGAGAACTTTTTGGAGGAGAATTATTATTGTTTTTCTACTTTTTGGGAGATTGAAGATTCAGAGTTCATCCGTAAGGGTTGTAATCTCTCTTTTCATATTAATAATATGAATACTCCATCTATTTCTTGTTTAATTTCAAGTATGTCTGGCTAAATTCATTGATTGATTCTAGGGTTAGTAAATTTAATTGATGTTCACATGATGTTCCTTTGATTACCTTTTTACCTTTCATCCTAGACTTGTGATCAAGATGTGTTAAATCTCATGCTAGATTAAAGGGCCCTTAATCGATGCATGTTAGCTAATTGATTTTGCCCGGAAGGATTAATTAATTAGTGGAGATACTTGATGCACAATATGATTTAATCTTAAGACCTAAGTGGAGTAAGATTAATCATAGATAAATAAGTTGGCGCTTTTTAAGTGATTTAAATTCTTTGAGCCTTAGCGGGAAAAAGGGTTTAAAATTAACTATCTTTCTAGGTTGCCTTGATCGGAATTCTAGATCGGCTGAGTGATTATTTCTAGGATTGAATTAAAATTTGGGGAAAAGGAATCAAGTGAATGGATTGTGTGAACTCAATTAGATGATACTACCCTAGGATCAATTACCTTTCGACTTGTGATTTTATCTTGCTAATTTGCTTTATTTGCTTGATTTAGACAATTCATCTTTTGTTTAATTTTTGTTCTTCGATTTTTGAAGTTAGATAATTAGAAACAAACTAAATTTTCGGATTCCTAAATAGCAGTCAAATTTTGAGTAGAGTTATTTCCTTTATTTTCGACACATCAATTCCCTTGGGTTCGACACCTTGGAATTACTTCGAGGTTTTACAAATTTTAAAATTGATCGGATTTGAAAACCATACTACGCGAAATCCTAGCGATCAATTTTTGGCGCCGTTGCCGGGGAATTGATAGAAACTTAAAGGGATAATTCGAAAAAGAAGAGATTGTTACTTTAGGTTGTTTACTATTATTAATTTTCGATCTCGTTTCCTCACATCTTGTTTTCTCTTCTTTGTAGGCAGTGCATGATCACAAGATCCCAAGGAAAGGACCTATTTCCTTTGGATTCGGAAATCGAGAAGTCTTTGAGGAGGAAGAAGCAAGAAGCGAGAACCGAGACTATTTCTATACCTTTCGTTGATACCATGGCCGGCATTGTTGACCCACCACGAGAACTCGCTCGTCCCGAGAAGATCCCTTTGAATGCCCGCTTTCGACCTAAGCTGGACGATTATCAAGAAGGAGGTTGGGGAAAGATTGATGCCAACAACTTCGAGCTTAAGCCGTCCCTTATCGCTACGGTGAAGTCTCAAACATACGGAGGAGGAGTTAATGAAGATCCAAACGCTCATCTTGAGTCGTTTTTGGACATATGTGCCACCATCAAGCAAAACGGAGTGCCTCCGGATGACATTAAGCTCCGCCTATTCCGGTTCTCTTTAGAAGACGATGCGCTAGATTGGTACAAGAGCCTAGATCGGAAGGAAATTGGTACTTGGAGAGAGATGACCCGGTTGTTCTTAGCACAATTCTATCCTCCCTCGAAGGTGCAAAAACAAATCAACGATATCTTGCAATTCGAGCAATATGAGGATGAATACTTATACGAGGCATGGATCCGATTTAAGAAGCTACTTCGCAAATGCCCACAACATGGAATTGACAAGGAGGAGATCTACATTCGGTTTTATCGGGGTTTGACGAGGAAGGCTAGAAGAGAGTTGGACTATTCATCGAAAGGGGGATTTCTTGCTAACGATTATGAAGAGGCCAAGAATCTCATCGAGCTAGCAGTCAACAATGATTACGAGGAGGTAACCGATAGGAAGATGACGAGAAGAAAGGTCCCATCCGGTGACGAGGACGCCTACGGTGATTTGAAGGCAAAATTTGAAAAACAACAAAAAGAGCTTGAGATGCTAAAAAAGAAGACTTTGGGAGTCAATGCAGTTTTTGAAGAGCTAAACGAGCCTATTGCAATTGAGGAGGATGCAAATTACGTGCAAGGAGGAAACTTCCGGCAAGGGGGAAATAGGGGGAACTATTATCCGAACAATCGAAACCACCCTAATTTCTCCTATGCCAACCCGAACAATGCTCTCCAGCCACCACCGGGATTTAACGTGAAAAACGGGGTTATTCAAGAGCCGATTGCTAGGACACCGATGGAAGAAATGTTGGAACGGTTAGAGGCGAGTCAAAAAGATTTTATCTATAAAGCAGACAAGAGGTTCGGGGCTCTCGAGCATAGTGTGACATCTATTGGAAACTCAGTGATAGCCTTGACAAAGCAGATGTCGATGGTGGAGACCCAAATGAGTCAAATGGCGAACGCCCAAGCCGGATTTCATAAGCCGGGCCATTTTCCGAGCAGCACCGAGACCAACCCGAAGACGCAACAATGCAACGCAATCGAGCTTCAGAGTGGGACAAAGTATAGTAATCATGGGGCTGAAGTTGAGAAATCTGGAAACGAGGATGTACTAGAAACGGGAGCCGAGAACGAGAAGGAAGATGAAATGCAGCAGGCCCATCGGCCAAGCCTATCGGCCGATAGGCCCACCCGATACCCGAGAATGCATGCCGTGATTAAGCCTATCGACCCCCCTATCGTTCGAAAGGCTCCTGGAAGTTCGAATGTGAAGGATTTTGAGGTAAAAGCTCCATTTCCATAGCGATTGGCCAAGTCGAGACATGATGAAAAGCTTCAACGATTTATCGACATGTTTCAAAAGGTGAATATCAACATTCCACTTCTAGACGCTTTGAGAGACATGCCGGGGTACGTGAAATTCTTGAAAGACGCTGTGGCAAGCAAGAGGAAGTTTGCGAAGTTTGAAACAATAAATTTGACAGAGGAGTGTAGCGCTATCATTCAAAACAAGCTCCCGCTCAAGCAGAAGGATCCGGGACGTTTTACTTTGACATGCATGATTGGCGACCAAACGTTCCGTAATGGGTTGTGTGATCTCGGGGCAAGCATCAATCTTATGCCTCTATCCATCTTTAAGAGGTTGAAGATTGGGGAGATGAAGCCGACTACCATTTCTCTACTCATGGCGGACCGGTCGATCGCTTATCCGAGGGGAGTTGTGGAGGATGTGTTCGTTAGAGTCCAACACTTAGTCTTCCCGGCCGATTTCATAGTTCTTGATATGCCCGAGGACGAGAATCAACCATTGATCTTTGGGAGACCGTTTCTAGCGACGGGGAGAGCACTTATCGACGTCCAAGAGGGTGATCTTACCTTCCGGGTTAATGATCAAAATTTGAAAATTTCCATCTATGACGCGATGAAGAAGCCCGATGATGCACCCGAGGAATGTTATGAAATTGAGTCTATTATGCCGCCCCCGACCGACTTGTTGGAGCATTGCATTTCACACTCTATTTACTCACATTTCGATGTTGATGAAATTTCTGAGGATTTGCCAGATTATGTTCGAATGTTGGAGGCGAACGAGAGTCGATCTAATGAGAGGGACGTATGCTATCTTGATATCAACAAACCCGTTCAAGGGGGAGTTATCGCTGAAGACCCGGAATGAATGAGGTATCGTCTAGCTAAAGACGTTAAACGTAGCACTTGTTGGGAGGTAACCCAACGTATGTATATTAGTTCGTTTTATTCGGTTATTTTCGATTTTTCTTTGCGTGATTTTTGTAGTTTCTAATTTCGTAGTAGCTTTGCTAGTTTTTGTTAAGTTCTAAACCATGCACGCCGAGTTTTGGATACTTGCAGGTCTTTAATCGCCATATCCAAGCAAAAACGGGACCAAGTATGCGAAATAGAAAAAGATGAAAAAAAAAATTTTTGAGACAGAAGATCCTATCGGGCGATCCTATCGGCCGATAGGCCAGGCCGATAGGCTGAGGAAAATTAAAAATATTAATCGTTGCAAGCAGTGGTCGATAGGTGATCAGGTACTCCGTTAACAAAGCCACCCCTTTCTCTTTTCAAACTTATTCCTCCTTTGGGATGCGAAATAAGTTTTGGGGGATAAGTGCGGCTTTGTTAATTTCTTTACGTGTGAGTACCTTGTATGCCTTGTATCATTATTTGCTTGTGTTGGTGCTCGTTGTTTTTATTTGTGCTTCTAATATTGGTGTTGCGTGGTTTTGGCTTTTGTTGCTTAGTTTTTTTTTTAGATTTTTATGTTCATTTTCGTTTGGTGTGTTTGCTAGTTTCTATTTTTTTTAGGTCATAGTAGTTTTTTTTTTAGATTTCGTGTTTGCTTTTATTTGCTTTTCGTTGTTTATTTTAGATAGCCTTGCTTATCTTAGTTTTTCTTTATTAGTGAATTTTTCGTGCTTCTATTTGTGTGATACCGATGTTACGACACTGTTTTTCTCTCTAAAGAAACGGTCGAGTTTTAGTCGAGTTGTAGTCAGTTATTCCTGTTTTGCATAGTATTCATTTAGGTCCAAAATTTTTCGCGATTGTAGAGGTCTTGGCAGATAAGAGACGATACATACTTGTTTTAAAATCACCGTCAATACGTTTGGTTACATCTTCCGGATAGTGAGTCGTACTGTTTCTTTAGTCGTGTTGGCACTTAGATTGAGTTTAGAGTCGGTCAGTTTTTCCCAAAAGTTGAGATAATGTTGTTCTATGAAGGGAAGTCTAGTAGCAGGGCATTCGCGTGACCCGTTGTTTACCCTCGCGTAAAGCGACAACTCGATTAGACTAGTGATTTAGATATTTCACATGTGCCAATGATAGGGAACTTAGTAACAGGGGTATTCGCGTGACCATTGTTTACTCTCGCGTAAAGCGGCGACCTTGATTCGGACATGCGGAAATTATATATTCGAGTTGTTTCTCCGCTGTAGACGGGAACTTAGTAACTAGAAGCATCCATGTGCCCCATGAGTGTCTTTTACGTCAAACGGTTTCTTAATACATGAGAATGGAAGTTCCACCCTAGGATTACCCCGATGAAACATCCCGAGATCCTAACCTAGTGGTCAACTCGAATCAAATTCTTGAACATATATATAATGGAATAATGACAGAGGTTTATTTGTTATGAAACTCGTGAAAAATGTGCCACTAGACTGTGTAACGGGACGAATTAGCTTGTTTATTTTAGCCTTTCATATTGACGGTCGATTTGACTCACGTTTTGTTAATCTTTGAGCTGGATTTTCTTCATGAACGAATGATTAGGACTGAACTTGTCTACTTTGCGGAATCATTATTCCGAGTGCACCTCGCTTTTACGACACTCGGATTATTTAGAGAGAATTACAGGATAGTATTGATTAGGTTGAACACTATGAGTTGCACGATGATTCACGACATTCTTTTTCTTTTCTTTTTGTTGTTCGGGACGAACAAGGCTTAAGTTTGGGGGGGTTTGATAAGTGGTAATTTTACCACATTTTTCTAGGATTTTATACTAGGTTTTTATCTCGTTTCGTGATTTATGTGCTCGTATTTGGCTTATTTATGATTAGTCGAGCCGTATTACGTGTTTGGGTTGGTTTTAGTGTGTTCGCAGGTTTTTAGAGCCAAAAGGACCCAAAACGAGACAAAGGACCGAGAGTCGAATCACGGACGGAAGAAACAGATTTTTTGTGAAAGACATACGAACCTATCGGGTAGCCTATCGGCCGATAGGTTCGTCCGAAAGGTGTTCCTGCCCTACCGAGTGAAGAGATCAACGAACCAACTATCGGCCAGCCTATCGGCCGATAGGCGATCCAAATAAGTGCCCAATGAGTCTCGTATTTTGACGGATTATGACTCTTTTGGATAGTTTTTGTTTCCTAGATTAGGGCTAATCGGGAGTTTAACCCCCTTAGGCTATATAAACCTCCTCCTAGACCTAGTTTTTTGGATCTTTGATCATCTTTTATCATTCTTTTTCATCTTTTATCATCTCTAGCAGATTTTTACATTTTTTAGCAAGATTAATTCCTTGGAGACGAGAACTTTTTGGAGGAGAATTATTATTGTTTTTCTACTTTTTGGGAGATTGAAGATTCAGAGTTCATCCGTAAGGGTTGTAATCTCTCTTTTCATATTAATAATATGAATACTCCATCTATTTCTTGTTTAATTTCAAGTATGTCTGGCTAAATTCATTGATTGATTCTAGGGTTAGTAAATTTAATTGATGTTCACATGATGTTCCTTTGATTACCTTTTTACCTTTCATCCTAGACTTGTGATCAAGATGTGTTAAATCTCATGCTAGATTAAAGGGCCCTTAATCGATGCATGTTAGCTAATTGATTTTGCCCGGAAGGATTAATTAATTAGTGGAGATACTTGATGCACAATATGATTTAATCTTAAGACCTAAGTAGAGTAAGATTAATCATAGATAAATAAGTTGGCGTTTTTTAAGTGATTTAAATTCTTTGAGCCTTAGCGGGAAAAAGGGTTTAAAATTAACTATCTTTATAGGTTGCCTTGATCGGAATTCTAGATCGGCTGAGTGATTATTTCTAGGATTGAATTAAAATTTGGGGAAAAGGAATCAAGTGAATGGATTGTGTGAACTCAATTAGATGATACTACCCTAGGATCAATTACCTTTCGACTTGTGATTTTATCTTGCTAATTTACTTTATTTGCTTGATTTAGACAATTCATCTTTTGTTTAATTTTTGTTCTTCGATTTTTGAAGTTAGATAATTAGAAACAAACTAAATTTTCGGATTCCTAAATAGCAGTCAAATTTTGAGTAGAGTTATTTCCTTTATTTTCGACACATCAATTCCTTTGGGTTCGACACCTTGGAATTACTTCGAGGTTTTACAAATTTTAAAATTGATCGGATTTGAAAACCATACTACGCGAAATCCTAGCGATCAGAAGCCTCATGTATGCTATGCTTTGCGCTAGGCCTGATATCTGTCATGCTGTAGGCATGGTGGCGAGATATAAATCGAACCCAGGACCGGGACATTGGATTGCTTTCAAGCATATACTCAAGTACCTGAGAAGGACTATGGAGCATATGCTTGTATATCAATCGGATACACTTTGTCCTTTGGGTTACACTGACTCAGATTTCAGTGCGGACAAAGAAATTTCGAAATCAACTTCCGGATATGTTTTCACTTTGGGAGGTGGAGCCATCGGTTGGAGGAGTGTGAAGCAAAAATGCATAGCGGACTCTACCATGGAAGCCGAGTATGTAGCAGTCTCAGAGGCAGCTAAAGAGGCGGTATGGCTCAAGTACTTCCTAAAGGATTTGGGTGTGATTCCTAATTTCCCTAGGAGTATTACACTTTATTGTGATAATACCGATGCTGCTGCAAATTAAGGAACCACGGGCCCACAAAGCAAGCAAACATATCAAGCGCAAATATCATATCATTCGAGATTTTGTGAAGAGAAGAAAGATTATTATCTCCAAGATAGCATCTGAAGACAACCTAGCTGATCCTTTCACGAAAGGGTTGCCCTCAAAGTCATTTGAAGGGCATGCGAAAGGAATGGGGTTGAGATGTATGGCAGCATTTCTTTGAGTATAAGTGGGAGATGAATAGACATAGTCTAGATAGTATACTTCAAAAGCATGCTTTGAGTATAAGTGGGAGATTGTTAGGGTTGTATACATCAAAGCATGCTTTATGCTTGTATTACCTAATTTCCCAGTTTTTATCTATGTGAATATTTAATTCATTTATCACATATTTTGCATATTTATTCACGTTATGGTTATGCAAATGTTGTATAAATTACTTTATATTGTAGATAATGTGGTGTGCCGAGTCACATAGAAGATCACATTATCGGTTCCTTATATAGTAATAATTAGTTCACAATCTATATAACATTAGATCGTTGTGTGAGAGCTTGTAATACATGCTTGAGATTGGTTGGTCTTGACCATTAGCAGATATTAGCGTATTCGGTATATGTTGAACAGGATCGAGGTTAGATAGATTCTTCTGTATTGACTGTAAGAAGAACGCACATCTCGGACAATTATTATTTCTTAATTCTAGTGATTATATTTAATTATATATATTTAATATTTATTGCTTTTATTTATCATGAGTGAGAGCCACAATGATTGACTCAATATGCTCGATATTTTGGGCAATATTATTATTTATATAATAATTAATATTATAGATAGAAATCATGTCCCGAACAGTCTGGTTGATCATGTCCCTTGAGGCACTCGAAAGGATTATTATATTAAACCCTACAGATGGAGTTAATTTTCCGACAGATAAAAGTCGAGTGGTATACTCATGTATAACACATTAATTAATTAAAAGCTGTCAGTAGCTTAAATTAATTAATGGACATGGAATATCTTAAACACGGGAAATAATTAATTCAAAAAGGAGCTCAATTTCGTAATTTGGGATTTTGGTAGGAAGTGCAATATCAACCTTTTAGTGTTCTAAGTTGATATTAATAGAGTCTTCATATTAGGATGAGTCCTAATATTGGAAAGATGATCTCTATTGGGAGTCCTTACCTTATCCTCTTTAAGGTCCCTAGAGTAGCCCAAAACACCTATAAATAGGAGCATGTGGGTGGCCGATTTTCTAACTTCTTGTAACAAGAAATTTTCGATTTTTTTCATCTTATTTGTGTTCAATTGTGCATCTTGACTTTTGTCTTGGATTCCACAATTTAGCTAACACAATATTTTTCTAAATACATAAATATTCAAGAAAAATAGAGAGAAATTTGTGAGGCATTTCTTGAAGAATTTTCGGCCTATCCCATACTGCAAGTCCAAGTTTGATTCGGTGGATTATTACCCACACGATATCCGGATCTTAGGCGGGATATACTCTAGAAGATCTTGAGGTAGAAATACAAGAAGATCAAGGAGGAGTACGAAGAGGAGTTTGATCGACCCAGAAGGAATTTTCCACCACTTCGCTTCAAATGTATGAATTACCAATTTCTACTGCGTAAATACATACATTTAAATTGTTAATTAATCTGTTTAATTAATTAATTGACAAGCCTAAATAGATCCGCTATTTATGTTGGTTAGTTTATAAAACCTCATATTCCATCTCGCTTCCGCTGCGTTTTATACTCCAACATTAACCTCCACTCTTATATGAAGATTGAGCTATATTTTATCACAATGAAGTGGCCCGCCGTAATTTTGATATATCACCTAAATATTGGTTACTTTTAGATTATGATTCAACGGACTCGACCGACCGAAATAGAGTCAATGGTGCGCATGAATTTCATTTAATACTCCAAACGAGTTGAACGACCCTTAAATGTCATTGATTACTCAATCCTTTATTTTTGAAAAAAATATTATGAAGTCGGTCTACTCTTCATCACATATACACAACAAGCATCTATTTATTGGAGCACAAGGGTCGACCGACCCCTCCCCCCGACAAATAATTATAAAAGAGTCAATCGACTTGCCCTCCTAATATTCACCTTAATCATTATCCTAACCCATCAAGTGGCACCTACCTAACCTTGATAAAGTGACCTACCTAACTTCCATCAATGTAAAGGTTTAAATTCTACTTTATTATTGGTGGAATGACTAAACCTACCTAAACCCATCAACATAAATGGTTGAATTCTCAATTCATTTATTTCAATTTATTTAATATAAAATTGTTTACTGGCTTGAGCGTCGGAGGCTCTTCGGCTGACACCCCACCGGTGCTCCGTAAGGCCTCTTACGTGTTTTGTGTTGACAAGTTGCTAGTTCCCGATTCAACCAACTTGACCGACGTGCCTGATGTCATCACCATTAATAGTAGAATTTACCCTCTACAAGTGGAAACATACAATTTAAAAGTTCAGTTTTAAAAATTGCAAGGAATTACAATTTTAGTTCAAGAAATTATAGAAGTATATGGTTTCACAAAATAATAGAATTATAAATGTAAAATGAAATAGTTGGGATTACAAACTCATTTTATCATTAGTTATAGAAGATGTATATGAGATCATAAGATGTATTACTTATTTTATCGTGTAGATTAAATTTTCCTTAAAAAGACGGTTCCTCTTTCGAATGTCAAAACGCCCCTTATGTATTGAATCAATCTACTATATTTCTATATTGATTGGATTCAATACATAGCATTAGGTTTTATGAAAATGACTCAAAGAATCATCTAAGGTTTAGAGGTATATTTCTATCATCTAGAAGAACTTGGAGTGAAAATCATTGATCTCATCAACATATTTTCTTTAAAACTATATGAAGACCATAAATATCATCATTTATTGGCCAAATAAATAAATATTGTAAAACAGTGAAAATCACACACAATAATAAGTAATCCATAATAGATTTTTATACAAACTTAAATAACATGACAAACCTTGTTTATAATCCCAACTATGTGAACTTAGCCCATGGAGACTTTATTCAACATATTACAAGAGTTA
This sequence comes from Orobanche coerulescens, assembly GCA_033398695.1. Taxonomy (NCBI): domain Eukaryota; kingdom Viridiplantae; phylum Streptophyta; class Magnoliopsida; order Lamiales; family Orobanchaceae; genus Orobanche; species Orobanche coerulescens. Next base: position 18,271,748 of record CM065801.1, read on the forward strand.
GTAGCCATGATTAGTTGAAAAAGGGAAAGAATTGATATTAACTCCCTTTAGATAAAGAAGAAAGAAGCAATAAACTCCCTCCACAACATATGGTTCAACACTCTTACATAAACTCTCAAGAACACAAGTGTGTTCTTCACACAAAGTGAAAAATTACAATTTATTACACTTATAAAATGAAAGATACAAGATGGGAAATGATTATAGAATGGATCAAGGAGTCTATTTTATGCACCCAATGTCATCTATAACTCCAAAACTTCAGTATTATCACATCAAATCGGATCAAGACAAACCCTCACTCCATATAGGTCCAAAGTGTGAAAGATATGATAAGATCACATAATCTGTCGAAAGTTACGGCCGCAATGTTAGGGAGTTACGGTCGTAACATACAAAACACACGGCCGTAACATTGACGTTTACGGCTGTAACTAAGCTACGGCTTTTGATATTTTATTTGCTGAGTGCCGTAAAAAGAGTTGTACGGCCGTAAGAAGTTTCGAGACTTCATTTTTAGCCCATAATTTCTTTGCCTCTTGCATTTTTTCCCCAAACCTTCTTTGGGTGATAACTTTTGATATGTAAATCTGATTATGAATCCGGAAAGACTACCGAACTCGTCTCGTAAAGCTCTACAACATGAATACATAAAAATTCAATAAAGAGAATCTTTTATAAAAACGTTATTTCTTGAGTAAATCAATAGTTCAATCCGATTAACGCTAAAATTTACATCTTCATCCTATAAAAATAAAATTATTTAGAAGCAAAAACGAGTAGATTAACTCATAATTATGGGTGAAATATATCAATACTACTCATGGATAAGTATATAAAACTAATACTTATCATTTGGGCTTTATAAATATGGTCATACGAGATGATTCCTTCATTGGGAGAGCTGTGTGGAATTCGAGATAATGCTGTCCAAGTTTCCTGGTGTTTGATGTTTACTACAAGGAAGCTATTATGTGATTTCACTCATTTCTTCAACAAAAGGGTACGTAAATTTGTAAAACTATTTTCTTATGACTTCACTCATTTATTCACGTTATGTGATTTCACTCTAATAGTAAGCTTTAATGACTTATTTTGCATCACAAAGTACTTCCTTATTTACCGCATCTGGAGCAGGATGAGGATGAGTACTACTACCACAGTTTTGAGAATGGCTCGCCATATAATGTTAAGTTCATAAAGCCTATACAAATAGCACAGAAGAACAAGGAGGATGAGCCTGCGCCAAAGCAGAGAAAGAAAGTTATAGATAGGTTGAAGAAGGCTTCAGGAAAAATAATTACACATGAGCCGGCACATAAAGTGTCGAAGCTATACCGACATAGTACCCCACTAGTAGATGGTGTAGAGACAGCTGGCTGAGGCTACCAGGATAGATAGCCAAAGAGAGTGTGTTGTATCCACGGACTTTCTGTTCGGACCACACCCGGGACACGAGCAGGGATGACTACTTCGATCGCAGTTTGAAGGCGATCTTGCACGGCGAGTCTGAGACGTGATTTCTTGCCCGAGTTTCTCGCATTGTCCTTTATGGGATTGTGGATTTCTTCGGACCTACGCATATGCATCCTAGGAGCCCCCTGCACTACTCTGTTGGGAGCCAGGATAGGTTTCCCGATCAGCCTCGTGACTCTGCATCAGTTAGCAGCGCCAAGAGGAGGCTTCCCAACCCCTCACGTTACTCAACCTCTACTGCAGCCCACAGTCACCATTCTCTGAGTCAGCACAGTCACCATTCTCAGAGTTAACACAGTCACCATTATCAGATTCAACATTCTTCTGAGCAGATTGAGCCGCTTCGTCAGCTGACTCCAGGTTTTTAGGATTTTGAGCATCAGTATGATATGATGTTTTATTTGTTTCAGGAAAAACATCATTATGGTATGATGTTTCCGGGCTAGAGTAGTAGTTCTTGGCAGACAACTCAATAGCAGCTTGTGTTTCAGATCGAGCAGCCAGTTTTTCAGATCAAGAAGCCTATTGTTTAGGTCTAGGACTTTTATAGTTGTGAGAGGGATGATGAGGGTGATGAGATTGGTGACAGTGTTGAGCCGCAGCAGCTGGGTGAGCGTAGTCTTCCACCGTGATTAGATCGACCCTATGATGCTCTTCGAGAGCCTTTTCAGGTGGCACCTCCAAGAAATAGTGAGGCTTTGAAGATGATGTACCTAGCACTTAGGGAGCAGCCATGTGATTCTATCGTGCGTGTTTCGAAGACTGGGCATGTGCTCATCCAGGCATTATTTGACCGTATAGATTCAACCATGAAGACTTCAACACAGAGGTAATAGATTGTTATGTGCTGGCCACTTGAGCGAGGGTTTGAAGGGGAATCTGCAGTGTTGCTGTTGGTAAAGTTGGCACGGTACTTGTCGGCTCCCAATTTTACGTAAGTTCTATAAGTTTTTCTTTATATCATTGGTGTGGCGTGGAAGTCTTTTTTTATTTTGTGGTTTGGCTTTTTATGGTTAATGATGGCCGACGAATTTGAAAAACTCCATCCGGATGATCCACTCGGTATCAAGGTGACAGGAAAGCCGGTTTACAAGGGCTGGAAAATGCCTAAACACATAGAAAACTTCATAAGAGGTCTTGATATACCAAATATAGTTCCATGGTTAAATTGCAACGAAGTAAGTTTGAAATTGATATTTATAAATAATTCGCTATGTTTGATGTGATAAGCTTGTGTTTACATGTTTTTTTCAACATATCATGGTCATTTGTTACCTCGATGACAGCCACTGGGTGACTATCAAGATTGACATCATAACATAGACCGTAGAGTTGTACGATTCGTTGTCTCACCAACATCAAGAAGGTCGATACCGATTCAACCAATTGCGACCCATTACTCATCTCATGCCTCGTGTGCTAGCTCAAACTGGGTATTGGCAGACAACCAGTCGAAGAAAAATACGACACAAAGATGACTTTCAAAATGATGCCAGAAGAACTGCAGTTCAAACAAATCACAGTTGTGGCCCCTTCGCGTGCATGTACATGGATCGCCTCATCTCTTCAAACCCAGCAGGAAGACATTAAAGCAAGAAAATGACTGGAAAATACATTAAGTAATATCGATATGGTTTAGCTGCTAAGATTTTTATGCTGTAGTTCGACCTAACATATGATTATGTATTTTTTATACTGATGACTATGCCATTTAATTTTAATTCAGACATATTTGGGCAAGTTCGATGTGTTGTGTTGGTAAATTAGAAAAAAAACAGGTTTATGTGCAGTTGGTAAATCGAGACCAACTCTGTACTACACACGATGGCTGCACACGATGGCTGCCGTCGTGTGTTACCATCGTGTGCATCCTGCCCACGGTTATGGGATGCTGCTATCGTGTGCCCACGAAGGCTTCCATGACCGTGTGCACACGATGGTCAATTTCATCGTAGGCACAACCATGGGCTGCCATCATGTGCACACAATGGTTGTCATGACCGTGTGCACACGAGGTCACTTCTATTGTTGGCACGGTCATGGCTGTCATCGTGTGCACATGAACACAAGGGTCTTTTGAACATTTTGATTTATTGTGTTATCGATATGAATGTTTTGTGATACTAAAATTTCATATTCACACATTAATAATTACATAAAACCATACCCAAACTCAAATTCATTATTTCGTATAATTCATTAGTACATGAGCTATTTCATACAAATGATGAACTTATATATACGAACTTATACATTAAGAATCTATAGACTACACATGGTATGCAATAGATTATGTTAATTCAGTCTATAGCTTTACAAATAAGTATATTGTTAACAAATACTTGTTAATAAAGAAGTAACAACATGTAAATTGGCGAGTTATTTTAGAAATTAGTGAAAAATGTGCATGTTCTTAAGCACACGATGGTTAGTCCCATCGTGGGCACGGTCATGGCTGCCATCGTGTGCGGACACGGACACAGTGATATGGTAATACCATGGACACGTAGTTCCCAATTTGCACATGATGGGAACACACCATCGCTGCCATCGTGTGTTACCATTGTAACATCCCTGATATATTCAGGAATATTACAGCACCGTAAATCCTTTACGTAAGAATTTACAAGGCTGAGGAAATAAAATGGCAATAACAAATACTATCAAACAGCGGCAGCGGAAATAAAATACAACACGAGTCTGAAAACAGTACTGAAAGACAACGTCAAACGGTGAACATTAATACATGACCAAATCCAACATCACAAACGACAACGTACTCGAGTACTTTATTAAAACAACCCAAACATACGACGAATTAATCCGGCCATTACATCACTCTACACCCTCGTCGTCATGCAGCTCTAGTGGTTGTTTTCCCGCTCTCCTGGATCCTGAACATAAAATAAATGTTCACTCCCGAAGGGGTTAGCACAACGATGCTAGTACAAGTACGATAATTACACAACAATAATTTATTCAACGATCCCTGAATAATAACATCAATAATATCAACAATAATCACGACAAGTCTCTCCAATGAGAAACAGTAACAATGTACAACATATCATATCAATCTCAACATACTCATGGTATTCCAAAGATCTAGCGCACACAGCTAGAGATTCCCATGATGATCCCGTCGGACCAACGCATGGTGGAAATACCTGTCCAACGATCCAGCGCACACAACTTTAGATTCCCATGATGATCCCGTTGAACCAACGCATGGTGGACAAACAATCGCAACACATATGCACAATACAACAATCATCATAACCGACATCAATACGAATAAATGCAATTAAGGTACTTGCCTTAAATTGACGACAAGGATAATACTTCGACGGATGTCAATACACTCGAAGTCGCCCCTTCGATCAATCACGTTTCAAAGCTCGGACCTTAAACAAAAGAATAATATAGAGTTCATCTTACGTCATATAACTAATGTATGAACATGTAACATCCTAAACTATGGCTGGAAGTTTCCGACACTTCGGATCCTGTCCGATTTTCTTCATAACGGACGTTAAATACTCAATGTAACGTATGTTAAGTATGTGCTTTAACGTATGTAAGCTCCTATGCCTAACGTACGATAAGCTAGTATTTGACAAAGTTCTCTGATCAAACGACTGTCTCACCTGATGCTATAACGTACGTAAAGCATGACACTTAACGTACGTTATACTTACAAACACAATGAGGTACAATGATGGTGTCTACGATTTCAAAGATATTCATCAAACCAATATAATTCTATACTTCAATCTTCATTCATGGTTCGGTCATTCATACAACTCGTATCAAAGGTATGATCATATGAATACTAACAAATTCTCGAAAGAAGATGAAACAATCGTGTTCTAAGTTCAATTCGATTATCCTCAACATAATCAATCCATTCTAATCAAGAATATATCGAAGTTTATCAATTCAAACACCTCTTACGACATACGAAATATTCTTGGTGAAGCTCCTAGAATTCATCTTCTTGAACACTTTGATTCTAGGTGATGATATCAACATGGCATTGTATACAACTCGACCAAAACATACCATAATCTCAGAAACTACGTCCTAGGGTTCAACATGCCAAGGTTCATTTCACAATTCTCTTAACAACGAAGAACACTCCAAGAATAACCAAACCAATCTTCCTAAAACATGATATTCGATTACTACGACATCCTTGAAACGTAATAATCTCGGTAACATACTCAAGAAACCAAATTCAAGGTTGTGTTTAGTATCCACATACCTTTCACAAAGAATAACGATGAAAACGATCGGTAGAACTCAACTCCGGAAGCTTGAACACCAATCCAAAATGTTAATGCTCTCCAAAACCGATCGAAGTGGATGATATATGAAGTTATAGGTTGGGTAAGCTTTCAAAGGAAAGGAGAAGAGCAAAGGGTAGGAAGTGAAATGGGGTAATGTCCTATTTATATAACTTAGATCTTTACGTACGTTAGCCTCACGATATTACGTATGTTATCGTCATAGCATACATTATCTGAGATCCTTAGCGTACGTTAACGTCCGACAGTAGCTACTGTCTCATTTTTCTGACCTCATTAACGTACGTTAACCATTACCTTTTACGTACGTAATGAGCTATGTGTAGCGTTCGCTATCTTAGTCCTTTAGCGTACGTTAAACCCCATTGACTTGCTTTTTCAAAAAGCTGTCCGGATCATGCGAGAATCTTATCCTCATCCCTCGTCCCAAGATGGCCCATGTGCCGACCAACCTTATCTGCCTGACTGTACGTTACGTACGCGATGCTTCTTCCATAGCGTACGCTATCTTCAGTTCATAACGTACGTTAAGCTCATCTGCCAGTGTACGTTATGACGTAGCTGCATGCATGAATTTGCAAATTCTTCCTAACATGATTATGACTGTTTGGAAAACAAATACAGGAAAAATCATACTTCGATTATAGATACCACAAAGTCGAATATTACAAGGTTCAAATACAGATGAAAATACTCGACAATTATCTGGATATTACATACTTTCCCTCTAAAAAGGAGTTTTGTCCCGAAACTTAAGACGAAAATAGTTCTGGGTATCTAGACTTCATACTGTTCTCTGTCTCCCAAGTGGCTTCTTCAACTCCGTGTCGCGACCATTGAACTTTAACCAAAGTGATTGGTTTATTCCTCAATTATTTGACTCGACTCTCAAGTATCTTGATTGGTTTCTCTTCGAACATGCCATCCTTAGCGACTTCGATCTCGCTGAAATCAATTACTTGACTGGGATCTGTGATGTACTTCCGTAACTGAGACACGTGAAATACATTATGAACATGACTCAGCGACGGCGGTAAGGCCAACCTGTACGCTAACTCCCCAACTCTCTCAAGAATCTCGAATGGTTCGATATATCTCGGACTCAGCTTCCCTTTCCTCCCAAAATGAAAAATTCCCCGAGTAGGAGAAACCTTTAAAAGCACATGGTCCCCAATTCCAAATTTCAACGAGCGACGACGCACGTCTGCATAAGATTTCTGCCGACTCTGGGCAGTCAACAGCCCTTCACGAATCAAGGCTACCTTTTCTTGAGTTGTACTATCAACTCCGGTTCCGTCCCGATCAAGTCTGATGAATCGTCCCAACATAGGGGTGATCTACATCTCATCCTGTATAACGCTTCAAAAGGTGCCATCTTAATGGAAGCATGCCAACTATTTTTGTAAGTGAATTCAATCAATGGTAGATTAACTTCCCACTCAGTCGACCAATCTAGGGCACAAGCTCTCAGCATGTCTTCCACTGTTTGAATAGTCCTCTCGGACTATCCATCAATCTGAGGATGATAAGTTGTGCTAAAGTTCAGCTTGATTCCCAAGGCTCTTTGAACCGCTTTCAAAAAACATAACACGAAGCGACCGTCTCGATCAGAAATAATGGTCTTCGGTGTACCATGCAATCGGACTATCTCCGCAATAAACACTCGTGCCAACCTCTCTGGTCCCCAGTATCCTTGATGCCCAGAAAATGAGCCTACTTGGTTAGGCGATCAACTATCACCCAAATCATATTCATTCTTGTTCTGGTCTTCGACATATTAGTGATAAAGTCCATCGATATATCTTCACACTTTCATTCAGGAATCGGAAGTGGCTTCAACATCCCGGCGGGTCGTTGATGTTCGATCTTAACCTGCAAACAAGTTAAGCACTCCGAGACATATTCCGCCACATCTCTCTTCATGTTGCCCCACCAAAAATTCTGCTTCAGATCCTTATACATCTTATTGGTGCCCGGATGAATAGAATAGGGCATACTGTGAGCTTCCTTTATGATTGTCTGCTTCAAAACATCAACATCGGGAACACAAAGTCGATTCTGGAATATCAAGACTCCATCATCATGAATCACAAATCCTGGGGCCTTACCCTTGCTCACTTCGTCACGTAATCGAATCATCAGAGGGTCATCTAATTGCCTAGATTTGATTTCTTCGATTAACGACGAAGTTAATTCCATCACACACAGTTGCCCTTGGACTCCTTGCAACCATACTTCAATTCCTTCACGCATTAACTCTCTTTGAATGATGGACTGGGAGGTGAGAGTCTCCAGCATTCGAATAGAAACGGGTTTGCGGCTCAGTGCATAGGCCACTACATCCGCTTTGACTGGGTGATAAAGAATCTTCAAATCATAGTCTTTAATCAATTCTAGCCATCTCCTCTGCTGCATGTTTAACTCTTTCTGACTAAAGATGTATTTGAGACTCTTATGATCTGTGAAGATCTGACAGTGAGTCCCGTACAAATAATGTCTCCATATCTTCAAGGCGAAAACAACAGCTGCCAGCTCCAAATCATGAGTTGGATAATTTACTTCATATGGTTTCAACTGTCATGAAGCATAGGCGATAACCTTATCATTCTGCATCAATACACACCCGAGACCTTGGTTTGAAGTGTCACTGTAAACTATAAACCCTTCAGTTCCTTGTGGTAGTGCTAAAATTGGTGCCGTCGTCTTCTTCAATTCATCAAAACTGGCATGACACATATCGTTCCATTCAAACTTTTGGATTTTCTGCAGCAATCGAGTAAGTGGGCGGGTAATTTTGAAAAACCCTTCCACGAACCGACGATAATACCCAGCAAGTCCAAGAAAACTCCTGACTTCCTTCACGTTCTTAGGAGACTTCCAATCCAAAATTGCCTCGACTTTCGGGGGATCTACTCGGACTCCTTCTGTTGATACCACATGACCGAGGAATATCACTTTATTTAGCCAGAATTCACACTTAGAAATTTTGGCATATAATTGCTCGCTTCTCAAGAGGTCCAAAACGATCCGTAAGTTCTGCGCATGCTTTTTCGGGCTCTTGGAATAAACCAGAATATCATCAATAAACACAATTATGAATTTGTCCAAATACTCTATGAACACTCGATTCATTAATTGCATAAACACAGCAGGCGCATTAGTGAGACCAAACGGCATCACTACAAACTCATAATGTCCATAGCGAGTTCTGAATGCTGACTTCGGAACATCAGATTCCTTAATCCTCAACTGATGATATCCCAATCTCAAATCGATCTTGGAAAATACTGTCGCTCCTTGTAACTGGTCAAACAAATCATCGATCTGTGGCAATGAGTACTTGTTCTTGATCGTCATCTTGTTCAGCTCCCGATAGTCAATACACAATCGAAGCGATCCATCTTTCTTTCGGACAAAAAGAACTGGTGCACCACAGGGTGAAGCACTTGGCTGAATATAGCCTTTGTCCAGTAACTCTTCCAGTTGCTTATTTAATTCATACATTTCGGTAGGTGCCATACGATACAGTGCCTTAGAAATTAGTGTAGCTCCTGGTTCTAGCTCGATGGTAAACTCTACAACTCTTCGTGGAGGTAGTCCAGGTAATTCGTATGGGAACACGTTTGGAAATTTACTCACAACAGGAATGGATGAAAGCTCTACTTTTCCGTCTTATTTCTTCATTGCGTAACACCAGTACCCAGTACAACCCTGTTTTAGCAGTTTGACGGCTTTCATAGCTTTGATCACTTTCCCCGAGCTTCCTGGTCTCCATCCCTCGAATAATAATTCGGAACCATCTTCGGCTATCATCGAGATATTCCTCTTCTGGTAGTTCACAATAGCTCGATATCGATTAAGCCAATCGTCTTCGAGAATCAGATTGCCTCCTTGCATCTCTATCACAATCAGATTTGATGGCCACTCCTTGCCTCCAATTGATACAAGAAATTCTCTAGTTTCTAAGTTCCCCACTGTTGTTACCCAAAATATTATCCGGAGATGATATTACTGGAATGGTCGAGTAACAAACAAATGCGAGAGCACGTCCATGTGGAAAGTAAATAACACAAGATTTGTCGGGGTTGTTAGTGTTAGGATTGTATACTGCAAAGCATACTTTATGCTTGTATTACCTAATTTCCCTATTACTACATATGAGGATATTAATTATATTTAATCACATGTTTTGCATATTAATTCACGTTATGGTTATGCAAATGAAATGTCTAATTATTTTATATTGTAGATAATGTGGTGTGTTGGTGTCACACGGAAGATCACATTATCGGTGCCTTATAAAATAATATAATAGTTCACAACCTATATAATTATTAGACAAATTATATAAAGGGTTGTAGTGTGTGCTTGAGAATAGTTGGTCTTGACTATTAGCATACATTAGCGTATTTGCATACGTTGAACAGGATCGAAGTGAGATAGTGTCTTCTGTACTGACTGTAAGAAGAACGTAAATCTCGGATAAATATTATTTCTTAATTATAAGTATATAATATTTAATTGTGTATTTATAATAATTATTGCTTTGATTTACCATAGGTGAGAGTCAAAATGATCGACTCAATAAGCCTCGTATCTTGGGCAATAATATTGTTTATACGACAATTATTATTATTACTAGAAATCGTGTCCCGACTCGTGCGGGTTGATGATGTCCCCTTGAGGAGCTCGATAATGATTATTATATTAAACCCTGCAGGTGGATTTAATTCCGATATAATAATAAGGTTCGAGTGGTACTACTCTTGGATAAGATATTAATTAATTAAAGCTGTCAGTAGCTTATAATTAATTAATGGACATTCGATATCTTCAACACGGGAAATAATATATTTAATAAGGAGCCCAATTTTGTAATTTGGGATTTTGGTAGGAAGTGTAATATCAACTTTTTAGTGGACTAAGTTGATATTAATTGATTCATCATATATTAGGAAGAGTCCTAATAAGGTAAGGTGAATTAATTGGGAGTCCTTCCATAATCCTCCTTTAGATCCCTAGTAGTAGTCCAAGAGCCTATAAATAGGACATTATGGGGTGTTGGCCGATTAGTACATGCTTGGTGAGATTGTGTGATCAATTTTTTCCTCTTGTGTTTAATTGTAGATCTAGACTTGTGTCTTTGATTCTACAATTTAGATAACACAATTAATTTTCTAAGAGTGTTCATAAAATACTAGAGAGCAAAGAAAAATATAGTGATCACATATCTAAGTTGTTTCGGCCGATCCCATAAGGTGTCCAAGCAAGTTCCGGTAGCTCGTTGCCCACAACGTCCGGTTCAAGGCGGATCATACTCTAGAAGATCTGAAGGTAGAGATACAAGGCGATCAAGAAGGAAATAACCAACCGCTTCAAAAGGTAATATCCTATGATCTTGGATCTAGATTAGGATATTTTAATTAATCAACATATTTAATTAATAAATAATAAATAATATTTAAATTGCTTGTTAGTCTTAGTAATTAATTAATTAGCATGCCTAAATAGATCTAATGCTCGTAGATGCGTAAAACGCTATAATCATATTTTCCCAAACTTCGCTTCCGCTGCGTTTTACTTTCCAACAATTGGTATCGGAGACGGATTTTTAGGCTTTTGCTATTTTAATTAATTTTAGTGATTAATTGATAGCAATTTAAATATTCATATATTTTGATGTTGGAATATTTTGCTAGATGTGTTCTTGCAGTGATATGATCCAATTATCATGGTTTATATGAATGGTGCATTTATTTATTTATTTTTATTAATTATGCAATTGTTGGTTTGGCCCGTTTTGAGGCATGTAATGGTTTTTCCCGTGAGAAAATCCGGGTAGTTCTAGGTAGTTTTATTTTTCGTAATCTTGATGTAATTTCGATGTATTTTATTTCGTATAAAATTGTAATCGAATTCGAAAAGACGGATCACGAAGAAATAGAGCGAACCGGATCACGGGCCGCTGCCAAAGCAGCAGGGCCGCTGAAGTGCCGAGAGGTCAGCCGAGCAGCCGCCGAGCGGCCGCTGCCGCGGCACTGGTCCGGCCGGTTATTGTTCGGCCGGTCGCCCGATTTTGGTCCGTCCGCTGCTCGTTGCGTCATTGGGAAGTCGGGATTTAAAATTAAATTTTTTTTATGTAATTAATTTTGCATAAAAGTAAAATTTTAATTTTGAAAATCCACGGCCCGGCCGGGGAGAAGCGACGAGATGCTTGATTCAGTGGGAGAGATCGAGTCGAAGATTTTCTCGGATTCAACTCAAGGAAGAAGACCATGATAATTGGATAAATTTAATTATCCATGCCTTATTTTGGTTTTTTTTTATTGTTTTGATGTATGGCATGTATGGATGTATGCGCGATATGTTTCCTTGCATGTTAGGACGAGAAAATTAAAAACCTTAAGGCTAAAATAACTAAGTGATTAAATTGATTTTTATTTTAATTAAAATCAAATTGGCCTCCATAATTAATTTAAATTGTGAAGTAATTAGCATGCGCGTTGACATTAGAGTCTTCCTCCATATCGGATGTGCTAATTATAGGTTCACTAGTTTTAAATTTCAAAAACGATAACATAAGGTAAATATTACTTTTTATGATAGGACCTCTCCATCTCTAGGACTATTATTTAAAAGATAATATTTTAAGGATGTTAAATTATGGTGTTCACTTAGGTGTATTAATTAATAAGCTCCCCATCGGAGTCTATGTTAATTAATACATGGCCAAGAGGAACCAACTATTAATTTTACTTGTCATAACGTAATTTGACTAGATAGTAAAATTAAAGACGTAAAACTCTACTTGAAAAATGTGTGTGTAAACGTCCACACGATCGTGGCTTGCATGTGCGGATTTTTTGAGGTGTTGGTTGCTAGCATATATATTGTGTTTTTGAGGTTTTTCGATATATTTTGCTATGCATTATGTGATGGATGTTTTTAATTTTTATTCTCAGATGTCTTTCAATCCACTAGCTGTTATTCTCAAAGAAAATAAACTAGATGGCACTAACTTTGCCGATTGGAAAAGAAATCTTGACATTGTCCTGACTGCTGAGGGGCATAAGTTTGTCTTAGTCGAGGAGAGCCCTCTAGAACCAGAACCGGATGCCACTCCCGAAGAGTTGGCGGAATTCCGGAAATGGAAAAAGTCTGATGAGATGGCTCGATGTTACATTTTGGCTTCACTGACAAATGTATTGCAAAAGACGCATCGACGATGGGTTCGGCCATGAAATGATGAAAAGTCTCACCGAGATGTTTGGTCATCGAACCGGCGGCTAGACAAAATGCTATGAGGGTATTGATGACAACCCAAATGTCTCAAGGGACTCCGAAGAAGGGATCATGTTCTAAAAATGATGTCTCATTTGAACGAATCGAGCATATTGGGGGCTACTATCGATGCGGAAACGCAGTCGATATTATCTTAGGACTTACCTAGAAGCTTTGAGCGCTTTCGCCTCAACTACAATATGAACCGTAGGACATATAGTTTGGCGGAACTTGACAGAGCTTCATCCACAAGGTCTCTTCAAACAAGGTTATCATCGATTCTTGCGGCAATCGGTGCTACTTCTTCCAAACCCAAATGGGGAAAGAAGAAGAAGCGGGTTGGCGAAGCAAGTGGCAGCCCTCAAGGTGAAAAGCAAGGCTCCTCACCCCGAGGCGAACAAAAGCCAAAGGGAAAGTGCTACAAGTGCGGTCGGAAAGGACATTTTAAAGCGGATCGCCTCGCTCTTAAGAAAGGTCTGTCTCGTGCACTAGTAGTCAAAACATGTTTGGCGACTTGTTCTTCCACTTCGTGGATAGTTGATTCGAGCTCCACTAATCATGTTTGCTTTGACTCGCATGGTTTTCGTGTAACCAAGCATCTTAGTGCGGCGAGATTACCATCAATCAGGCGATTATTCCGGGCTTATGGTCATTGCGGTGGGAGTCGTGGCATTGAAGATTAATGATAAATTATTAGTTCTGAATAATGTATTATTAGTACCGGATTTTAGAATGAATTTAATTTCGGTTTCTAAATTAAAATGCGATGGTTATTCAGTTTCTTTTGATGATGATGCCATTATTAAGAAAAGAAGCGGTGAATATATTTGCAGAGGTACTTTTAATGATGGACTATATATTGTTAATACTGCACAAACTCCTATGCATAAATCACTTAACTCTTTGTCTAAACCTAAAAAGAGAAAAGAACCTTCAAGCATAAACCAAACATATCTGTGGCATTTACGGTTAGGACATGTAAACCTTAGAAGGATTCAAAGATTGGTAGATGATGGCCCATTGGATGATCTCCAAGTTGAGTCATTTCCAATTTGTGAATCCTGTCTGGAAGGTAAGATGACCAAAAGGGTTTTTAAAACCAAGGGAAACCGTGCTCAGGATGTATTAGAATTGGTTCATACGGATGTATGTGGTCCAATGAATATCCAGGCTAGGGGAGGTTTCGAATATTTCATCACGTTCATAGATGATTATTCGAGATATGGATACATATTTTTGATGCGACGTAAGTCCTAAGCTTTTGACAAGTTCGGAGACTTCAAGGCTGAAACGGAGAAGCGTCATGGGAAGAGTATCAAGTCACTACGATCTGATCGTGGTGGCGAATACCTTAGTGGAGAGTTTTTGGATTTCTTGGCGAATGAGGGATTTCGTCCCACCACCGCTACGGAACTCCACAACAAAATGGTGTTGCTGAAAGAAGGAATAGGACTCTTTTGGAAATGGTTAGATCAATGATGAGTTATTCAGATTTACCTATTTCGTTTTGGGGATACGCCTTAGAAACAGCGGTGTACATTCTAAACCTGGTGCCTTCGAAATCAGTTCCAAAAACACCCACAGAACTGTGGAGTGGGCGTAAGCCCAGTCTAGGACATGTTCGGATTTGGGGTACTCCAGCACATGTGCTGAATAAGGAAGCTGATAAGTTGGCATCTCGCACAGAAGTACGAGTGTTTGTGGGATACCCTAAGGGAACGAAGGGTGGCTTGTTCTATAGTCCCCAGGATCAAAAGGTCATTGTTAGCACCAATGCCCGATTTCTGGAAGAGGATTATATGATTAGTCACAAGCCCATGAGCGAAATAATTCTGGAAGAGCTGAGGGGCGAGATTCCGACTATACCAATCGTACAAGCGCCAACTAACACCGCACCACGTATCGATTCTCAAACTTTTACACCGGCTCGGATTTGCCTCGTCGTAGTGGGAGGGTTGTTCGTCACCGAGCGATTCATAGGCGTGGGAAAGTCTTCGGACTCAATCCCAGATTTAAGATGAATCGGTTCCTGGACCTATAAGGAGGCAATCCAAGATAAAGATGTCGACTCTGGCAAGAAGCAATGGAATCAGAAATGGGATCTATGGATTCCAATCAAGTGTGGGAGCTAGTAGAGCTACCTGATGGTGTACAAGCCATTGGGAGTAAATGGGTCTACAAGCGAAAGAAAGGACGTGACGGGAAGGTTGAAACCTTCAAAGCGAGGCTTGTTGCAAAAGGTTACACTCAGAAAGAGGGTATCGATTATGATGAAACCTTTTCGCCGGTAGCCATGCTTAAGTCAATCCGGATTGTTTTAGCTATAGCTGCGCATTTGGATCTGGAGATTTGGCAGATGGATGTCAAGACTGCATTCTTGAATGGAAATCTAGACAAGGAAATCTATATGAGCCAAGCAGAGGGATTCATTGCTAAAGGAGAGGAGCACTTGGTGTGCAAACTTAAGAAATCCATTTATGGACTTAAGCAAGCATCTAGATCTTGGAACACTCGTTTTGACGAAGTAGTCCAGTCATATGGATTCGTCCAATGTCCGAGTGAGAGTTGTGTGTATAATAAATGCGATGGAAACGTGTTGGTGTTTCTTGTACTGTATGTAGATGATATCCTTCTGATTGGAAACAACGTGAAGGAATTGTTGGACGTACGGGTATGGCTATCTGAGCAGTTCGATATGAAGGATCTAGGAGAAGCAGGACACATCCTTGGAATCAGGATCTTTCGTGATCGGAAGAAGAGGATGTTGTGCTTATCCCAGGCATCCTATATCGATACAGTGCTGAAGCGGTTTAGCATGGAGAATTCCAAGAAAGGTTTTCTACCTTACAGACATGGAATTCAACTATCTAAGAACATGTGTCCTAAGACACAAAAGGAGATAGATGACATGAAGATGGTTCCTTATGCATCCGCTGTGGGAAGTCTCATGTATGCTATGCTTTGCACTAGACCAGATATCTGTCATGCCGTGGGCATGGCTGCCAGATATCAGTCGAACCCGTGACTGTGACACTGGATTGTCAAGCACATACTCAAGTACCGAGAAGGACTAGGAGTACATGCTTGTATATCAATCAGACGACTGTTTCCGGTGGGTTACACTCGACTGCATTTTTCATCGGACAAAGAAAAGTCCAAGTCTACTTCGGGTTATGTGTTTAGCACGGGAGGTGGAGCCATCGATTGGAGGAGTGTGAAGCCAATGCATCTCGGACTCTACCATGGAAGCCGAGTACGTGGCGGCCAAGGAGGCGGTGTGGCTCAAGTACTTCTGCGCAGACTTAGATGTGATTCCCGATTTGCCGAGGGTATTACACTCTATTGTGATAATCTTGGTGCGATCGCAAATTCGAGGGAACCACGAGCCCATCGTGCAAGTAAACATATCAACCGCAAGTACCACATCATACGACACTTCGTAAAGGAAGGAGACGTAGTTGTAGCCGTGGTTGCATCGGAAGATAATCTTGCCGACCCTTTCACGAAAGGCCTACCTTCAAAAGTTTTTAAAGGCATGTGGAAGGAATGGGATTACGGTGTATGGCGGCATTGCTTTGAGTATAAGTGGGAGAAATGAGAGACTATGTAATAGAGTAGTATACTTAAAAGCATGCTTTGAGTATAAGTGGGAGATTGTTAGGATTGTATCTTGCAAAGCATACTTTATGCTTGTATTACCTAATTTCCTATTACTACCTATGAGGATATTAATTATATTTAATCACATGTTTTGCATATTAATTCACGTTATGGTTATGCAAATGAAATGTCTAATTATTTTATATTGTAGATAATGTGGTGTGTTGGTGTCACACGGAAGATCACATTATCGGTGCCTTATAAAATAATATAATAGTTCACAACCTATATAATTATTAGACAAATTATATAAAGGGTTGTAGTGTGTGCTTGAGAATAGTTGGTCTTGACTATTAGCATACATTAGCGTATTTGCATACGTTGAACAGATCGAAGTGAGATAGTGTCTTCAGATCTTGATTGTAAGAAGAACGTAAATCTCGGATAAATATTATTTCTTAATTCTAAGTATATAATATTTAATTGTGTATTTATAATAATTATTGCTTTGATTTACCATAGGTGAGAGTCAAAATGATCGACTCAATAAGCCTCGTATCTTGGGCAATAATATTGTTTATACGATAATTATTATTATTACTAGAAATCGTGTCCCGACTCGTGCGGGTTGATGATGTCCCCTTGAGGAGCTCGATAATGATTATTATATTAAACCCTGCAGGTGGATTTAATTCCGATATAATAATAAGGTTCGAGTGGTACTACTCTTGGATAAGATATTAATTAATTAAAGCTGTCAGTAGCTTATAATTAATTAATGGACATTCGATATCTTCAACACGGGAAATAATATATTTAATAAGGAGCCCAATTTCGTAATTTGGGATTTTGGTAGGAAGTGCAATATCAACTTTTTAGTGGACTAAGTTGATATTAATTGATTCATCATATATTAGGAAGAGTCCTAATAAGGTAAGGTGAATTAATTGGGAGTCCTTCCATAATCCTCCTTTAGATCCCTAGTAGTAGTCCAAGAGCCTATAAATAGGACATTATGGGGTGTTGGCCGATTAGTACATGCTTGGTGAGATTGTGTGATCAATTTTTTCCTCTTGTGTTTAATTGTAGATCTAGACTTGTGTCTTTGATTCTACAATTTAGATAACACAATTAATTTGCTAAGAGTGTTCATAAAATACTAGAGAGCAAAGAAAAATATAGTGATCACATATCTAAGTTGTTTCGGCCGATCCCATAAGGTGTCCAAGCAAGTTCCGGTAGCTCGTTGCCCACACAACGTCCGGTTCAAGGTGGATCATACTCTAGAAGATCTGAAGGTAGAGATACAAGGCGATCAAGAAGGAAATAACCAACCGCTTCAAAAGGTAATATCCTATGATCTTGGATCTAGATTAGGATATTTTAATTAATCAACATATTTAATTAATAAATAATAAATAATATTTAAATTGCTTGTTAGTCTTAGTAATTAATTAATTAGCATGCCTAAATAGATCTAATGCTCGTAGATGCGTAAAACGCTATAATCATATTTTCCCAAACTTCGCTTCCGCTGCGTTTTACTTTCCAACAGTTAGTCCCGGGCTTGAATGCTCTCGCGAGATATTATTAATACAAATACTTTGGAGTACAAATATTAATGTTAGAGTACAATTACAATGAGTGTAAAGACCCTAGTTATCTTAGCTATCGAGCGTGAAGATTGCCGGAAGAACCAGATATGATGCTCTGTGAGTTCTTGTAACAACGATGGAGTGCTGTGACGACTGTGAGAAATCGACGGCCTCTCACAGTGTGTATTAGCTGAGTGTCCGAGCTCCTGGACTTGCGAGTCTCTTCGAATCTGAACTGTAGGGAGTTCTTGCCTCGGCCGACCGTCTTTTGGTTAGGAGGTGCTGAGAGAGAAATCCTGAGATAGATTCAAGAGAGGAAGCCGAGAGCCTGAAAGTGTGTACGTATGCCTGTATTTTCGGAGAGGAATGTTTGTGAACGTTTTTCTATCGTGAGTGGGACCTTTATCACGTTTTTCTGAACTGAGTTGCGAACCTTTCTCTAGTTGCTGGAGTTTTTCTATTTATAGGACTGGGAGTTACTGGACGATCGCCTCCGCTGTATTATAATAAGCGGGCTATCGTCTTTAGCACATGGGTTGGTCTCCTTAAAGTCCGCAGGAGTTGCTGGCTGCCAGGAGTGCGAACCAATGAGAGGCCAACACGCGTTCATGTCGCTGTCCTGGGAGGCCCTACTTAGGACCTTTCGGCGGGTATGTCGGTAGGTGAGTCCGTCCTTGTCACTGACAGCTGCTGATGGGCTGGAGTCAACGATCCACGTTCTGCGGCGCCTTTCGCGGATCTGCACATGGGTTCTTGCTTTGTGATCGAGTCTTCGTAGACTTTGACGGACGAAGGCCTTGTTCGTGGCACAGGACGGTCGTCCTAGGCCGGACATCAGAGTCGATCGCTAGGTGCCAAAAGGCGATCGCCTTGGGAGTCGATCGTTAGATACTCGAAGGTGGACTGTTACCTTCGTTCTGACAAGGTCGCCGTAGCTCATTTGGTCGTGAACTTGGTCGCTCGGCCCTTATTCCGATCGCCGTCGAGGCGTACAAATCGCCACACAACACCCACAATTCTCTCCCCACTCGATAAACCCACAACATAAGGCTCACATTTATGAAAACAAGAAATGTTCAAACGATTAACACAAGACAATGATATAAATGAATGTGTAGCCCTTGTATCGAACAAAATACTAACTGGTTGTGAAAGGATCTAAACGGTACCTGATGCAACAGCAGCATCCTAATCGTCTGCGCTCCTCATCTCATAAAGGCGTGGGGGAACAGATCCATCACTCGATGCTCCCTTTCGGTCGAACTGTCCTCTGCCTCGTCCTCGACCAAAACTCTGGGGTAGCTGGACACTCTGCTGCGTCTGCGGAACACTTGCTTCCTTCTGAGCCGACTGCGAAGTACGAGCTCCAATTAACTTAGTGGCATCCCTGCAGAACATTGCACGATGCCCCTCCTGTCCTCAATCATAACATGTCACTGGAGAACGGAAACAATCACGCCAAATGTGTCCTGGGCGACCACAATTAAAACAGCTCTTGACCACATCTGTCGGTGTTGATACTGATATGAAGTTCTTTCCGTATTTGAATGGGTGTGGGGGCCTATTAAATGAATGAAAGGATGACTGGGCCTTGCGGGCCCCACTAATCTTGTGCTCTATGAAACTACCAGAGACTTTCTACTTCTTGGACTCCGAGAACTTTTCCATAGCTGCTTCTTTCATTTCATACGTCAGGGTTTTGTCTTGGTACTGGCGGAGAGTGGTGCATTCAAAACCTGACATGTACCTCTGTATTTCTGGCTTCATTCTCATATCAAAGTGAATCATCATTTCTACATCGGTTCTGACCAGGTATCGAACAAACGCCAGCTGCTGATTAAACGTCCTAATTGTCTGAGTCACTGGCACATCCGAAGGCTGCGCGGAGAAAAATTCTCGAACCTTAGATTCTCTCACCGGATGAGGGCAGTATTGAGCTTCCATCATAAGCTTGAACTCTTCCCAACCGGCATCATGATCAATAGGATAGATGGCTTCCCACCATTCAGACGCTTCTCCTGTCTGAAAGTACTGGGCAATGGGGGCTCTCCGGTCGTCTGGGTAGTTAATCCCTGTGAATACTTTCTCGAGCTCTCTCAACCAGTGATCCCATGTCGGTGTCTCAGAAAATCCATCGAATTTCGACGGGTGCATCTTTGCCACCTCCTGTAGCCATCTGTCTCCTCGATTTCCCAAGTCTGGGATGCCTTGTTGTCTTTCTCCTGGCTGCAATCCTACTACCACTTGCATCCTGTACACCACTTGAGCAAATTGAGTCATCTGGTTGACCACCTGACGAAGGATTTCGGGAACGGTAGGATTGACATTTGTCTCCATTGTCAATTCTCGTTCATTATTAACGGACTCCTGCTGTTCACCAGAATTGGAGTTAGCCTGATTTGACAGCAAATCATGAACAGAAGGTGAAGCTTCTCTCTCAGCATTCCTACGTCCGCGTCCACGACCGCGACCATGTCCATGTCCTCCCCTCAACATACTGTAAGCATAAACACTCAATATACAAGGAATAATATCGTCCTAACGTTAAAGTATAAAAAGGTACAACATGTAAAGGACAAGATAGAGTTTAGGAAACTTACAACCACCGTTCGCACGAGGACGTAGGCAGTACAGTGATGTTATGCGCGGCCGGTTACCTCAAAAGACATATAGAACCCCTATTTTAACCCAACAGCCAAGATATCCATAATCTTAGCTCCAATACCATATTCTGTAACACCCCGGATATATTCAGGAATATCACAGCGCCATAAATACTTTACGTAAGAGTTTACAAGACTGAGGAAATGAAATGGCAATAACAAATACTATCAAACAGCGGCAGCAGAAATAAAATACAACACGAGTCTGAAAACGGTACTGGGAGACAACGTCAAACGGTGAACATTAATACATGACCAAATCCAACATTACAAACGACAACGTACTCTAGTACTTTATTAAAACAACACAAACATACGACGAATTAATCCGGCCGTTACATCACTCTGCAACCTCGTCGTCATGCAGCTCTAGTGGTTGTTTTCCCGCTCTCCTGGATCCTGAACATAAAATAAATGTTCACTCTCGAAGGGGTTAGCACAACGATGCTAGTACAAGTACGATAATTATACAACAATAATTTATTCAACGATCCCTGAATAATAACATCAATAATATCAACAATAATCACGACAAGTCTCTCCAACGAGAAACAGTAACAATGTACAACATATCATATCAATCTCAACATACTCATGGTATTCCAAAGATCTAGCGCACACAGCTAGAGATTCTTATGATGATCCCGTCGGACCAACGCATGGTGGAAATACCTGTCCAACGATCCAGCGCACACATCTATAGATTTCCATGATGATCCTGTCGGACCAACGCATGGTGGACAAACAATGGCAACACATATGCACAATACAACAATCAACATAACCGACATCAATACGAATAAATGCAATTAAGGTACTTGCCTTCATTGACGATAAGGATAATACTTCGACGGATGTCAATACACTCGAAGGTCGCCCCTTCAATCAATCACGTTGCAAAGCTCGGACCTTAAACAAAAGAATAATATAGAGTTCATCTTACGTCATATAACTAACGTACGAAAATATAACATCCTAAACTATGGCCGAAAGTTGCCGACACTTCGGATCCTGTCCGATTTTCTTCATAACGGGCATTAAATACTCAACATAACGTACGTTAAGTATGTGCCTTAACGTACGTAAGCTCCTATGCCTAACGTACGCTAAGCTAGTATTTGACAAAGTTCTCTGATCAGATGATTGTCTCACCTAATGCTATAACGTACGTAAAGCATGATACTTAACGTACGTTATACTTACAAACACAATGAGGTACAATGTTGGTGTGTACAATTTCAAAGATATTCATCAAACCAATATAATTCTATACTTCAATCTTCATTCATGGTTCGATTATTCATACAACTCGTATCAAAGATATGATCATATGAATACTAACAAATTATCGAAGGAAGATGAAACAACCGTGTTCTAGGTTCAATTCCATTATCCTCAACATAATCAACCCATTCTAACCAAGAAGATATCGAAGTTTATCAATTCAAACACCTCTTACGACATACAAAATATTCTTGATGAAACTCCTAGAATTCATCTTCTTGAACACTTTGATTCTAGGTGATGATATCAACATGGCACTGTATACAACTCGACGAAAACATACCACAATCTCAGAAACTACGTTCTAGGGTTCAACATGCCAAGGTTCATTTCACAATTCTCTTAACAACGAAGAACACTCCAAGAATAACCAAACCAATCTTCCTAAAACATGATATTCGATTACTACGACATCCTTGAAACGTAATAATCTCGGTAACATACTCAAGAAACCAAATTCAAGGTTGTGTTTAGTATCCACATACCTTTCACAAAGAATAACGATGAAAACGATCGGTAGAACTCAACTCCGGAAGCTTGAACACCAATCCAAAATGTTAATGCTCTCCAAAACCGATCGAAGTGGATGATATATGAAGTTATAGGTTGGGTAAGCTTTCAAAGGAAAGGAGAAGAGCAAAGGGTAGGAAGTGAAATGGGGTAATGTCCTATTTATAAAACTAAGATCTTTACATACGTTAGCCTCACGATATTACGTATGTTATCGTCTTAGCATACGTTATCTGAGATCCTTAGCGTACGTTAACGTCCGACAGTAGCTACTGTCTCATTTTTCTGACCTCCTTAACGTACGTTAACCATTACCTTTTACGTACGTAATGAGCTATGTGTAGCGTTCGCTATCTTAGTCCTTTAGCGTACGTTAAACCCCATTGACTTGCTTTTTCAAAAAGCTGTCCGGATCATGCGGGAATATTATCCCCATCCCTCGTCCCAAAATGGCCCATGTGCCGCCCAACCTTATCTGCCTGACTGTACGTTATGTACGCTTTGCTTTGTCCATAGCGTATGCTATCCTTAGTTCATAACGTACGTTAAGCTCATCTGCTAGCGTACGTTATGACGTAGTTGCATGCATGAATTTGTAAATTCTTCATAACATGATTATGACTGTTTGGAAAACGAATACGGGAAAAATCATACTTCGATTATAGATACCGCAAAGTCGAACGTTACAAGGTTCAAATACAGATGAAAATACTCGACAATTATTCGTATATTAAAACCCTCGTGTGCACTACAAAAGGCAACATCAAATTTTAAATAAAATAATGTTATTCAATTCACGAACACAACTTATAATCAGAATAATAAATCAATACATAGTAAGGTCATAAATGACGCCAATTGAAATTAACAAGGTGACATAATACTCGATCATCATTACTAGATAGTCACAAATATCAAAAATGTTAGCACGTTATTGTTTCTAGGTAGTCACAAATATCAAAATATATAAGCAGTTTAAGTTTCACGGCAAGGACATCCCCTTATTGTAACACCCCCAATCCACTCGGGAATATTACAGCGCCGCAGACCCTATCCATGAGGATCTACCAGGCTAATTACAGAAACAGGACATCACATTACATGCCGACATGGATAAATAACGAACCCTTAGACCGATTTCGTCTTTCACCACAAACATACAACTTAAACTTCATATACATCTCTATTTCAAAACTCATACTCGCACAGGGGTCAAAATACAACAATCACTCCCATACAACGGGAAAACACTACAGCGAAAAAGAAAACACAATACGACCACCAGTACCAAGTACTAGTTATCATATGATTAGTATCATTTGTCTTCCATCATCCTTCGTACCGATCCTGTGATTAGCTCCCTAAGAACCTGGATGTACCTCGACGCAATACAATTAGCAAAATTCCACTATTTTGCTAGTGCAAGTATAAAGTGCAAATACGAGCCATACACCACATATTCCGAGAACATAATAATCATAAATAGTCAACTAGTTAAACGTAACAAAAGACTTCCCGAGATAATTCACTTGAATAAAATAGTTCGAACCATGAAAGGTAGGAATGGAACCAAAATACATATTGCAAAACGTTTTAAGATCTTGGGAGTTTTGAAAAAATATTTGGGATTAAAGAATCCTCAACTTTTCAAAACCACTTAGCGACACCGCCCAAAGATTATTTTCCAAAATACAGATCCGATCATAAAACACGGGGTCTACAACCCGATCATCCACATCAACATCCTCGCAAGGATTATTCGCGTCCCGTGCTAGCAAGCCACGAACCTCGGAGCCTCCTCGAGACATACCCGACTGGATAACCCAATTGGAAACCACACAATATCACACATGAGCATGACAACAGTCACATAACCATAACCATAACATACGTTCGTAGTTATCCTGGCATCGGGCTAGCAAGCCACGAATCTCGGAGCCTCCTCGAGACATACCCAGTTTGGATAACCCATGACACGTACTTCACACAACCAAACCACAACCATAAGTTATCCTGGCATCGCGCTAACAAGCTACGAACTTCGGAGTCACCGCATCGACATACCCTGTTTGGATAGCCCGACAAGTTATCCTGGCATCGGGCTAGAAAGACACGAACCTCGGAGTCTCCACAAGACATACCTGATTGGATAACCCCATGGCCCAAACATATCACAATCAATAATAACCCTAATCCGTACTAGCAAGAATGGATCCCGGAGGCTCTAACGAACCCTACCCGGTGGGACATCACTTCACAACAATCACATACCTACCAAATGCACATCATCACATATTTACCAACAAGCACATGTATCCACACACACCATGACAAAGGGATAAATCTTTATGTCCACAAGCGACACAGTCGCACATAACACGAGAACAGAGTATCCCAGTATACCACACGATTACACATATTCGGAAAAGTACTTCGTTCACAAAACACATAAGTTGTTTTTACAAGAAATCCTTATTGAAAATATACCACTTCTTTTAAAAGTTCATTTTAAGCATTCACGTAACATATATAATCAATTACCGACTATTATATCTACAGGATACGAGATGTACGGACAAGATACTTGCCTCGAAATCATCACATAAATACTCCGACGAATACGGCTCGACCGAAGTGCCTCGAAACCTATAACTTCTGCAAGAAACAACGAAAACACGATCACAACAAGGAGAAAGACCAATAACATCAGAAATCGCCCCCAATAACCGAAGGAAACTCATTGAGACATTTAATCGAACATTAAATATTCACGGTTCCTCAAGAACACAACAACCACGATTCAGAATTTACGAAACTGAAATATGGATATACAATCCATAGGATATGTTCAACGACAACATTAAACACCGATCGATTCATCAAAATCAGATTGGAAACGAGATCAAGAACAAATCTCCCAAAAGGTCAACTCTAAGGAATCAAGAAAAATATCTCGATCCGACGAACAAAAATAGACTAGATGATATTATAATCACATAGGATACTCCAAAATAACTTTGGATGGAACAAAATCAGCCAAGATCACAAACCTTAGTCGCCCTTGGCTCACACCCGCAGAGAAAAGATGAATAAAGTCGAAAATGATGAAAAACGACTGCTGTCCAGTTTATATATGGGACAGATTAGCGTGCACAAATCACCCTGATTAGCGTGCGCTAATCACCCTGATTAGCGTGCGCTATGCCAAAATGTACAGTTAGCGTGCGCTAACCGTTAGCGTGCGCTAATGGGACCTACAGACCCAGTCCAATAGCTTTTGGACAGTTCTGCACCTTACAAATAGCGTGCGCAAGAACAAGCGATAGCATGTGCTAAAACACTGGTTAGCGCGCGCTAATTAGTAATATTAGCGTGCGCTAACGAGTTCTGAGACCAATGCAGTAGCTTCTGGATAGCTACTGCATCTCCAGTTAGCGTGTGCTAACTGGGCGACAGCGTGCGCTATCAATACACAATTAGCGCGCGCTGTGAAGCAATGTAGCGTGCGCTACACCTACTCACATGCAGTATGATCGCCCCAAAAACTCAACACAACCACGATCCAAATGAACACGAACCAAAACTCATCACAACAACGATACTCCCCATAGGGGCGACAAACACGCAATGATCTGAATCGCAACCAAACACGTGTCCAAACATGACACACGATTTCAAAGACATGAACGACAACAATCTGCTAAGCCGCAGAAAGAAAATTCAACGCAACCGGAATGAAAATCTCGGGTATTACATTCTACCCCACTAAAAAATAAGTTTCGTCCCGAAACTTAAAACATGAAACAATCAACGCAAGGAAACCTAAGACAGCACACGTTATCTGTTGCTGACAGCACACAACAAACCCCATGCAGTTCAGAACTGCTACAGTCTGATTCGCTACGCCAGCGTTAACAAAATGCAACGAACAAAAATCACTATGGTTGATTAATCTGAATATCACAACAACTAAAACACGAGTCTAACGCTGAACAAGTGTGAAATTACATTAGCCCAAAGGTTTGGAAGATCAACTACGAAGACAATTTCTCGAAACTTAAAGAAATTACGAAGTGGCCCAAATGTTCAATAATCACAATACAAGATCGAACAATAATAATCGGACAATAACGATTAAACAACAATGACCGAACAACAACGATCAAACAACAACGATCGACAACCATGATCAAACAACAACGATCGAACAAGAACGACCGAACAACCATGATCGAACAACAATGATCAAACAACAACGATCAAACAACAACTCCGAAGTTCACATCTCAACTCAAGGCATTAAATGAGCTTGTAAGAACTACGAGATGTTCATTCGTATAGGGCTCACGGGAAACGAAACAAACTCGGAAAAGTCATAATGATAAACGGATTAATCCGAAACAATATCACAACTCGTACGAACAACAAAAAGTGAAGAACAGGACAAGTTCAGAAAGTATCAATGAACACAAACGAGTCGATAGGATTGAAGATGTAAAGTTCAAAAATCTGGGTATTACGATCCACTTCCAATAAAAGAAGTCTGTCCCCGAAATTTAGAACAACAAAAACAAGGTAATAACATAGCAAGCAACTGGCAGGCAACACCATTCAGGGACTTCGCAGAGTTGATCCTGATATCGGTGCTGAAGTCTGTGCCTCGGAAGACTCGGTGACCAACTCGCAAAACTGAATCTGGTGTCCCTCGAGTCCGCACTTGTAACACGTTACTAGAGGGGAAGGACAATGTGCACGCACATGCCCCGGCACATTACAATTGAAACACCTCATGGCTTTACCAGGAGTCAAAGCTGACAACTTGGAACTCTCAGTTCCACTCATCGGACGATGAAGCTTCACGGCAGAAAGACCACGGTATTGCAGTTTAGAAACTCTAACTCCTGCACTGACCATAAGATCATCAGACTTCCTCTGTTTCTTTGACTCGGGCATACGTTCCGAGGATAATGAAGCTAGCTCGTAGGCTAAGGCTCGATTCTGATAATCTCTCAACATAGTGCAAGTGAATCCTGTCATATACTGGCGAATCTCCAACTTCATCCGCATGTCGAAATGACGGATCTTCTCTTCTTCAGTCCTCACCTGTTCTCGCATATAGCCGAGTTGTTTGCTATAGTCGATGATAGCTTGTGACACCGATATATCCTGCGGTTCTGCCAAATAAAAATCACGAATCCTCTGATCTCTAATCAGTTTCGGACAAAACTCAACTTCCATAAATTCCTGGAACTCCGCCCACATGACGACACGATCATCAGGTTTAACACTTCCCACCAATTACCAGCATCTTTGTCAAGAAGGTACTGAGCGATAGGCACCTTCCGCTCATCGGGACAATCAACTGCCTCGAATATATTTCCCAACTGAAGAAGCCAACCATCCCATCCCAACGCATCCGAAGCACTGGCGAATTGAGGGGGATTCATACGAACTACCTCTCGAAGCCATTGGTTTACACCAACGTTCTGAGTCGCGTTAGTCTTACGTTGAACCGCCTGGGTTAACTGAGTCATCTGTGTCGCTACTTGTTGCAACATAGTAGCAACACCAATACCAATATAGTTCTCGGCAACATTCTCTTCGTCCCGCATCTGATCCCCTTAGCCATCTGTACCACAGTTACGACCACGAACTCTGCCCCTCGGCATACTAACAAGTAACCACCTAGCGCAACGAAAAACATAATACGTAATCACACACATCAATTGTTATCACCAGACAACACGCATAGAATACAGTCACAGATGATCTATTTTACGACTGCAAAAGTTAGACCCAACGGCTAAAAATGCAGTCCCATAGATTCCGCCCAGTTTAATTAGCGCGCGCTACAATAGAAAATAGCGTGTGCTAACCATGCCACATTAACACGCACTAGCCTTACATTTAGCGTGCGTTAACTGCTCTGATTCAGCAATATAATAGTGAACACATCCCAAACAGCATTAGAACCAAAGGTTACTAATAAACAACATACAAATCCAAACGCCAACGGTTCACATAATAACGATATCACACGAGCAACCATCAAAAGACAATTAATATCTAAACTGAAATCCCACCTCTCAGTAAATAGGGCTATCTCAACGAGTGCATACTGAACGACTCAACGCTCACACCACCAATTTAATCACAATCTTGAGCACTATTGCCCAAACAACAATATCATCATCACCACATACATCCTGACTGACAATCATGAAACCGAAAAGTTAAAAGCGAGAGTCACATCTTGAGTAATTTTGTTAGACCTCATTTGAGTTTAAAAATCATGTTTTGAAAAATTATAACACAAGATGAAAATGAAATATTAATAGTTCGAATTCTCAAGAATTTCAGTCTTGAGGTCATCATATGAAAATCAATTTTTTTTTCTCCCTTGGAGGATGTTTTAAAATAAAATTACATGACTTCGCAAAAACATTCAAAGCCTTATAATACCAAAGTCATTACTCCTGTAAAAACAAACAACCCTATACATCGATCTACCGCTATTTCAATTCTCACTTCTCCTTCCTCTCGTCTCTCTCTGTCCTCTTCTCTCTCTCTCTCTCTAACATCTTCTCTCTCTCTCTCAATTCCTCGCTGCAAATCTCAGATTTCCGATCTCCCCCTTCACTCACTCTGGAACCTCACACATAACACCATAAAATTAATAAATTCAACCTACGAATCAGCCATATATACACACAAATAGGTCCGATCGGACTGCTCACAACGACCGATGGTGTTGCAGCGTGCTACGGGGTGGAGGTTCAAGTGGCCAGAACAGTGGCGATGGCTATTACATGTAAGGTTCAGCCCACAACTTTAGATTCTGAAGATGGAGTGAAGGGTTTCGGGTTTCTGTGATTGGTTCGGGTTGGAAAAATTCGAGTTTTGATTCGGCTCGAATTTGCTTTGTTGATATTGAGGGGCTGAAGGCCGTGAAGATGAAGGTCGAGGTGAGTTAGGGTTCGGCTGGAATCGGTCATGATGTTCTGGTTTTGATTTTGTTCAGATCCTGAAAAGGGATTTAGTGATGGTGGTGGTTCTGGGATGATTCGTTTTTTTTCTGAGATGGGTTATGTCGAGCGAACTCGACTTGAGTTCAGAAATCGTACTGAGATGGAAAATTATGTTCGGTTTTGTTCAGGTTGGAAGCTACGAATTTCAGCTTCAGGTTTGATGTCTTCGGGCTTACTGTGGACGGAGGTTTGATTTTCATGTGATTTGAAGTTTCGTGTTTGAATTTTTTGTAACCCTGAGTAAATAGCAGACGAGCAGAAAATAAAAACTAAAGTAGAATTTTACCTGTGCTGAAGAGGGAAGATGAAGAACTGTAGGTGAGTGTTTTAGGCTGGATCAATCTTGTGCAGAAAAAAAGGTGTTCTTGAGGCTGCTGTATATCGGCTGGTAGTCTGGCAGTATTTGTGTATTTTTTTTTTTTTTTTTTGTACTGCAGAATTGTATTGTATTTATACTCCTAGGTTCAGGGTTGAGATGTATTGTAACCCTAGGAGTATATTTGGTAGTCTAATTTGTTGGGCTTTGGGCTAAAGAAAGGATTTTAATTAAAATTTAGTGGACTTTAAATAATTGATATAATAATAATAGTAGTCTAATAATACGTATAAAAATAATAATTCGGTAATAATGATAATAATATCGGAAAATGATGATGATAATAATAATATTAGTACTAATAATAATAGTAATAATATTATTATTAATAATAATGATAATATTAATAGTAGTGTTAGTATTATGCTTGAATGAATAATAACACTATTGTAATAATGACTACTTGAACATAACCGACAAAATGACTCGATATAGAACTTGTGATACGTCGAAATAAATATTCATGATCCTTTAAATGAGATTAAATGAAATGAAATGCATTATTAATATTATTATAAATAATAGAGTAAATTGCAAAAATCGTCCCTAAAGTTTGGCCAAATTGCATGTTTCATCCCAAACGTTTAGAAAGTGCAAGGATCGTCCCTGTGAGAAACATTTGGGGCAAATATCGTCGCTGACCAACATCAAATGACTAAAATACCCTTGTCTTCTTCTTTTTCTATATTTGTTTTCAGTTTCTTGCACAAATGGTCCTTGTGTTTCGCTAGGTTTTAAAAATTTAGTCCTGATTTTTTTTTAAATTATTTATTTAACTATTATTATTAGTATTATTTTTCTATATGTTTTCGAGCGTTTTTCTTACGTTTTGTCCTTTTTTCTTATGTTTTTTTCCGTTTTCATACGCTTTTGTCTGTTTTTTCTTATGTTTTTGCCCATTTTTCTTACATTTTTTCCGTTTACATACGTTTTTGTCCGTTTTTATACGTTTTCGCCCATTTCTTACGTTTTCATCTGTTTTATACGTTTAGGTCCGCTTTTCTTAAGTTTTTGTCCGTTTTTATCGTTTTTTGTCACTTTTTGTCATTTTTCTTACGTTTTTGTCCGTTTTTTTACGTTTTTTTCCGTTTTTATACGTTTCGCCCGTTTTCTTACGCTTTCATCTGTTTTTATACGTTTCGCCTGTGTTTGTTATGTTTTTGTCCGTTTTTTTCGTTTTTGTCCATTTTTCTTACGTTTTTGTCAGTTTTTCTTATGTTTTTTCCGTTTTCATACGTTTTTGTCCATTTTTATATGTTTTTGCCCGTTTTCTTACGTTTTCATCCGTTTTTATACATTTTCGTCTGTTTTTCTTAAGTTGTTGTCCGTTTTTATCGGATTTTGTCAGTTTTTGTCCGTTTTTTTACGTTTTTGTCCGTTTTTCTTGAGTTTTTGTCCGTTTTTATTCGTTTTTGTCCGTTTTCTTACGTTTTTGTCCTTTTTTATACGTTTTCATGCGTTTTTAAACGTTTTCACCCGTTTTGACGGTTTCATCCATTTTTATACGTTTTCGTCCGTTTTGGTCCGTTTTTGTCCCTTTTTATACTTTTTGTCTATTTTACCCGTTTTGGTATGTATAAAAACATAAGAAAAACGGACGAAAACATATAAAAATAGATGAAAACGTAAAAAACTGGGCGAAAACGTATAAAAATGGACAAAAACGTATGAAAACCGAAAAAACGCAAGAAAAACCGACAAAAACGTAAGAAAAACAGGCGAAAACGGAAAAAACATAAGTGAAACGGATAAAAACGTAAGAAAAATGAATAAAACCAGATAAAAACGGACAAAAACGTAAGAAAAACAGACAAAAACGTATGAAAACGGAAAAAACGTAAGAAAAAGAGACGAAAATGTAAGAAAAATGGACGAAAACGTATAAAAATATAATACTAATATTAATAGTTAAATAAATAATTCACAAAGATATATACACCGGAACCACTCTTCATTCAAACAAAATACGAGAATTTACAAATATATGTCACGTACTCACAATTTACATTTAAACACCAGTTCATAACACAGAATTACACAAGTTCGTATAATACGAGGCACAACATATAGTAGGGAGGCTTACATCCACAGATCGCACGTAGATGATGGATGCACCTTGATACTAATCACGACCGATATCACAAACGACGCGTCGCGACACGACTTAGTCAGACACAATCCAACAAGACAAGACTGAACAATACACGACTCAACCCGACAGCCTATGTTTCAGTAACCTAAGCTCCGATACCATATTCTGTATCACTCCCAATCCACTCGGGAATATTACAGCGCCGCAGACCCTCTCAGTGAGGATCTGCCAGGCTAATTACAGAAATAGGATATCACATTACATGTCGACATGTCTAAATAACGAACCATTAGACCAATTTGGCCTTTCACCTCAAACATACAACTTAAACTTCATATACATCTCTCTTTCAAAGCTCATACCGCACAGGGGTCAAAATACAACAATCACTCCCATACAGCGGGAAAATATTAGAGTAGAAAAGAAAATACATTATGACCACCAGTACCAAGTACTAGTATTCATGTGATTATTATCATTTGTCTTCCATCATCCTTCATACCGATCCTGTGATTAGCTCCCGAAGAACCTGGATGTACTTGGACGCAATACAGATACCCACCCCCCGATTTCTCGGGGGTTTACAAAATTCCACTATTCTGTTAGTGCAAGTATAAAGTGCAAATACGAGCCATACACAACATATTCCGAGAACATAATAATCACGAACAGTCAACTAGTTAAACGTAACAAAAGACTTCCCGAGATAATTCACTTGAATAAAACAGTTCGAACCATGAAAGGTAGGAATGGAACCAATATACATCTTGCAAAATGTTTTAAGATCTTTGGAGTTTTGAAAAAATATTTGGGATTAAAGAATCCTCAACTTTTCAAAAACCACTTAGGGACACTGCCCAAAGATTATTTTCCAAAATACAGATCCGATCATAAAACACGGGGTCTACGACCCGATCATCCACATCAACATCCTCCTAAGGATTATTCGCGTCCCGTGCTAGCAAGCCACGAACCTCGGAGCCTCCTCGAGACATACCCGAGTGGATAACCCAATGGGAAACCACACAATATCACACATCACCATGACAACAGTCACATAACCATAACCATAACATACGTTCATAGTTATCCTGGCATCGGGCTAGCAAGCCACGAACCTCGGAGCCTCCTCGAGACATACCCAATTTGGATAACCCATGACACGTACTTCACACAACCAAACCACAACCATAAGTTAGCATGTCGTCGAGCTTACAAGCTACGAACCTCGGAGTCTCTGCAAGACATACCTGATTGGATAACCCCATGGCCCAAACATATCACAATCAATAAACCCTAATCCGTACTAGCAAGAACGGATCCCGAAGGTTCCAACGAACCCTACCCGGTGGGACATCACTCCACAACAATCACATACCAACCAAATACATATCATCACATATTTACCAACAAGCACATGTATCCACACACACACCCTGACAAAGGGATAAAGCTTTATGTCCACAAGCGACACAGTCGCACACAACACAAGAACAGAGTATCCTAGTATACCATACGATTACACATATTCGGAAAAGTACTTCGTTCACAAAACACATAAGTTGTTTTTACAAGAAATCCTTATTGAAAATATACCGCTTCTTTTAAAAGTTCATTTTAAGCATTCAGGTAACATATATAATCAATTACCGACTATTATATCTACAGGAAACGAGATGTATAGACAAGATACTTGCCTCGAAATCGTCACATAAACCCTCCGACGAATACGGCTCGACCGAAGTGCCTCGAAACCTATAACTTCTGCAATAAACAACGAAAACACGATCACAACAAGGAGAAAGACCAATAACATTGGAAATCGCCCCCAACAATCGAAGGAAACTCATTGAGACATTTAATCAAACATTAAATATTCACGGTTCCTCAAGAACACAACAACCACGATTCAGAATTTACGAAACTGAAATATGGATATACAATCCATAGGATATGTTCAACGACAACATTAAACACCGATCGATTCATCAAAATCAGATTGGAAACGAGATCAAGAACAAAATCATATTTTTATATATAAAATTAAATTCCACATCAATTTTAAACGAGAATCCATCGATTGGATAACCTAAATAAATACTCATAATCAATGTGTATTTTTGCACCTCACAATTATTTTGCACCACCAGTTACTAGTTATATTTTTATTGAAAAACTTAATTTGATCAAATTTTTTCTGCCTAGGCATTACAAATTTGCCTAATATTAATTCAGTCAATTTTTATGTTGACGAAATAAATAATTTATATATATATATATATATAATATAATCAATTTATCTTTTACCATCACATGCAACTCATTTGACCAATTATTGAGTTTGGTAAAAAAATACTTTTATTTTATTGGAAATAAATTTTGGCCAATCATTAAATTGACCAAATAAATAATCTTATTTTTTTTTGAAAATTTTTATTTTTATTTAATTTAATTTATCCAATTTATCAATGTCTAACAATTTAAGCGAATTTAAAGTCAGACATAACAACTAATTATTGTAACAACTTATATTTGATTATGTAGATTTTATTAGTTTTAATAGATTTGGATAATTCATTCATATAATCAATATGTATTTTACCATCATATTTCTCATTGCCAATTAATTTGACCAATTATCGAGTTGGCCAAATAAATAGTATTATTTTCGTTAAAAATGTAATTTGTCCAATCATTAAGTTGGCTATATAAATATTTTGTATTAAAAAAATTAATTTGACTAATTTTTTGGCGTTTAACTTAATTTGTTTATCAATATATAATAATTTGAGCAAATTTGATTTTTTTTAAAGTCAGACGTAACAACCAATTATTATAACAACTTAAATTTAATTATTCGGATTTTAAATATTTTAATAGATTTGGGCAATAGTGCATATAACTCTACATATTTGCGAGGGAAGCATGTACTAAAACTATTTTTTAATCGAGTTTGAATGAGTATATGTATATAATATATAAATGTGTTTCAGATGAGTGAACCCTATCTGTATTGTTTCGGGTATCACTATATGGGTTTGAGATGAAAATGCATAGTAAATTCACCTTTAAGTCAGATTTTGGACTTGTACGGTTATATAAATTATAAATAGGTTCGAATGGCTGAATCCTTGCCTCATCTTTTTGGTTTTCGTTGTGTTCTGCCGCGGTGAGAAACTCCGAATGGCTGAACCTAACTAGTAAGTATAATTGACGAGTTTTTTGCATTAATAATATATATACCATTATGTATCGGAGCACCACGTTAACTCTCTCATATCTGGTATTTTTTATTTTCTAGATTTTTATTTATTTAAACTTCTATCCGTCTTGATTTTCAATGACACTCCACCCAGTGAATAACTAAATAAGTATTTGAAATAAGTATGTATTTTATCCATAATTATTTTAACTTGATCATGTATTGATTGGCCAAATGAATTATTTTATTCATTTTAGAAAATTAAATTTGGAAAATTATTAATTAAACCTCATTGGTCAGATATGTACATATTTATTTCCTAATATCTAATTTATATATGCATAAATATTAGTTTTATATTTTTAGTAAACTCGATTCTCTTCACTTATAATTCAATATATAAAGTATCTAATAGCAATATGAGTTCGGAGTACCACTTTAACTCTTCTCCTACATAATTTTTTTTAATTCTTATTTATCTAAAATCTTGAATCCCACATCAAAGTATATGTATATAAATTGTAAGGGGTTTTCGAAGATTGCATAATTCTAAAATTATATTAGGAATTTAACTTTTAATTTTTTTCATTCATAATATTTATTCTTAACCTTTATTTTACAATGTTTGAATTTTCATTGAGATGGATTAACCAATTACTATAACAACTTATGTTTAGTTATTTAAATTATATAAATTTAAATACGCTGAATAATTAGCGGATATTATATAGGGGTATGAGATATAAACGAGTAATAAAATCATCTTTTAACCGAGTTTGATGAATATAAGTACAAGAATTTAAACATGTATGAATATTGGTACCATACATTCGTTGAGTTTTGAACTGAAATAAATAGTAAAATTATCTTTCAATCGGGTTTAGGACGAGTATAAGTACATAAATTTTAAATGAGTTCGAGTGGCTGAATTCCATCCTTATTATTTCTGTTTATTGGTGTATTCGGCTGATGTACGATTGCAAATGACTAACCCTAATAAAATATTAAATTATTTTAAATTTTTACTTATAAATTACGATATAAAGTGATTACCGGTAGCTTCATTTAAAAAGAAATTGGGGAGCCTCAAGGCCCAAGCACATTCGGATACGGCAAGATATTAATTTATGTGGAACCTTCGTTTCGGCTCTACCTTCCTTGATCTTCACTGAGAGGATATGGTTGCGACACGCGCCGCTTTCTCCGCCGCCACACGCTGCCACCTTCAGTCTCTTCCCGCCCGTGTTAGAGCTAGCAATTGCTGCTTCCTCACCAGGTATTATGTTTCTTTTAGCAAAAATTATTTATTTATTGATTTTTTTATTCTGACTTATTTCTTTTAATTAATTTGGGTTCAAACTCAGAGAGGCCAAATCTGTGGAGCTGGGTAATACGATAACGAGAATCTACGATACCCCGCCTCAGTTGTTCCAGCAACCATATAAATTTGAACGTAATTATTTTTTTCCGCTAGGTATTTGCAAAAACCCCTAAACTCTTCATTTCTTATACTCTTATGTTTAATGTTTATCATCTTATTATACTTTACTCTTGATTCCACGCCGTGTATATAATAGTATGTATTTCTATCAAAAACTGTTGGAAATAAATAAAGAAATCAAGAACAATCTTTTTTTCTTGAAATTAATCAACAGCAAATTTGGAGAGGCACGATTAAGAGTAAAATTAGCTACTTTTTCATTCCTTACTGTCGATTATGAATGATGTAGAGTCTTTTGGAAAGTTAAATTTACAAGTGGTTTTCTAATTATATTTGAATTTTGATTGCGCAGGTTATGATCCATCTCTTACCACATTTCACTGCAGACTTAGACTTCTCTCTTAATCCTAAGTCTAAGCCTAAGCCTAAGCCTGAGATATTTGTTAGTTGTATCGATAAAGATCGACGTCAATTTTTCACTGCACATTCACTTGCAGAGGATGGCACCATCTCACTAAAGTATTACTTTTATCCTCCCTCCCCTATAAACAAAGGTTGGTACTTCACTGGCCATACTTCTAATGGAATACTACATTTAGAAGGTGGGAATTGGGAACATCTCCTTTGGAACCCAACAACTAATGAGTTTAAGATGTTCCCTAAAACCTTTGACCGACTCCCTCGTGTTATTTATCATTATGAAGTTTGTGGAATGTGGTCTGACCATAGTTGCCAAGATTTCAAAGTGCTGCAATTTGTTATGGCTGTGTTGGAAGACGAAGAGGGGGAATTCATTGAACAGAGTTATGAAATTGAATTGTATTCACTTAGAACTGATTCATGGAAGAAAATACAGTGCAGAGGGGTTGATGATGTGAGTTATCCTGGTGTTTGCATAAATGGTTTTTTTTATTGTCTAGCAACTCTAGAAGGCGAAAGTGGTAGAGTTATCCTTTCGTTCGACTTTTCTACTGAAACTCTGTCTACTCTTCGCCTACCATCTTATGATAGCAGGCCAACTTTTTCACGCTTGATAGAGTATAGAGGGCTGTTTAGTGTTCTTCTGGGCTGGGTAGCTGAATGTGGGAATTGGAAACATGAATTTTGGGTTATGGAGGAGGGATCTTGGACGAGAGAATCTGTTTTCCATACTTACGGGATTTGGAGGCCGGTATCTTTTTCTGAAAATGGTGAGCTATTGTATTTTGCAAGCTTTGATGACGAACTGCTGCTGTTTGATCGCATCACTGGAAAGTTGAAGCATCTTGGTATCTATCTTTGGTTGGATGGAGTGAAGCTGGTTCCGTTTCTGGGGAGCTCTGTTCGACTCACTGAAATTTCAGATGTTGAGGTAAGTTGTTGATGCAGTTCTTGATAGTTGCCAACTATGTTTAATGAGTCGAGAGTTGGATACCAGTGTATACTTTTTTCTTTTATCCCCTTTTAACTCTATAGACAAGTAACATGTGTCAAGCCTTATATTATGTATCTTGATCAGGTACATAACAAGATTGAGCAAGAGGCGGAGGAAGAGGAAGAAGACGGGTACGTGATTGATGCACTCGATGGACTGATGGTGCAAGCGTAGCTTGATTCTCGATCCAGCTTGTTATCTTTACTAGTATTTATTAGGGAATATAACTGCATCTTCAGGCAGAATTACTTTGTTAATGTAAGAAGTTGGAATGCATATTTATGTTTGTAGTGCTGGAACAATATTTTTCATAATACATTTTGAATATTTTGATGATGTTTTACAAGGCAAAATTAACTTTCCATATTTTTCATGATATAACGTACGTAACAAATCGTTCTTAACGTACGTAACATTAACATTTGCACTAAGTGTTTTGAATGCAAGTAACGTACGTAATACCTATTGTACAACGTACGTAATATTTGAAAATCAGCCTGTTGCAAGGAGTCAACAAATTAGTCATCGACCGTTGCAATAAAGTCATGTGATCCAACGGATATGAAGACCAAATGTAGCGTATGTAATGCGGTGATACATAATGTACGTAACATGTTTCAGCTAGGAGTCTGTCCATTTCATTATACATCATTACGGCCGTTACACGTAAGGTGTCACGTACGTTACATGGCTTACGTACGTAACGTAAGTTACTTAACGTACGTAACACAGGCATACTATTCCAACAGGAAATGGCTCCAAGAGGCTATAAATACATGTCATCCAAGGTGTTGGAGATACACAAGAATTCACCAGAGTATACAAGCATACACAAGCAATTTCTGAGCATATCAAGCTATCATTATACTCTGAAAAGATTATTCTGATACGAGAAGAATTATTCTATCAATCCGATATCTACATTCTTGTATCATCGTGAGCTATCTTTTGTAAAAGACGAGTTTCCCTACTCACAATTTTTGTTGAGTTATTGTGAGGTTGTCTTGTATCCTTAAAAACAAGAGAGATTATAGTGAGGTTGTTTTTAGCCCGGAAATCAAAAAACTGTAAAAAAGTTCGGCACTAATCTTGAAAGTGCTATTGTAAGAGTTGACACTAAACTAGAAAGTGCATTCAAGGTTTTAGAATAGTCCTAGTCGATAACACTAGGTAGGGGACATAGGCTGGTTTATAGCCGAACCTTTCGAACAATTTCGTGTGTTCTTTCTTTTCCGCACTCCTATTACTCCGATTAATCGCTTCCGCATAAAAAGAGTTCAAAACTCTACTCCTATAATCACCGGCCGAAGGCACGTATCAAATGCCCTAATGCTCTGTTTGAGTGCAACGAACATGTGACAAATCACTCCCTCACGAGTCGTCTGCAAGTCATAAATCGTCCATGGATTATGCTGCTTCAACAAAGATGGGAGCCTCTGATACGATTCATCAAAGCCGTTGTATGTATTCTCGATCGCTATATTTCTCATTCGGAGAGCAAAACTGTATAGCATGCCGATGTCGTACTCCCTACTCTGCAATCATCTCCCTTGGCCTCAAAATGATCTCCTTATCGGTCAATCTTTTAGCAAAATAATGGGCAGCAACCTCAGAAGTGACCGACCGTGCGGCAGCATGATCCAAGTCAAGGTGACAGCTATGATCCAAGCTCAACTTAGTAATTCTCCAAATGGTTGCACTCTCAATAGCACACAACCTAAACTAATAATTGTTTCTCCGACTCTTACAGAGGAACACTGTACGTTTATCGGTGGAACGATCGGTGATACATTATAACATGTTATCCAAATGATACATTCATATAGTTATCCTCAATTCTGTCTTCGACCGAAAGGTAGATCCCACCTCTAGCTGACCGGTGGCAGGTGGTATAATATTCACGTTTTTTTAGTAATTTTCATTTTGTATTTTTGTCAAGAACTGTTGTGTTATGTTTCAGATGGTTTAGATAATCGTATTATGTATGGGCAAATTAGCGTACACTAATGTTGTAGACTAGCGCACGCTATTGAGGTGGATTAGCGCACGCTAATCCAGCAACTGCGGTAAGGCAGAAGGTTTTGAGTACTGGACTCCAGACAGGATCGAACAGGGAGCGCACGCTACACCAGATGATAGCGCGCTCTGTAGCTTGCTAGCGCACGTTATATATGTCACACCCCCAGATCCGACCGGGAATATTACAACGCCGTGGGCCCCGATATGGAACCCACAAGGCTGAAGGAATTTTTCGCAAACATTTAAAAACGTCCAAGAGGCTAACGACGATATTATCTATTTAAAAAATCGAAGACTTTATAAAACTTGTTTATCAAAACCATCGTAAAATCTCATTTGAAACCACAAGGCCTGAAATGCCAAAACTCAACAGTTTAAAAACATACGTTAAGCTATCGCTTACACGTACAGACAGAATAGGTTTAGAAAACGATTGCCAAAGTAACCTAGTTACCAGATACCAAAAGGCCATTTAAAAATACACACGCAGCGGAAAAGACAACAGTTAAAAATACTTTAGTAGCGGAATACAACAACTGATCAGGAAACTCAATACAAAAATACATGACAACAACAATACACGAATATATCACAACATGATCGACACGAAATGACAAAAATGATTAGAGTACTTGCCCCGAGTCCTCCGAGAGCAATCTCGATGTTTAAACCATCACGAACCATTATTCTGAATATTCGACGATCCAAAATGTCACGGACTGTAGATAATTCACGTCTTCGTCTATACCACAATGTATCCTCGATACCAAGTATACCAACAACAAATATAAATCATATACATTATGATTTAATTCCCAAAACTCGAATACAACTTATAATCCCAAATCTCCTGTGATTATGATTATAAATATTGCTATACAAATTATAAACTAATGAAACGAAAATCATTCACTAAATATTATAAACTGAGCAAGTAATAACTTGCCTCGATACCGATGAAGCCGTTACCAATGCCATTGCCTTCGTCTACGAGCTCCTCGGTCCTGACCAATGCAATTCACGAACATACTCGAACACGACCGCAACATACGGTTATAGTCACCGATCAATATTCTCAACCTATTATAGTAATTCGATAAACAACATGTTCGATGACAATCAATCAATCAATTAAACCAATTCACAAACCCAACGGCTCAATAATATCTCGATTAACCACTAGTCTGATCAATCCAACTTAAACGATCACAAATTTATAACCGAAACAGGATATACTACACTGGCTGTTGACTTAGCGCACGTTAATCCCTTAACGTAGCGTGCGCTAAGTTGCTCCCATTAGCGTGCGCTAGCCAGTAACACTAACGTGCGCTAATGACATGCAGTTGCATGCATTTCGGATACCGATCAACATATGGCGATTATCAAGAACACTAAGTGATTCTGAACCATGTTCATAGCTATCAAAACAACGAAATCCGATATCCTTTAACATATATGTAATCATCCAACTCTTAATCCAATTCATATATTCATATATCATCTTTTCCTCAATATCAACATATGAATACTAAGAATTCATAATCATCGCCATGTTCACCATCATATGAAGAAACCAACAACAACAACATCAAAGACCCGAATTGAAGGAAGACATTAGCCAATATATCTCTTTGAAGATAAACAACACAATTCGAAACAATTCAAATCATATCAATACCCGTATATCAACAATAACATTAACATAATTCGGTAACCAATCTCATCATCATACTTGTTAACTCATATACATGACGATTATCAACTCAAGGACATCATATACAATCCAAAACAAAATCTCAAAGTGAAGAGTAATTACCTCTTTGAAGGAATGGATTGATTTCCAAGGTTGAATCTATTCTCACTCACTTCTAAGCTTGATATTGTTATGGATGATCAACTCCACCATAATCCAGTGTTTGGAACTTCAAACATCTCTCTAAGAACCCTCTCTACCGTTTGCAAGGAAAAAATGGACGAAATGAACAATAATGGCCAACTGCACATATATATACTGACTATTATTAGCGTGCGCTAACTGTCTTTGTTAGCGCGCGCTATCGCAGTCCAGAGGCTACTGCCTTACTGCATACAATGAGTAACGCCCATGCAATAGCGTACGTAATCTCCTCTTTTTAGCGTACGCTAGTGTCTGATCATAGCGTGCGCTACTCATAGTTGACTCGTTTGTTTGTATGCTCCGAAGACGGGTCCACACGCCGACAGCTCTGACTAGTATAAGATTCCTTTTGGACCGCTCTGATGTTAGCGTGCGCTAAAAATATTCATTAGCGTGCGCTAACCCTTCACAACAAACACCCGTTGACCTCGTCGGCACATGCGCCGAAAATGACCGGGTCCACACATAGATTCCTTCTGACCTGGTCTGTACTAGCGTGCGCTATCCTTTACCATTAGCGTGCGCTAAACCTGCACGATAGCGTGCGCTAGGCATGTATATTAGCGTGCGCTAATAATGCTATACTTAGCCATTTTCAACTATCCTTGTCCAATGTCTCAACATACTAGATACGAATATACGGCATACTGAATACGTATATTCAACACATTATATCCTCAAATGCAATTGTCGACCAAATACGACAATTATACCAATACTGACATCTCAGTCCTTAATTTATTTTATCCATACTGTACAGATTCCACGATGTACAATATAACTTGGATAAAATAATATTAAACAACAGTAGTAGAAATTCCGGATATTACATACTACACCACTTAAAATAAGTTTCATCCTCGAAAATTGCAATCCGTCATAGAAAACAAACAAATCATTCAACCAAAATATTCCAAAACTATCACGACAACGATCGATCATCATTGTTACCGAATAACCAAAATTACATACTTACAAATGCGCAAAGTCGACGATCTCCTGAGATACTAGCAAGTGACTCCACTGTAAAGCTTCAACACGCTTACAATCACAATTTCCTGAGTCTCAACAAAGTATATCATCTTCGGATGAAATAATCTATCCGTGTCAAATCCTGTTTGCCTGATTACACAATCAATGTAATACCCGGTTATAATTCAGTAATTATCATTCAGTATATATCATTCAGTAATTGATACTCAGTAATTTTCACTCATTATTAATCATTTGTCACTCAGATTCAGTCATGGTATTCATCATTCAGAGTAAGTGTATTGTGTATCAATCGTCATTCATCACTAATCTGATTGAAGTTTCGTGCCGTGTTTATCATCATTATCATTTTCGTTGCGAACTGTGCGTGAGGAGTAGCGCACGCTACGTACTCCTTTTAGCGTACGCTAATTGGGTATAGGTAGCGCACGCTACCACTCAGCTTTAGCGCACGCTAAGGTTGCCACTGGCCGCGATCCGAAGGCACCGGGCTGCAGTGAGTTATTAAATGGCGCACGCTACGAGTGGTAAGTAGCGCGCGCTAACGGGTTGGAGTAGCGCACGCTATATATGTGGAGTAGCGCGCTAGGGACGGATCGGGTTGAGTCCGGTGGCTCTTTGGGCGCCTTTGGATT
This sequence comes from Orobanche coerulescens, assembly GCA_033398695.1. Classification (NCBI taxonomy): domain Eukaryota; kingdom Viridiplantae; phylum Streptophyta; class Magnoliopsida; order Lamiales; family Orobanchaceae; genus Orobanche; species Orobanche coerulescens. Next base: position 18,315,564 of record CM065801.1, read on the forward strand.
AATTCATAGCGCACGCTATGTGTTGTTTTTAGCGTCTGCAATCGATATTATAGCGCACGCTAAATGATGGTTGTAGCGCACGCTATCGAGGTCGCCGAGGTCGCGCGGTTTCGATTCCGATCGGGCATCAAATTATTCGTTAGCGCACGCTAACTATGAGCATTAACGCACGCTAATGATATGGTGTAGCGCACGCTACAAAAAGGTACGTAGCGCGCTACCGTGTTCGGACAGTGGGTCTTGGACTACCCAAATTACTCGTTAGCGCACGCTACGCACAAGGCTAGCGCACGCTAACTCGGATCTACAAATGGGACAGTTTAGTCGACTTCGTCATTTGTCATCTTTTTCTCTTCCTCCGTCGGTTCTTGGCGATTTGGGCGATTTAGAGAGTGTTCTTCAAGGTGTAATCATCAATCATCATCTTCAAGTCGTTGCGTTGGATTAATCATCACTTCATCATCTCCAAAACACCGAATCAAAGGTATTAATTTCTTGGATCTAGAATTTTCGGAGTTTTGGGTTTTCCTTCCGATTCCTTCGTGTAAGCTTGGATTATCATTGGTATATGTTAGATATGGATTATCTACCTTGGATAAATATATTCCTATGGATTTAATGGTTATTTTCGGAATTATTTCAAGAACCCTTGGGGTTGACTTCGGTTAATTGGGGATTTTCCGATTGATGTTGTTGTAATCATGAATTATGGATTCCTAATGGATTATTGATATCATTGAAAGTGTTTTGATGGTTTGAAATACTCATCTTGGAGTTGGTTTCGATATATTCAAGTTCGAATATTGTTGTATCGACGTTTGGATCGATTATGATCGTTTTTGCTTGATACGTGTATTGAACGATTGTCGGTACTTATTGTTATTCAAGGTTGTTCGAAGCGTAGGCATTTCATTTAGGACGTTGTTCGTGGACGGACATTCTTCATCGGTATTGTGTAAGTTAATTCTTACTCGGTTAAAAGGATATTCATTCCTTTTGAGGTTGTTCATTCATAATCGTAATTCATTCATCATTGTATTAACCGTATCAAAACTTGTCATTGTCAAATAATCACCTCAATCATAAGGAACGACGGTTCCAATCATTTCATTAAGCGGTCATTCATTTCACCATCATTTAATCTTGGTGAGTCATGATTCATTTTCGTTGTCACTTTTGTCATATTATGGCATTCCGGGTCACACTGGCGTGCCGGTTGGTATGTGTAGGATTTTCATGTCGGGCACATTATAGTCGTGTGTTGGTTGGTGGCCTCACATTGGGTGTGCACGAGTTGATGGCTTCGTGAGGCCCGATTAGGTACAAGACCACACGGGTATTCGATCGATACTCGTTGGTGGCTTGTGCGGACACATTTCCATCCGGACGTAGTGTGGCGCCATTCCTTTGAGCCGTATCATTTGTTGATTCATATAGCATGTTTGATTGCGTATGTTTCGGCTGGATATTGTATAATTGCGGATAACTCATGATTGTGTATTTTCAACTCTTGAGGATTGTTGTTACGTAGGCCCGACCCGTTGGGGAATCTTGTTTTGTCATGGCAAGGCTAAAGCACTGGGAGAGCACGGAGACGGAGAGGAGTCCCAATGATACTAGAAGGGGGCCCGATCATTGATCATTTATTCAGTCATTTATGTTTCCTTTATTTATTCCGCTGCAGACATTCCGTTTGAATACTCATTTCATTCAGTGTTGTGTATTTTATCGCCACATAAAATACACATGTATTCTATTTTATCCTGGGTGTGTTGTATGAAACTCCTAATCGGAGTAATTGATGTTGTAATGTGGTTCGGTACTACATTTTACCCTGTGTAATTCATCCGTTTTCATTCGCCTGGTGGGTCCCAGTCGGGGGTCCACGGCACTGTAATATCCGCCTAGTTTGGGGTTTTACAATCAAGTCCCAATTCCGATAAAACCAATAATACACGATACATCTGTGAGACAACTGGCCAACACAATAGCAACAAATCCCGAAACATCGACTCAAAATCTGAACGCTCAGATGATCACCAGCAATGATCAACCAATAAATTAACCGAGAATATCATCGACATGATAAACTCTAATACGACCAATCCAAAGGTCAAAACGCAGCCGAGAATATTGTCAACATGATAAACTTCAATATAACCAACGAACGGTCAACGATAATTAAGAATACCCTCACATGGTAAACTCCGACACGGTCAACACAGAACCACAAAAATAGATATATGAAAGAATAACATTCTCAAAACGACACACCAATCACATACAATGGATCTCAATAAAACATACCCGACTGGTGAACATATCTCTCGGCATACGAACAACCAATCACAAACCGACGAACATATCCAATCATACATGGAGTGGGAACAACCACTCAATATCCCTAAACCACCAGCATGGGGTCACCATCCCCAAATCTACACTTACAAAGAAATCATTCAAAAATCATTATGGTAAAAATCGCGCAACTATCATACCAATGGAATCACATAACACATATGTCCCGGTTTCACAAAATCCAAAGTTCCAAAATTACATCCTGTGCAGAATCCACAACACGCAGCATATTTCTCTTATCCGATAATTCAACCGATCATCCCTGGATAACCAAACTGCCATACTAAAGTTCGAATCTCTTTTCCTCGTACCATCGATATGATATCTAGTTTGTGAGTTACACTCATAACTTCACCATGATATGCACTATGCACTAAATGCGTATGTATATCAATCACATTTTCAAAACCAGTTTGAAATCGTATAGTCTCGTCAAGAAGAAAAATTTTCGAAAGCTCTTTCAACAAATTTCAAAGCTCAAAACATAAATTTTTGGTAAGACTACAAAATCAATTTTCAAAAAATTAAATCGGCTCACTGGTGCCAAGTATTCGATAACAGTTTCCTTTGAATCCACACGATTTCGAAGTTTTAAGATGAAGACTATGCAAATGATTAACCACATCCATACTCCTGTATACCAATTCGGTTCGTCACCAATTCCACTGACATTCCATCTAATAACCGCACGATAGAGTTCCAAAATCTTAATGTATAGACTCCGATAAAAAACTCCTTTTCCATATATGACTCGCAACGTCAACCATTAATCCATCCTGGATCACTTCAAATATGCTATGACAAAACATTGAAACAAATCAACACAGCGAAAGACTTCCTGAGAAGTTTCATTTGAAGAAGTAAACCAAAACTCCAAAAGGCAGAAACGAATATAGATAAACGATTGATAAAGTGTTTTACAGATCTTGGGAGTTTTAAGAAAACAGAAAAACCTTTTGAAACATTAGGGTCTCAGCCCGTATCTCGTTTCGCATTACAAGAAGTTTAAAAGTAGGAAACCTTTTTCGGACCCCAAGTCCTGAGTTATAAAACTATTTCAAAATCGATTGGGTCTCGGCCCAAAATCATTTTCCGTAAAACATTCGTAAAACATTCATTTTGAAAAGTATCATTTCCAAATGCTCAAAAACAGTTCATATATATCAAAATGAACTAACATGACTACATGTTCTTCTCAACAATCCACAGTCCTCCTCCCGAATACACAACTCCGTTTCCAAAATTTAACCGACATATTAATTTCCAAAATTTTAACTTCTCAAGATCATCAATCCTGTCCCAACTCTGTCACCTTATACTGTAACGCATAATATTCTGCTGAATCTCAAAGCATATCAACTTAAAATGGCAATAAATCTCAATGCAAGTCAAAAATCCAAATACTTACAGATCGTGAAGCCGGCGATTCCCCGTGATACTGGCACATGTTTCAACTCTAGAAAATACTCGACACAAATATTTACAAAACACACGTTTTGCAAACTCAGTTCAACTCGAGAACACAACACATCTCTATCCGAAGAAACACGTTAACACCATTTGGAAAAGTTTACAACAACTCGAGTACGACACTGGTATATCACATAACGTACAAGCCCGAGTGGACAACAAAAACCCAGAGCTCAAACACTTGTCAACCGACAACTCGAATGACACTACAAAAGCATGACCCAACTCGACCCGACTGCCTAGGTTTTCACAACCTAAGCTCCGATACCATATTCTGTAACACCTCTAGATCCGACCGGGAATATTACAGTGCCGTGGGCCCCGATATGGAACCCACAAGGCTGAAGGAAATTTTCGCAAACATTTACAAACGCCCAAGAGGCTAACGACGGTGTTATCTATTTAAAACATTCGAAGACTTTATAAAACTTGTTTATCAAAACCGTCGTAAAATCTCATTTGAAACCACAAGGCCTGAAATGCTAGAACTCAACAGTTTAAAACATATGTTAAGCTATCACTTACACGTACAGACAGAATAAGTTTAGAAAACGATTGCCAAAGTAACCTAAGTTACCAGATACCAAAAGGCCATTTAAAAATACACACGCAGCGGAAAACATAACAGTTAAAAATACTCTAGCAGCGGAATACAACAACTGATCAGGAAACTCAATACACAAATACATGATGACAAAAATACACAAATATATCACAACATGATCGACACGAAATGACAAAAATGATTAGAGTTCTTGCCCCGAGTCCTCCGAGAGCAATCTCGATGTTTAAACCATCACGAACCATTATTCTGAATATTCGACGATCCAAAATGTCACGGACGGTAGATAATTCACGTCTTCGTCTATACCACAATGTATCCTCGATACTAAGTATACCAACAACAAATAAAAATCATATACATTATGATTTAATTCCCAAAACTCGAATACAACTTATAATCCCAAATCTCATGTGATTACGATTATAAATATTGCTATACAAATTATAAACGAATGAAACGGAAATCATTCATTAAATATTATAAACTGAGCAAGTAATAACTTGCCTCGATACTGATGAAGCCGTTACCAATTCCATTGCCTTCGTCTACGAGCTCCTCGGTCCTGACGAATGCAATTCACGAACATACTCGAACACGACCGCAACATACAGTTATAATCACCGATCAATATTCTCAACCTATTACAGTAATTCGATAAACAACACGTTCGATGACAATCAATCAATCAATAAAACCAATTCACAAACCCAACAGCTCAACAATATCTCGATTAACCACTAGTGTGATCAATCCAACTTAAACGATCACAAATTCATTACCGAAACAGGATATACTACACTGTCTATTGACTTAGCGCACGTTAATCCCTTAACGTAGCATGCGCTAAGTTGCTCCCGTTAGCGTGCGCTAGCCAGTAACACTAGCGTGCGCTAATTACATGTAGTTGTATGCATTTCGGATACCGATCAACATATGGCGATTATCAAGAACACTAAGTGATTCTGAACCATGTTCATAGCTATCAAAACAACGAAAAACGATATCATTTAACATATAGGTAATCATCCAACTCTTAATCTAATTCATATATTCATATATCATCTTTTCCTCAATATCAACATATGAATACCAAGAATTCATAATCATCGCCATGTTCACCATCATATGAAGAAACCAACAACAACAACATCAAAGACCCGAATTGAAGGAAGACATTAGCCAACATATCTCTTTGAAGATAAACAACACAATTCGAAACCATTCAAATCATATCAATACCCGTATATCAACAATCACATTAACATAACTCGGTAACCAATCTCATCATCATACTTGTTAACTCAAATAATGACGATTATCAACTCAAGGACATCATATACAATCCAAAACAAAATCTCAAAGTGAAGAGTAATTACCTCTTTGAAGGAAAGGATTGATTTCCAAGGTTGAATCCATTATCACTCACTTCTAAGCTTGATATTGTTATGAATGATCAACTCCACCATAATCCAATGTTTGGAACTTCAAACATCTCTCTAAGAACCCTCTCTATTGTTTGCAAAGAAAGAATGGACGAAATGAAGAATAATGGCCAACTGCACATATATACTGACTATTATTACCGTGCGCTAATTGTCTTTGTTAGCGCGCGCTATCGCAGTCTAGAGGCTACTGCCTTACTGCATACAATGAGTTACGTACGCAACGCCCATGCAATAACGTACGTAATCTCCTCTTTTTAGCGTACGCTAATGTCTGATCATAGCGTGCGCTAATCATAGTTGACTCGTTTGTCTGTATGCTCCGAAGACGGGTCCACACGCCGACAACTCTGACTAGGTTAAGATTCCTTTTGGACCGATCTGATGTTAGCGTACGCTAAAAATATGCATTAGCGTGCGCTAACCCTTCACAACAAACATCCGTTGACCTCGTCGGCACATGCGCCGAAAGTGACCGGGTCCACACATAGATTCCTTCTGATCTGGTCTGTACTAGCGTGCGCTATCCTTTACCATTAGCGTTCGCTAAACCTGCACGATAGCATGTGCTAGGCATGTATACTAGCGTTGCTAATAATGCTACAGTTAGCCATTTTCAGCTATCCTTTTCCAACGTCTCAACATACTAGATACGAACATACGACATACTGAATACGTATACTCAACACATTATATCCTCAAAAGCAATTGTCGACCAAATACGACAATTATACCAATACTGAAATCTCAGTCCTTAATTTATATTATCCATACTGTACAGATTCCACGCTGTACAATATAACTCGGATAAAATAATATTAAATAACAGTAGTAGAAATTTCGGATATTACAATATACGTGGTAGCGCATGCTATTTTGGCCGGACAGTAGAGGCAGAATGTTTCTGGACTCTGGAGATGAACAGGTAGCGCATGCTATATAGGCCGATAGTACGCGCTAATGGGAACTGGTAGCGCACGTTAATTATCGAGTAGCGCACGCTAACGGGTCAAAGTCGAAGGTTCTGGACCTAGGTTGGCTGGTTAGCGCATGCTAACCGTAGGACTTAGCGCACGCTAATGCGTGTGATTTATAAGGGCTTGAGTAAGCCAATTTTCGTCATTTCTTATTTCTTTCTTCTCCTCCGGTAGCGTAGGCGACTCCAGGCATGAGAAGTCGAGGATGTCGACTGAATAGTGTTGGATATAAACTCCTTTCAACTCCTAGCAAGGATTTATAAACTTTCTAACATCCTTCACCGTCCGATTTGAGGTAATATACCTTAGAACCCTAATCTCGGGAAGTTTGAGGGTTTTAGCAGATTTAGTTTTTCCAATGGATGTAACTTCGAATCGATGATAGATTATAGTTGTATAATCGTGTTTTCATGTATTCCTCGAAGTTTTATGGATTGATTTCGAGTTTTCCTTCGTGGATCGAGTATAATTTAGAATGCATCCGTAGTGTTCGATAAATTGCTCTTAAGGGTAGAACTTAGGGTGATTATTGTATTTCGAGTGAAATTGTAGTTGATTGAGTCTCGATTATTATTAGTGTTGGCCACCAAGTATACAGGATACAGCTTGGAAAGTGTTTTAAACTACAAGCTGTACGGTTTTAAATCTGAGTGCGTAGCAGAAGTCTTAAATACAGTAAGTTGCTGTGGATACAGCAACTCTATATCCAGTGTATACTTAAATAATCATAGTTTAATAAAACAAGTAAGGCAGAAGGTAAATAACACAGTATTTAAAGTGGTTCGAGGTAAACCCCTCTACGTCCACTGGTCCTCCAAACAGGAATAAAAAGTTTATTATAATTACTGCGTACACAACTACGTAATTATAACAACACACAATCAATATATCGTTCACACAGATTGATATAAAGATCTTAGCTTCAACCGTTCACATAGATTGGTTTGAGCTAACACTTGACTGGCTTCTTCACACACAGTTCTGAAGCTTCGTCTTCTTTGATGCAAATCCTTCACACACAGTTCGGGAGAAGCAAAGATTACTCAGTCCACACAGGGCTGATCTGGGTTTGTTCAAGGATTAGAACAATATATGAACAACATCTTTGACTTTCTGAGCTTCTAGCTGATGATGTGTTGTTCACGGTTTGAGCACTTGTATATCTCTTATATCTGAATAGCAGTGAGCTTTGGAGATATGTTTTGCTCTGAATATTTCTTTGTAAGCTTGATCGTTTGTAAGTCGTTCAGAGGTTTAATCGTTCAGTTGAATATGATCTTCAAACTCTGGAGATATATATAGTCTCTGAAATATATCCGTTTGAAATCTATCCGTTCGGAAAGATTATGTGATAACAGACATTTGACTGAGATCCGGATATTGCGGGATTTGTAGATCTTTTGACTTACAGTATCTAAATACTTTATCCTTTAGTATTTAAATACTTCTTTATCAACGGGACTTGACTTTTAGCGAATACTGAAGATTCCTTCTTGTCCTGTTGAGAGCTGTATGGAAGGATCACTGAATTGACAATTCGAGACAGCTTCTATACTTAGTCTTTATAAGACTTCTTTACTGTACTGAAAGGTTCCACTGAATGCTGGACCTATGACAGGTCTTCGATGCAGGTTGACACTTCAGCTTTTCGATATAGTTTGTTTACTGTATGCTGGATTGGCATATTGTCAAAACCTCTTATCACCACTACTCGATACAGGGATTGTTTATCCTAACTGATTCGATACCGGATATTTGTTATCCCAACAATTTCGATACAGGGTATTTGTTATCCCAACAATTTCCCCCTTTTTGACAATTTTGCTAAGACTTAAAATCTTTCAAGTCTTCTTGATGATGCCAAAACCTTTTTCATGAAGCGAATAACCTTCTTGATGACTTCGGGCAGATATCTTGGTCTTCTGTCGAATGATCTGGCTTTCAGCAACTTAGTCTAATTTATGAGCGCTCATGAGCGAGTTCGATCTGACTAAGAGTTTTTACAACTTTAAGCTTATGATTGGCGCGCAGGCACAATCTTACAAAGTATTCTAGATGCATACAATTGAATCTATGAACTGTTCGCAGACAAGTTCATACAGCTTAATTTTCAAACAAGTTTCTATACTTGTGATTAATTTCAGCAATTAAATTTAGATTTCCTAATCAAAATAACACAGCAGATTACGAGTTGTAATCTTTCAAGACAGGCAAACATTTTATTGATATTCAAAATAGAGTACAAAGATTGCTGTTTTGAAAGAAAAATTACAAACAAAAATAATACACTAAGGATTTCAGCTCCTATAGTCCGAGTGTCTCCATGGCCTTTTCTTTGGATCATTCTCGGTTCCACGCCACCAGTGCTGTAGGGAATCGTTGCCTCGATTTAAGTAGATTGCTCTACCATCATATGATCTGTCGAAGGCAAGAATCCAGTCTTCTGGATGGGTGATTCGATCTCCTCTTCTATGCTTGGATTTCATTTCTTGTTGGAGAGGAAGCTTTCCTTCTTCTAACAGCTTCGTGAATTTGTCTGCAGCCTCCGCTAATGTTTTATAACCTTTGAAGATGGCGGATTCCCTGACGAGTTTAACAAAATATCTCATCAGTTCATTTCTCCTCCATTGCTTCACTTCTTCAGCAGTGGGATGGCGGTTGGTTGGCAGACGAATTTCAGAAGGTCTTTGCATTAAGCTTTTCCATGGGACGCTGGGATCATGGAACTCAGGTCGAGAACCTGAAATCCTGAAACTTTGAGCGGGAGGGGCTAATTTGTTCAGCTCTGCAGTAATCCTGTCTTGAGCAGCATTAAATTCCCTTCCGTGCTGAAGCCTTGTTCTCCTTGCGGCTTCTCTCACTTCTTCCCCATTTTTGGCGTCATCAAGACGTCCTAGGATCTCCAGTGCGGCATCCTGTTTCGTCTCAATGTTTGACATTTTCTCGACAAGGGAGGAGAGCACCTGCGACATTTCTTTAATACTTTTGTCATGAGCTCGCAGATGAGAAGTTGTTTCGATCATGGCTGCTGCTGTCTTGGCCTCGGATATGCGAGTTTTAGATTCCTCTTCTCTCAAGATCTTTTCTTGCTTCTCTTGCAGATTGACCAGGGCTTGCTTGAAGACATGTGGCAGGACAGTGAAGGCTTCGACAACACGAGAGACTTCATGCCTTAAACCAGTCATTTCTTCAACTGAAGATGTGTGCATCCAATCCAAAGCTTTTTCAACTGAGTGAAGGGCATTCACTGCATCCTGAATGAATACTGTTTGGAGGCCAAGAGCACACAATCGCTCTTTCCTAGTTTCAGTGCGAGGAGAATCTGGCTGAGCAAAGTCCCCTGCTCCATTCAACCTTCTCAAATTCATGGTAGGGCGTGAATTAAGTTGGACATCCTCAGGTACAGTACCATCGTCGGATTCCACGGTTGATGGGGCGGGAGCAGCTGTTGCGAGTTCGGCGGCAGAAGGTGCGGTATCTTCCTATTGCGAAGAGGTGTATGTAGACATGGGTATAGGAGGGACTGATTCCTCCTGGTGTCTCTCAGCTTCCACATTGCAGCGGATGGGTGATTCCTCTTCTTTGGGCAGTAGCGTGATACTTCTTCTTCTTCTGCGGCAGCAGGCTCGGGTGCCTGTTCCGAAACAATTTCTTCTTCCTCGACTTGAGGGACTGATTCCTCATCGTCAGGAATATTTTCTTGCTGTGGCGAAGGGGGCTCACTGCGGCTTGATGGCCCTTCGTCATTCTTGGTTTGGGAGACATCTCTGTCCTGAGCCTCCTCACGACTCATTCTCAGACCTGCTTGTAAGGCATCGTCGTCGTCGTCTGAGTCGTGGTCTTCTTTTGGATCTTGGGGAGAGTCCTCGGACTTATCCTTTCCTTTTCTTCTGGCATCTGATTTTTGCGAAAGATGGCTTTCAATCAATTCTTTGCAGTAGAGATTGTCCCATTGGATCAGGGTTTCAACTTCTGTCGAGTCCATCACTTCCAATACGAATCTTTCTTCATTGCTCCAGTCACTCCAGTTGTATAAGGTGTTGTATGGAATCTTTCATAAGCATGATCAATTTGCACAGAGAGAAGGGTTTTGTTGATAATAGTGTTCGGGGAGGGACTTCGTACAACGTTTGAGTCCGCTGTATCGATTGGTTCCTCTACAGGTGTGGGATCCTGTATGGAAGAGGGATTCCTTACAGAGGATGGTACCCCGAAGGAAGGTGGATCTTGTACGGGTGTGGAATCCCGCAGAGGAGAGTTAGCTGTTGGCTCCGCAGGGGTAGCCGACTCGCTAGAGTCTTCTAAGTTGGCAGATGTCCTCTCATCTGTCGTTGCCGCCAAGGGCTTGGGATTTACTGTCGATACAGTAACGGGCATCTCTTCCGTAGGGGTTGGGCCCTGGGGTAATTCATCGGTGGGTTGCGCCACGCTAGAAGCATCCTTGGAGGGTTTGATAGATTTAACTTTTGTAAGCCTCCTCTGCTTCTTTTTTGGCTTCTCAGCAGCAATAGGTGTCTTGCTGTGAGATCTCTTGCGTTTCTTGGAAGATTCCACACTCTGGGATTTCGAAGAAACAACTCTTGGATCTTCAGAAACGGGCATACTACGGACGGATGGTTGGTTGGCGACCAGGGTGCTATGGTTAAAGGCCGAAGGCTTGAGACCTCCTAAGTAGATTCAGGAACTTATTTCCTTAGCATATGCGGATTGTGGTAGTCCGCATTTCGTCAAAATGTGATTTAGAAACAAACCAAACGATTTCTTTTGCGACGCAGGTTTTGACACTTCTTCCTGCAGATGCTTCAGAATTATCTGACACCAATTGACCTTTTCACAGGTCATAATTGCAACCATCATCCTAAATCTAAGATTTGTGCACATCTCAAAGGCACCAGTGCAATTCGCGATGATACGGCAACAAAAGTCATGCAAGTATACGTATGGCAAACAGAAATTTTTCTTGTGACAGGTAGTTTGAACAGATTCAACTGAAGCTGATCCTGTGAACAGGACATAGTACTTGGTCAATAGCTCTTGAGACCCAAAAGTCTCAAGGTCTTCCATGGTCAGGCCATCAGCGGGCAGCCTGAAGATTTTCTGGAGAAGATCTCGGTTGATGCGGATCTCCACTCCGCGGATGACAGCGGTGATATCAACGACGTGGCCTCCCTGGGACAGTGACAGAAAGCGGACGGCAGCGTTGAGGTAGAAGTCCTCAACCAAATGGACGTCGTATTTCTCGGCGGTGTGGCTCCCAAGGCGGTAGAGGCCTTGCTGACGTATTCTGGTGATGATGAACTCCATGGGTCCGACGTTATTTGTTTCAACGAGAATTCGTTCGATGACGACAAATCTGGAGAAGATCCGTCCATCAATGATGTTCAAGGCTTTCTTGAGGGCGGTGGCAGAGGTCTGAGCAGACGCCATTGATGAATCTCAAGAAAAGATTGAAAGAGATTAAGAAAAATTTGCACTAAAACGCAAAGAAAACTTGTAGGCTGTATTTGCTTGAGTGCTCTAAAAATATCCAGAAGGCGTAAAGAGTCTCAAATGGCAATTTCAGTCCTTTTATAGTGGGTGGCGAAGAAGAGGTTTTCAGAGAACGAATGGTCAGATTTAAGGGATGGGAACCGACTTTTGAAATGAACGGTCAAGATGGACTGAGTGTAGCTGGTACACTTATCCATGGAATATTAAAATATGAGCAGGTCCCACTTCTGACATTTGTTGTTACCCTTAATGCCTGAAACGACGGTTTTAAACATTAAACAATTTGAAAATATCGCGGCTTTTGAGATTTGATTGTCCAGATGTCGTGTAAGGCATTTAATGTAAATGACGTTTGACATGAAAACAGGACACGTGGACAAAATTTATTTTTAAAATGAAATGTTATAATATAATATATGTACTGAATCGGAATCCTATAGTATGTGCTGTATCCGCGACGATACAGCGTTCCCCCTTAAAAGGTACATATAGGTTTTAATTCCATACATCAACTTTTGGAATAATGCTGTATTCATGGGTCATACTGTATTCCCCCTTAATTATTGCACACGTCAGCTGTAGGATGATTCATATATCTTTGTTCCCTACAGTGCTGTATTGAAGGCTCTGAGTGTACAGATAATTAATGGTGGATACTGTATTCTTAGTCTTCTGAGATTCCCCCTCAATTGTTGAGTAAAAACAGTAAATACTTACAGGGAGTCGGGCTGTAGCATTCCCAATTCTTGTCGAAGCATGTTGAATATTGCTGTGTCGAGAGGCTTGGTGAATATGTCGGCCAACTGAATATTTGTATGAACCTTTTCTAGCCGAACATCTTGGTTCTCGACATGATTCCTTATGAAGTGATGCTTCATGTTGATGTGCTTAGTGCGCGAGTGCAATACAGGGTTGTGCGTGATTGCAATTGCACTCGTGCTATCACACATGATTGGCATTTCCTTGGCTTCAATCCCATAATCTGACAACTGTTGTTGCATCCAAAGGATCTGCCTACAGCAACTACCAGAGCATAGTATTCTGATTCAGCCATGGGAAGTGAGTTTGCCAATTGCTTCTTACTGAACCAAGAAACCAGTCTAGGTCCAAGAAAGTGACAAGTTCCATTTGTACTCTTCCTATCTAGCTTGCAGCCTCCGATATCCGAGTCACTGTATCCAACTAAATCGAATCTGCCTTCTTTAGGATACCATAGTCCTACATCGACTTTTCCTTTAATGTACTTCAGGATTCGTTTAGTTGTATTGAAGTGTGATTCCTTGGGTGCTACTTGATATCTCGCACACACTCTTACAGCAAACTGGATATCGGGCCTGCTAGCCGTTAGGTACAGGAGTGAGCTAATAAGCTTCCTGTAGAGTGATTGGTCAACCGGCTTTCCGGCTTCATCAGCACTAATCTGCACGGAAGTGCTCATAGGGGTTGATAATGATTTGGAAGTATTCATTCCAAATTTGTTGAGAAGCTCCTTGCTGTATTTTTCCTGTTTGATGAAGATCCCTGTAGGCAACTATTTTACCTGCAAACCTAGGAAATAACTAAGTTCTCCCATCATACTCATTTCAAATTTACTTTGCATGAGATAAGAGAACCTTTGACACAAAGCAAGGTTAGTTAAACCAAAAATTATATCATCTACATGGATTTGCACCATTAGAAGGTTATCGCCTTCCTGTATTTTGAACAAGGTCTTGTCCACAGCACCTTTCTCAAATCCATTATCGGTTAGATACTGGGACAGGGTCTCATACCAAGCTCTAAGGGCTTGCTTTAGTCCATACAATGCTTTCCTTAGCCTGTATACTAGGTCAATGCCGTCTATGTTGGCAAACCCTGGTGGTTGTTCAACATAAACTTCTTCGGCAAGGTCTCCATTTAGGAATGCACTTTTGACATCCATTTGGTACATGATGAAGCTCTTATGGGCGGAAAAGGCTAAAAATATCCTAATGGCTTCTAGTCTGGCTACAGGGGCAAAAGTTTCATCATAGTCTATGCCTTCTTCCTGTCTATAGCCTTGTGCGACTAGTCTGGATTTATTCCTTATGATTAGTCCATTTCGATCCTTTTTGTTTCGAAATACCCATTTGGTTCCTATAACCGATTGATGCGTAGGTCTGGGTACAAGATACCATACATTGTTTATTTCGAAACCGTTAAGCTCTTCTTCCATAGATGTTATCCAATGAGAATTATTAAGAGCGTCTATGGTCGAAATAGGTTCGGACTGGGCTAAGAATAAGCAATAGTGCACATGTTGAGTCTTCTAAGCTCGAATTGAGATTTCCATTCAGGGAATGGTGATTCTCAGTATCTAGTTCTTCTTGTGCACAGAGTACATTTCCTTGTGTACTCTGTATTCTCCTACGAGTAGAAACACCAGCATCTATGTTTCCAATGATCAGCTCTTGCGGGTGATCTCTCAACCATCTTCGGTCGGGTTCTAATTCAGGGTCCCGTACTGTATCTTGAGTTTCTGTAGATACAGCTTCAGCTTGTACAGCATCGGATTCATGTACGTTGATCCTTACAGCTGCGGGGTTGATTTCTAGGTCAACAACATGTTCTATGGGATTTGGTGGATCTAAGATGGAAAGTTGTTGGATGTTCTGAGTAACATCTTCTACTCCTGTAGGGTCATGGTGAGGTTTGTCGAACACTACATGAACTGATTCCTCGATCGTCAGCTTCCTTTTATTAAAAATCCTGTAAGCTTTGCTGACGGAGGAGTATCCTACAAATATTCCTTCATCTGATTTCTCATCAAAGGTTCTAAGTTGGTCCTTCCCATTATTCAACACATAGCACCTGCATCCAAAAATGTGAAAATACGAAACTAACGGAGTTTTGTTGTTCCATACCTCGTATGCTATTTTGTTCTGGTTCTTGTTGATGATACAACGGTTTTGAGTGTAGCATGCTGTATTGGTTGCTTCACCCCAGAAACGCTGTGGCAACTTGCTTGCGGCAATCATTGTCCTTGTTGCTTCTTTCAACGTCCTATTCTTTCGCTTGGCAACACCATTTTGTTGAGGTGTACGGGCAGCTGAGTATTCGTGTTGTATCCCATTTTCCGAACAGTATTGCTCTATAAAGCGATTAGTGAATTCTGTACCTCTGTCGGAACGAATGGACACGATACTCAATGCCTTTTCATTTTGAAGCTTTCTCAGGAGCTCGGGCAGCTTTGATGTTGTTTCCTTCTTCTTGCTTAAGAAGATTGTCCAAGCATACCTGGAGTAATCATCAACAACAACAAGACAGTATTTCATACCTCCCAAACTTACCGGGTCTACATGACCATAGAGATCCATATGTAGCATTTCCAACACGCTTTGGGTTGAAAGGTAGGATTTGCTCTTCAGGGTTGACTTGATTTGCTTGCCTTTCTGACATGGTCCGCAGACGCTGTCCTTTTTGAATGACACGTTTGGCAATCCTCTTACCATTCCCTGTCTTGAGAGCTTGTTGATCGTCTTGAAGTTGACGTGGGACATCCTCTTGTGCCATAACCAGCTTAGATCTGCAGTGCCTTTGGCAACAAAGCATGGAATTGAGGAGCTCATAGGCTTCCAGTCAGCAATATACATGTTACCTGATCTGCTTCATGTAAGCACAACTTCTTTGGTCTGGATGTTCTTGACTCTACAGCGATCTATATAGAATTTCACCGAGAACTGTTTATCACAGAACTGGCTAATACTCAGTAGATTGTATTGTAAGCCTTCAACATATGCAACATCGGTGACTTTGAATTTTCCTACAAGAAGGTTTCCTTTCCCTCTTGTTCTTCCTTTAGATTATCACCGAAGCGCACTTTTGGACCGCGACCTTCTACGAAATCTGATAGCTTGCTTTTATCTCCGGTCATGTGCCGAGAGCATCCACTATCGAAGTACCAGGTGTCCTCCTCTAGGATGTCCTGTATGTAAAGAGATTAAGTAGATTTAGGTCCCCTTTGATTTTTGGGTCCATGAATGTTAGTGCCTTTAGGTACCCAAATTTTCCTGACAGCAATTGGTTTACTTTAGGTCACATTCGGTACAGTGTTGCGGTATCTACATGGGGCATATACGTAGTCACTATAACTATGATAATTATTATGCATGTAAAATTCAGGGTTATTATTATTAGTCCAGTACGAGTGCCGTCTTGGAGGTGGAGCCATTTTCTTTGGCCTAACAGCTTGCCTTCTGGGTCTCCAGTTGGATTCCCAACGCTGTTGTTGATACTGTGCGGACACCTGCTGTCTCGAGGAATAACGGGGCTCCTGTATCCAATACCTAGGCGTGCTCTACTGACAGTACTGCCGTGCGGGCCTTTGATATTTGGATACAGCCTTCCTTCTGAATGGCTGTTTGCGCTGTTGATATGCTCGGGGAGCATGTTGTTGAGTGCGCCTTTCAGGTCTGAATGGCTAGTGATTCCGCTGTTTGGAGTATGATTGAGGTGGCGGAATGGCAGCCTTTGCTGTTCGCTGTGCAAAAGGTTCCTTCACAGGACTCGAAGTTTCTTTCGACACAGGAATGTGTTCCACACTCTTGACAAACACTGTACTAGTTTTCCATTTGTTTGAACACGAGCTATATCCTAAGCCACTTTTATCATGAGCATGTTGCCCAGTGCTCAGAATTTCTTCCATTCTTTTGGATGATTTCTCGAAAGATTTCAGAATGATCTCAAGTTCATCTTCTCGTTTTTCGAGAGTTTTGACTTTGGCTTGAAGTAGAACGAAATCATTTGTCTTGCTCTCATTGTGAGTTTTAACCTCACTTAGTTCATGAGCAAGTTGATGATTGCTCTCCATGAGTTTTTCATAATCGACTTTGCTGGTTTCACAATCAATAGACATATTTTTATAATTTATTTTCAGCAAGTCATTTCATCTTTCAGCTCTAGGTTAGACAGTTGGAGCTGTATATTCTCATTTTTCAATGTCTCATGGGCCTTTTGAATGTTTTTAAACTCATTCAGCATGTTTTCAAAAGTATGAGATGCATTTAATGGAATAGCTGAGGTTGAGCTTACCTCATCGTCGCTATCTTCACCTTCCGGAATGTCCTTGGCCATAAGGCACATATATGCTTTATCATCGAACTCATCGTCAGATGAATCACTTTCAGTGACCACCTGAAGACATTCTTTGGATTTGGATGATGTGGGGGAGACTTCTGATTCTCCAATCAGGGCCTTGAGCTTGTTTTTCCAAGCACGTCTTCGTTCATCTCTCTCTTGTTGCTCGGCCTCCGGCAACCTTTGAACTTTGGGATGAGGACATTTATTTGCATAATGTCCTGGTTTCCTGCAATTATAGCACAGGTTAGCGTCACCAGATGAAGTTTCGGTACTTACCTTGTGGATAGGTTTGGGCCTGTAGGGAGTCTTTCCAGACTGTTTGATGAACTTCTTGAACTTATGCATGAGAAGCGCCATGTCATCTTGAGACAGGATGTCATCGTCCTTTATCGGCATTCTTGTGGTAGGCTTGAAGGCAGTGGCGATCTTGTGTTGAAGGTTTGAAACAGCGGCTAGTGCTGTAATCTTTGAAGGAGATTCTTCAGCTTTCTCTCTTCTGTCAATATCATACTCAAAAGCTTTGAGGTCAGAGAAGAGATCAAAAGTAGATATTTCATTTAGATTACATGACACACGCATAGCTGTGGTCTTAATGTCCCATCGGGCAGGGAGAGATCTGAAAATTTTTAAATTCTTCTCCTTTTGGGTATAAATTTTGCCCAAAGCTTCAAGTTCACCAACAATACCAGTGAATCAGAGGTCAAGTTCCTCAAGTGTCTCAGTTGGTTTCATTTCAAAAGATTCAAATTGCTAAGTCAGTTTTGAAATTTTGTTTTCTTTTGAGAGCTCAGTTCCCTCACAAATCAACTTGAGTTTATCCCAGATTTCCTTGGCTGTTTTACAGCTCTTTACCTTTAAGAACGTGCCTTTGTCAAGAGTGACAAATAACGCATTCTTAGCCACATTGTCGAGATTGGCGCGCTTTCTTTCATCTGTGGTCCATTGTTCACGCTCCTTCTCGAGCATCTCATCATGGGCTTGACCTTCAATCCTTGCGTCCGTGTTTACCTTCATGATCTTAATGGGGCCATCCTGTATAACAAAAATCATTTCTTCGTGCATTGCTGCAAGATGAGCCTCCATCCCGATTCTCCAATCATCAAATTCATTAATAGAGAACATGGGTACTTTGTTGATCATAGATGTATCCATGTGAGAAAAGGAATGAAAAAGATTGTTTTAAAAATTAAGTGATTTGGATCTGATTCGGTTAAAAATACGACTGATTCTTTTTAGAATCAACCGCTCTGATACCACTTGTTGGCCACCAAGTATACATGATACAGCTTGGAAAGTGTTTTAAACTACAAGCTGTACGGTTTTAAATCTGAGTGCGTAGCGGAAGTCTTAAATACAGTAAGTTGTTGTGGATACAGCAACTTGATATGCAGTGTATACTTAAATAATCACAGTTTAATAAAACAAGTAAGGCAAAAGGTAAATAACACAGTATTTAAAGTGGTTCGAGGTAAACCCCTCTACGTCCACTGGTCCTCCACACAGGAATAAAAAGTTTATTATAATTACTGCGTACACAACTACGTAATTATAACAACACACAATCAATATATCGTTCACACAGATTGATATAAAGATCTTAGCTTCAACCATTCACACAGATTGGTTTGAGCTAACACTTGACTGGCTTCTTCACACACAGTTCTGAAGCTTCGTCTTCTTCGATGCAAATCCTTCACACACAGTTCAAGAGAAGCAAAGATTACTCGGTCCACACAGGGCTGATCTGGGTTTGTTCAAGGATTAGAACAATATATGAACAACATCTTTGACTTTCTGAGCTTCTAGCTGATGATGTGTTGTTCACGGTTTGAGCACTTGTATATCTCTTATATTTGAATAGCAGTGAGCTTTGGAGATATGTTTTGCTCTGAATATTTCTTTGTAAGCTTGATCGTTTGTAAGTCGTTCAGAGGTTTAATCGTTCAGTTGAATATGATCTTCAAACTCTGGAGATATATATAGTCTCTGAAATATATCCGTTTGAAATCTATCTGTTGGGCAAGATTCTGTGATAACAGACATTTGACTGAAATCCGGATATTGCGGGATTTGTAGATCTTTTGACTTACAATATTTAAATACTTTATCCTTTAGTATTTAAATACTTCTTTATCAATGGGACTTGACTTCTAGCGAATACTGAAGATTCCTTCTTGTCCTGTTGAGAGCTATATGGAAGGATCACTAAATTGACAATTCGAGACAGCTTCCATACTTAGTCTTTATAAGACTTCTTTGTTGTACTGAAAGGTTCCACTGAATGCTGGATCTATGACAGGTCTTCGATGCAGGTTGACACTTCAGCTTTTCGATACAGTTTGTTTACTGTATGCTGGATTAGCATATTGTCAAAACCTCTTATCACCACTACTCGATACAGGGGTTGTTTATCCTAACTGATTCGATACCGGATATTTGTTATCCCAACAATTTCGATACAGGGTATTTGTTATCCCAACAGTTAGGAACGGAAATTGGAAGATAGTTCAGACCGAAGCCTTTTTCGTTCGTCGTTCCTTCATATGTTAGAAATCCAGGCAAGTACCTTATTGCACTAGTTTATGGCATGCATTTCAGTGATGAAATTGTGATGTTCGTATGTTGTGAGGATGTTCTCAGTGTACTCTCACCTGGGGATTGCTCGACGGGGCACACAGGAACTTGGCCGGGTGGCCTTGCGCGAGGGTTACCTTCGAGGTGGTAGTATTCTCACCTGGGGATTGCTCAACGAGGCACACAGGAACTTGTCCAGATGGTCTTGTCACGAGAATTACATTCGAGCGATGTTTTTACTGATGGTTGATATTGGATATTCCGGAATATCGTGATTAATGAACTGTTTTGAGTTTTGGAACAATTTAGAAATGCTTGTGTAGTAAAATGTTGTAATATTGTACTTGCACTAGAGGTTGTTGCTAACCCCTCGTTGGGGTGGAATGTTTTATAAATTTCAGGTACTCTCGAGGTTCAGGAGCCTACGCATGGTGCATACAGAGCTGACGGGCAGACCGGATGTTAAAGAATTCGAGTCAGTAGTTGTTATGGAAATGTCGGTGTTGGTTTTCATATTTAATGTTGTATTTGGTTTCGTTGTAATATGTCGTGTGATGTTTGTGTATTTGGTTGAATGGTGTTAAACTCACACATTTTGGCCGCAGACGAGGCCCAACTTATGTTTTTGCATCGAATATCTTTTATTATTGTTGTATTGTGTGTGCATGACGTCAGCCTGGTAGGCCTTGGTGGGTCCTACGACGTGTAATTACCCGTAATGAAATTGGGGTGTTGCATTTATGGTATTAAAGCCTAGGTTCGGGAATACCTAGGTCGTTGGTTATTGGGTCTGTCGGGTTATATGAGTTATGTAAACTGATCGATCTCAACATCATGTGTTGTCGTTGAACCGTGTGACCCGTGGTAGTAAGACTTCTTAAAATCCTCTTGCGTTTTATTGCTTTCATGATGGAAAACTTGAATTCCTTGGATTTATGAACTGTTCTGATAATTTTAATTCTTTTAACTCTCAGCATCTTAAGAGGTCGTGGCGGACGTGGACGCAGCAGAGGCTGTGGACGTGGTACCGCTAATGAATCTATTGCACCTTCTAATGCCGCATCTGACTCGACATCCTGTACGGTGACAAACACCGACTCTTTGAACTCTGGCGGCCAGCCAGATCCTCCTGTAAACCAAAACCCGTCAGCCGTCCCTAATATGGATGCCGGCATAGCTGCTATACTCCCGCAGGTAGCAGCACAGTTAGTTCAGTTAAATGAGGTTGGGAACCGTGATCAACCGGCAGACGAGATTGCTGGGGCTACCAAGTGGCTCAAGGGAGTGATGAAGATGCAACCTCCCCGTTTCGCTGGTGCATCTGACATGTTGGACTGGGAGGGTTTGTTGTTCCAGTTTGGCAAGATTTTCGATGTTATCGCATGTCCTAAGGAGAGACGAGTTCCTATTGCGCAGTACTTTCTTGACAAGGAAGCTGCGGATTGGTGGGAAGCTGTTGGACCTAGTGACTGTGTGGCCACTTGGGCCGAGTTTAAAGCTGTGGTAGAGGAGGAGTATTGTCCTTGGCCAGTTAAAGAGAAACGAATTGCGGACTTCTTTACTACAACTCCACATGATGTACCTATCACTGAAGCCATTGTTATATATAATCACAGTTGAGTCATGTTCGTTAGCAGGTGAGGACCGAAGCGGATAGAATCCGTTACTTTGATTTGAGGATGAAACCCCGAGAGAGTATGGCGGGCTTCAGATGTGCTACTTTAAAAGAATACCAGGATCGTGCCTTGGCCATTGAGATGGTTATTTCTGCATCAGGATCGGGTACCGAGAGCAAGAAGATGAAGACGATTGGTGGTTTTTTTGGAAGCAAGGGTAGTGGATTTCATAAACCTCAGGCTTCTTATTCTGCTATTGGGAAGCCGATTCATCAAGCTAATAGTGCTCCAAGTTTTCGACCGGGCCAGTCTTCTGCATTTGTCAGAGGGCAATGTTTTAATTGTAATCAAGCGGGCCACCAATTCAGAGAGTGCTCCTTTCCTCCTACTACTTGTTTTATGTGGGACAGACCGGCCATAGGGCTGCTTATTGTAAGGCCGCCACCAGGTTCTCCAAACATCAGAATTCAGTACTAACTCCAAATGTGAACACGGGGACTACAGCTGGTCATCCACCACAGACTTTGGGATGAGGTAGAGGCCGAGGTCGGTCAGACCATAAGGATACATCAAGTATGGGTCCGGAACAGCCACGAGTGTATCAGATGAGACGCGCGGACGACATTGAGGCTCCAGTATCTGCAGGTACCACGTAGATACTTTCTCAACCTGTGGCAATATTATTTGATTCAGGAGCTACTCATTCCTTTATTGCTCTTGATTGTGTAAAACATTTGGGTCTTAAGTGTTTGATTGAGTGTGAACCATTTATTATGGGTACTCCTAGTGGGGAGCGTTTGATTGGTAACCGTGAGGTTAAGAACTATCGTGTGTATATTGGGAGTCGGGATTGGCCTTCAAACCTCATTGCGGTAGATCTGAAGGGAGAGGATGTAATCCTTGGAGATGATTGGTTGATTCGGAATGTGCTATTATGAACTATCGGATGCGGACTATTTCTATATTAGCTGAAGATGGTGTCGAGCATACTTTTGTGGGTCGTAAACCGGGTAGTTCAGGCAGAGTGATTTCAGCCGCCAAAGCAATGAAATTGTTGAAACAAGACTGTATTGGTTATTGGTGCTATTCCATGAGTACTGATGACGACGTAATTGATCTATCGTCTTGTGAATGAGTATACTGATGTGTTTCTGGATGATCTTCCGGTATTACCTCCATCTAGAGACGTAGAATTTTCCACTGATCTTGAGTCGAGTGCGCTCCTGTATCTCGTGCGCCATATCGTATGGCACCTGCCGAGATGTTGGACCTGAAGAAACAGTTGGATGAACTCCTTGATAAAGGGTATATTCGACTGAGTGCTTCACCTTGGGGTGCACCAGTTTTTTTTGTTAAGAAGAAGGACGTCTCGTTCCATCTGTGCATTGATTATCGGGAACTGAATAAGCTGACCATCAAAAACAAGTATTTGTTGCCCCGAATAGACGACATGTTTGACCAGCTTCAGGGTGCTACTACTTTCTCTAAGATTGATCTGCGCTCGGGGTATTATCAGTTGAGGATTCGGGATTCTGATGTTCCGAAGACTGCTTTTCGTACTCGTTATGGCCACTACGAGTTTGTAGTTATGCCATTTGGGTTAACTAATGCTCCTGCCGTGTTCATACAGATGATGAACAAAGTCTTTATTGATTATCTTGATAAGTTCGTGGTCGTCTTCATCAACGACATCCTTATCTACTCATGGAACGAGAGGGACATCCTTATCTACTCATGGAACGAGAGGGACCATGCTTAAGATCTCCACATTGTATTGAACACTTTGAGAACAGAGCAACTTTACACAAATTTTTCTAACTGTGAGTTTTGGCTTAAGAAAGTAACCTTTCTTGGGCATGTAATTTCGACTGATGGGGTTCAAGTGGATCCCCAGAAGATAGCGGCAATTCTTGAGTGGGAACCACCTAGGAATATGAAGGAGACACGAAGTTTCTTGGGACTTGCTGGATATTACTGTAGATTTGTCGAGGGAGTTTTGAAGATCGCTTGTCCACTTACTCAGTTGCTCCAGAAATCCCAGAAGTTCAAGTGGAGTATGGAGAGACAAAACATTTTCGATGAGTTAAAGAAACGGTTAACCTCGGCGCCAGTATTATCATTACCCCAGGGTACAGATGACTTTGAAGTTTATAGTGATGCTTTAGGACTTGAATTGGGTTGTGTTTTAATGCAGAGAGACAGAGTAATATCTTACGCGTCTCGACAATTGAAACCATATGAGAAGAATTACCCCACTCATGATTCGGAATTATCGACGGTCGTTTTTGCATTAAAGATTTGGAGACACTATCTTTATGGTTCTTCGTGTAAGATTTACATTGATCACAAAAGCCTAAAGTATATATTTAGCCAGAAGGAGCTAAATATGAGACAGCATTGATGGTAAGAGTTGATCAAGGATTATGATCTTGAGATATTATACCATCCGGGAAAGGCTAATGTGGTAGTGGACGCGTTGAGTCGGAAGCCAATATCGCTTCAAATGCTGGAGGTACTTACGTCTCAATCGGAGATCTGTCGAGATATAATCAGACAGAATATAGAGATTTGGTTTCAGAGAGTCCAGGGCCAATTATGCACTTTGGAAATCACGTCATCTTTGATCGATGACATTAAAGCGAAACAATTGAAGAATCCATTACTAGTTCAGTTAAGAGACGATGTAGTTAGAGGAAGAGCTCCTAGATTTGTAATTCAGGATGATAGAGTCTTGAGATTTCGAGGCATACTTTGCGTATCGTCAGATGCAGAGCTTAGACAGACCATACTGAGAGAAGCTCATACTACACCGTATTCTCTCCACCCTGGTACAAGCAAAATGTACAAGGATGTGAGGAGCAATTATTGGTGGAGTAATATAAAGAATGATGTTAAGGAGTTTGTATTGAAATGTTTAACATGCCAACAAGTCAAGATTGAACATCAACGACGAGTAGGGTTGCTAAAATCACTTCCAATTTCGGAATGGAAATGGGAGGATATTACGATGGATTTTGTCACTAATATGCCGAAGACACAAACGGGGATGAACATGATTTGGGTTATCGTTGATCAACTAACCAAATCAGTCCATTTCCTGGGAATTAAAGATAATTGGGGACCCGAGAAGTTACCCCGTGTGTTTATTCATAATTCTTTAGGTTGCATGGGATTCCAAAGAGTATTATTTCAGATCGAGATGGTAGATTTTTATCACATTTCTGGCAGTCCGTTCACCGATCTTTGGGGATGGAACTGAAGCTCAGTACATCGTACCACCCTCAGACCGATGGGTAATCTGAGCGGACAATTCAGACCCTTGAGGATATGTTGCGAGCATGTGCCTTAAACTGGAAGGATGATTGGGAATCACACTTGCCGCTAATTGAATTTGCGTATAACAATAGTTGGCATGCATTGATAAAGATGGTAACATTTGAGGCTCTATATGGATGGAGATGTAAGTCGCCACTATGTTGGGATGATTCATTCTGAATTGATCGGAACGGAGCTGGATATGTTAGTGGAGACCATAGAGAAGATCGTCCTAATCCGTGATAGACTTTTAGCTGCCCAGAGCCGACAGAAGTCGCATGCCGACAATCAACGTCGTCCGTTAGAGTTTGAAATCGGCGACCATGTGTTGTTGAAAGTATCTCCAACCCAAGGAGTTTATCGCTTCGGGAAGAAAGGTAAACTTAGCCCTAGATATATTAGTCCTTTTGAAATTTTAGAGCGAATCGGTGAACTCGCTTATCGTTTAGGTCTTCCGCCATCGTTAAGTCACGCGCATAATGTGTTCCATGTATGCCAGTTGAGAAAATATGTGTCATATCCTAGCCATGTTATCGATTTTGGGGAGATTGAATTAGGTTCCGACATCACCTTTCAGGAGCAACCGATCCAGATTTTAGAGCATAGAGTAAAACAGCTTAGACGCAAAACCGTTCCTTTGGTGAAGGTACAATCGTCAAGACATGGAATGAAGCGAGCTACATGGGAAACCGCGGACAGTATGAGGTCGAGGTATCCGGAGTTGTTCATATCTTAAGTTTCGGGACGAACTGTTTGCTAGAGGGAGAGAATGTAATATTCACGTTTTTCTGATATTATTAGTAATTTTAGTTTTGTTATTTTTGTCAAGAACTTTTGTGTTATGTTTCGAATGGTTTGGATAATCGTATTATGTATGGGCAAATTAGCGTACGCTAATGTTTTAGACTAGCGTATGCTATTGAGGTAGATTAGCGCACGCTAAAAGTGTTGGTAGCGCGTGCTAATCCGACAACTGCGGTAAGGCAGAAGGTTTTGAGTACGGAGTCCAAACAGGATCGAATAGGTAGCGCACGCTACACCGGAAGATAGCGCGCGCTACATAGCTTGCTAGCCACGTTATATACGTGGTAGCGCATGCTATTTCGGCCGGACAGTAGAGGCAGAATGTTTCTGGACTCTAGAGACGAACAGGTAGCGCACGCTATATAGGCCGATAGCGCGTGCTAGTGGGAACTGGTAGTGCATGTTAATTATCGAGTAGCGCACGCTAACGGGTCAAAGCTGAAGGTTCTGGACCTGGGTTGGCCGGTTATCGCATGCTAACCGTATGCCTTAGCGCACTCTAATGCGTGTGATTATATAAGGGCTTGAGTAAGTCAATTTTCGTCATTTATCATTTCTTTCTTCTCTGTGAGAAGTAGAGTATCTCGACTTAATAGTGTTGGATATCAACTCCTTTCAACTCGTAGCAAGGAATTATCAACTAACATCCTTCACCGTCCGATTCGAGGTAATATACCTTAGAACCCTAATCTCGAGAAGTTTGGGGTTCTTGGTGGATTTCGTTTTTCCAATGGATGTAACTTTGAATCGATGATAGATTATAGTTGTATAATCATGTTTTCATGTATTCCTCGAAGTTTTATGGATTGATTCCGAGTTTTCCTTCATGGATCGAGTATAATTTAGAATGCCTTCACAGTGTTCGATAAATTGATCATAAGGGTAGAACATAGGGTGATTCTTGGATTTAAAGTGAAATTGTAGTTGATTGAGTCTCGATTCTTGTTAAGAATGGAAATTGGAAGATAGTTCGGACCGAAGCCTTTTTCGTTCGTCGTTCCTTCGTGTGATAGAAATTCAGGCAAGTACCTTATTACACTAGTTTATGCCATACATTTCGGTGATGAAATTGTGATGTTCGTATGTTGTGAGAATGTTCTCGGGGTACTCTCACCTGGGGATTGCTCGACGGGGCACACAAGGACTTGGCTGGGTGGTCTTGCGCGAGGGTTACCTTTGAGGTGGCGGTATTCTCACCTGGGGATTGCTTGACGGGGCACACAGGGACTTGTCCAGATGGTCTTGTCACGAGAATTACCTTCGAGCGACGTTTTTACTGATGATTGATATTGGATATTCCGGAATATCGTGATTAATGATCTGTTTTGAGTTTTGGAACAATTTAGAAATGCTTGTGTATTAAAGTGTTGTAAGATTGTACTTGCACTAGCGGTTGTTGCTAACCCCTCGTTGGGGTGGAATGTTTTATACATTTTAGGTACTCTTGAGGTTCAGGAGCCTACATGTGGTGCACATGGAGCTGACGGGCAGACCGGATGTTAAAGAGCTCGAGTTGATAGTTGTTTTGGAAATTTCGGTGTTGGTTTTCATATTTAATGTTGTATTTGGTTTCGTTGTAATATGTCATGTGATATTTGTGTATTTGGTTGTGATGTAACCGAGATGATCGGTCACCAAAAACCGGATTATTCCCAGAAGTTTGTCCAGGAAAACCCGAATATGTAAAATGCTTATCTCTCTAAGTATTTCTCTCTCTTCAATGCTAGAATGCTTGGCCTTTAGGGGAAAGGCTTCTCCCTTATTTATAAAAGGAAGGGGCCGCCTTTCCTTTGAGGCCTTTTCCTGATTTCAGGGAAGATCCTAGATATTCAGGGATTTAGGCTGCGGCTTTTCATCCCCGGATATCCAGGATTTGGGCTGTGTAACGCCCCCAAAACCATCTGGGGATATTACAGCGTCGTGGGCCCCGCGCTGGAACCCATAAGGTTAAAAATTATTTTCACAATAGTTTCAAACACGCCAAGAGGCCAAAGACGGTAATATATTTCAAATACTCAAATAGTCTCCAAAAATCTATTTTTCCAAATACCGTCATAAAAATCCCATTTGAAAGTACAAGGCAAAATGCCAAATCTCGACAATTTCAAAACGTATGTTAAGTCACTGCTTACACGTACCGATAAAGTAGTTTAAGGAAAAAGGTTTTACGAAATAAATCAAGTTTACAAAACACCCCAAAAGGCCATTGTAAAGTTATACACGAGTTACTAAAATACCGGAAAGCCATTTTAAAATACACACGCAGCAGACATAGACATAGTTAAAAATACATTTGCAGCGGAATATAATGAACAGTAAAATACTCGGTTCTCAAATACATGTCATAGCCAGTATCACGTGGGAATCTCATCCTTTCACGACCGCTACTAGCTCGATCTCCGAGTACCTAAAAATAAAGCCCACAACGGGGTCAGCCACAACACTCAATAATGATAACGATCACATCATCATAAACAATTACATACCAATGTAATAACATAGTAAGAATACTACCAACGTAATCTTACCGTCATAACCTCACCAACTCATAGCAATCCATATCGAATCAATCCTTAACATACTCCACATTTTGCATTCTCAAATGACGAAATGAACTCAACTACAACCACCTATACTGTATTCAAACAATACCAATAATTCTCAAAACATCATAACTCGTAAGTGTTGAATAATCCATCCGTGCCAAATCCTATCCGTCGGATCGCACAATCAAATACCAATTCTGATAAGAACCAAATATACACAATACATCTGTAGACCAATGACAGCAAAATCCCAAAACATCGACATAAAGTCCGAATGCTCATACGATCAGTAACCATGATCAACCAAAACATCAACCGAGAATATCATCAACACGATAAACTCTAATACGACCAATCAAAGGTTAGAACACAACCGAGAATATCATCAACATGATAAACTCCGAACAAGACCAACAAAGAACCATGGTGACAGATATACGAGAGAATAAAATTCTCAAAACGACATACAAATCACATACAATGAATCTCAAAGAAACAAACCCGACTGTCGAACATACCCCTCTGGCATATGAACAACCAGTCGCAAACCGTCGAACATATCCAATCATAAATGGAGTACGAACGACCAATCATTATGGCTCAAGATGGACGTCATAGTACGCCCGATCCGGAAATGTGTTCGTGCACAAACTACCAACGGGTATCGATTGAACACACGTGTGGCTTGTGCCTAATCAGTCACACGAAGTACGTCTCGTGTGCACAGCTCAATGTGAAGGTAATGAACCTACACATGACTATATGTGCCCGCCCTGAAAATCCTACACATAACCGATCGACACGTAGATATGACTCCGGATATGTCACGATGCAACATGACGACGAAACTCAAGGAAAACACATATCCAACAAGGATCAAAGGCTCATCAATTAAACAACGACACGCGGATAATGAAGGATCGGAACGACCAATAATATTCAAAACAACCATCCTGGGATCACCACCCCCAAACAATGTTCAAAATGATCAACAATCTCAACACAACAGTCCTGGAATCAACATCCTTCAACGATCGATTAACACAACCATCCATACCAAACAATGGCCCTGGGATCAACATCCCTCGACGAACAGTCAATATGAATCTCATTATATGAAACCTTAACATACAACATATACAACAATTCAAGAGAATAATTATCCTCATAATTGAACAATAATTAAATTACCTCAAACCGGAGACAATATCCTTTCCACGAATTCGAATAATCTCGAATGAGGTACAACCCATTAATCTCAATAAACCATCATCCCGACATCAATGTCTATACGATAAACTATCCTCGATATCCGACATTACATATCACAGACCGAAAATAACTCACATATCTGTCTTCACCAAACACATTTAAATGATATACATTATGATTTAATCCAATTCGAAGCACAATCTACAAACTATTATCTCCACAATTCATATTTATAATATCATTGATATATGAATTATAAATGAAATGAAATCGATACCATGCATTAAATATTATGAACAGAACAAGTATAAACTTGCCTCGATACCGATACGGCGAAGCCATTACCAATTCCATCGCCTTCGTCTACGAGCTCCTCATCCCCGACCAAAACGATCCATGAATTCTCCAATCTCAATCGCAGCACAGCGGTTAAAATCAATGATCATTTATCACAACCTAATGAAATAATCAATTAACAACACGTTCGGTAATAATCAACAACTGATATAACCAACCAATCAGACTCAATGGTTCAACGATATCATGATCATATACTAAAACCCAACCATTCAACTCAAACAATTACAAACTCATATCCACAATACAAGCTGCAATTCGATAATCATATCAACAATCCATTCAAACAAGTATATTAACATACTCGGCTCCAACTTCAACTCTAAATACGAATTAACAAGATTCCTTCTTGTTTATATTCGTAAATTCACAGAAAACAAATTACCGGTTATTATTATGAATAATCATACTCCAAAATTAACCGCAATATTTCCAAATCCCATCCTTTATTCATAAAATCATGACAGATGTAACTCAAGGGTTCTTCAAGAACATGAATTAATCCGTAATCACGTTCATAATCAACAAAATGACATAGCCCAATGTCTTCTAACATCTAAACCATCATCTAACTCATAATCTAAGATATATGTCATCATATTCTTCAACACACACTTCACATAACATCAAGAATCACAACAATACCACCATAACCATCATCGTACAAATGAATCATCAACAACAACACCAAAACCCGAAAATAGAGGGAGGAATTATCCAGCACACCTCTTGATGATGAACAACACAAGTAAAAACCTCACGAATCAATGATAACTCCATATCTCAAGCTCCAAATCCTTGTCCTCAAGCTCCTAATCGATTTAGAAGAGCCAAAATCGGCCTCGGAGGCTTGAAGGACGAAGAAACACAGTGAAACTCTCCAAAATGACGACATGATGGAGACTCTCATATTTATAAAGATTCATACCTTACGTACGCTACATGAACTCCCTAGCGTACGTAAAAACCCTTACATATGTTATCCGTCCTTGATAACGTACGTAACGACAGCTCAGAAGCTACTGCCTTAATTCGTTCGACGTCTTACGTACGTAACAACCACGCCATAGCGTACGTAATATGGTCATTGACTTGCTACAGTAACATACTCGTTTAACGTATGTAATACGCTATCCATAGCATACATTAACTCCTTTATTGACTCTCCTGTCCATATTCACGCCGGAAGTTGCCGACACCGGGCCCACTCATCGATCATAGCTCAGACCCTGTCCGATTCTCCTCATAACGTATGTTATGTACTCTACGTAACGTACGTTATGCTTGTATCTTAACGTACGTAAGCTCTTATGCTTAACGTACGTTAAGGCTTCTATACTTAGCCATTTACAAATGCTCTTGCCTGTCGTCTCAGCATACTGTATACGCATACTCATCCCAACAATATTATCATATGATGTACCTGATATTGAAATTAAGACCACCTGATACATGATATCCTCAAATGTAATTGTCAACCAACTACGTCAATTGTACCAATACAACTGTCTCAGTTCTCCATTTATTTTATCTATACTGTATAGACACCAGGCTATCTAATATATCTCAGATAAAATAATACGAAAAATTTATACTGAAATTCCAGGATATTACATACTACCCCCCTTAAAATAAGTTTTGTCCTTGAAACTTGCAATCCTGTCACAAGCAACATATCAACCAAAATTTCCAAACTCGTCACAAAAGCAATCAATCGTCGCCGCAAATGAATAACCAAAACAATATACTTACAAGTGCGTGAAGCTGGTGATCTCCCGTGATACTAGCATATGACTCCAATACGAAGTCTCAACATAATACCAACATACACAATACCGCAATTATAGCAATTTTGTAAATATCTCAAAAATTTTGGAGCCTCCAAAAATCGGTTTGACTCGAAAGACAGAAAAATATTTTTTCAAAGGTCACGCTACTACCGCACCGGTAGAGCCACACATGCCCAGGTTTCACAAAATTCAAGCTCTGATACCATCATCTGTAACACCCCCAAAACCATCTGGGGATATTACAGCGCCGTGGGCCCCACGCTGGAACCCACAAGGCTAAAAATCATTTTCACAATCATTTCAAACACGCCAAGAGGCCAAAGACGGTAATATATTTTAAAAACTCAAATAGCTCCAAAAATCTATTTTTCCAAATACCGTCAAAAAAATCCCATTTGAAAGTACAAGGCAAAATGTCAAATCTCGACAGTTTCGAAACGTATGTTAAGTCACCGCTTACACGTACCGATAAAGTAGTTTAAGGAAAAAGGTTTTACAAAATAAATCAAGTTTGCAAAACACCCCAAAAGGCCATTTTAAAGTTATACACGAGTTACTAAAGTACCGAAAAGCCATTTTAAAATACCCACGCAACGGACATAGACATAGTTAAAAATACATTTGCAGCAGAATATAATGAACAGTAAAATACTCGGTTCTCAAATACATGTCACAGCCAGTATCACCTGGGAAGCTCATCCTTTCACGACCGCTACTAGCTCGATCTCCGAGTACCTAAAAATAAAGCCCACAACGGGGTCAGCCACAACACTCAATAATGATAATGATCACATCACCATAAACAATTCCGACAAGATTCAAATCCATCTTTCTTTGGGGCTGACTCTTCTTTTCCTTCGGGGTTGCATACCAATGTAATAACATAGAAAGAATACTACCAACATAGTCTTACCGTCATAACATCACCAACTCATACCAATCCATATCGAATCAATCCTTACCAGAATCCGCATTTCGCATTCTCAAATGACAAAATGAACTCAACTACAACCATCTGTACTATATTCAAACAATACCAATAATTCTCAAAACATCATAACTTGTAAGTGTTGAATAATCCATCTGTGCCAAATTCTGTCCGTCGGATCGCACAATCAAATACCAATCCTGATAAGAACCAAATATACACAATACATCTGTGGACCAATGACAGCAAAATCCCAAAACATCGACATAAAGTCCGAATGTTCATACGATCAGTAACCATGATCAACCAAAACATCAACCGAGAATATCATCAACATGATAAACTCTAAGACGACCAATCAAAGGCCAAAACACAACCAAGAATATCATGAACATGATAAATACCGAACAAGACCAACGAAGAACCACAGTGACAGACATACGAGAGAATAAAATTCTCAAAACGACATACAAATCACATATAATGGATCTCAAAGAAACAAACCCGACTGTCGAACATACCCCTCGGGCATATGAACAACCAGTCGCAAACCGTCGAACATACCCAATCATAAATGGAGTACGAACGACCAATCATTATGGCTCAAGATGGACGTCACAGTATGCCCGATCCGGAAATGTGTCCGTGCACAAACGACCAATGGGTATCGATCGAATACACGTGTGGTCTTGTGCCTAATCAGTCTCATGAAGTACGTCTCGTGTGCACAGCTCAATTTGAAGGTAATGAACCTACACATGACTATACGTGCCCGCCCTGAAAATCCTACACATAGCCGATCAACACGCAGATATGACTCCGGATATGTCATGATGCAACATGACAACGAAACTCAAGGAAAACACATATCCAACAAGGATCAAAGGCTCATCAAATTAAGCAACGACACACGGATAATGAAGGATCGACACGACCAACAATATTCAAAACAACCATCCTGGGATCACCATCCCCAAACAATGTTCAACACGATCAACAATCTCACCACAGCAGTCCTGGAATCATCATCCCTAAACGATCGATTAACACAACCATCAATACCAAACAATGGCCCTGGGATCAACATCCCTCGACAAACAGTCAATACGAATCTCATTATACGAAACCTTAACAAACAACAATTCAACATAATAATTATCCTCATAACTGAACAATAATTAAATTACCTCAAGCCGGAGACAATATCCTTCCACGAACAACATCCCGGAATGAATAAATAATTATTCGAATAATCTCGAATGAGATACAATCCATTAATATCAATAAACCATCATCCCGGCATCAATGTCGATGCGATAAACTATCCTCGATATCGGACATTACATATCATAGATCGAAAATAACTCACATCTCCGTCTTCACCAAACACATTTAAATCATATACATTATGATTTAATCCAATCGAAGCACAATCTACAAACTATTATCTCCACAATTCATATTTATAATATCATTGATATATGAATTATAAATGAAATGAAATCGAAACCATTCATTAAATATTATGAACTAGACAAGTATAAACTTGCCTCGATACCGATATGGTGAAGCCATTACCAATTCCGTCGCCTTCGTCTTCGAGCTCCTCAGCCCCGACCAAAACGATCCACGAATTCTTCAATCTCAATCGCACCACAACGGTTAAAATAAATGATCGTTTATCACAACCTAATGCAATAATCAATTAACAACACGTTCGGTAATAATCAACAACCGATATAACCAACCGATCAAACTCAAAGGTTCAACCATATCACGATCATATACTAAAACCCAATCACTCAACTCAAACAATTACGAACTCATATCCACAATACAAGCCGCAATTCGATAATCATATCAACAATCCATTCAAACAAGTATCTTAACATACTCGACTCCAACTTCAACTCTAAAATACGAATTAACAAGATTCCTTCTTGTTTATATTCATAAATTCATAGAGAACAAATTACGGTTATTATCATGAATAATCATATTCCAAAATTAACCGTAATCTTTCCAAATTCCATCCTTTATTCATAAAATCGTGACAAATAGAACTCAAGGGTTCTTCAAGAACATGAATTAATCTGTAATCACGTTCATAATCAACAATATGACATAGCCCAATGTCTTCTAACAACTAAATCATCATCTAACCCATAATCCAAGGAATATGTCATCATATTCTTCAACACACACTTCACATAACATCAAGAATCACAACAATACCACCATAACCATCATCATACGAATTAATCATCAACAACAACAACAACAAAACCCAAAAATAGAGGGAGCAATTATCCAACATACCTCTTGAAGATGAACAACACAAGTAAAAACCTTGCGAATAAATGGTAACTCCATATATCAAGCTCCAAATCCTTGTCCTCAAGATCCTAATCGATTTAGAAGAGCCAAAATCAGCCTCGGAGGGTTGAAGGACGAAGAAAGACAGTGAAACTCTCCAAAATGACGACATGATGGAGGCTCCCATATTTATAAAGATTCATACCTTACGTACGCTACATGAACTCTCTAGCGTACATAAAAATCCTTACGTACGTTATCCATCCTTGATAATGTACGTAACAACAGCCCAGAAGCTACTGCCTTAATTCGTTTGACGGCTTACGTACGTAACAACCATGCCATAGCGTACGTAATATGGTTATTGGCTTGCTACAGTAATATACTCATTTAACGTACGTAATACGCTATCCATAACGTACGTTAACTCCTCTATTGACTCTCCTGTCCATATCCACGCCGAAACTTGCCGACACCAGGCCCACTCGTCGATCATAGCTCAGACCCTGTCCGATTCTCCTCATAACGGACGTTATGTAGTCTACATAACGTACGTTGCGCTTGTATCTTAGTGTACATAAGCTCCTATGCTTAACGTACATTAAGGCTTCTATACTTAGCCATTTACATCTGCTCTTGCCTGTCGTCTCAGCATACTGTATACGTATACTCATCCCAACAATATTCTCATATGATTACCTGATATCGAAATTAAGACCACCTGATACATGATATCAAATGTAATTGTCAACCAACTACGTCAATTGTACCAATGCAACTGTCTCAGTTCTCCATTTATTTTATCCATACTGTATAGACACAAAGCTATCCAATATATCTCAGATAAAATAATGTGAAAAATTTATACTGAAATTCCAGGATATTACAGGCTGCAGCTTATCCGCCCCTGGATTTTCGAGATTCTGTCAGGTAGGTCAAAACCTAACCTTTTAGGAACCTAATCTTCCTGAGTGCGGATTCCCTAGGTCGGGGCATTCCTCTCTTGTCAAAGAGATCGGCAAGTTTGTTAATCTTTGCGGGTATTCCAGCTTACTGACAACGGGGTAGGCTCAATCGGTCAGACTAACTTTTCTCGGGCCTCTCCTTTTTATCCAGAGGTCGGTATATCGGTTCATTTTTGGCTTCTTTAGACCGGGCTTTTGGGAGGTCTACAAGTGTTGTCCTATCAACCAGTCCCCCTACTCTAGTCGAGCTGTAAGACCGAGTAGAGTAAGATTATTTTACATTGGCGACCTTAATGTGATAATTCCTGTGGATCAGGTTTCCAGGTAACGATGATTCTCCTCTAGATTCGTGCGCGTTTATGACTGCGCCATTTCATTTCCCCAATCTCGCCTCCCAACCGTCTTACCCCTATGCTTAGGCCCAGCTGTCAACCTACTATAGGTTGGCCAGGGCGGTGCTGGATCTGGGCCGTTCTTTTGAAGAGGTCATCGGATGCTCTAGATCATCCCTACCCTTCTTGGTTTTCGCCCGCTCTCCTATAAAAGGAGGTCTTCTGCTTCGTTTTTATTTACGCGTTTCTATCTCCTTAAACTCTAGTGCAAAAATTCTCCGGTGACATTAACGATCACATCTACCTACTTTTGGCGACGCCCTTACTTTCCACCTCCGGTGATCCTCCTTCTGCCCAGTTCATGGGTATGTCTATCTAAGTACCTTCACTCCTTTTTTACATATATATTTCTTTTTTTCTTTCTCTCCCTTTTTTTTCTTTCTACGATGTCGTCCGCCTCCGATTCCCAGAATATCTCCGGTCAATCGGCCGTGGATTCTTTTTTGGAAGATTTATCTTCTTCCGATGGGTATTCAGGGATAGGTCGGAGCGAGTTATGTGCTCCTCCCTTTGTCTTAGAGACGAGCCTATAAGTAATATAGTGTAATATCCTAGAATTTCACTATGAATTTTTCGCATTATTTTATCTGGGATGTACTGTACAGAGTGGGACCGACACGATATGAGTGGATAATTTTGGAAACCGTGACAGTCGTGCCAGTATGTCTATCGAGGGTATTTTGATTCTAGGATATTACATGCTTGTTGTGTTTTCGATGTCGGATATACCGTATGAGTATTTGTTTGATTTCCGTACTTGGTCGACAGTTGTAATTGAGGATATCGTGCATCAGACGTACCGTATGAGAATACTTTCGGGATTTCATATATGTGTTCAGTATGTCGTATGTTCATATTTGTTATGTCGAGACGTTGGACAGGAATTGCTGGAAACGGCTAAGTATGGATCTGTTAACGTACGTTAAGACTTTGGGATAACGTACGCTAAGTGGTACGTGTTACGTACGTTAAGCGTAAGGTATTACGTACGTAAAAAGAGGAATCAGACAGTTGGGCCCGGTGTCGGCAGCTTTCGGCGCGGATGTGGACAGGTGAGTCAACGGATGGAGTTACGTACGTTATACAGGGTGTATTACGTACGTAATACGAGTATAGTACTGTAGCAAGTCAACGTACGTATTACGTACGCAACGGAACAAGTGTTACGTACGTTACGGGGCGACTGGCCGAGTCGTGGCCGAGATGACCTGGATGGCCGAGCATGGCCGGACGTGACTCGTTGGGATGGCCGAGCATGGTCGGCAGTGACTCGCTGGAGGCTAGGACTGGCCGATTACGTACGTAGGCAGTGGCCGGTTACGGCCGTAATGGCCGATTACGTACGTAAGGGAGCTACCGGTTACGTACGTAAGGGTGCCGAACAAACTGGACAGAAGGTTAGGCCGCGGCCGGTTACGTACGTAACTGGCCGGCAGGTCTCGGCCTATATAAGGCCTGGACCGAGTCATTTGCTCATTTCTTCGTTTTTCTTCGTTCCTTCCGCGATTTCTTCAGCAAATATGATGGTTTTGAGTAGAATCAACTTATAACAACATGTTTTGGAAGTTGGAATCATGGATTAACATCATTCTCCACCCGGATCGAAGGTAAGAACACATGAACTTTTGGTTTTTGGATGTTCTTGAGGTTTCTTGGTGTTTTGGCCGATTTGCTCCATTTTGATTCAGATTATTGGTAGAACTTGATTGTATACTCGTAATCATCCAATACTCTTGAATTTTTGTGGAACAAATTCGAGTATTTCTTTGAATAATCGATTGAATTGGACTATGCCTTCAAAGTGTCCGATGAAATGCCTCAATGAGTAGAACTTGGGAAATTCTATACATTTTCGCAAGAATGGTAATTGAATTGATATTGTTGTGATTTAGGAATGAACTTTTGAAGGAAGTTGAATCGGTACCCTTCCCCTTTGTCGATTTCTTCGCACCGTGCTATTCAAAACAGGTGATTACTTGTGTATTTCATCTTCAAGAGGTATGTTCGATAATCCTCTCATTGAATTCGGATTTTGATGTTATCGTTGAAGAAGGATTCGTATGAAGATGATTATGGTTTTGTTGTTACGATTCTTGCAGTTATATGAACTATATGTTGAAGACATTGTTAGGATTATTGAACACCGAATTTCGGCTTGTGTTCGTATTGTTAAGAGTTGATATGGGTTGGTTTCGTATGATCGAGATATCGTTGAACCATCGAGTTTGATTAGTTGGTCATTTTGGATGTTGATTGTTATTGAACGTATCGTTAATTAATTATTGCATTAGGTTGCGTTTAGTGATCGTTGAAGTTAACCGTTGTGCTGCGGAGCTTGTAGACGAAGACGGCGGGATTGATAGTGGCTTCGTCGAATTGGTATCAAGGCAAGTTATGCTTGCTCAGTTCATAATGTTAATAAATGATTTCGTTTTCATTTCATTTATGATTCATATAGCAATGGTATTATGGAATATATAAATTGTCGGAATGGTGGTATGTATGGTATTTTTGGACTAAGATAAATCATAATGTATATGATTTTAAGGATGTCTAGTGGAAGTAGGAACGTGAATTATAATTTGGTCTATTGCATGAGAAGTTGGATATCAAGGTTAGTTATCGTGTCGATGTTAAACTCGGGATGGTGGTTTGGTATTAGTTATGGACTGTACTTCATTTTGGATTGTCGGATAAACCGTGTATTCGTTCAGGGATGTTGGTCGTGGAAAGGTTGGCGTCTTCAGCTTGAGGTAAATTAATATTGTTAGATTATGATAATCATCATGTTGCATTATTGCATGTGTGTGTTGATATTCCATGCGGTGAGTGTGCACCATTGTTTGTTATGTTTTGTAATGTGCTCTTCCTGTGAGCAGTGATCTGTTGGGCCGATGTGTTAGGGGATAAGACCTATATGGCACCTATGTTCCGGGGTATTCCTGTGTGGATACTTTCGTGACCCTTGGTTACGACCTTGGGGTATTTTGTAATTGCATGAACTGTGTTAGGGGATAAGACCTATATGGCACCTATGTTCCGGTATTCTGTGAGATGCTTAGTGACCCTTGGCCGCCTTGGGGTTTATGTGTTAATATTATATGCATTGTGGAGCATGATGTGGACTATTATGCGGTGGAAATACGACATTGTGGTCATGTCGGTCTTTCATAATCGATTCTTGTTGCTCTTTTGGGAAGTCTTCTGATACTTTATGGATATGAGATACTTTGAGAGTTGTAGTCATGTTTTATCGTTGCATATCTGGAGTCAGATACGATCTGATAGTTCATGTGTAGGATTTTCGGGACGGGCACGTGTAGCATGTGTTGGTTTCGACGTCATATTGAACCGTGCACACGAGACGTACTTCGTGAGGCTGATTAGGTACGAGACCAGACAAGTATCTGATCAATATCGTGGTTGGCTTGTACACGGACACATGTCCGGATCGAGCGTATTGTGACGTCCATCTTGAGTCTTATTGCTTGGTCATTCACAGTCCATGTATAATTGGATCTGTTCGATATTCGGGTTGTCTTTGAAATCCCATATATATGATTTGTATATGGTTGACGATTTTATTCTCTCGTGTATCTGTCCCCGTTGATCCTTTTATGATCTCGTTTGGAGTTACCTTATCGATGGTTAACTTGTTTGTTACCGATCCTTTATTAATCTCGTTTGGAGTTTCCCCTGTCATTGGTAATCTCGTTCGTGATTGAACCTTATTGATTCCGTTTGGGAGTTGCCTCACCATTGGTATTCTTGGTTATTAGCCCTTGATTGATGTTATTGGAGTTTACCGTGTCGTCGGTATTCTCGGTTGTCGATTCCTCATTGCTCTATTGAAATTTACTGTATCGTTGGTATTCCCGGTTGTTGGTCCTTATTGATCTTGCTAGAGTTTACTGTGTCGTCAGTATTCTCAGTTGTTGACCCTTTATTGATCTTATTGGAGTTTATCGTACCGTTGGTATTTCTGGTTGTCGACTCTTTTGATCTTGCTATTGATTCTTCGTTGACCCTTACTGTGTCGTCAGTATTCTCGGTCGTCGAACTTTTATTGATCTTGTTGGGATTTGCCGTATTGTCGGTATTCTCAGTTATTGATTCTTCATTGATCTTGTTGGAGTTGCCACATCATGGTATTCTCGTTCGTGGTTGATCCTTTGTCGATCTTGTGTGGAAATATCATGTCATTGATATTTTCGTTGTGATGCATTAATTGTTTATCATTATTGATTGCGTCAACATTCATGCTTTGCATTGATATTCGGGACTTGTATCGTCTCAGAACAGTTGGATTACTGGTGTGCCATGTGATATTTGTTTTATCAGGATTGGGATCCGATTGTGCGACCCAGCCAGCAGAATTGAACTTGGCCAGATTATTCTATACTCGAGATATGTTATGTTTGGAATTCTGGTAGTGTTTTGGATACAGTACAGGTGATTACATTTGAATTCGTTCATTACTTAAGAACACGAGGCGTGGGATATGGTAAGATTTGATTGTTATGGTTGTGACAGGTTGGTAAGGTTACTTCGGTGAGATTACATTGGAATTATTCTTACCTTGTAATTACATTGATATGTATTGTTTTTGTGATGTGATCATTATCATTGTTGAGAATTATGGCTGACCCCGTCGTGGGCTTTATCTTTTAGGTACTCGGAGTTCGAGCTAGTAGCGGTCGTGAAGGGATGAGCTTTCCGGTGATACTGGCTATGGCGTAGTTGTTGGGATTCGAGTGTTCTTTCTGGTTTTTATAATTCCGCTGCAAATGTATTTAATTATGTTTTTATCCGCTGCGTGCGTATATTTAAAATGGCTTTCGGTATTCTTTGAACTGTGTTTTTATCCGCTGCGTGTGTGTGTACTTTCAAAGGGCCTTTTTGCATTTTTAAACGTTTGCGAAAATGATTTTAGCCTTGTGGGTTCCATTATGGGGCCCACGGCGTATAATATTCGGTCGGTTTTGGGGTGTTACAGAAGATGGTATCGGAGCTTGGGTTTCGTAAAACCCGGGCGTGTGTGTTATGTGGCTCTACCGGTGCGGTAGTAGCGTGACTTTTGAAAATGATTTTCTGACTTTTGAGTCAAACCGATTTTGGAGGTTTCAAAATTTTTGAAATATTTTTAAATTGCTGTATTTGCGATGCCGGTGTGTTGTTTGTGTGTTGAGACTTTGTATGGGAGTCGTATGCTAGTATCACGGAAGATCATCGACTTCACGGACCTGTAAGTATGTTCTTTCAGTTATTTCAGTTTTGATGATGATTATTGAGTATGGTATCGTGATTTTGAGATATTTCGGGATTGAGATACTGATTATGATGGGTGTTGAGTTTCGAGGACGAAACTTATTTAAGTGGGTGTATATGTAATATCCTAGAATTTCACTATGAATTTTTCGCATTATTTTATCTCGGGATGTCTATGCAGTGGGACCGACACGATATGAGTGGATAATTTTGGAAACCGTGACAGTCGTGCCAGTATGTCTATCGAGGGTATTTTGATTCTAGGATATTACATGCTTGTTGTGTTTTCGATGTCGGATATACCGTATGAGTATTTGTTTGATTTCCGTACTTGGTCGACAGTTGTAATTGAGGATATCGTGCATCAGACGTACCGTATGAGAATACTTTCGGGATTTCGTAAATGTGTTCAGTATGTTGTATGTTCATATTTGTTATGTCGAGACGTTGGACAGGAATTGCTGGAAACGGCTAAGTATGTATCTGTTAACGTACGTTAAGACTTTGAGATAACGTACGCTAAGTGGTACGTGTTACGTATGTTAAGCGTAAGGTATTACGTACGTAACAAGAGGAATCAGACAGTTGGGCCCGGTGTCGGCAGCTTTCGGCGCGGATGTGGACAGGTGAGTCAACGGATGGAGTTACGTACGTTATACAGGGTTACGTACGTAATACGAGTATAGTACTGTAGCAAGTCAACGTACGTATTACGTACGCAACGGAACAAGTGTTACGTACGTTACGGGGCAACTGGCCGAGTCGTGGCCGAGATGACCTGGATGGCCGAGCATGGCCGGACGTGACTCGTTGGGATGGCCGAGCATGGTCGGCAGTGACTTCCGGAGGCTAGGATCGCCGATTACGTGCGTAGGCGGTGGCGATTACGGCCGTAATGGCCGATTACGTACGTAAGGGAGCTGCCGGTTACGTACGTAAGTGCCGAACAAACCGGACAAGGTTAGGCCGCGGCCGGCTCGTGCGTAAGGACCCGCCGGTTACGTACGTAATCGCCGGCAGGTCTCGGCATATAAGGCTGGACCGAGTCATCTGCTCATTTCTTCGTTTTCTTCGTTCCTTCCGCGATTTCTTCAAAGAAATATGATGGTTTTGAGTAGAATCAACTTATAACAACATGTTTTGGAAGTTGGAATCATGGATTAACATCATCCTCCACCCGGATCGAAGGTAAGAACACATGAACTTTTGGTTTTGGATGTTCTTGAGGTTTCTTGGTGTTTTGGCCGATTTGCTCCATTTTGATTCGGATTATTGGTAGAACTTGATTGTATACTCGTAATCATTCAATACTCTTGAAGTTTTGTGGAACAAATTCGAGTATTTCTTTGAATAATCGATTGAATTGGACTATGCCTTCAAAGTGTCCGATGAAATGCCTCAATGAGTAGAACTTGGGAAATTCTATACATTTTCGCATGAATGGTGATTGAATTGATATTGTTGTGATTTAGGAATGAACTTTTGAAGGAAGTTGAATCGGTACCCTTCCCCTTTGTCGATTTCTTCGCACCGTGCTATTCAAAACAAGTGATTACTTGTGTATTTCATCTTCAAGAGGTATGTTCGATAATCCTCTCATTGAATTCGGATTTTGATGTTATCGTTGAAGAAGGATTCGTATGAAGATGATTATGGTTTTGTTGTTACGATTCTTGCGGTTATATGAACTATATGTTGAAGACATTGTTAGGATTATTGAACACCGAATTTCGGCTTGTGTTCGTATTGTTAAGAGTTGATATGGGTTGGTTTCGTATGATCGAGATATTATTGAACCATCGAGTTTGATTAGTTGGTCATTTCGGATGTTGATTGTTATTGAATGTATCGTTAATTAATTATTGCATTAGGTTGCGTTTAGTGATCGTTGAAGTTAACCGTTGTGCTGCGGAGCTTGTAGACGAAGACGGCGGGATTGATAGTGGCTTCGTCGAATTGGTATCAAGGCAAGTTATGCTTGCTCAGTTCATAATGTTAATAAATGATTTCGTTTTCATTTCATTTATGATTCATATAGCAATGGTATTATGGAATATATGAATTGTCGGAATGGTGGTATGTATGGTATTTTTGGACTAAGATAAATCATAATGTATATGATTTTA
Organism: Orobanche coerulescens; assembly: GCA_033398695.1. Taxonomy (NCBI): domain Eukaryota; kingdom Viridiplantae; phylum Streptophyta; class Magnoliopsida; order Lamiales; family Orobanchaceae; genus Orobanche; species Orobanche coerulescens. The sequence goes on from CM065801.1 coordinate 18,359,172, forward strand.
AGGATGTCTAGTGGAAGTAGGAACGTGAATTATAATTTGGTCTATTGCATGAGAAGTTGGATATCAAGGTTAGTTATCGTGTCGATGTTGAACTCGGGATGGTGGTTTGGTATTAGTTATGGACTGTACTTCATTTTGGATTGTCGGATAAACCGTGTATTCGTTCAGGGATGTTGGTCGTGGAAAGGTTGGCGTCTTCAGCTTGAGGTAAATTAATATTGTTAGATTATGATAATCATCATGTTGCATTATTGCATGTGTGTGTTGATATTTCATGCGGTGAGTGTGCACCATTGTTTGTTATGTTTTGTAATGTGCTCTTCCTGTGAGCAGTGATCTGTTGGGCCGATGTGTTAGGGGATAAGACCTATATGGCACCTATGTTCCGGGGTATTCCTGTGTGGATACTTTCGTGACCCTTGGTTGCGACCTTGGGGTATTTTGTAATTGCATGAACTGTGTTAGGGGATAAGACCTATATGGCACCTATGTTCCGGGGTATTCCTGTGAGATGCTTCCGTGACCCTTGGCTGCTGCCTTGGGGTTTATGTGTTAATATTATATGCATTGTGGAGCATGATGTGGACTATTGTCTGGTGGAAATACGACATTGTGGTCATGTCGGTCTTTCATAATCGAGTTACTGTTGCTCTTTTGGGAAGTCTTCTGATCCTTGATGGATATGCGATTCTTTGAGATTTGTTGTCATGTTGTATCGTGGCATATCTGGAGTCAGATACGTTCTGATCGTTCATGTGTAGGATTTTCGGGACGGGCACGTGTAGCATGTGTTGGTTTCGACCTCATATTGAACCGTGCACACGAGACGTACTTCGTGAGGCTGATTAGGTACGAGACCAGACGAGTATCTGATCAATACCGTGGTTGGCTTGTACATGGACACATGTCCGGATCGATCGTATTGTGACGTCCATCTTGAGTCTTATTGCTTGGTCGTTCACAGTCCATGTATAATTGGATCTGTTCGATATTCGGGTTGTCTTTGAAATCCCGTATATATGATTTGTATATGGTTGACGATTTTATTCTCTCGTGTATCTGTCCCCGTTGATCCTTTTATGATCTCGTTTGGAGTTACCTTATCGATGGTTAACTTGTTTGTTACCGATCCTTTATTAATCTCGTTTGGAGTTTCCCCTGTCATTGGTAATCTCGTTCGTGATTGAACCTTATTGATTCCATTTGGGAGTTGCCTCACCATTGGTATTCTTGGTTATTAGCCCTTGATTGATGTTATTGGAGTTTACCGTGTCGTCGGTATTCTCGGTTGTCGATTCCTCATTGCTCTGTTGAAATTTACCGTATCGTTGGTATTCCCGGTTGTTGGTCCTTATTGATCTTGCTAGAGTTTACTGTGTCGTCAGTGTTCTCAGTTGTTGACCCTTTATTGATCTTATTGGAGTTTATCGTACCGTTGGTATTTCTGGTTGTCGACTCTTTTGATCTTGCTATTGATTCTTCGTTGACCCTTACTGTGTCGTCAGTATTCTCGGTCGTCGAACTTTTATTGATCTTGTTGGGATTTGCCGTATTGTCGGTATTCTCAGTTATTGATTCTTCATTGATCTTGTTGGAGTTGCCACATCATGGTATTCTCGTTCGTGGTTGGTCCTTTGTCGATCTTGTGTGGAAATATCATGTCATTGATATTTTCGTTGTGATGCATTAATTGTTTATCATTATTGATTGCGTCAACATTCATGCTTTGCATTGATATTCGGGACTTGTATCGTCTCAGAACAGTTGGATTACTGGTGTGCCATGTGATATTTGTTTTATCGTGATCGATCCGATTGTGCGACCCACCAAGAATTGAACTTGGCCAGATTATTCTATACTCGAGATATGTTATGTTTGGAATTCTGGTAGTGTTTCGGATACAGTACAGGTGATTACATTTGAATTCGTTCATTACTTAAGGACACGAGGCGTGGGATATGGTAAGATTTGATTGTTATGGTTGTGACAGGTTGGTAAGGTTACTTCGGTGAGATTACATTGGAATTATTCTTACCTTGTAATTACATTGATATGTATTGTTTTTGTGATGTGATCATTATCATTGTTGAGAATTATGGCTGACCCCGTCGTGGGCTTTATCTTTTAGGTACTCGGAGTTCGAGCTAGTAGCGGTCGTGAAGGGATGAGCTTTCCGGTGATACTGGCTATGGCGTAGTTGTTGGGATTCGAGTGTTCTTTCTGGTTTTTATAATTCCGCTGCAAATGTATTTAATTATGTTTTTATCCGCTGCGTGCGTATATTTAAAATGGCTTTCGGTATTCTTTGAACTGTGTTTTTATCCGCTGCGTGTGTGTGTACTTTCAAAGGGCCTTTTTGCATTTTTAAACGTTTGCGAAAATGATTTTAGCCTTGTGGGTTCCAATATGGGGCCCACGGCGCTGTAATATTCCCGGTCGGTTTTGGGGGTGTTACAGAAGATGGTATCGGAGCTTGGGTTTCGTAAAACCCGGGCGTGTGTGTTATGTGGCTCTACCGGTGCGGTAGTAGCGTGACTTTTGAAAATGATTTTCTGACTTTTGAGTCAAACCGATTTTGGAGGTTTCAAAATTTTTGAAATATTTTCAAATTGCTGTATTTGCGATGCCGGTGTGTTGTTAGTGTGTTGAGACTTTGTATGGGAGTCGTATGCTAGTATCACGGAAGATCATCGACTTCACGGACCTGTAAGTATGTTCTTTCAGTTATTTCAGTTTTGATGATGATTATTGAGTATGGTGTCGTGATTTTGAGATATTTCGGGATTGAGATACTGATTATGACGGGTGTTGAGTTTCGAGGACGAAACTTATTTAAGTGGGTGTATATGTAATATCCTAGAATTTCACTATGAATTTTTCGCATTATTTTATCTGGGATGTACTGTACAGAGTGGGACCGACACGATATGAGTGGATAATTTTGGAAACCGTGACGATGTGCAAGATGTCTATCGAGGGTATTTTGATTCTAGGATATTACATGCTTGTTGTGTTTTCGATGTCGGATATACCGTATGAGTATTTGTTTGATTTCCGTACTTGGTCGACGTTGTAATTGAGGATATCGTGCATCGCACCGTATGAGAATACTTTCGGATTTCGTATATGTGTTCGGTATGTCGTATGTTCATATTTGTTATGTCGAGACGTTGGACAGAATTGCCGGAAACGGCTAAGTATGTATCTCGTTAACGACGTTAAGACTTTGAGATAACGTGACGCTAAGTGGTACGTGTTACGACGTTAGCGTAAGGTATTACGTGCGTAACAAGAGGAATCGATAAGTTGGGCCGGTGTCGGCGGCTTTCGGCGCGGATGTGGACAGTGAGTCAACGGATGGAGTTACGACGTTATACGGGGTGTATTACGACGTAATAATGAGTATAATCAGTAGCAAGTCAACGTCGTATACGACGCAACGGAACAAGTGTTACGTGCGTTACGGGCAATCGCCGAGTCGTGGCCGAGATGACTGGATGGCCGAGCATGGCCGGACGTGACTCGTTGGGATGGCCGAGCATGGTCGGCGGTGACTGTTGGAGGCTAGGATCGCCGATTACGTGCGTAGGCGGTGGCGATTACGGCCGTAATGGCCGATTACGTACGTAAGGGAGCTGCCGATTACGTACGTAAGTGCCGAACAAAGCCGACAAGGTTAGGCGCGCCGGCTACGTACGTAAGAACCCGCCGGTTACGTACGTAACTGGCCGGCAGGTCTCGGCCTATATAAGGCCTGGACCGAGTCATCTGCTCATTTCTTCGTTTTCTTCGTTCCTTCCGCGATTTCTTCAGCAAATATGATGGTTTTGAGTAGAATCAACTTATAACAACATGTTTTGGAAGTTGGAATCATGGATTAACATCATCCTCCACCCGGATCGAAGGTAAGAACACATGAACTTTTGGTTTTTGGATGTTCTTGAGGTTTCTTGGTGTTTTGGCCGATTTGCTCCATTTTGATTCAGATTATTGGTAGAACTTGATTTTATACTCGTAATCATTCAATACTCTTGAAGTTTTGTGGAACAAATTCGAGTATTTCTTTGAATAATCGATTGAATTGGACTATGCCTTCAAAGTGTCCGATGAAATGCCTCAATGAGTAGAACTTGGGAAATTCTATACATTTTCGCATGAATGGTGATTGAATTGATATTGTTGTGATTTAGGAATGAACTTTTGAAGGAAGTTGAATCGGTACCCTTCCCCTTTGTCGATTTCTTCGCACCGTGCTATTCAAAACAAGTGATTACTTGTGTATTTCATCTTCAAGAGGTATGTTCGATAATCCTCTCATTGAATTCGGATTTTGATGTTATCGTTGAAGAAGGATTCGTATGAAGATGATTATGGTTTTGTTGTTACGATTCTTGCGGTTATATGAACTATATGTTGAAGACATTGTTAGGATTATTGAACACCGAATTTCGGCTTGTGTTCGTATTGTTAAGAGTTGATATGGGTTGGTTTCGTATGATCGAGATATCATTGAACCATCGAGTTTGATTAGTTGGTCATTTCGGATGTTGATTGTTATTGAATGTATCGTTAATTAATTATTGCATTAGGTTGCGTTTAGTGATCGTTGAAGTTAACCGTTGTCTTTGCGGAGCTTTTAGGCGAAGACGGCGGGATTGATAGTGGCTTCATTCGAATTGGTATCAAGGCAAGTTATGCTTGCTCGATTCATAATGTTAATAAATGATTTCGTTTTCATTTCATTTATGATTCATATAGCAATGGTATTATGGAATATATGAATTGTCGGAATGGTGGTATGTATGGTATTTTGGACTAAGATAAATCATAATGTATATGATTTTAAGGATGTCTAGTGGAAGTAGGAACGTGAATTATAATTTGGTCTATTGCATGAGAAGTTGGATATCAAGGTTAGTTATCATGTCGATGTTGAACTCGGGATGGTGGTTTGGTATTAGTTATGGATGTACTTCATTTCGATTGTCGGATAAACCTTGTATTCGTTCAGGGATGTTGGTCGTGGAAAGGTTGGCGTCTTCAGCTTGAGGTAAATTAATATTGTTAGATTATGATAATCATCATGTTGCATTATTGCATGTGTGTGTTGATATTTCATGCGGTGAGTGTGCACCATTGTTTGTTATGTTTTGTAATGTGCTCTTCCCGTGAGCGGTGATCTGTTGGGCCGATGTGTTAGGGGATAAGACCTATATGGCACCTATGTTCCGGCATTCTGTGTGGATACTTTCGTGACCCTTGGTTGCGACCTTGGGGTATTTTGTAATTGCATGAACCGTGTTAGGGATAAGACCTATATGGCACCTATGTTCCGGGGTATTCCTGTGAGATGCTTCCGTGACCCTTGGCTGCTGCCTTGGGGTTTATGTGTTAATATTATATGCATTGTGGAGCATGATGTGGACTATTGTCTGGTGGAAATACGACATTGTGGTCATGTCGGTCTTTCATAATCGAGTTACTGTTGCTCTTTTGGGAAGTCTTCTGATCCTTGATGGATATGCGATTCTTTGAGATTTGTTGTCATGTTGTATCGTGGCATATCTGGAGTCAGATACGTTCTGATCGTTCATGTGTAGGATTTTCGGGACGGGCACGTGTAGCATGTGTTGGTTTCGACCTCATATTGAACCGTGCACACGAGACGTACTTCGTGAGGCTGATTAGGTACGAGACCAGACGAGTATCTGATCAATACCGTGGTTGGCTTGTACATGGACACATGTCCGGATCGATCGTATTGTGACGTCTATCTTGAGTCTTATTGCTTGGTCGTTCACAGTCCATGTATAATTGGATCTGTTCGATATTCGGGTTGTCTTTGAAATCCCATATATATGATTTGTATATGGTTGACGATTTTATTCTCTCGTGTATCTGTCCCCGTTGATCCTTTTATGATCTCGTTTGGAGTTACCTCATCGATGGTTAACTTGTTTGTTACCGATCCTTTATTAATCTCGTTTGGAGTTTCCCCTGTCATTGGTAATCTCGTTCGTGATTGAACCTTATTGATTCCATTTGGGAGTTGCCTCACCATTGGTATTCTTGGTTATTAGCCCTTGATTGATGTTATTGGAGTTTACCGTGTCGTCGGTATTCTCGGTTGTCGATTCCTCATTGCTCTGTTGAAATTTACCGTATCGTTGGTATTCCCGGTTGTTGGTCCTTATTGATCTTGCTAGAGTTTACTGTGTCGTCAGTGTTCTCAGTTGTTGACCCTTTATTGATCTTATCGAGTTTATCGTATCGTTGGTATTTCGGTTGTCGACTCTTTTGATCTTGCTATTGATTCTTCGTTGACCCTTACTGTGTCGTCAGTATTCTCGGTCGTCGAACTTTTATTGATCTTGTTGGGATTTGCCGTATTGTCGGTATTCTCAGTTATTGATTCTTCATTGATCTTGTTGGAGTTGCCACATCATGGTATTCTCGTTCGTGGTTGATCCTTTGTCGATCTTGTGTGGAAATATCATGTCATTGATATTTTCGTTGTGATGCATTAATTGTTTATCATTATTGATTGCGTCAACATTCATGCTTTGCATTGATATTCGGGACTTGTATCGTCTCAGAACAGTTGGATTACTGGTGTGCCATGTGATATTTGTTTTATCAGGATTGGGATCCGATTGTGCGACCCAGCCAGCAGAATTGAACTTGGCCAGATTATTCTATACTCGAGATATGTTATGTTTGGAATTCTGGTAGTGTTTCGGATACAGTACAGGTGATTACATTTGAATTCGTTCATTACTTAAGGACACGAGGCGTGGGATATGGTAAGATTTGATTGTTATGGTTGTGACAGGTTGGTAAGGTTACTTCGGTGAGATTACATTGGAATTATTCTTACCTTGTAATTACATTGATATGTATTGTTTTTGTGATGTGATCATTATCATTGTTGAGAATTATGGCTGACCCCGTCGTGGGCTTTATCTTTTAGGTACTCGGAGTTCGAGCTAGTAGCGGTCGTGAAGGGATGAGCTTTCCGGTGATACTGGCTATGGCGTAGTTGTTGGGATTCGAGTGTTCTTTCTGGTTTTTATAATTCCGCCGCAAATGTATTTAATTATGTTTTTATCCGTTGCGTGCGTATATTTAAAATGGCTTTCGGTATTCTTTGAACCGTGTTTTTATCCGCCGCGTGTGTGTGTACTTTCAAAGGGCCTTTTTGCATTTTTAAACGTTTGCGAAAATGATTTTAGCCTTGTGGGTTCCAATATGGGGCCCACGGCTACTGTAATATTCCCGGTCGGTTTTGGGGGTGTTACAGAAAATGGTATCGGAGCTTGGGTTTCGTAAAACCCGGGCGTGTGTGTTATGTGGCTCTACCGATGCGGTAGTAGCGTGACTTTTGAAAATGATTTTCTGACTTTTGAGTCAAACCGATTTTGGAGGTTTCAAAAATTTTGAAATATTTTCAAATTGCTGTATTTGCGATGCCGGTGTGTTGTTAGTGTGTTGAGACTTTGTATGGGAGTCGTATGCTGGTATCACGGAAGATCATCGACTTCACGGACCTGTAAGTATGTTCTTTCAGTTATTTCAGTTTTGATGATGATTATTGAGTATGGTGTCGTGATTTTGAGATATTTCGGGATTGAGATACTGATTATGACAGGTGTTGAGTTTCGAGGACGAAACTTATTTAAGTGGGTGTATATGTAATATCCTAGAATTTCACTATGAATTTTTCGCATTATTTTATCTGGGATGTATCATGCAGTGGGACCGACACGATATGAGTGGATAATTTTGGAAACCGTGATGTCGTGCAAGATGTCTATCGAGGGTATTTTGATTCTAGGATATTACATGCTTGTTGTGTTTTCGATGTCGGATATACCGTATGAGTATTTGTTTGATTTCCGTACTTGGTCGACGCTGTAATTGAGGATATCGTGCATCGACGCACCGTATGAGAATACTTTCGGGATTTCGTATATGTGTTCAGTATGTCGTATGTTCATATTTGTTATGTCGAGACGTTGGACAGGAATTGCTGGAAACGGCTAAGTATGTATCTGTTAACGTACGTTAAGACTTTGAGATAACGTACGCTAAGTGGTACGTGTTACGTACGTTAAGCGTAAGGTATTACGTACGTAACAAGAGGAATCAGACAGTTGGGCCCGGTGTCGGCAGCTTTCGGCGCGGATGTGGACAGGTGAGTCAACGGATGGAGTTACGTACGTTATACAGGGTGTATTACGTACGTAATACGAGTATAGTACTGTAGCAAGTCAACGTACGTATTACGTACGCAACGGAACAAGTGTTACGTACGTTACGGGGCGACTGGCCGAGTCGTGGCCGAGATGACCTGGATGGCCGAGCATGGCCGGACGTGACTCGTTGGGATGGCCGAGCATGGTCGGCAGTGACTCGCTGGAGGCTAGGACTGGCCGATTACGTACGTAGGCAGTGGCCGGTTACGGCCGTAATGGCCGATTACGTACGTAAGGGAGCTGCCGGTTACGTACGTAAGGGTGCCGAACAAACTGGACAGAAGGTTAGGCCGCGGCCGGCTACGTACGTAAGGACCCGCCGGTTACGTACGTAACTGGCCGGCAGGTCTCGGCCTATATAAGGCCTGGACCGAGTCATCTGCTCATTTCTTCGTTTTTCTTCGTTCCTTCCGCGATTTCTTCAGCAAATATGATGGTTTTGAGTAGAATCAACTTATAACAACATGTTTTGGAAGTTGGAATCATGGATTAACATCATCCTCCACCCGGATCGAAGGTAAGAACACATGAACTTTTGGTTTTTGGATGTTCTTGAGGTTTCTTGGTGTTTTGGCCGATTTGCTCCATTTTGATTCAGATTATTGGTAGAACTTGATTGTATACTCGTAATCATTCAATACTCTTGAAGTTTTGTGGAACAAATTCGAGTATTTCTTTGAATAATCGATTGAATTGGACTATGCCTTCAAAGTGTCCGATGAAATGCCTCAATGAGTAGAACTTGGGAAATTCTATACATTTTCGCATGAATGGTGATTGAATTGATATTGTTGTGATTTAGGAATGAACTTTTGAAGGAAGTTGAATCGGTACCCTTCCCCTTTGTCGATTTCTTCGCACCGTGCTATTCAAAACAAGTGATTACTTGTGTATTTCATCTTCAAGAGGTATGTTCGATAATCCTCTCATTGAATTCGGATTTTGATGTTATCGTTGAAGAAGGATTCGTATGAAGATGATTATGGTTTTGTTGTTACGATTCTTGCGGTTATATGAACTATATGTTGAAGACATTGTTAGGATTATTGAACACCGAATTTCGGCTTGTGTTCGTATTGTTAAGAGTTGATATGGGTTGGTTTCGTATGATCGAGATATCATTGAACCATCGAGTTTGATTAGTTGGTCATTTCGGATGTTGATTGTTATTGAATGTATCGTTAATTAATTATTGCATTAGGTTGCGTTTAGTGATCGTTGAAGTTAACCGTTGTGCTGCGGAGCTTTTAGACGAAGACGGCGGGATTGATAGTGGCTTCGTCGAATTGGTATCAAGGCAAGTTATGCTTGCTCAGTTCATAATGTTAATAAATGATTTCGTTTTCATTTCATTTATGATTCATATAGCAATGGTATTATGGAATATATGAATTGTCGGAATGGTGGTATGTATGGTATTTTTGGACTAAGATAAATCATAATGTATATGATTTTAAGGATGTCTAGTGGAAGTAGGAACGTGAATTATAATTTGGTCTATTGCATGAGAAGTTGGATATCAAGGTTAGTTATCATGTCGATGTTGAACTCGGGATGGTGGTTTGGTATTAGTTATGGACTGTACTTCATTTTGGATTGTCGGATAAACCGTGTATTCGTTCAGGGATGTTGGTCGTGGAAAGGTTGGCGTCTTCAGCTTGAGGTAAATTAATATTGTTAGATTATGATAATCATCATGTTGCATTATTGCATGTGTGTGTTGATATTTCATGCGGTGAGTGTGCACCATTGTTTGTTATGTTTTGTAATGTGCTCTTCCTGTGAGCAGTGATCTGTTGGGCCGATGTGTTAGGGGATAAGACCTATATGGCACCTATGTTCCGGGGCATTCCTGTGTGGATACTTTCGTGACCCTTGGTTGCGACCTTGGGGTATTTTGTAATTGCATGAACTGTGTTAGGGGATAAGACCTATATGGCACCTATGTTCCGGTATTCCCGTGAGATGCTTCCGTGACCCTTGTCACGCCTTGGGGTTTATGTGTTAATATTATATGCATTGTGGAGCATGATGTGGACTATTGTCTGGTGGAAATACGACATTGTGGTCATGTCGGTCTTTCATAATCGAGTTATCAAGTTGCTCTTTGGGAAGTCTTCGATCCTTGATGGATATGCGATTCTTTGAGATTTGTTGTCATGTTGTATCGTGGCATATCCGGAGTCGATACGCTCGATCGCTCATGTGTAGGATTTTCGGACGGGCACGTGTAGCATGTGTTGGTTTCGACCTCATATTGAACCGCACACGAGACGATTTCGTGAGGCCGATTAGGTACGAGACCGCACGAGTATCCGATCAATACCGTGGTTGGCTTGTACATGGACACATGTCCGGATCGATCGTATTGTGACGCCCATCTTGAGTCTTATTGCTTGGTCGCTCACACCCATGTATAATCGATCTGTTCGATATTCGGGTTGTCTTTGAAATCCCGTATATATGATTTGTATATGGTTGACGATTTTATTCTCTCGTGTATCTGTCCCCGTTGATCCTTTTATGATCTCGTTTGGAGTTACCTCATCGATGGTTAACTTGTTTGTTACCGATCCTTTATTAATCTCGTTTGGAGTTTCCCCTGTCATTGGTAATCTCGTTCGTGATTGAACCTTATTGATTCCATTTGGGAGTTGCCTCACCATTGGTATTCTTGGTTATTAGCCCTTGATTGATGTTATTGGAGTTTACCGTGTCGTCGGTATTCTCGGTTGTCGATTTCTCATTGCTCTGTTGAAATTTACCGTATCGTTGGTATTCCCGGTTGTTGGTCCTTATTGATCTTGCTAGAGTTTACTGTGTCGTCAGTGTTCTCAGTTGTTGACCCTTTATTGATCTTATCGAGTTTATCGTATCGCTGGTATTTCCGGTTGTCGACTCTTTTGATCTTGCTATTGATTCTTCGTTGACCCTTACCGTGTCGCCGTATTCTCGGTCGTCGAACTTTTATTGATCTTGTTGGGATTTGCCGTATTGTCGGTATTCTCGGCTATTGATTCTTCATTGATCTTGTTGGAGTTGCCACATCATGGTATTCTCGCTCGTGGTTGATCCTTTGTCGATCTTGTGTGGAAATATCATGTCATTGATATTTTCGTTGTGATGCATTAATTGTTTATCATTATTGATTGCGTCAACATTCATGCTTTGCATTGATATTCGGGACTTGTATCGTCTCGTAAGCTGATTCTTGGTGTGCCATGTGATATTTGTTTTATCGATTGGGATCCGATTGTGCGACCCACCAGCAGAATTGAACTTGGCCGATTATTCTATACTCGAGATATGTTATGTTTGGAATTCTCGTAGTGTTTCGGATACAAGATGTGATTACATTTGAATTCGTTCATTACTTAAGGACACGAGGCGTGGGATATGGTAAGATTTGATTGTTATGGTTGTGACAGTTGGTAAGGTTACTTCGGTGAGATTACATTGGAATTATTCTTACCTTGTAATTACATTGATATGTATTGTTTTTGTGATGTGATCATTATCATTGTTGAGAATTATGGTCGACTGGTCGTGGGCTTTATCTTTTAGGTACTCGGAGTTCGAGCTAGTAGCGGTCGTGAAGGGATGAGCTTTCCTGATACGGCTATGGCGTAGTTGTTGGGATTCGAGTGTTCTTTCTGGTTTTTATAATTCCGCCGCAAATGTATTTAATTATGTTTTTATCCATTGCGTGCGTATATTTAAAATGGCTTTCGGTATTCTTTGAACCGTGTTTTTATCCGCCGCGTGTGTGTGTACTTTCAAAGGGCCTTTTTGCATTTTTAAACGTTTGCGAAAATGATTTTAGCCTTGTGGGTTCCAATATGCGGCCCACGGCGCTGTAATATTCCCGGTCGGTTTTGGGGGTGTTACGTAAGATGGTATCGAGCTTGGGTTTCGTAAAACCCGGGCGTGTGTGTTATGTGGCTCTACCGGTGCGGTAGTAGCGTGACTTTTGAAAATGATTTTCTGACTTTTGAGTCAAACCGATTTTGGAGGTTTCAAAATTTTTGAAATATTTTCAAATTGCTGTATTTGCGATGCCGGTGTGTTGTTAGTGTGTTGAGACTTTGTATGGGAGTCGTATGCTGGTATCACGGAAGATCATCGACTTCACGGACCTGTAAGTATGTTCTTTCAGTTATTTCAGTTTTGATGATGATTATTGAGTATGGTGTCGTGATTTTGAGATATTTCGGGATTGAGATACTGATTATGACGGGTGTTGAGTTTCGAGGACGAAACTTATTTAAGTGGGTGTATATGTAATATCCTAGAATTTCACTATGAATTTTTCGCATTATTTTATCTGGGATGTACTGTACAGAGTGGGACCGACACGATATGAGTGGATAATTTTGGAAACCGTGACAGTCGTGCCAGTATGTCTATCGAGGGTATTTTGATTCTAGGATATTACATGCTTGTTGTGTTTTCGATGTCGGATATACCGTATGAGTATTTGTTTGATTTCCGTACTTGGTCGACAGTTGTAATTGAGGATATCGTGCATCGACGCACTGTATGAGAATACTTTCGGATTTCGTATATGTGTTCGATGTCGTATGTTCATATTTGTTATGTCGAGACGCTGGACAGAATTGCCGGAAACGGCTAAGTATGTATCCGTTAACGACGTTAAGACTTTGAGATAACGTGACGCTAAGTGGTACGTGTTACGACGTTAAGCGTAAGGTATTACGACGTAACAAGAGGAATCGCATAAATGGGTCTTGTCGGCTTTCGGCGGATGTGGACAGGTGAGTCAACGGATGGAGTTACGTACGTTATACAGGGTGTATTACGTACGTAATACGAGTATAGTACTGTAGCAAGTCAACGTACGTATTACGTACGCAACGGAACAAGTGTTACGTACGTTACGGGGCAACTGGCCGAGTCGTGGCCGAGATGACCTGGATGGCCGAGCATGGCCGGACGTGACTCGTTGGGATGGCCGAGCATGGTCGGCAGTGACTCGCTGGAGGCTAGGACTGGCCGATTACGTGCGTAGGCAGTGGCCGGTTACGGCCGTAATGGCCGATTACATACGTAAGGGAGCTGCCGGTTACGTACGTAAGGGTGCCGAACAAACTGGACAGAAGGTTAGGCCGCGGCCGGCTACGTACGTAAGGACCCGCCGGTTACGTACGTAACTGGCCGGCGGCAGTCTCGCCTATATAAGGCACGACCGAGTCATCTGCTCATTTCTTCGCTTTTTCTTCGCTCCTTCCGCGATTTCTTCAAAGAAATATGATGGTTTTGAGTAGAATCAACTTATAACAACATGTTTTGGAAGTTGGAATCATGGATTAACATCATCCTCCACCCGGATCGAAGGTAAGAACACATGAACTTTTGGTTTTTGGATGTTCTTGAGGTTTCTTGGTGTTTTGGCCGATTTGCTCCATTTTGATTCATATTATTGGTAGAACTTGATTGTATACTCGTAATCATTCAATACTCTTGAAGTTTTGTGGAACAAATTCGAGTATTTCTTTGAATAATCGATTGAATTGGACTATGCCTTCAAAGTGTCCGATGAAATGCCTCAATGAGTAGAACTTGGGAAATTCTATACATTTTCGCATGAATGGTGATTGAATTGATATTGTTGTGATTTAGAAATAAACTTTTGAAGGAAGTTGAATCGGTACCCTTCCCCTTTGTCGATTTCTTCGCACCGTGCTATTCAAAACAAGTGATTACTTGTGTATTTCATCTTCAAGAGGTATGTTCGATAATCCTCTCATTGAATTCGGATTTTGATGTTATCGTTGAAGAAGGATTCGTATGAAGATGATTATGGTTTTGTTGTTACGATTCTTGCGGTTATATGAACTATATGTTGAAGACATTGTTAGGATTATTGAACACCGAATTTCGGCTTGTGTTCGTATTGTTAAGAGTTGATATGGGTTGGTTTCGTATGATCGAGATATCGTTGAACCATCGAGTTTGATTAGTTGGTCATTTCGGATGTTGATTGTTATTGAATGTATCGTTAATTAATTATTGCATTAGGTTGCGTTTAGTGATCGTTGAAGTTAACCGTTGTGCTGCGGAGCTTGTAGACGAAGACGGCGGGATTGATAGTGGCTTCGAATTGGTATCAAGGCAAGTTATGCTTGCTCATTTCATAATGTTAATAAATGATTTCGTTTTCATTTCATTTATGATTCATATAGCAATGGTATTATGGAATATATGAATTGTCGGAATGGTGGTATGTATGGTATTTTTGGACTAAGATAAATCATAATGTATATGATTTTAAGGATGTCTAGTGGAAGTAGGAACGCGAATTATAATTTGGTCTATTGCATGAGAAGTTGGATATCAAGGTTAGTTATCGTGTCGATGTTGAACTCGGGATGGTGGTTTGGTATTAGTTATGGACTGTACTTCATTTTGGATTGTCGGATAAACCGTGTATTCGTTCAGGGATGTTGGTCGTGGAAAGGTTGGCGTCTTCAGCTTGAGGTAAATTAATATTGTTAGATTATGATAATCATCATGTTGCATTATTGCATGTGTGTGTTGATATTTCATGCGGTGAGTGTGCACCATTGTTTGTTATGTTTTGTAATGCGCTCTTCCTGTGAGCAGTGATCTGTTGGGCCGATGTGTTAGGGGATAAGACCTATATGGCACCTATGTTCCGGGGCATTCCTGTGTGGATACTTTCGTGACCCTTGGTTGCGACCTTGGGGTATTTTGTAATTGCATGAACTGTGTTAGGGGATAAGACCTATATGGCACCTATGTTCCGGGGTATTCCTGTGAGATGCTTCCGTGACCCTTGCCTGTTGCCTTGGGGTTTATGTGTTAATATTATATGCATTGTGGAGCATGATGTGGACTATTGTCTGGTGGAAATACGACATTGTGGTCATGTCGGTCTTTCATAATCGAGTTACTGTTGCTCTTTTGGGAAGTCTTCTGATCCTTGATGGATATGCGATTCTTTGAGATTTGTTGTCATGTTGTATCGTGGCATATCCGAGTCGATACGTTCGATCGCTCATGTGTAGGATTTTCGGGACGGGCACGTGTAGCATGTGTTGGTTTCGACCTCATATTGAACCGTGCACATGAGACGACTTCGTGAGGCCGATTAGGTACGAGACCGCAGTATCGATCAATACCGTGGTTGGCTTGTACATGGACACATGTCCGGATCGATCGTATTGTGACGCCCATCTTGAGTCTTATTGCTTGGTCGCTCACAGTCCATGTATAATCGATCTGTTCGATATTCGGGTTGTCTTTGAAATCCCGTATATATGATTTGTATATGGTTGACGATTTTATTCTCTCGTGTATCTGTCCCCGTTGATCCTTTTATGATCTCGTTTGGAGTTACCTTATCGATGGTTAACTTGTTTGTTACCGATCTTTTATTAATCTCGTTTGGAGTTTCCCCTGTCATTGGTAATCTCGTTCGTGATTGAACCTTATTGATTCCGTTTGGGAGTTGCCTCACCATTGGTATTCTTGGTTATTAGCCCTTGATTGATGTTATTGGAGTTTACCGTGTCGTCGGTATTCTCGGTTGTCGATTCCTCATTGCTCTGTTGAAATTTACCGTATCGTTGGTATTCCCGGTTGTTGGTACTTATTGATCTTGCTAGAGTTTACTGTGTCGTCAGTGTTCTCAGTTGTTGACCCTTTATTGATCTTATTGGAGTTTATCGTACCGTTGGTATTTCTGGTTGTCGACTCTTTTGATCTTGCTATTGATTCTTCGTTGACCCTTACTGTGTCGTCAGTATTCTCGGTCGTCGAACTTTTATTGATCTTGTTGGGATTTACCGTATTGTCGGTATTCTCAGTTATTGATTCTTCATTGATCTTGTTGGAGTTGCCACATCATGGTATTCTCGTTCGTGGTTGATCCTTTGTCGATCTTGTGTGGAAATATCATGTCATTGATATTTTCGTTGTGATGCATTAATTGTTTATCATTATTGATTGCGTCAACATTCATGCTTTGCATTGATATTCGGGACTTGTATCGTCTCAGAACAGTTGGATTACTGGTGTGCCATGTGATATTTGTTTTATCAGGATTGGGATCCGATTGTGCGACCCAGCCATCAGAATTGAACTTGGCCAGATTATTCTATACTCGAGATATGTTATGTTTGGAATTCTGGTAGTGTTTCGGATACAGTACAGGTGATTACATTTGAATTCGTTCATTACTTAAGGACACGAGGCGTGGGATATGGTAAGATTTGATTGTTATGGTTGTGACAGGTTGGTAAGGTTACTTCGGTGAGATTACATTGGAATTATTCTTACCTTGTAATTACATTGATATGTATTGTTTTTGTGATGTGATCGTTATCATTGTTGAGAATTATGACTGACCCCGTCGTGGGCTTTATCTTTTAGGTACTCGGAGTTCGAGCTAGTAGCGGTCGTGAAGGGATGAGCTTTCCGGTGATACTGGCTATGGCGTAGTTGTTGGGATTCGAGTGTTCTTTCTGGTTTTTATAATTCCGCTGCAAATGTATTTAATTATGTTTTTATCCGCTGCATGCGTATATTTAAAATGGCTTTCGGTATTCTTTGAACTGTGTTTTTATCCGCTGCGTGTGTGTGTACTTTCAAAGGGCCTTTTTGCATTTTTAAACGTTTGCGAAAATGATTTTAGCCTTGTGGGTTCCAATATGGGGCCCACGGCGCTGTAATATTCCCGGTCGGTTTTGGGGGTGTTACATATAGACTGGTACGAACTAGGTGATATTCCTCCTAATCTTCCTTCTGGAATCCCTTTGGTTATCGTAGATCCCCCGTCTCCTCCTCCTTCGGGCGAGGTGACTATTACCGACCTATTAGCCGATCCTTACCAAGCGGGCGCAGGGGCTACATGTGTTCTTCCTCCCCATCCTTTATCTAGGACCAGTTCAGCCGCTCTATAAAGTTTCATAAGGTTTCTCAGGCTTCCTCCGGGGTGGGATTTTGTCACACCTCAGGCTTTTGACACCCCTGATCACCCCCTTCCAGGTCATATTACTTGGTTATGGATCAGGTGAATAGCGGTCTTCGCTTCCCTCTTCACCCCTTTCTTGTTTCTATTTTTACTAAATATAACATCCCTCTTAATAAATTTTCCCCAAAATTCCTTTCGTATATGGTCGGTTTTCTTGTGTTATGTCATTATAGACACGAGGAACCCGACCTAGTTTTTTTTATTTCTGCTTCGGGCTAAAGAGCTTTAAAGGCTCTTTTTATCTGACTTCCCGGAAAGATGCCCACTTCTTCACCCACCTCCCTTCCAACGTGAAGGATTGGAGGTCGCGTTTCTTTTTTCTCCGTCTTCCTTCGGATGATTCTTGGGGCTTTCCTACGGAATGGGTGCAGGCCACTACGAGCCAGGCTCTAATTCCCAAGCGCAGCTCTATCCGAGCTGGGTGGGTTAATAGGGTTCAGGAATGAAATGTCATTTCCTATAATGCCTTCCAGCTGACGCATTTTCATGACTTTTTATTTCATTGCGGGCTGAGTTCGAATCCTTATCCAGCTATTCCCAATATTGGTAGGTTTTAACGGCTTTTGCTTATTATATTATTTTTTCTTCTGGCGTACACTACTAATTTACTGACTTGTTGTATTGTTTTCTGTAGATCGTTTTATACGGACTTGCCAATCCGATGCCTCCAAGCCCGATGAGCCTGCGAAGGACAAGCCCCCTATGTCGGTGAATCCTCCTAAAGAGAGGGCGAAGGGTTCGTCCAAACCAAAGCATAGGTCTGCATCCCAACCCAAGGTCAGGGTAACCCTACCTTCTGATCTAGCTCCTCCCTTAACCATGGGGCGGAGCCCTGCCAGCTCTTCCCTACAGTTGCAGGTCGCCAAGCGGGCCCGCTCTACCAGCTCTTCCACTCCTTCTAAACAGCCTAAGACTGCGAGTCCTTCCAGCTCGACCATGGATACCTTTTTGCACTGCAAAGAGTTCGAGAAATTCCTCCCTTTTTTCAGCTATGTGGTCCCAGATAGGAATAGGTAGATACTGCGCAACTCCCCGCAGGACACCCACCTAGACTTAATGATGATGTATTTCGGGAAGGTATTCCTATTTTACTTATTTTTTCTCTCTTCTACACTGTTTTTATGCCTGTTTATGTTTTGATGAAATTGTCCTTTCTTTTCAGCTCTGCTCTACTTTAGTGAGTTTTGTAGAAGAGCAGAAGGGCGGAGCTTTGTCTTCTTCCCAAATGGCCCAGGTGTCGGCTGAGCTTAAGGCCGCCATGGAGACGAAAGGAGATCTCGCCAGCCGGGTGCAAGAGAGGGAATATCGTCTGGATATTGACCTTACGAAGATTTCTGAGCGGGAGACGGTCTTGGAGCAAGCCCAGATGGCTAACGTCCAACTGAACCAGGAGCTAGAGCTTTTGAAGGCTCAGACTCAAGCTGAATCGGAGAAGGTCATCTGGCTAGAGCCCAGCTTGCAGAGGCCAAGGCCGAATCTGAGAAGATCGCCCAGCTTGAAGCTTGATAAGTGTCAGTTTTATACACTTATCCACGGTTTGTATCGATATATTTCACCCATAATTAAGCTAGTCTACTCGTTTTTGCTTAGAATTAATTAGCTTTTAATAATTTTATTATTGATCAGATGAAGATGTAAATTTAGTCTTAATCAGATGGAATTGCTGATTTACTCAAGAAATAACATGTGTATAAAATATTCTCTTTGTTGAATTTTTATGTTTTCATGTTGTAGGGCTTTCCGAGACGAGTTCGACAGTCTTTCCGGATTCAAAATCAGAGTTATATATCAAAAGTTATCGTCCGAAGAAGATTTGGGGTAAAAACACAAAGTCTAAGAAATTCTGGGCTGAAAACGTAACTTACAAAGCAACCAGTGAACAAAAAGCCGAACCAGTGTTACGGCCGTAACATCTGAAAGTTACGGCCGTATGACCTCAATATTACGGCCGTAACATCTGCAAGTTACGGCCGTAACTCTTGACAGATTAATGATCATTGTCTAATTTTTTATACTTTTGGTCTATTATTGAGGGGATGGCTGGCATTGATCTGATCTAATGTAATAATGCTGGAGTTTTGGTGCTATTAGATGACTTCATGTGTATAAATAGACCCCTTAGATCCATCATTATTCATCATTCATCATATATTTTTCCACTTTTTGTAATATTTTCTTTTTGTGTGAAGAACACACTTGTATTATTGAGTGATTTGTGTAATAGTCGTATAGCATATGTTGTTAAGGGAGTTTATTGCTTCTTTCTCCTTTATCTACTAAGGGAGTTAGGATCAATTCTTTCTCTTTTTCAACTAATAATGACCACTCAAGCTTGTATTATGTTTATTAAACCCTTCATGGGCTAAGTTACCTTAGTTGGGATTATAAACAAGGTTAGTCATGTTATTTAAGTTTGTATAAAGATCTATTATGAATTACATATTATTGTGTGTGATTTTCATTGTTTTACCAATCTTTATTTATTTGGCCAATAAATGACGATATTTATGGTCTTCATATGTTTCGAAAGAAAATATGTTTGATTAGATCAAATGATCTTCACTTTAAGTTGTTCTAGGGGATAGAAATATACCTCTAGACCTTGGATGGTTCTTTGAGTTATTTTCATAAAACCTAATGCTATGTATTGAAACCAATCAACATAGAAATATAGTGGATTGATTCAATATATAAGGGGCGTTTTATAGTTCGAAAGAGAAACCGTCTTTTTAAGGAAAATCAAATCTACACAACATAATGAGTAAATTCATCTTATGATCTCCTATACATCTTGTATAACTAATGATGAACTAAGTTTGTAATCCCAACTATTTCATTATATCTTTTATTAATCTATTATTAGTGCAATCTTTCATTTACTTGAATATTAGAACTATTATTGCATTTTCTTTGCAATTATTAAACCAAACTCTTAAATTGTGTGTTTCAATCATATATATCTCTATAACAAATAGACTAATAGTGTATAATTCATCATATAACCAAACTTCCTCGTGGGATCGATAAACCGGACTCAAAAAGTCCACTTACTACTTGATACGATATCGTGCACTTGCGATAGTTACACTAAAGACGTGTCAAGTTTTTGGCGCCGTTGCCGGGGAAGTATAAATTTTATTTTGAAATCTTACATTGTAAACTATTGTTATAGATACAATTTCTCGCCATTGTAACTTAGTACTCAATTGTGTCTGTCCGGTCAAGTGGCGGATAACGGTACTCCGTGACTATTAAAGTCGGATTTTTTTTCAGTTTCCCACAACAACTGATATTTGTAGATATTTTATGCTTTTTTTTTCATGGATGAAACTTTGATTAATATTGAAAAATATTTCCCTTTCTGAGCAAAAATGTCATTTTAAAAATTTACAAGACAAGACTTAAAAGGATGAGGTTGCTTATGAATAAAACATACCTTTTGACATTAGATTCATAATTGAAGCCAAAGTGAGAATAGCAGGTGAATTCACAGAAATACCTACTAGATTTTTACCAGGGCTAGGAAAAAGTTCATATGCCAAGAAACGACGAGCAAAGATAATAGCCGTTTGCTATAAATATGCTAGATGGAACTGTAATTTAAAATGTCGATCTTTAGGAATTCCATCTACAAACAGAGAAGATAAAATTCAGTTCATTAAGGATGGTCTGAATAAAGAGAATTTAGATAATATCGAAATTTCTCTTCACACGCATCCTAGTGGACTCATACATTGCGGAATTCGATGTTTGTGGAATAAATTCAAACCAGAATATGAACAACGTCTTGGGAATCTGACGTTAAAAGACCTTGTTTGCCAATTTGTAAGAAAATTGGATGAGAAGCTTCTCCCTGACTCATAGAAGGCGTTTAGGCCGTTTCTGAACGTAAAATCAGAGGAAGATGTGAGCCACAATCACAACTACTGTACATACACGTAAGTATCTTTTATTTTTGTCGTGAGGTGAGATTTTCTGAATAAAAAAAGGGGTGATACGCAATAAATGCATTCATTATTCTATTGAGTAGTTGAAGCGCAATCAACGCAATCACAAACTTGTTAAATAATTTTACCTCATTTTTCTTCTATAAATACATTGTGCTTGTTTCTTTTATTCATCCCTCAAATTTGTACTTTTCTTTTTTTCTCTGAAATAAATTTTTTTTCTAAAATGGAGTCATCATCTTCAACAAAAAAATTTAGCACAGTCTGCATTTTTGGTGGAGCTAGTTATGGAAAAGAGGCATGGTTTACTGAAGCAGCCCACAACTTGGGTCGTACCTTAGGAGAAAAATGCATTCATGTAGTTTACGGAGGAGGAAGTCTAGGATTAATGGGATGAGGTGCTGCTTCTGCCTATATGGAAGGAGTAAGAGTGTTGGGAATAATTCCAAAACCTCTGGCTGAAAGTAAAATCACCGGGGCAACTATTGGAGATGAGTTTAAAGCTGTAAATATGCAAGATCGCATAACTCACATGATAAATAATTTTGGCGCCTTTATCACCCTTCCCGGTGGTTTTGGCACTCTTGAGGAACTTTTTCATGTGGTTACCAGAGCCCAGCTAAATGTTCATCAAAAACCAATAGGTCTGCTTATGTCAATGGTTTCTTTGATGGTTTACTATATTTCATCAACTACTCTGCTGAAAAGGGTTTTATTTCCGAGCGTGCTAAACGAATCATAGTCGTTGCAACAACACCAGAAGAACTAATCAAAAAACTAATTGAATTTTTTCCTCAACCAGATCCAGCTCTAGCTAAAATTGTCTGGATGGAAGATTTTACCGTGAGAAAACGAAAAGTGGATTCATTCCTCTCCCTTTGATAACCCATGTCGGACCTGTTGTATTTTTACTTTCTGTTGTGTGTAAAAATCGTGCTAAATGATGGCAGCTTAAGGAGTTTCCTTTTGAACTCTTGCGCGCATCTATTCGCGATTTATGTATTGTTATTTTATTGCTGTAGTTTTTATTGTTTGTTTTTTTATAAAAGCATTGATGGCAGCGTAAGACGACTCTTCGGACTTTCTTGAAGCGCATCTTAAAAATTGTGTTATACTTCCGAGTATATTTTATTTTCTTTCGTATATTTTCTTTCATAACAGGGAGTATTATGTTTTTTCTCACTTGCTTTTCATTTCTAAAAACTCGGGACAATTTTTTCTTTAAGTTTGGGGGTGTTTTTGAACTGTTGTGTTTATTTTGTTTTGAATCGTATGATTGTGTTAATGGTGTGTAGTGTGTGGTGTGTTTTTATTATTTTTATTTGGCTTTGTTTTTTTAGGTAAGCGTATTTTTATATTTATATTTATTTTGTTTATTTTGATTTGTGAGATTTCTAGATCTGGCCATAACACCAATAAGTTAGCTATATACAAGCTTCTAAAATCGTTTTAACCGGTTAAAAAATTGTATATTCCAAAATTTTTGAGCCTTAATCTCTCTTTCCAAGCCTTGTAGTTATCATTTAAAACCGAGTCATTCGTTACCTTGAGAAAAGAAGAATTAGTCGGTTGATGAAAAATAGAACTGAAATTTACTTAATTTGTGGAGTTTTTGATTTTTCATGCTTAACTAATAAATGATTTTCTGCAAAAATTCTATTCCCTAAAAAAAATAAGAGGTCATTGGTGAAAAGAGCTACACGTTAGCAAATAACGGTGTGAAAGCTATCACCTAAAAAAAATTATGGAAATTGTGTTGGTGAAAAGAGCTACACGTTAGCAAATAACGGTGTGAAAGCTATCACCTAAAAAAATGGAAATTGTGTTGGTGAAAAGAGCTACACGTTAGTAAATAACGGTGTGAAAGCTATCACCTAAAAGGGATGTAGTTTATGAGCATATTTGAATTAATTAGCGGCTGAATTTCAATACTCAATTTTGTGAAAAATCACAATATTTGATGACGTCGATGAAATTCTTCTTCGTATTGAGTCAAAAAATAAACGAGTGATTGAGAGCAACCATTAAAGGGAGTTGTGTGTATCACGAGTGGGAAAGAAATAATCAACCTTTTGGGGGAAAACCTTGCATTTGGAATTACAAAATAAAACCGTGTTTTAACTTCAAAATCATTAGTAGATTTATTTTGAATCTTGATTCATTTCTATGTACTGTATAAAGCTGGTTGTTGTGTATTAATGGCATTATGATCTCCTTTTCTCTTTTTATATTTTTTTCTTAATTTATGTGTGTATTATTATTTTTGTCTTATTTTTATTTTTATTTTTAGAGTGTGATTAATAAAGAGTCTTGCTCGGGACTAGCAAGAATTCAAGTTTGGGGGTGTGATAAGTGTCAGTTTTATACACTTATCCATGGTTTGTATCGATATATTTCACCCATAATTGAGCTAGTCTACTAGTTTTTGCTTAGAATTAATTAGCTTTTAATAATTTTATTATTTATCAGATGAAGATGTAAATTTAGTCTTAATCGGATTGAATTACTGATTTACTCAAGAAACAACATGTGTATAAAATATTCTCTTTGTTGAATTTTTATGTATTCATGTTGTAGGGCTTTCAGAGACGAGTTCGATAGTCTTTCCGGATTCAAAATCAGAGTTATATATCAAAAGTTATCATCCAAAGAAGATTTGGGGCAAAAACGCAAAGTCTAAGAAATTCTGGGCTGAAAACGTAACTTACAAAGCAACCAGTGAACAAAAAGCCGAAGCAGTGTTACGGCGGCCGTATGACCTCAATGTTACAGCCGTAACGTCTGCAAGTTACTGTAATATCCGCAATTTTCGATTTCCGGTAATTTTTCTTTTTCAGAGGCAGTCCGTTTTGACGACTCGTTCGTGACCGTTTCGTCATTCTGAGAATGTTTAATTCTGCACTTTTCGACGTACGAGTTCGTTTCGATATTGTTTTGTTGAGTTCCGTGTTTCTTAACGACTTTTCCGCACTCGAGTTCGATTCTTGTGAATCTCGTTCGAAATTACTGTTTCGAATTTTCCGTAAGTCCGTTTAACTTTGTTAGACGTGTTGTGAACTTCGGTTTGGTTATTCGATCACGTATCGTGATTTTCGGACGTTTTGGGCCGTTTTCGTAATTTCCCAAAGTTTGGGGTAATTACTTCCGTTGTCGAATTCCGACACTTCGGGTGGTCGGAATCGTGTGTTCTCTTAGCTCTTAGATTTGTCTTTGCGAGTACTTCGTAACCGTATCTTCGATTCGTATTCAGGTTTGGGTTTCGGGGTCGTTCGGATCGTCGTTTTGGTTCTTCATTTTGCACCTGGAGGTTGCTGGTCGGACCTATGCGAAACGGTGCTGAAAACGGCGCTGCCGAGCGCCGTGTCTTGCGCCGGGTCGGCCAGAACCAGCAGGTCTGCCGAGACACGGCCGAGAACCCGCGCAAGATTTGCGCCGGGTGATGCGCCGTGTCGAATACGGCCGAGACACACGCGCAGCGTCTTGCGTCGGGTGTTTGTTGCGTCGTGTTCGGCAGGTGTATATATATGGCAGAGCAGTCGGGTTTCACTCGTTTTTCTCACTTCTTTCTTCTTTTTACGCGGTTGGAGACTTGTGGAGCATGGAGGCATGTTTTCATACATCCAATCCATGAAGTTCTTGAGTTTCTAACATCAATCAGTCATCCCGTAACATCCTCCGATCGACCGAATCAAGGTTAGATTTCCCAAAAATCTAGTTTTGGGGATTTTGTTCGATTTGTCCGTTTAATCCGTTTTAACTCAGAATAGTGATGGATTGATGATTGTTAAGCTATATTATATCGAATTCCTTGTTATTCCATGGTTGGATTGTATTGATTCGTCGTTTTGGTTGAGTTCTTATTCAACGCCTTGAAGGTGTCCGACAAAAGGTCTTAGAGGGGGTTTGGGCGTTGTGCGATTATTATTCATCGTACGATTGTTGATTTATCATTGGTATGACTTAGGAACGAAATTCTTGTGAAGAACTCAAGTTGGAACCCTTCCGTTCGTTGTCTTCTTCGTGGTTCAAGCTTCCCGGTCGAACCGTGTTCTTCGGCGTATTCGGTAGCGGTTATTAAGGCAAGTATTTTACTATACGAATTGTGTCTTGTGAATAGGGACGTTGTGTTATGGTTATGATGAATGGATTTATCTTAGCGAATATGTTTCGTATGAATTGATTATTATGAACGAATTGACGGTAACGATGATACCTTCACTTAGTTAACATCTTGGAATTGTGTTGGATGTGCAAATCATCTAAGTTTGTGCCGGGCGTGGTTGGTCATTGTTGAGTTTTTGTGAAGATTATGATAATTGTGTTGTTTTGGTTTACATACTTGATTATACATTTCGGTGTAATGTGGAATGGCTTGACATTTGACGATTATGAGTTGTGTCGTGTCGATATGTGTATGTTCCAGATAGGGTCTGACGAGGCCTCTGGAGTTCGGTACATGATGTGTACGAACAAGGTGTGTGATCCAGGTAGGGTCTGACGAGGCCTCTGGAGTTCGGTACATGATGTGTACGAACAAGGTGTGTGATCCAGGTAGGGTCTGACAAGACCTCTGGAGTTCGGTACATGATGTGTACGAATGATGTTTGTGGCCGGGTAGGGTCCGTTGAGGCCTCCGGAGTTCGGTACATGATGTGTACGAACAGTGTGTGTGGTCCGGGTAAGGTCCGTCGAGGCCTCCGGAGTTCGGTACATGATGTGTACGAACAATGATCATGTAACAGTGATTGTTTGGTTAACATTTTAAATATGGGTCTCGGACTCATAATGATATCTTATCTAGTGTGTTTTGAAATGAGAATCGGGCTAAGGCCCTAATGTTTACGAAAATGTTTTGTAAATTGGGACTCGAGGTCCAAAAGAATTTCTGCTTTAAAAATCCCCGAGGTGATGTGTTTCCTTTTCAAATATCTCTTGCTTGAGTTCGAAATTCTAAAACTTCTCGGGAACATTTTGATAATTGATTTTCGTATTAAATTCGTAGTTGTTATTTACTTGTTGCATTTCGTATCGTATTATACTTGCACTAGTAAAACAGTGGAGTTTTACTAACCCCCGAGTAATCGGGGGGTGGATGTCGGTTTTGCGTCCAGGTACATGCAGGTTCAGGGGAGCAGTCACAGGATTGGCACAAGAGGATGACGATCTGCGATACTAATCAAGAGTCGAGAGCTGGTAGAGTCTGGGTGTATTGTTAGAGTTGATTTCAGTCTTCCACTGTATTGTGTTTCGACCCCTGTGTGGGTAATGTTGTTTTAGTCAGTTCTGTTGATGGAGTTGTGTGACCTCATCGGTCTGTGTATTCATGTGTAAGTGACCTTAACGGTCTGTATTATTATATTGTTTGACCCTGGCCGGGCAAGCATTTGGTTGTTTATGAATGTTTAGCCTGGTAGATCCTTGTGGAAAGGGTCTACGACGTGTAATATTCCCATACGGTTTTGGGGGTGTTACATTTATGTTATCAGAGCTTAGGTTGCGGAAACCTAGGCTGTCGGGTCGAGTCGAGTCGTGATTTGTCGAATAATGTGTTGTCTTGTCGTTCGAGTCGTCAGGTGACAAGTTGAGTTGTGCGTAGTCACAACGTGTCGGATATGTTGTCAGACGAGATTAGTATCGTGGGCGACCGTCACCTCCATGCGGCCTGTGGATGTAAGTCTCCTCCTTTATGCGTAATACCTGTGTATCTCGACTTTATCTTAGTGAGTTAATTGCGGTGCATAATTTTATTTGCACGGCGTTGTGAATATAGTTGTATTTAATACGTGTGACACATAGTATATGTATAAAACTGGGCCTATTGTTGTTTTACCTTTGAACCACTGTGAGGGGTGGTATGGTGTGAAAATTGAGAACCTTGATGGGTTTCGAATATGGTATCGACGATTGAGTTCGTGAGAAACTACGAGGAATGGTTTTGTTGTATGTTTAAACTGGATGCTGTGAGATGTATGCAGTTGGATTGTGCATGTTGGACTGTATTCCTTTTATCCGCTGCGTGAGTTGTTTTGTAATGGCTTTCAGTGTTTTACCAACTGAGTTTTATTTCGAAAACCGATTCCCTTAACCGAGTTTTTGACATTATGGCCTTGATCGTTTTGGAGAAATTCATATGATGGTATTTAGTATTTTGTAAATGGATTTTGTGAGTTTTTGAAATATTACCGTCATCGGCCTTTTGGCGTTTTTGTAAATGGTTTTTAGCCTGGTGGGTTCCGGCGCGGGACCCACGGCGCTATAATGTTCCGTGTAATTATCTGAAATTTTTGGGCATTCTAGCCCATTGAATTACCTTTGAAAACCTTGAGCATCTTAGAAAATAAATTTTGAGATGTACTTTTAAAATGAATTATTTTCTCGTGGTACATCCAAGGTGCCACAATATGTTTCAAAATTCTTCTACCTCGAGGACCAAAATATTTTGAAATATTTCCAATGTTTTAGAAACACTTTTACTTAGACCCGAGGGTCGAATATTTCCGAAAGTTTTTCACGAAAAGAAAGTGTCCTCATTTTTATCGAATGCGAAATAGTTTTCCAAAGTCTCGATAACGATGTTTCACGTTTGTACTATTTTGAAGGGTGATACTTAAGATCAATCGGTGTTTCCAAAATTATTTTCAAAAGGGGGTTTTTATTTTTTTTTAAAAAAACCTATCAATTCCCGTTTGCGTTTGGAAATATATGTATGATGTTTGCTTTGTCGTTATGATGTTAACTTCCAAATATGATCGAATTGTTGGCATGAACGTTGAGGCGTTGCCATGTATTTGTAGTACTAGCCCTTTGTGAGAAGTGTGAACTGGTATTTACTATTTGTCGCCTCGTGGTGATTTGCGTGTTGTCACACGAGTGTGAGCTGTTGAAGCTTGGGTTTGTACGTTTAGGTACATGTGTGATTGTTTCATGATGTTTGTAATTATGTGCTGGTTATCATTCGGGCCGTTGAGGTCGCCGAACGATACCTTTGTTGCTGTAGTGTTTGTGTGTGTATTACTTTACGATGGTAATCGTTGTATATGATATGTGTTATGATTCTTTGTTGTGCTGAGTTGGCATCTCCGCTATGTTGTTTTGCGACGTTATGCCCCATTGTATCTAGCATTTGTATTTTCGGTATGCCGAGCCGAGGTATTTCAACCGTGATGTGCCGGGGCATGCATGTGTAAATTGTCCTTCTCGTCAGTAACGCGTTTCAAGTGAGGACTCAAGGGGCACCGAATTCAGTTTGGCGAATTGGCTACCGAGACTTTCGGAGTTCGCGCTTCAGCACAGATATCAGGATCGGCTCTGAGAGGCCCATGGGAGATTTTTCTGTCGGTTGCTTTTTGTGTTGTTACCTTGTTTCCGTTGTTGTGAGTTGCGGGGACGACATTTCTTTTATAAGAGGTCGGATGTAATGCCCGTACTATATTTGACTTCGGCAGTTTCTCCTTCTAAATTCTATCGACTTGCATGTGTTCGTCGATACTTTTTGAACATGTTTGATGTCTCAGTTGTCATCGTTCGAACTGGTTGTGACCTTGTTTCAGATCGATCTGTTTATCATCGTGACTTTTCCGAGTTCGGTTCGATTCTTGTGAACCTTGTTTGGAAGTAACATCTTTCACTTTCTACCAGTTCTTTTAATGTCTGGAGTTGAAGTGGGGACTTCGGAGTCATTGTTCGACTGTTGTTGTTCGATCATTATTATTTGATCATTATTGTTCGATCATTGTTATTTTATCGTTGTTGTTCGATCATTGTTATTTGATCATTGTTGTTCGATCATTATTATTTGATCGTTGTTGTTCGATCATTGTTGTTCGGTCATTGTTGTTCGATCGTTGTTGTTCAATCGGGGTTGTCTGACTGTTGTTGCCTGATCTCGTACTGCGAAGAATTGTCGTTCACCGTTAGTCAACTGTTTAGAGTGTGGCCAAGTGGGTCACCGAGCCGTGCGTTGCGAGACGGTAGCTGAGAGATTTGGGGATTGAGGTTGCGTCTCTGCTCCGAAAGGACACAGAAATGCCTAGTGTAGTTTTTGAGGACTTCGGCGTAGTTGGAATTGTTTGTGGTTGTCCCTGTGGACCGTTTGTGTGTTTATTTCTGTTTTCTTGATTGTGCGTGTTTCCTTATAATGGGTGCTTTGTGTTTTGTGATCGTTCGTATAATCGACTTGGTTATATTATTTGTTTGATGACGCTTGTCACTTGTTGGTTTTATTATGTCTCTATCGGTGGCGTTGTGTTGGTCGTCGTAGAGCGTGTTTTCACGCCGTATGTCTCTTTGCGTTTCCTGCAGCGTTTCGCCGTTGGGCGCGAGTTTTCGGTTTTTGTGTATCTCGTCGAGTTTTCCTGGCGGGTTATTGCTTCTCCCTACTTAGTTTAAGTTTCGGGACGAAACTTCTTTTAAGGAGGGTAGTATGTAATATCCGCAATTTTTGATTTCCGGTAATTTTTCTTTTTCGGCGGCAGTCCGTTTTGACGACTCGCTCGTCACCATTTCGTCATTCTGAGAATGTTTAATTCTGTACTTTTCGACGTCCGAGTTTGTTTCGGTATTGTTTTGTTGAGTTCCGTGTTTCTTAACGACTTTTCCGCACTCGAGTTGGATTCTTGTGAATCTCGTTCGAAATTACTGTTTCGAGTTTCCCGTAAGTCCGTTTAACTTTGTTAGACGTGTTTTGAACTTCGGTTTGGTTATTCGATCACGTATCGTGATTTTCGGACGCTTTGGGCCGTTTTCGTAATTTCCCAAAGTTGGGGGTAATTACTTCCGTTGTCGAATTCCGACACTTCGGGTGGTCGGAATCATGTGTTCTCTTAGCTCTTAGATTCGTCTTTGCGAGTACTTCGTAACCGTATTTTCGATTCGTATTCAGGTTCGGGTTTCGGGGTCGTTCGGATCGTCGTTGTGGTTCTTCATTTTGCACCTGGAGGTTGCTGGCCGGACCTGTGCGAAACGGTGCTGAAAACGGAGTTGCCGAGCGCCGTGTCTTGCGCCGGGTCGGCCAGGACCAGCAGGTCTGCCGAGACACGGCCGAGAACCCGCGCAAGATTTGCGCCGGGTGATGCGCCGTGTCGAATACGGCCGAGACACACGCGCAGCGTCTTGCGCCGGGTGTTGCGCCGTGTCGGTCAGGGCGCGCGCTGACCCGCAACACGGCGGTAAACACGGCGCTGGTTTGGGCCGTTTGTTGCGCCGTGTTCGGCAGGTGTATATATATGGCAGAGCAGTTGGGTTTCACTCGTTTTTCTCACTTCTTTCTTCCTCTTCCGCGGTTGGAGACTTGTGGATCATGGAGGCATGTTGTCATACATCCAATCCATGAAGTTCTTGAGTTGCTAACATCAATCAATCATCCCGTAACATCCTCCGATCGACCGAATCAAGGTTAGATTTTCTAAAAATCTAGTTTTGGGGATTTTGTTCGATTTGTCCGTTTAATCCGTTTTAACTCAGAATAGTGATGGATTGATGATTGTTAAGCTATATTATATCGAATTCCTTGTTATTCCATGGTTGGATTGTATTGATTCGTCGTTTTGGTTGAGTTCTTAGTCGACGCCTTGAAGGTGTCCGACAAAAGGTCTTAGAGGGGGGTTTGGGCGTTGTGCGATTATTATTCATCATACGATTGTTGATTTATCATTGATATGACTTAGGAACGAAATTCTTGTGAAGAACTCAAGTCGGAACCCTTCCGTTCGTTGTCTTCTTCGTGGTTCAAGCTTCCCGGTCGAACCGTGTTCTTCGGCGTATTCGGTAGCAGTTATTAAGGCAAGTATTTTACTATACGAATTGTGTCTTGTGAATAGGGACGTTGTGTTATGGTTATGATGAATGGATTTATCTTAGGGAATATGTTTCGTATGAATTGATTATTATGAACGAATTGACGGTAACGATGATACCTTCACTTAGTTAACATCTTGGAATTGTGTTGGATGTGCAAATCATCTAAGTTTGTACCGGGCGTGGTTGGTCATTGTTGAGTTGTTGTGAAGATTATGATAATTGTGTTGTTTTGGTTTACATACTTGATTATACATTTCGGTGTAATGTGGAATGGCTTGACATTTGATGATTATGAGTTGTGTCATGTCGATGTGTGTGTGTGTGTGTGTGTGTGTTCCAGGTAGGGTCTGACGAGGCCTCTGGAGTTCGGTACATGATGTGTACGAACAAGGTGTGTGATCCAGGTAGGGTCTGACGAGGCCTCTGGAGTTCGGTACATGATGTGTACGAACAAGGTGTGTGATCCAGGTAGGGTCTGACGAGACCTCTGGAGTTCGGTACATGATGTGTACGGACGATGTTTGTGGCCGGGTAGGGTCCGTTGAGGCCTCCGGAGTTCGGTACATGATGTGTACGAATAGTGTGTGTGGTCCGGGTAAGGTCCGTCGAGACCTCCGGAGTTCGGTACATGATGTGTACGAACAATGATCGTGTAACAGTGATTTTTTGGTTAACATTTTAAATATGGGTCTCGGACTCATAATGATATCTTATCTAGTGTGTTTTGAAACGAGAATCGGGCTAAGGCCCTAATGTTTACGAAAAGGTTTTGTAAATTGGGACTCGAGGTCCAAAAGAATTTCTGCTTTAAAAATCCCCAAGATGATGTGTTTCTTTTTCAAATATCTCTTGCTTGAGTTCGAAATTCTAAAACTTCTCGGGAACATTTTGATAATTGATTTCCGTATTAAATTCGTAGTTGCTATTTACTTGTTGTATTTCGTATCGTATTATACTTGCACTAGTAAAACAGTGGAGTTTTACTAACTCCAGTGTAATCGGGGGGTTGATGTCTGTTCTGCGTCCAGGTACATGCAGGTTCAGGGGAGCAGTCACAAGATTGGCACAAGAGGATGACGAGCTGCGATACTAATCAAGAGTCGAGAGCTGGTAGAGTCTGGGTGTATTGTTAGAGTTGATTTTAGTCTTCTGCTGTATTGTATTTCGACCCCTGTGTGGGTAATGTTGTTTTAGTCAGTTTTGTTGATGGCGTTGTGTGACCTCATCGGTCTGTGTATTCATGTGTAAGTGACCTTAACGGTCTGTATTATTATATTGTTTGACCCTGGCCGGGCAAGCATTTGGTTGTTTATGGATGTTTAGCCTGGTAGATCCTTGTGGAAAGGGTCTACGGTGTGTAATATTCCCATACGGTTTTAGGGGTGTTACAGTTACGGCCGTAACTCTTGACAGATTAATGATCATTGTCTAGTTTTTTATACTTTTGGTCTATTATTGAGGGGATGGCTGGCATTGATCCGATCTAATGTAATAATGCTGGAGTTTTGGAGCTATTAGATGACTTTAGGTATATAAATAGACCCCTTAGATCCATAATTATTCATCATTCATCATATATTTTTCCACTTTTTGTAATATTTTCTTTTTGTGTGAAGAACACACTTGTGTTCTTGAGTGATTTGTGTAATAGTGGTATAACATATGTTGTTAAGGGAGTTTATTGCTTCTTTCTCCTTTAGCTACTAAGGGAGTTAGGATCAATTCTTTCTCTTTTTCAACTAATAATGACCACTCAAGCTTGTATTATGTTTATTAAACCCTTCATGGGCTAAGTTACCATAGTTGGGATTATAAACAAGGTTAGTCATGTTATTTAAGTTTGTATAAAGATCTATTATGAATTACTTATTATTTGTGTGATTTTCATTGTTTTACCAATCTTTATTTATTTGGCCAATAAATGACGATATTTATGGTCTTCATATGTTTCGAAAGAAAATATGTTTGATTAGATCAAATGATCTTCACTCTAAGTTGTTCTAGGGGATAGAAATATACCTCTAGACCTTGGATGGTTCTTTGAGTTATTTTCATAAAACCTAATGCTATGTATTGAAGCCAATCAACATAGAAATATAGTGGATTGATTCAATATATAAGGGGCGTTTTATAGTTCGAAAGAGAAACTGTCTTTTTAAGGAAAATCGAATCTACACAACATAATAAGTAAATTCATCTTATGATCTCCTATACATCTTCTATAACTAATGATGAACTAAGTTTGTAATCCCAACTATTTCATTATATCTTTTATTAATCTATTATTAGTGCAATCTTTCATTTCCTTGAATATTAGAACTATTATTGCATTTTCTTTGCAATTATTAAACCAAACTCTTAAATTGTGTGTTTCAATCATATATATCTCTATAACAAATAGACTAATAGTGTATAATTTAACATATAACCAAACTTCCTCGTGGGATCGATAAACCGGACTCAAAAAATCTACTTACTACTTGATACGATATCGTGCACTTGCGATAGTTACACTAAAGACGTGTCAAGAATACTCCCCGGCAACGGCGCCAAAAAACATGTGATAAGTGTCAGTTTTATACACTTATCCATGGTTTGTATCGATATATTTCACCCATAATTGAGCTAGTCTACTCGTTTTTGCTTAGAATTAATTATCTTTTAATAATTTTATTATTTATCAGATGAAGATGTAAATTTAGTCTTAATCGGATTGAATTACTGATTTACTCAAGAAATAACATGTGTATAAAATATTCTCTTTGTTGAATTTTTATGTATTCATGTTGTAGGGCTTTCCGAGACGAGTTCGGCAGTCTTTCCGGATTCAAAATCAGAGTTAAATATCAAAAGTTCTCATCCGAAGAAGATTTGGGGCAAAAACGCAAAGTCTAAGAAATTCTGGGCTGAAAACGTAACTCACAAAGCAACCAGTGTACAAAAATCCGAAGCAATGTTACGGCCGTAACATCTGAAAGTTACGGCCGTATGACCTCAATGTTACGGCCGTAACATCTGCAAGTTACGGCCGTAACTCTTGACAGATTATTCATCATTGTCTAATTTTTTATACTTATGGTCTATTATTGAGGGGATGGCTAGCATTGATCCGATCTAATGTAATAATGCTGGAGTTTTGGAGCTATTAGATGACTTTAGGTGTATAAATAGACCCCTTAGATCCATCATTATTCATCATTCATCATATATTTTTCCACTTTTTGTAATATTTTCTTTTTGTGTGAAGAACACACTTGTGTTCTTGAGTGATTTGTGTAATAGTGGTATAGCATATGTTGTTAAGGGAGTTTATTGCTTCTTTCTCCTTTATCTACTAAGGGAGTTAGGATCAATTCTTTCTCTTTTTCAACTAATAATGACCACTCAAGCTTTTATTATGTTTATTAAACTCTTCATGGGCTAAGTTACCTTAGTTGGGATTATAAACAAGGTTAGTCATGTTATTTAAGTTTGCATAAAGATCTATTATGAATTACTTATTATTATGTGTGATTTTCATTGTTTTACCAATCTTTATTTATTTGGCCAATAAATGACGATATTTATGGTCTTCATATGTTTCGAAAGAAAATATGTTTGATCAGATCAAATGATCTTCACTCTAAGTTGTTCTAGGGGATAGAAATATATCTCTAGACCGTGGATGGTTCTTTGAGTTATTTTCATAAAACCTAATGCTATGTATTGAAGCCAATCAACATAGAAATATAGTGGATTGATTCAATATATAAGGGGCGTTTTATAGTTCGAAAGAGAAACCGTCTTTTTAAGGAAAATCGAATCTACACAACATAATAAGTAAATTCATCTTATGATCTCCTATACATCTTATATAACTAATGATGAACTAAGTTTGTAATCTCAACTATTTCATTATATCTTTTATTAATTTATTATTAGTGCTATCTTTTATTTCCTTGAATATTAGAACTATTATTGCATTTTCTTTGCAATTATTAAACCAAGCTCTTAAATTGTGTGTTTCAATCATATATATCTCTATAAATAATAGACTAATAGTGTATAATTCAACATATAACCAAACTTCCTCGTGGGATCGATAAACCGGACTCAAAAAGTCCACTTACTACTTGATAGGATATCGTGCACTTGCGATAGTTACACTAAAGACGTGTCAATGCTCAGCTCGCGGAAGGTAGATCCCCGGGGTCCTCATACTATGAGCGAAGAGTTTCGGATGGCCAACACCGCTTCCTGACCAGCGACGTCGGTCAATCCTTCCTGGGGGGCTATCGGTCAGCCCTTCTGGCCCGGTACCACAACTCTATTGCCTACTTGGTTCAGCTTGCTCCTGCTGCGACGCAGTACTTTGACTTCGCCCTATCCCGCATCCGCGAGCAGGTAGAGACTTTGGGTTTTACGGGCGAGCTGGATAAGGACGCCGCTTTGGAAGGAGCTCCTGTCCCCTCAAGTTGGTGTGACGATGTGAATGAGTCTCATGTTGTAGTTGTTAGGGTTGTATACATCAAAGCATGCTTTATGCTTGTATTACCTAATTTTCCGGTCTTTATCTACGAGAATATTTAATTCATTTAACACATGTTTTGCATATTTATTCACGCTATGGTTATGCAAATATTGTCTAAATTACTTTATATTGTAGATAATGTGGTGTGTCGAGTCACACGGAAGATCGCATTATCAGTTCCTTATATAGTAATAATTAGTTCGCAACCTATATAACATTAGACCGTTATGTGAGAGGTTGTAATACATGCTTGAGATTGGTTGGTCTTGACCATTAGCATATATTACCGTATTCGGTATACGTTGAACAGGATCGAAGTGAGATAGATTCTTCTATACTGACTATAAGAAGAACGCACATCTTGGACAATTATTATTTCTTAATTATAGTGATTAATATTTAATTATATATATTTAATATTTATTGCTTTGCTTTATGATGGGTGAGAGCCACAATGATTGACTCAATATGCTCGATATTTTGGGCAATATTATTATTTATAGAATAATTAATATTATAGCTAAAAATCGTTTCCCGACCAGTCGGGTTGATCATGTCCCTCGAGGCACTCGAAAGTATTATTATATTAAACCCTGCAGGTGGAATTAATTTTCCGATATAATAATAAAAGTTGAGTGGTATACTCATGTATAACACATTAATTAATTAAAAGCTGTCAGTAGCTAAATTAATTAATGGACATGGAATATCTTAAACATGGGAAATAATTAATTCAAAAAGGAGCTCAATTTCGTAATTTGGGATTTTGGTAGGAAGTGCAATATCAACCTTATGATGGTCTAAGTTGATATTAATAGAGTCTTCATATTAGGAAGAGTCCTAATATTGGAAAGATGATCTCTATTGGGAGTCCTTACCTTATCCTCCTTAAGGTCCCTAGAGTAGCCCAAAACACCTATAAATAGGAGCATGTGGGTGGCCGATTTTCTTACTTCTTGTAAAAAGAAATTTTCGATTTTTCCTCTTATTTGTTTTTAATTGTGGATCTTGACTTGTGTCTTGGATTCCACAATTTAGCTAACACAATGTTTTTCTAAATACATAAATTCAAGAAAAATAGAGAGAAAAATTTGTGAGGTATTTCTTGAAGAATTTTTGGCCTATCCCATACTGCAAGTCCAAGTTTGATTTGGTAGATTACTGCCCACATGATATCCGGATCTTAGGCGGGATATACTCTAGAATATCTTGAGGTAGAAATACAAGAAGATCAAGGAGGAGTACAAAGGGGAGTTCGATCGACCCAGAAGGAATTTTCCACCACTTCGCTTCAAAGGTATGAATTACCAATTTCTACTGCGCAAATACATACATTTAAATTGTTAATTAATCTGTTTAATTAATTAATTGACAAGCCTAAATAGATCCACGATTTATGTTGGTTAGTTTATAAAACCTTTTATTCCATCTCGCTTTCGCTGCGTTTTATACTCCAACAATTGGTATCGGAGCCGGTCTTTAGGTTCTGTTCAATTTAATTAATTTGTGATTAATTTGCTAGCAATTTAAATATTTATATGATATGATGTTTGGAATATTTTTGCTAGAAATTGTCTTGCAGGTGAATATGGTCCAATTATCATGGCTATGTAATTTTTTTTATTTATTCACGCATTTTGGTAATTTGGCCCGATTTTGAGGCATGTATAAAGTTTTTCTCGTGAGAAAATCCATGTGTAGAATAGGATTTATTTTTCCTTGTAATTTTTGTTGTAAATTCGATGTATTTTATTTGTTATAAAATTTAAGCAAATTGGAATACAAAGTACTGAAGGAAAAGAAGTCCAGCTCGCAAAGGAGTCCTAGTCGGACGAACCGACCGAGACGAGCCTGCTGCCGATCGGGACTCGGCCAACTTGCTGCCTCGGCCGAATCTGGCCTGCCGCGCTCGGCCAGCAGCAGGGTGCCGGGCCACGGGTCGGGTCGGGCAGCGGGTCGGGTTTTTTTGTCCGGGCAGGTTCGTTTGGTGTACGGTCCTATTCGTTTATCCGTCGTTCGTTGCGTCCGTTGGAGCATAATAATTTTAATTTAGAAATTTTTTGTGCAATTAATTTTGCATGGAAGAAAGTTTCTAAATTTGGCATTTTTTGTGCCCCAACTGGGAGGAGGTGACGAGATGCTTGAAGCAGTGGGAGCAAAAGAGCCGAGGATTTTCTCGTTATTCAAAACGAGGAATAAAAGCCATGATAATTGGATTTGATTATCCAGTTTTTTTTATGTTGGTTTTACTGTTTTGATTAATGGCATGTGTGGATGTATGCGTTATATGTTTCTTGCATGTTAGGACGAGAAAATTAAAAACCTTAATTTTTCAAAATAACTATGTGATTTTAATAATTGGTTTTTCAAAATCAAATTGGCCTCCATAATTGGTTTAAATTGTGAAATAATTAGCATGCGCGTTGATATTAGAGTCTTCCTCCACATCGGATGTGCTGATTATTGGCTCACTAGTTTTAAACTTCAATTAGATAGCAAAAAGGTGAATATTATTTTTTATGATAGGACCTCTCCATCTGTAGGACTATTATCATTAAATAACATTCTAAGGGTTGTTAAATTATGGTGCTCACTTAGGTGTATTAATTAATAAGCTCCTCATCGGAGTCTGTGTTAATTTAATACATGGCCAAGAGGAACCAACTATTAATTTTACTTGTCAAAACGCATCTTAACTAGATAGTAAAATTAAGGACATTAAAATCTACTTGAAAAATGTATATGTAAACGTCCACACTAACGTGGCTTGCATGTGCGGTTTTTTTGAGGTGTTGGTTGACTGCATATATATTGTGTTTTAAGGTTTTTCAATATATTTTGCGTCGAATTATGTGATAAATGGTGTTTTAATTTTATTCTCAGATGTCTTTCAATCCACTATCTGTTATTCTCAAAGAAAATAAACTTGATGGCACTAACTTTGCCGACCGGAAAAGAAATCTTGACATTGTCCTGACTGCCGAGGGGCATAAATTTGTTTTAACTGAAGAAAGCCCTCTGGAACCAAAACCGGATGTCACTCTTGAAGAGTTGGCTGAATTCCGAAAATAGAAAGAGTCTGATGAGATGGCTCGCTGTTACATTTTGGCTTCACGGACAAATGTATTGCAGCATCAGCATCAGACGATGGCCTCAGCCGCGGAAATGATGAAAAATCTCACCGAGATGTTTGGTCATCAGAACCAGACGGCTAGGCAAAATGCAATGAGGGTGTTGACGACAACCCAACTGTCTGAAGGGACTCCAGTAAGGGATCACGTTCTGAAAATGATGTCTCATTTGAATGAACTGAGCATACTGGGGGCCACAATCGATGCCGAGTCGCAGGTCGATATTATCTTGGGCAGCCTGCCAAGAAGCTTTGAGCAGTTCCGCCTAAACTACAATATGAATCATAGGACTTACACTTTGGCGGAACTTTTGACAGAGCTTCAATCTACCGAAGGTCTCTTCAAACAAGGTTATCATCAAATTCTTGCGGCAACCGGTGCTAGTTCTTCAAAACCTAAATGGGGAAAAAAGAAAAAGCAGGTTGGCCAGAAGCAAGTGGCAACCTTCAAAGCTAAGGGCAAATCTCCTCAGTCCAAGGCTCCTGAGTCCGAGGCAAACAAAAAGCCGAAGGGCAAATGCTATAAGTGCGGTCTAAAGGGGCATTTCAAGAGTGACTGCCCTAAAAAAGGTACGTCTCATGCACTAGTAGTCAAAACATGTCTGGCTGCCTATTCTATCACTTCGTGGATAGTAGATTCGCGATCCACTGATCATGTTTGTTATGACTCGCATGGGTTCCAAGTAACCAAGGTACTTAGTGCGGATGAGATTACAATTAGCTGGGGTGACTATTCCAGGCTGAAGACTGTTGCAGTGGGAGTCGTGCAGTTAAAAGTTAATGATATGATTCTAGTCCTAAATAATGTGTTATTAGTAAATGATTTTAGAATGAATTTAATTTCAGTTTCTAAATTGTGTTGTGATGGATATTTAGTTTCTTTTGAAGATAATGCAGTTATTAAAATAAATGGTGAATATGTTTGCACGAGTACTTATAATGAAGGACTTTATATCATTAATGCTGCACCAGCTCCCTTGCATAATTATAAATCACTTAATTCTTTGACTAATCCTAATAAAAGAAAAGAACCTTCGAGCATAAATCAAACATATTTGTGGCATTTACGATTGGGTCATATTAACCTTAGAAGGATTCAAAGATTGGTGAGCGATGGCCCACTGGATTCGCTCCAAATTGAGTTATTTCCAATCTGCGAATCTTGTCTAGAAGGGAAAATGACTAAAAGGGCTTTCCAAAGCAAAGGAAATCGTGCACAAAATGTATTGGAATTAGTACACATCTATGTATGTGGTCCAATGAACATCCAGGCTAAGGGTGGTTTCGAATACTTTATCACGTTTATAGATGATTATTCGAGATATGGATACATCTATTTGATGCGACGTAAGTCTGAATCTTTTGATAAGTTCAAAGAATTCAAGGCTGAAACGGAGAAGCGTTATGGACAGAGTATCAAGTCACTACGATCCGATCGTGGTGGCGACTATCTTAGTGGAGAGTTTTTGGATTTCTTGGCACATTAGGGGATTACTTCCCAGCTCACTGCGCCTGGTACACCACAACAAAATGGTGTTGCTAAACGAAGGAATTGTACTTTATTAGAGATGGTTAGGTCAATGATAAGTTATTTTGATTTGCCTATTTCGTTTTGGGGATACGTCTTGGAAACAGCAGCGTACATTCTTGTGCCTTCGAAATCAGTTCCAAAAACACCCACAGAATGGTGGAATGGGCACAAACCCAGTCTAGGACATGTTCGGATTTGGGGTTCACCAGCACACATGCTAAATAAGGAAGCTGATAAGTTGGCATATTGTACAGAATTATGAGTGTTTATAGGATATCCGAAGGGAACAAAGGGTGGCTTATTCTACAGTCCTAAAGATCATAAAGTCATTGTTACCACCAATGCCCGGTTCTTAGAGGATGACTATGTAATAAGCCACAAGCCTAGGAGTGAGGTCATTCTAGAAGAACTTAGGGGCGAGATTTTGACAATACCAATTGTACAAACACCTAGTTTACCACGTATCGACACTATTATGGATTTGCAAACCAAGGACATGCCTCGTCGTAGTGGGAGGGTTGTTCGTCAACCTGAACGTTTCATCGGCGTGGGAGCGTCTTCGGACCACTCCCCGGACCAGGATGAAATGAATCCATGTACGTATAAGCAGGTAGTTCAAGACAAGGATGCTGAATCCTGGCAAACAGCAATGGAATCCGAAATGGGATCTATGGATTTTAATCAAGTGTGGGAGCTAGTAGAGCTACCCAATGGGGTAAAACCCATTGGAAGTAAGTGAGTATACAAGCGTAAGAGAGGATCGAAAGGGAAGGTTGAAACCTTCAAAGCAAGGCTTGTTGCGAAAAGTTACACTCAGAAGGAGGGCATCGACTACGATGAGACCTTTTAGCCAGTAGCCATGCTTAAATCGATCCGGATTCTCTTAGCTATAGCTGCGCATTTGGATATGGAGATTTGGCAGATGGATGTCAAGACTGCATTCTTGAACAGGAGTCTTGATAAGGAAATCTATATGCGCCAACCTGAGGGATTCATTGCTGAAGGAGAGGAGCACTTAGTGTGCAAGCTTAAAAGAGCTATTTATGGTCTCAAGCAAGCACCAAGGTCTTGGAACATGCGATTTGATGAGGTCATTCAATCGTATGGTTTTGAACAGTGTCCTAGTGAGGTTTGTGTATACAAAAAGTGCAATGGAAACGTGCTAGTGTTTCTTGTACTGTACGTAGATGATATACTTCTGATTGGAAACAATGTGAAGGTATTATCAGATGTAAGGGTATGGCTGTCTGAGCAACTCGATATAAAGGATTTGGGAGAAGCTGGGCACATCCTTGGTATTAAGATCTTTCGAGATTGCAAGAAAAGGATGTTGTGCTTATCTCAGGCATCCTATATCGATACGGTGCTAAAGCGGTTTAGTATGGAGAATTCCAAGAAAGGTTTCTTACCTTACAGATATGGAATTCATCTATCTAAGGCTATGTGTCCTAGGACACAGAAAGAGATAGATGACATGAATATGGTCCCTTATGCTTCGGCAGTGGGAAGCCTCATGTATGCTATGCTTTGCACTAGGTGTGATATTTGTCATGCTATAGGCATGATGGCGAGATATCAGTCGAACCCAGGACCGAGACATTGGATTGTTGTCAAGAATATACTCAAGTACCTGAGAAGGACTAGGGAGCATATGCTTGTATATCAATCGGATACACTTTGTCCTTTTGGGTTACACTGACTCAGATTTCAGTGTGGACAAAGAAAAGTCAAAATCAACTTCCGGATATGTTTTCACTTTGGGAGGTGGAGCCATCAGTTGGAGGAGTGTGAAGCATAAATGCATAGCAGACTCTACCATGTAAGCCGAGTATGTAGCAGCCTCAGAGGCAGCTAAAGAGGCGGTATGTCTCAAGTACTTCCTAAAGGATTTGGGTGTGATTCCTAATTTGCCTAGGAGTATTACACTTTATTGTGATAATACCGGTGCTGTTGAAAATTCGAAGGAACCACGGGCCCACAAAGCAAGCAAACATATCAAGCGCAAATATCATATCATTCGAGATTTTGTGAAGAGAAAGAAGATTATTATTTCCAAGATAGCATCTGAAGACAACCTAGCTGATCCTTTCACGAAAGGGTTGCCCTCAAAGTCATTTGAAGGGCATGTGGAAGGAATGGGGTTGAGATGTATGGCAGCATTGCTTTGAGTATAAGTGGGAGATAGATAGACATAGTCTAGATAGTATACTTCAAAAGCATACTTTGAGTATAAGTGGGAGATTGTTAGGGTTGTATACAACAAAGCATGCTTTATACTTGTATTACCTAATTTCCCGGTCTTTATCTATGAGAATATTTAATTCATTTATCACATGTTTTGCATATTTATTCACGCTATGGCTATGCAAATATTGTCTAAATTACTTTATATTGTAGATAATGTGGTGTGTCGAGTCACACAGAAGATCAAATTATCAGTTCCTTATATAGTAATAATTAGTTCACAACCTACATAACATTAGACCGCTATGTGAGAGGTTGTAATACATGCTTGAGATTGGTTGGTCTTGACCATTAGCATATATTAGCGTATTCGGTATACGTTGAACAGGATCGAGGTGAGATAGATTCTTCTGTACTGACTATAAGAAGAACGCACATCTCGGACAATTATTATTTCTTAATTCTAGTGATTAATATTTAATTATATATTTAATATTTATTGCTTTGATTTATCATGGATGAGAGCCACAATGATTGACTCAATATGCTCGATATTTTGGGCAATATTATTATTTATATAATTAATATTATAGCTAGAAATCATGTCCCGACCAGTCGGGTTGATCATGTCCCTCGAGGCACTCGAAAGGATTATTATATTAAATCCTGCAGGTGGAATTAATTTTCCGATATAATAATAGAAGTAGAGTGGTATACTCATGTATAACATATTAATTAATTAAAAGCTGTCAGTAGTTTAAATTAATTAATGGACATGGAATATCTTAAACACAGAAAATAATTAATTCAAAAAGGAGCCCAATTTCGTAATTTGGGATTTTGGTAGGAAGTGCAATATCAACCTTATAGTGGACTAAGTTAATATTAATAGAGTCTTCATATTAGGAAGAGTCCTAATATCGGAAAGATGATCTCTATCGGGAGTCCTTGTCTTATCCTCCTTAAGATCCCTAGAGTAGCCCAAAACACCTATAAATAGGAGCATGTGGGTGGCCGATTTTCTTACTTCTTGTAACAAGAAATTTTTGATTTTTTCCT
This sequence comes from Orobanche coerulescens, assembly GCA_033398695.1. Taxonomy (NCBI): domain Eukaryota; kingdom Viridiplantae; phylum Streptophyta; class Magnoliopsida; order Lamiales; family Orobanchaceae; genus Orobanche; species Orobanche coerulescens. Next base: position 18,402,602 of record CM065801.1, read on the forward strand.
CTTATTTGTGTTTAATTGTGGATCTTGAATTGTGTCTTGGATTCCACAATTTAGCTAACACGATATTTTTCTAAATACATAAATATTCAAGAAAAATAGAGAGAAAAATTTGTGAGGTATTTCTTGAAGAATTTTCGGCCTATTCCATACTGCAAGTCCAAGTTTGATTCGGTAGATTATTGCCCACACGATATCCAGATCTTAGGTGGGATATACTCTAGAAGATCTTGAGGTAGAAATATAAGAAGATCAAGGAGGAGTACGAAGGGGAGTTCGATTGAACCAGAAGGAATTTTCTACCACTTCGCTTTAAAGGTATGAATTACCAATTTCTACTGCGTAAATTCATACAGTTAAATTGTTAATTAATCTGTTTAATTAATACCTTTATTCCATCTCGCTTCCGCTGCGTTTTATACTCCAATAGTATCTTGGTGGGAAGGGGCTCTCGGGGAGTCCATAGTCGAGTCCGGCTTGGATTTGGAGCTGCCCGTTGTCCCTCTTGCTCTAACCGATAGGGCTGATGCTCTTGATGCTTCGGCTAGGGAGGCTAACCATGAGGCTTCCCCCTCGTCTCCTCCCCGATCTCCCGAGCCCGTTGTTTAGTTTCTGCTTGTATATGTATATTCATTCATTTCGTTGTCTCTGTACTAGCGCAGATCTTTTTAATGAAAAATCTTTGGATGTGATTGTAGCTCGGATATGTATGATACTGATATGCCTAGTCAATGTAACTTGGTTATGAGAATATCCTCCTTTTAATATAGGTCGTCCTTAAAAACCACCTCTTCAAAGTTAATATAGCTCGACTACTTCAAACAACTCTTTGAAGTCGACGTAGCTCGGTTTTATCCACCACCTTAATATAGCTCGGATACTTTAAACTGTAATACCCGGATATTTGATATGTATTTTATTTGTATCTGAACCTTGTGACATTTCGTATGTCGTATTATTAATCCAAGTATGATCCTCCGTATTTCATAGTCCGGTATTGGCGAGTGTATGATTTCACTAATGTTAATGCATGCATGTACTTACACGTAAATAGCGCACGCTAAACAGTGAGTGTACCGTACGCTAAAATGTGTAAATAGCGCACGCTAAAGGTTGACACTTAGCGTACGCTACGTGTGTTCAACATGATTGAGACAAGGTTGGTAGGAGAGATCGGATCACGGATATTGGATAGGGACATGTCGGGATGAACCTGGACGGCTTTTGGAAAAGTTGAGTCAACAGTGCTTAGCGCACGCTATGAGAGAAATGCTAGCGCACGCTAAGTCGAGTACAGTTAGGTCAGTAAGCTTTGTAAAGTCATTAGCGCATGCTATGAAAGGGTGTTAGCGTACGCTAACTGTTGTATTTAACGTACGTAAAGTCTATTTAACATACGTAAGGCCCAGGACAGAAAGAGACAGTGGACTGTGAGCCCGTTAGCACACGCTAAAACTGAGGAATAGCGCACGCTAAAGGTCATTTCCTACAAATAGGACATTACCTCCATTTCATCCCATTTCCGACTTCTACCCTTCATCCCATTTCCGACTTCTACGACTTGGAGAGTTACCCTCACGACTTTACCCCCTCATATCAGCCTCTGAATGTGATTTTTGAAGACGAGGAGCATTGGAGATTAGCGTTCAAGCATCCGGTGTTGAGTTCTACCAAGTGTTTTGTCGTTTCCTTCCGTATTAAGGTATGTGATGCTGTACCAACCTAGAGTTCAAGTACTTAGTGATGATTATGAGCATGCTACTGAGGTTATTGAGCTTAGTCTAAGCATTATGAATCGAACAACAAGTTAGAAGGATTGGATTGGCTAAACTTAGATTTTTCATTGGAAATACTTGAACCTTGATTATGCCTATCATAAGGATGTGATTTTCAAAGATTCTAACCTACATTGATGATGATTTCGTGATTAGTACATGATGAACGAATTATGTATGTTATCACCTAGACTAGGTGAATTCGAGATGATGAACATAGGGATCGTTCTTCGAGTATAATCCAGGGTTTGTAAATATTGTTCGGATTGATAATCTTCATATGAATGGTTAGAACGGTATAATCATGTTCTAAACAACTGTGATGAACGTAGAACTTAGATTAGATTAATTTACTTGCAGAAGAATCATAAGTGGGAGTAACTTAGAATTCGGTTGAATGTACTTACCATGTTATGAATTTATCTAGATAACCGATACATGTATTAGGAATTGATGGGCATATTTGGAAGTGAGTTGTAATGATTTGAATGTGTTGGAAAACCCGTAGACATCAACGTGTTATCCCCGTTATGACATTTTGTTTCACATGTAGTATAATATTTATTCAACTTACTGTCCTTGGAGTAGTTAACCGGGAATCGGCCGAGCAATGATGATTATACTTGGTCATCGTTAGAACGTTTAGAATGTTCGTGTGATAGTATTGTTACGTAAGTTGAGTTTGTCGTTATTTTCCTTTTGTGTAAGGTTCGATCTTTGAGAATGGTTGATCGAAGGGGCGGCCTTCGAGTTTGTTGAAGTCGTTGAAGTACTTAATTCTTGCCATCTTTCTAAGGCAAGTACTTTAATTATGTTTTATGTATTGATGTTATACATGTTGTCGTGCATATGTGTATTTGTTGTATGTCCACCTCGTTTTGGTCCGACGGGATCATATTGGGATATATGCTAGCGTGCGCTGGATCATTGGACAGGTTTTTCCACCTCGTGTTGGTCCGACGGGATCATCTTGGGATCTATGCAGTGAACACTGGATCATCGGAATTACCATGTGTATGTTGTATCATGTTGTGGTTATCATGTTGTGTATGGTGAATCTTCTCGTAGTAGAGACTCGTTGTTATTGTTGTCGTTTATGATGTTGTCTTTCTTCTTCATGAGATATTGGATAATCTTGTGTTGTATAATTATCGTACTTGTACTAGCATCATTGTGCTAACCCCTTCGGGGATGGACATTTGTTTTATGTGCAGGATACCGGAGGATGGGAAAACAACCACTAGAGCTGCATGATGACGATGGTGCAGAGTGATGTTACGGCCAAAAGGGTTTGTCAGTTGTGTTTTGTTTTAATAAGTACTCGATTACGTTGTCGTTGTTGGTTGTATTTGATGTTTATTATCAGGAGTTGTCCAATTTGCACTTTTCCAGACTTGTAATGTAAAAATAAACTTTGTCGTTGGTATTTATTATGTTGTAAATTTCTTAGCCTAGTAAATCCTTATATCAAGGATTTACGGCACTGTAATAATCCTGAATATCTCGGAGTGTTAGAGAATATGGTATCAAAGCTAAGATTATGGATATATTGGCCGTTGGGTTAAATTATAGTTTAGATGTGTCTTTTTGGAGTTAACTGGCCGCGAATAACATCACTGTACTGCCTACGTCTTTATGTGAGTAGTGGTTGTAAGTTTCCTAAACTCTATCTTGTCATTTACATGTAATACCTTTTCATAATTGAACATAAGGATGCTATTGTTCCCTGTATATGGAGTATTTATGCTTATAGTATGTTGAGAGAAGGACGTGGATGTGGTCGCGATCATGGACACAGATGTAGAAATGCTGAGAGGGAAGCTTCACCCTCTGTTCCTGATTCGCTGTCAGATCAGGCTAACTATAGTTCTGGCGAACAACAAGAATCCGTCAACAATGAACGAGAGCAAACCGTGGAAACGAATGCCAAACCTGCTGTTCCTAACATCATTCGTCAATCAAATGACCTAATTTGCTCAAGTTGTGGACTTAATGCAAGTGGCGGTAGGATTGCAGCCGGGAGAGAGACAATAAGGCATCCGAGACTTGGGAAATCGAGGAGATAGATGGCTACAGGAGGTGGCAAAGATGCACCCGCTGAAGTTCGATGGTTTTTATGATACGCCGTCATGGGATCACTGGCTGAGAGAGATGGAGAAAGTATTTGCAGGGATTAACTGCCCGGACGACCGTAGAGCCCTCATTGCCCAATATTTCCTGACGGAGAGAGCGTCTGAATGGTGGGAAGCTATCCGACCTATCGATCATGATGCCGATTGGGGAGAGTTCAAATTTATGATGGAAGCTCAGTACTGTCCTCGCCCGGTGAGAGAAGCCAAAGCTCGAGAAATTTTCTCCGCGCAGCCTTCGGATGTGCCAGTAGCTCAGGCGATTAAGACAGTTAACCAACAGCTAGCGTTTGTTCGACACCTTGTCAGAACAAATGCAGAAATGATGATTCACTTTGATATGAGAATGAATCCGGGGATACAAAGGTACATGTCAGTTTTTGAATGCACCACTCTCGGCCAATATCAAGACAAAGCTCTAGCGTATGAGATGAAATAAGCACCTACAAAAAAGTTCTCTGAGTCCAATAAGCAGAAAGTCTCTGGTAATTTCACAGAGCACAAGAGTAGTAGGCCCCGCAAATCCCATTCATATTTTCATTCATTCAAGAGGTCTCTGCATCCATCCAAAGGTGGAAAGAACTCTAGATCAGTATCAGCAATGGCGGATGCAACTAGGAAATGTTTTATCTGTGGTCGGACAGGACATTACCAACATGGTTATTCACTTCCCTCAGTGACGTATTACGAATGTGGACGAGAAGGACATCGTGCGGTGTTCTGTGAAGAGACAGCCACATCTTTTGGGACTCGTACCTCACAACTAATTCATAGAGAGACGAGTGTCCCTCAGACGCAATAGAGTGTTCAACCACCCCAGAATTTCGGCAGAGGTAGAGGTAGAGGACAGTACGACCGAAAAGAAGCATCGAGTGCAGGGTCTGCTCCTCCATGCCTTTATGATACGAGAAAGGAAGACAATCAAAATGCAGTTGTCGCATCAGGTACTGTTCAAATCCTTTCGCAACCAGTTAGTGTTTTGTTCGATACAGGGGCTACACACTAGTTTATATCATTATCTTATGTTAATCGTTTGAACATTTCTTGTTTTCCTGAATGTAAGCCTTATATTGTGGGTTTACCGAGTGGAGAGAGAATTGTGGGGAATTTAAAAACTAGAAATTTTCTTGTGTCGATTGGAGGCAAAGATTGGCCCTCAAATCTGATTGTAGTAGAAATACAAGGAGACGATCTGATTCTCGGAGACGATTGGCTTCACCGTTATGGAGCTATTATGAACTACCGGAAGAGAAATATTTCGATGATAACTGAAGATGGTTCTGAAATCTTATTTGAAGGATGGAGACCAGGAAGTTCAGGAAAAATGATCAAAGCTATGAAAGCCGTCAAACTACTAAAACAGGGTTGTACCGGATACTAGTGTTACGCGATGAAGAAAGAAGAAGGAAAGGTAGAGCTTTCATCCGTTCCTGTTGTGAACGAATTTCCGGACGTATTCCCTGACGAATTACCTAGACTACCTCCATAATGAGATGTAGAGTTTACCATCGAGCTAGAACTGGGAGTTACGCCGATTTCTAAGGCGCCCTATCGTATGGAACCTACCGATATGTATGAATTGAAGAAGCAACTGGAAGAATTGCTGGACAAAGGTTATATTCAGCCAAGTGTTTTGCCATGGGGTGCGCCAGCTCTTTTTGTTCGAAATAAAGATGGATCGCTTCGATTGTGCATCGACTACAGAGATCTAAATAGAATGACGATTAAGAATAAGTATCCACTGCCACGTATTGATGATTTGTTCGACCAGTTGCAAGGAGCGCCAGTTTTTTCAAAGATCGATTTGAGATCGGGATACCATCAGCTGAGGATTAAAGAATCTGATGTCCTGAAGTCAGCCTTCAGAACTCGTTACGGGCACTATGAGTTTGTGGTGATTCCATTTGGTCTCACTAATGCGCCTGCTGTGTTTATGCAGTTAATGAATCGAGTATTCATAGAATATTTGGACAAATTCGTAGTTGTGTTTATCGATGATATTTTGGTCTACTCTAAGAGTTCGGTAGAGCATGAGCAACACTTATGGATCATTTTGAACCTATTGAGGAGCGAGCAGTTATATGCCAAACTTTCAAAATGTGAATTCTACCTAAAGGAAGTTGATGAGTCGATTTTTGATCATCTCATTCTGTTCTATCGAGTCGCACTTTCGTTTGTTTTCGAGTGTTTTTGCCCTTTTATGCATGGTATGTTGTGTTTTTGTTTTGTAGGTATCCGGACGAAGATTGTGGTGAAATATGCGCTTTTATGGCCAATATTGGAGTTTATGACGATCAAGAGCGAGAACGAGGCCTAAGACGATGAAGATTGAAGCACTACCTGTCGTATTTTCTAATTTCCAGATTCATTACTTCGAATCAAGATGTGTTCTATATTTTTATGGATTCCTCATGAAATCATCTTCGCAACGGTATATCATACGCTAAATTCCGAGGTGTATTGAGGGAGATATGGCTTCTAGACCACGGGCTATGTCACAGGACACGGCCGAGTCTGCTGTCCAGAGACTTTTTGCATTTTCTGGGACAGTTGGACACGGCCGAGTCTGCTTTCTAGAGCAGTTGGACACGGGCCGTGTTACTTTTCGGTGCAAGTCCATTTATTTGACATTTTTACACGATTTGGAGCATTTTTCTTGGTCTTTTGGCTTTATAAAAAGGTGTTGGAGACCTTAAGATGGATTATTCAGATCTTGTGTGAGATTTTTGGTGGAAAAACACATGATTTAGAGAGAGAAACACCAAAATAGGGAGAAAAGAGATATTTTTCATCACCTTCTTTGTATGTTCATCTTGAAGAAAAATACATTTGTGAGTGAGTTTAATTCCTTGTATCATTTTGTTGTGAGTTCTTGAAAGAAGATCATCAAACCTTCATCGGGAATTCGATTTCGGCATTTACAAGGGAAGTTTCTACCATGTTTTGTTTTACAACTTCTATTATTGTTGTTGAAATAATCATGTGTAGCTAATCTTTTCATATGGGTTTTTAGATTGAGCCACACAGATGTTATCGATTGTTAGTTTCTATTGATTTTCTGGGTAAAGTTTGGGATTGTTGTTCCTCTTGTTCGTTCTTCGCATAAGAACTTTTGATTTAGATCATCAAATTACCTATTTCATAGTTGTTATTATTATTCAAAACAAGGGTTTTTATCGGTCTTTTCCATCAAACGGTCCGGTAGAAGTGATTGTAAATGTTCTCGAACTTTTTCGCGCGATCTTTTAACGATTTACCTCATCAAAAGTAGTCGGTTAATTGATTGTTAGTTAGGGATTCTTCCCCATCAAAGGAGTATCTCTTATTTTCGAAAAGAACAATCGTGATTTTTAGAATTACCGCCATCAAACGGATTTATTTTTAATCGTGAGCAATCGATAATTTCAAACCTTATTTATTTGAGTATCGGAATTAATAATTGATTACGTATGTTTCGGTGATTCTAAATTCTCATATCATTCTCATAATTGCAATCTCTCAATTATCCGACCATTAATTTGGTGTTTTTAACGCTTAGTTTATTTTAATTTTATGCGTTAGTGATTGTAATCCTATCAAACCAATGATGTATTTTCATTTACTTTACTTTTGTTAATTCGACTATTTGCCGAATATTATCGAACTTTAAATCGTTTCCAATTCCTCAAGAGATCGATCTCAGAGTTACTTGCCGCTTCCTACAAAAGCGATTCGTAAACTTGCGAGTTTATAATTTGTTCATCAAGTTTTTGGCGCCGTTGCCGAGGATTTGGCGTTTAATTTTTGATCTTGTTTTAATAGTAGTTGAATTGTTCTTCTTGATCATTTTTCCGTTTTCATTATTTTCGATAAAAAAATTGTTCTAACTTCTCTTGTTTATGCTTGGTAGGAGATCATTGGGAAACCCGATTCTTCTACCCGTAGATGAGGTTCAAAGAATTAGAGCACCAAAAATGCTCGAGGAAGAAAACATTTGTCAACCGAGACTTCCAAGATATGAGAATGTTGGGCACAATCAAGAGATACCCGAAGCTCAACAAGGGAGGTACTTTTATCCGAGACAACCAGCCGTTGGAGTACAATATGGAGCGAACTATTATCCAGGGCCTCAATATGGGATGGGAGCAAACTACAATATGCCGCAACAACCTCCGGTTGAGCATCTAATGCGAGACTATGCAAAGCCCATGGTTAACACCGCCATCTCATGCATCCAGTTAGCACCGGCAGCAAGGAATTACCACATAAGCGGATTTCACATCGAGCAATTGCCTTCATTTCACGGATTATCATGTGAGGATCCGTTGTCGTTCATCTGAGACTTCTATGTGGCAATTGACAATTTTCCATTAAATGGGTTGAGCGAGGATCAACTAAGAATGAAGTGCTTCCCTTATACACTCAAGGACAGGGCGAAACAATGGTTGATGACTTTAGCACCAGGCTCGTTAAGAATGTGGGATAATGTTTACGACAAATTCATCACCAAGTATTTTTCTCATTCGAAGACTACACAGTTAAGAGCCCAAATCTCAACATTCGGGCAACAAAATGGAGAGGCATTCCATGAAGCATGGGACCGATTCAAGATGCTCCTCATTCAATGCCCACACCATCACTATCCGCTTCAACTACTTAAACAATTATTCTATGATGGATTGACCCAATATTTCCAAGGTGCAGTGGATAACACAACTGGTGGTTCTTTTTGGGGATTGACGGTAAGACAAGCTCATGACGTATTTGAAACATTGGGAGCCAATTCTCAGCAAAAAAATGTGCGTGTTAGTAGGGGAGTTTTGAACCAAGTAAGCGAGAAAGAAGAGATGCAATCTAAAATCGATGAGTTAACAATGAGCTAAGACGATTCAAGACTCAAAATAAATCTTCAAGCTCGCGAGTTTGTGAAATTTGCAGGGGATCCGGACATGATGCTAATTATTGCCCGCATACTTTCCCAGAAGAACAAACCGAGCAAGTGAATTGGGCTATGGGACAAAGCGTAAGAAGGCCCGAGTGGGAGGAAAGGAGAAATAATAATGACGGAAACGCAAGAAATGCACCTCTCCTGAATACTTATCATCCTGGGCTAAGAAACCATCCAAATTTCTCATGGAGAAATAACAACCCGATGCCGTACGACACGAGCGCCCAAGCTCAATACAACGGAGGAAATCAAGTCCAACAAACAACACAAAATGAACCACCTCCACATCAAAGGAACTCTCTTGAGGAGAGTGTTATGGCATTTATTACGGCAAGCAATAAAAGGTTCGAATCTTTAGAAGCCTCTGTGAAGAAAATAGAGACTCAAATTAGGAAAATCGCTGCCGTTGCATGCATACAAGAACTACCAAGTCAGCCTGAGCAAGCTCAATCTATCACTACTCTTCAGAGCGGTAAAGTGATAAATAAGGAGGATCTAGAAATATTTGACATGGAAGTACTTTTTGAGGAGAAAGAAGTTCCCACCGCGAAATTAGGAGTGAGTATTAATTTAACGCAAAATCCAATATACTCGCAACTAGGTTTGGGGGAGGTGATAGCCCCGATGGATTTCGTGATACCAAACATTGAAGAAACATCACCAACAAAAATCACGTCACTTATTCTTCAATAAAAACATTTCATGGTGACAATCATAATGAAAATTGAAATGGTGACAAAAGCGCTCACAATGGAAATCCATGGAACCACTATCCATATCCTGACAAAGGAAAACGAGCGAAAAATGGCGAGATATGTGGATGGACCTGGCGCATTTTCATTTAATCCCGGATAGAAGAATCCGAAGAAGTCGAGCTAAAGACTATAAAAAAGCGCTGCTTGGGAGGCAACCCAAGGGAGTTTTTTTTTTTAATTTTTATCGCTTTTATTATTATTATTATTGCATTGATTTTGTTTTTGTCCGTGGCGTGTGTAGGTAATCTAATAAGGAGGGTATTTATGGGAGGAAGAAGCCTAACCTATTGAAAGTTAAGACCCTAGCACAAAAGCATGGTGGCCCGCGATCAAAAATCACACTTCTTAATCCGGTAGTTTTATTTTCTTTCTTTTTAATTTGCGTTTTCGCATTTTTCCTGACTTAATCTTTTTGCTTGGGGACAAGCAAAGGTTTAGGTTTGGGGAGAGGCAACTTCTTCGATTTTTATTTGTTTTTAGTTTGCGTGATGTTTGTTTCCTTTCTTTATTTTTTTTTCTTGCGTGATGTCGTAGTTGGATTATAATAACCTTGTTAACTGTTAGGTATATGGATGATTAATCGTGTTTGTACTTGACTCGTGGAGTTTTATAAATCTAATTGATTATTTGGCCTTGCGTGTGAATGTATAGTTTTGGTTACTTGATTTGACGTGTAAGGAATGAGTATGCTAGTCCAAAAGCCGTGAGTTCTTGTGCCTAATTGAACCGTTCACTTTTAGCGGTAAAATTCTTTCATGTGTAATTTCTCTTCTTATGGATTGTATTCTTTAGAACTTGCATGATTCTGTCGGATGATGTGTTGATATTTACATACACGAGAAATGATTAGGGCTGCCCATATTTTTGTCTTGAACCTACTTATCTTAAAATACCCACCATTTCATATCAATATCCTTTGCTAGCCCCGTTGAGCCTTTATCCGTAATTTTGTTCGAAAAACCCGCATCGTATAGCTCCATATCCAAAAGCCATAACTTACCCAAGTATTGGTCCTTGTAAGAGCATGAGAGGGTATATTTGAAAAACGAAGGTGTGCAAAGTTTGTGGTGTATAGAGGCAAGAATCTTCTCTCCCGTTCCCCTGAAAATAATAAGCCCCACAAAAAAATGTGATCCTAATAGTGGGATAGAAAAGATAGGGGAGGAGAGGAGTGAGCCTAAGAAAAACAAAAGGGAAGTCGTTGGGTTGTGCGAAATAGGCCAATATCAAAAGAATTGCGCTTAACAAGGCCTAGAAAAAAAAGATATATATACGGGAGAATTGAAGTAGAATGATCGCTTTGAGTGTTTATTTCATATATGTGAGGATCGTATATGCTCTACTTGGACTGAACTTGTAACTACTAGCCAAATTTTCCCAACCTGAGCCACACTTCACATAACCAAAAGTAAGACCCTATGGCTCGTGTTTCGTGAATATTGATACGATTGATGAAAAGAAGAAGTGCAAGCATATAGTAGAACTTTCCATTCGAATCGAGCTGAGCGTATTGACCTATCTTAACACTTGAGAGATGAGTGAATTGATAAAATTCCGTGATGGACTACTAAGACTTGTTTTCTTGCATGTTAGATTAAGTGTCATTGTTATCCATTCATTTGTGAGTTTACGTTTTCATGACGAGTTACGAGACTTCACGATACTTTTAAATTCCCGGTTGATTGTATGTATACCCGATGATTAACTTGATTATTCAATCCTTCTCGTTTTATTTGTCGTGTGTTTTATATATTTTTTGCTTGGGGACAAGCAAAGTTTAGGTTTGGGGGGATTTGATGAGTCGATTTTTGATCGTCTCATTCTGTTCTATCGAGTCGCACTTTCGTTTGTTTTCGAGTGTTTTTGCCCTTTTTATGCATGGTATGTTGTGTTTTTGTTTTGTAGGTATTCGGACGAAGATTGTGGTGAAATATGCGCTTTTATGGCAAATATTGGAGTTTATGACGATCAAGAGCGAGAACGAGGCCTAAAACGATGAAGATTGAAGCACTATCTGTCGTATTTTCTAATTTCCAGATTCATTACTTCGAATCAGGATGTGTTCTATATATGTATGGATTTCTCAGCTTCACACCGGTATATCATACGCTATATTCCGAGGTGTATTGAGGGAGATATGGCTTCTAGACCACGGGCTGTGTCACAGGACATGGCCGAGTCTGCTGTCCAGAGAGTTTTGCATTTTCTGGGACAGTTGGACACGGCCGAGTCTGCTGTCCAGAGAGTTTTTGCATTTTCTAGAGCAGTTGGACACGGGCCGTGTCACTTTTCGGTGCAAGTCCATTTATTTGACATTTTTACACGATTTGGAGCATTTTTCTTGGTCTTTTGGCTTTATAAAAAGGTGTTGGAGACCTTAAGATGGATTATTCAGATCTTGTGTGAGATTTTTGGTGGAAAAACACATGATTTAGAGAGAGAAACACCAAAATAGGGAGAAAAGAGAGATTTTTCATCACCTTCTTTGTATGTTCATCTTGAAGAAAAATACATTTGTGAGTGAATTTAATTCCTTGTATCATTTTGTTGTGAGTTCTTGAAAGAAGATGATCAAACCTTCATCGGGAATTCGATTTCGGCATTTACAAGGGAAGTTTTTACCATGTTTTGTTTTACAATTTCTATTATTGTTGTTGAAATAATCATGTGTAGCTAATCTTTTCATATGGGTTTTTAGATTGAGCCACACAGATGTTATCGATTATTAGTTTCTATTGATTTTCCGGGTAAAGTTTGGGATTGTTGTTCCTCTTGTTCGTTCTTCGCATAAGAACTTTTGATTTAGATCATCAAATCTATTTCATAGTTGTTATTATTATTCAGAACGAGGGTTTTTATCGGTCTTCGCCATCAAACGGTCCGGTAGAAGTGATTGTAAATGTTCTCGAACTTTTTTGCGCGATCTTTTAACGATTTACCTCATCAAAAATAGTCGGTTAATTGATTGTTAGTTAGGGATTCTTCCCCATCAAAGGAGTATCTCTTATTTTCGAAAAGAACAATCGTGATTTTTAGAATTACCGCCATCAAACGGATTTCTTTTAATCATGAGCAATCGATAATTCCAAACCTTATTTATTTGAGTATCGGAACTAATAATTGATTACGTGTGTTTCAGTGATTCTAAATTCCCATATCATTCTCATAATTGCAATCTCTCAATTATCCGACCATTAATTTGGTGTTTTTAACGCTTAGTTTATTTTAATTTTATGCGTTAGTGATTGTAATCCTATCAAACCAATGATGTATTTTAATTTACTTTACTTTTGTTAATTCGACTATTTGCCGAACATTATCGAACTTTAAACCGTTTCCAATTCCTCGAGAGATCGACCTCAGAGTTACTTTCCGCTTCCTACAAAAGCGATTCGTACACTTGCGAGTTTATAATTTGTTCATCAGAAGTCATGTTCCCTGCTCACGTGGTATCAGCGGGAGGGGGCCGAGTAGATCCCTAGAAGGTCGAGGCAATTTTGGAATGGAAGTCTCCTAAGAACGTGAAGGAAGTCAGAAGTTTCTTAGGACTTGCTGGTATTATCATCGATTCGTGGAAGGGTTTTCCAAAATTACCCGTCCACTTACTCGATTGCTGCAGAAGACCCAAAAGTTTGAATGGAACGAGATGTGGCAGGCCAGTTTTGACGAACTTAAGAAGAGATTGACGATGGCTCCAATCTTAACGCTACCGCAAGGAACTGTAGGATTCGTAGTTTATAGTGACTCTTCAAATCAAGGTCTCGGTTGTGTACCGATGCAGAATAAGAAGAAGATCGCCTACACTTCACTGCAGTTGAAGCCATATGAAGTAAATTACCCAACTCATGATTTAGAACTGGCAATTGTTGTTTTCGCCCTGAAGATATGGAGACACTATTTGTACGGGACTCACTGTCAGATCTTCACAGATCATAAGAGTCTTAAATACATCTTCAGTCAGAAAGAGTTGAACATGCGACAGAGGAGATGGCTGGAATTGATTAAAGACTATGACTTGAAAATTCTTTATCATCCAGGAAAAGCGAACGTAGTGGCTGATGCACTGAGCCGCAAACCCGTTTCTACTCGAATGCTGGAGACGCTCACATCCCAGTCCAGCATACAACAAGAATTGATCTGTAAAGGAATTGAAGTATGGTTACAAGGAGTTCAAGGACAATTGTGTGTGATGGAATTAACTTCATCGTTAATCGAAGAAATCAAATCTAAGCAATTAGATGATTCTCTGATGATTCGGTGACGTGATGAAGTAGAGAAGGGAAAGGCCCCATGATTTGTAATTCATAAAGATGGAGTTCTGAGATTCCAAATTCGACTTTGTGTTCCCAATATTGATGTTTTGAAGCAGACAATCATGAAGGAATCTCACAGTATGCCTTATTCTATTCATCCAGGCACCAGTAAGATGTATAAAGATCTGAAGCATAATTTTTGGTGGGGCAACATGAACGATGTGGCAGACTATGTTTCGAAGTGTTTAACTTGTCAACAGATTAAGATTGAACATCATCGACCTGTTAGAATGTTGAAGTTGCTTTAGATCCCTGAATGGAAGTGGGAAGATATATCGATGGACTTTATCACCAATATGCCGAAGACCAGAATAGGGATGAATATGATTTGGGTGATAGTTGATCGTCTAACCAAGTCGGCTCATTTTCTGGGTATTAAGGATACATGGGGACCCGATGGGTTGGCACGAGTGTTTATTGCGGAGATAGTTCGATTGCATGGTACATCGAAGACCATTATTTCAGATCGGGGCGGTCGCTTCGTATCACATTTTTGGAAAGCGGTTCATAGAGCCTTGGGAACCGAGCTGAACTTTAGCACAACTTACCATCCTCAAACTGATGAACAGTCCGAGAGGACTAGGGATGGGCATGGGACGGGATGGGACGGGCCTGGGGTCATCTCACATCCCATCTCGTGTAATAACAAGCGGGAAGGGACGAGATGGGATTGGTGATTTCAGAATTTCATCCCGCACGGGCCTTATCCCGGTAGGGACAGGACGGAGCGGGACAGGACGGGTTTAGTCCCACATAAGAAACTTCAAAATATAAATTAGAAAAAGGTAAGAAAATCTATAATTTTATACATCTAAATTCGGGAAAATATCCAACAAACTAATTTAATAGCCTAAATTAAACTTTTAAAATATTAGTTATTAACATCGAGTGCAACATATCCATTTTTTTTTTGAAAAAACATCAGTTATTAACTTTATCGGTTGATTAGGTTTGTGTATAATTATAATATACATATAGTAAAAAATAAAAATAGTTTATTGTTAAAAATTAATTAAAAAAGGGTTACAAATAATAAAAATATTATGGTTTTAAATAGGATTGAAAATTTAGCAGGACGGGCCTATGGGCCTCAGATTTTTGTCCCGTGTTCCGTCCCATAGTTACTCTAATGGGACGGGACGGTATGGGCCTAGTGTTTTTAATTTTAGATCCTGTCCCATCCCGGATAATTTTGGGATGAGACCGGGAACGGATCGGGATTTTGATTTTTTGTGCCCACCCCTATAGAGGACTATTCAAACAGTAGAAGACATGTTGAGAGCTTGTGCCTTAGATTGGCCGGCTGAGTGGGAAATTCATCTGTCGTTGATTTAATTCACCTACAATAATAGTTGGCATACTTCTATTAAGATGGCACCTTTTGAAGCATTGTACGGAAGAAGATGCAGATCACCCCTGTGTTGGGATGATTTGTCTGACTTAATTGGGATGGAACCAGAGTTGATAGTGCAAACTCAAGAGAAGGTAGCTTTGATTCGTGAAAGGCTGTTGACTGCCCAGAGTCGGCAGAATTCTTATGCAGACATGCGCCGTCGCCCGTTAGAGTTTGTAATTGGGGATCACGTACTTCTGAAAGTTTCTCCTACCCAAGGAATTTTTCGTTTTGGAAGGAAAGGAAAGCTGAGTCGGAGATATATTGGACCATTCGAGATTCTTGAAAGAGTTGGGGAGTTGGCATACAGGTTGGCCTTGCCTCCATCACTAAGTCATGTTCATAATGTTTCATGTATCTCAGTTACGGAAGTATATACTGGATCCCAGTCATGTTCGAGGAGAAGCCAATTAAGATACTCGAGAGTCGAGTCAAACAATTGAGGAATAAACCCATATCCTTTGTTAAAGTTCAATGGTCACGACATGGAGTCAAAGAAGCAACTTGGGAGACTGAAGATAGTATGAAGTCGACATACCCGGAATTATTTTCATCTTAAGTTTCGGGACGGAACTTCCTGTTATAGGGAGAGTATGTAATACCCGGATATTTGATATGTATTTTATATGTATTTGAACCTTGTGACATTTCGTATGTCGTATTATTAATCCGAGTATGATCCTCCGTACTTCATAGTCCGGTATTGGCGAGTGTATGATTTCATTAATGTTAATGCATGCATGTACTTACACGTAATTAGGGCAAGCTAAACAGTGAGCGTAGCCTATGCTAAAATGTGTAAATAGCGCACGCTAAAGGTTGACACTTAGCATACGTTACGTGTGGTCAACATGATTGAGACAAGGTTGGTAGGTGAGATCGGATCACGGATATTAGATAGGGACATCTCGGGATGAACCTGGACGACTTTTGAAAAAGTTGAGTCAACGGTGCTTAGTGCACGCTATGAGAGAAATGCTAGCGCACGCTAAGTCGAGTACAGTGAGGTCAGTAAGCTTCGTAAAGTCATTAGCATAAGCTATGAAAGGGTTGTATTTAACGTACGTAAAGGCTATTTAACGTACGTAAGGCTGAGGACAGAAAGAGACAGTAGACTGTGAGCCCGTTAGCGCACGCTAAAACTGAGGAATAGCGCACGCTAAAGGTCATTTCCTATAAATAGGACATTACCTCCATTTCATTTCTCACTTTACCCTTTGTCCCATTTCCGACTTCTACGACTTGGCGAGTTACCCTCACGACTTTAACCCTTCATATCAGCCTCTGAATGCGATTGTTGAAGACGAGGAGCATTGGAGATTAGCGTTCAAGCATCTTGTGTTGAGTTCTACCAAGTGTTTTGTCGTTTCCTTCCGTATTAAGGTATGTGATGCTTTATCAACCTAGAATTCATGTTCTTAATGATGATTATGAGCATGCTACTAAGGTTATTGAGCTTAGTCTGAGCATTATGAATCGAACAACAAGTTAGAAGGATTGGATTGGTTAAACTTAGATTTTTCGTCGGAAATAGTTGAACCTTGATTATGTCTATCATAAGGATGTGATTTTCAAAGATTCTAACCTACCTTGATGATGATTTCGTGCTTAGTATATGATGAACAAATTATGTATGTTATCACCTAGACTAGGTGAATTCGATATGAATGGTTAGAAGAGTATAATCATGTTGTAAACAACCGTAATGAACATAGAACTTGGATTAGATGAATTTACTTGCGGAAGAATTATAAGTGGGAGTAACTTAGAATTCGGTTGAACATACTTACCGTGTTATGAATTCGTCTAGATAACCGATACATGTATTAGGAATTGATGGGCAGATTTGGAAGTGAGTTGTAACGATTTGAATGTGTTGGAAAACCCGTAGACATCAACGTTTTATCCCCGTTATGACTTTTCGTTTCACATGTAGTGTGATATTCATTCGACTTAGTGTCCTTAGAGTAGTTAACCGGGAATCGGCCGAGCAATGATGATTATACTCGGTCATCGTTAGAACGTTTAGAATGTTCGTGTGATAGTATTGTTACGTAAGTTGAGTTTGTCATTATTTTCCTTTTGTGTAAGGTTCGCGCTTTGCGAATGGTTGATCGAAGGGGCGGCCTTCGAGTTTGTTGAAGTCATTGAAGTATTTAATTCTTGCCATCTTTCTAAGGCAAGTACTTTAATTATGTTTTATGTATTGATGTTATACATGTTGTCGTCCATATGTGTCGTTTTTGTATGTCCACCTCGTGTTGGTCCGACGGGATCATCTTGGGATCTATGCTAGCGTGCATTGGATCATTGGACAGGTTTTTCCACCTCGTGTTGGTCCAACAGGATCATCTTGGGATCTATGTAGTGAACGCTGGATCATCGTGTGTATGTTGTATCATGTTGTGGTTATCATGTTGTGTATGGTGAGTCTTCTGGTAGTAGAGACTCGTTGTTATTGTTGTCGTTGATGATGTTGTCTTTATTCTTCATGAGATATTGGATAATGTGTTGTTGTATAATTATCGTACTTGTACTAGAATCGTTGTGCTAACCCCTTCGGGGGTAGACATTTGTTTTATGTTCAGGATACCGGAGGATGGGGAAACAACCACTAGAGTTGCATGATGACGAAGGTGCAGAGTGATGTTACAGCTGGAAGGGTTTGTCATTTGTGTTTTGTTTTAATAAGTACTCGAGTACGTTGTCGTTGTTGGTTGTATTTGATGTTTATTATTGGGAGTTGTCCGATTTGCACTTTTCCAGACTTGTAATGTAATAATAAACTTTGCCATTGGTATTTATTATGTTGTTGTAAATTTCTTAGCCTAGTAAATCCTTATATCAAGGATTTACGGCGCTGTAATAATCTTGAATATCTCGGGGTGTTACATAAACGACTATTTGAAGTTAACAATTCTTCAATGTTAATATAGCTCGGCTACTTGAAACAACTTTTTTAAGTCGACGTAGCTCGGATTTTATCCACAACCTTAATATAGCTCGGATACTTTAAACGATTCTTTGAAGTTAACAATCCTTGAGAGTTAGTATAGATCGGCTACTTCAAACAACTCTTTGAAGTCAACGTAGCTCGCTTTTATCCACAACCTTAATATAGCTCGGATCAAGCTTTTAGGATGATTTTTCCTTACTTAGGTCTGAGGATGTTTTTTTTTAATTAGGTTTTAGGGTAGTTTGCCTTTGTCTGAATCGGGGGGCATTTCACCTAGTCAGATTTTTTAGGGCGGTTCACCTTTGTTTGAATCTGAAGGTATTTCACCTGGTCAGATTTTCTAGGGCAGTTCACCCTTATTTGAATCTGAAGATATTTCACCTGATCAGATTTTCTAGGGCGGTTCACCCTTGTTTGAATCTGAAGATATTTTACCTAGTCAGATTTTCTAGGGTGGTTCACCCTTGTTTGAATCTGAAGGTATTTCACCTAGTCAAATTTTCTAGGGCGGTTCACCCTTGTTTGAATCTGAAGGTATTTCTTCTAGCGCGGTTAACCCTTGTTTGAATCTGAAGGTATTTCACCTATTCAGAATTTCTAGGGCGGTTCAACCTTGTTTGAATCTGAATATATTTCACCTAGTCAGATTTTCTAGGGCGGTTCACCCTTGCTTGAATCTGAAGGTATTTCACCTATTCAGATTTTCTTTCTAGCTCGTTCGAACTGCACATTCAGATTTACTTGGTAATGGACTTTTATTAAAACGTTACAAGATTTTCCCAATATTTCTTCATAAAAAATATTTTTTCAACTGACATATGTTCCATGCTCTCTTAATGGGG
This sequence comes from Orobanche coerulescens, assembly GCA_033398695.1. Taxonomy (NCBI): domain Eukaryota; kingdom Viridiplantae; phylum Streptophyta; class Magnoliopsida; order Lamiales; family Orobanchaceae; genus Orobanche; species Orobanche coerulescens. The sequence continues at coordinate 18,421,689 of CM065801.1, forward strand.
TATCCCTCCACATCATCGAGCTCATAATCTCCCCCTGCATAGATTCGAATTACCTTGTGTTGTGCGGCGATTAATACGCCTCGATGGCGATCGGCATAATGATTAGAGAGCCAACCATAGAAGACATACTCTGGGCAAACACCCAGCAGTCGGGCGATCGTCTTTTGGTATCTGGCGATCGTCTTTTGGTATCTGGCGATCGTCTATGATGTCCAAACCAGAGACAATCATCTCGTGCCACGTATGAATCCAACATCTGTCAAAGTCGTCGAAGACCGAATCTTAGACGGTGACCCACGTGCAGATCCACAAAGGGCGCCGACAGATAAGACCTTTGACCCCAGCCTGTCACCTACCTAACCTACCTACAAGGCCGCCGAAAGGTACAAAGTGGGTCCTCCCCGGACAGCGACTCAGGACGCGTGCAGGTTTCCTATTGGCTCGCATAGCTGGACGCCAGCAGCAGCCCCAGACTTTAAGGGAACAGCCCCACGTGACGGGACGATCGGCCATCTTATTATAATATAGAAAACGGCGGTCGCCCCCGATCGCCGGAGAGGTCCCAGCAACCTTGTCTCCTATAAATAGGAGGCTCACAACAGTGGCTAAAGGATACATGATGTCATCACCATGAATAGAGAGAGAAATACACATTCTCATACACTGAACATCTATAGCAAGAACTCACAGAGCTTCATATCTGGTTCTTCGGGCAATCTACACGCTCTATAGCTAAGATAACTAGAAGTCTTTACACTCATTGTAATAGGTTCTAACATTAATATTTGTACTCCACAGTATACTTATTAATAACATCTCGCGAGAGCATTCAAGCCCGGGATTAACAACCCCGGCAAATCGTGTGTCATCTATTTTCCCACGGAAGTGTTCTCGCATTTGTTTGTTACTCGATCATTCCAGCAATACTATCTTCGGATAATATTTTGGGTAACAACAATTGGCGCTAGAACTAATCGGAGTAGCTACAGACGAACCACAGTGGGTCTCCAACGCGGTGCTCGTCAAAAAACCAAACGGCTCCTGGAGGTTATGCATCGACTTCACCGACCTCAACACGGCATGTCCAAAAGATCACTTTCCGATGCCTCATATTGATCAATTGGTCGATAGTACTGCAGGCTGCGAAATGGTGTCGTTCATGGATGCCTTCACCGGATACCATCAAATCCCAATGGCGGAGAAAGACATAAAGCACACATCTTTACACACGGAAAAGGACATATACTTTTGGGTCCGAATGCCATTCGGCTTGAAGAATGCGGGGGCAACCTACCAGCGTCTAGTCAACAGAATGCTCGCCAATCAGATCGGAAAGACCATGGAGGTCTACATTGATGACATTGTGGTCAAAAGCCTCAAGAAGGAAGATGACCTCAATGACCTCGCCGAGACGTTCGCCATCCTCGAGAAGTTCAACATGAAGCTGAACCCCAAGAAATGCAACTTCGGGGTGGGCTCCGGAAAATTCCTGGGGCACATCGTGAGCCAGAGGGGAATCGAGGTGAACCCCACCAAGGTTCAGGCGATCCTCGACATGCAGGAGCCACGAAATGTCAAACAGGTGCAACGACTCACAGGTTGTCTAGCCGCCCTCAACCGTTTCATATCTCGGCTCGGCGATAAAAGTAAGCCATTCTTCATGACCATAAAGAACAAGAAGTTCGCATGGACGAAGGAGAGTCAAGTAGCGTTCGCCAAAATCAAGGAATATCTATCTAACCCCCAGATCCTGGCAAAGCCGATCCCCAGTGAGAAATTATTCCTTTACCTAGCGGCCTCGGAGGTCGCACTGAGTGCAGTTTTGGTGCGAGCGGAGGGACAAGTCCACTTGCCGATCTACTATGTTAGTCAAGCGCTCCATGACGCAGAAACACGTTATACACCTCTGGAGAAGATCGCCTACGCTCTTGTCATGAGTGTTCGCAAGCTAAGGGCCTACTTCTTCGAACATCAAGTGGAGGTTCTGACAACTCTCCCTCTAAGGCAAGTTCTACACCGACCGGACACCAACGGGCGACTCCTCAAGTGGTCACTGGAGATCGCCCAATACGGTATCACGTACGCTCCTCGCACGGCGGTCAAAGGCCAGGCTCTAGCAGACTTCGTGGTGGAAATAACATTCCCTCACAGTCCGACCCAGATCGGTCGCCCTGCTTGGAAGCTGTACGTGGATGGCTCGGTGACCAACTAGAGAGCCGGGGCAGGGATTGTCCTCATTAGACCCGACGGACAAAGTTTCACAAATGCAGTGCGTTTCGGATTTCGCGCGACCAATAATGAAGCCGAGTACGAAGCTTTGGTAGGCGGTCTCGATCTAGCCCTCGCCCTAGATGTTCGTCGCCTCCATATCTTCATGGACTCCCTCTTGGTCGTGAACCAAGTCAAGGGAGAATATGAGGCGCGCGGCGAACAGATGGTCAAATACCAAGAGTTGGTCGCCGAAATGTGCACGAAATTTGAGGAAGTGCTGATCGAACAAGTCCCGAGAGAGCACAACTCCCAGGCCGGTGCCCTATCTAAGCTAGCATCGTCAGATGGGGCATCCGATTTCTCTAATATCCAAATCACAAAATCAGCAAGGCCGGCGATCGACAGAAACCTGGTTACCACTGTTGCCGTTGCCGTTGCCGAGGAGAACTGGATGACTCTATTCATCAAATACTTAAAAGACGGAACGGTCCCTGACGACCGTGTCAAAGCTCGCCAACTCCAGCTCTACGCGACCAGATATACCCTATTGGACGACCGACTTTACAAGCGAGCTTTCAGCCTTCCCCTCCTCAAGTGTATTACACCGGAGGAAGGTCGGCTCGTCTTAGCCGAGATCCATGATGGGATCTGTGGAAACCATGCTGGCGGACAAGCTCTCATCCATAAAACAACCCGACAAGGTTTTTTCTGGCCGTCACTTCAGAAGGATGCGATCGCCTATGCCAGATCGTGTCATAGGTGTCAAGTAATGGGACCAAACATCAAACTCTCCCCCGAGCAGCTCACTTCGATGTACAGCCCATGGCCTTTCGCCCAATGGGGCATCGACCTTATAGGTCTCTTGCCGATGGCTCCAGGGGGCTGTAAGTTCGCCATCGTAGGGGTCGACTACTTCACCAAATGGGCTGAGGCCGAACCGCTCAATAAGATCGGCCAAGAGCAAGTAATCAAGTTTATCTGGAAAAGCATCATATGTCGATTCGGTCGGCCCCAGGCCATCATCTCCGACAACGGAAAGCAGTTCGACGGTTTAGAAGTCATGCAATTCTGTGAGAAGTGGGGAATCAAGAAGTTGTTCTCGGCACCCTATCACCCTCAGACGAACGGGCAGGTAGAGGCTGTAAACAAGATCCTCAAACACATGATTAAAGCGCGACTCGAGTCCAGACAAGGACGATGGGCGAGCGAGCTCCCAGACGTTTTGTGGTCTTATCGAACGACAACCCGTAATTCAACCGGCGAAACCCCATTCGCCCTCGACTTCGGGACAGAAGCGGTGATCCCCTCGGAGATCGCCGTCCTTAGCCATCGACCCTAACAAGAGATGACGACCGACAATGATGTGGCTCGGCGGATCGACCTTGACATGCTCGAAGAACGACGACTGACCTCAGAAATGAAGAACATTATCCACAAAAGGAGATTCGAGAGGTTCTTCAATTCGAAGGTCAAGGAAAGACGGTTTCAAGTGGGCGATCTCGTTCTCAAAAAGATCCAGACCCACACAGGTGTCTTTGGTCCGAACTGGGAAGGCCCCTTCAGGATATCTAAGTGGCTAACTAAGGGAGCCTACGAACTTGAACACCCTGACGGTACTCCGGACCAATATCCCTGGAACGCCGTGCATCTGAAGAAATACTACCAGTGAAAACTTTGTATTCAGTTTCAACTGCCCAATGTACAAGGAATATAATGAGATTTTTTCATATCCCATCTACTCTGACGATCGCCCCACCAGGCATATCGTATACCGTCGAGGATCGTCATTCAAACATGGCGATCCGAGGTAGAAACAATGCATCCATGGTCCTGGAGGTCGATGGAACCGACATATTCGCCCATGCAAGGTTCCTTTGGGCTGAGAGCGCCCGCCCTTCGTTTAAATACGAGGCCGGCGTAGCCGAAGGACCCTCCAAAATAATCTGCGGACACGTTTGCACACCCTCAAGGTACATCATCTAACATGATGTACCCGGACAAGGCGACGCGTCCCTACCCCATCACAACGTATACCGTCGAGGGTCGCCATCAAACATGCCGACCCGAGGTATAAAAGTGCTTACAAAGCCGCGGACGTGGAGTCGAATAAACCGACGACGCCCCGTGCAAGGACTCCTCCAGACCAAGATCGCCCACCTTTTGTTTAAATACAAAGCGGGCGCAGCCTAACGGAGGACCCTCACAATAAAGTGAGTCGCGGGATATCCCTCGCACACAAAGACACAGTTGTGGAGATCGGTCCATCGAACTCCACGACCGTGCACGATTTCTCAGAGTCGGCAAAATTGAAGATAGCTCACCAAACATACTATTTTTGTTCCCTTACTTACAATAAGCAAACAAAAACAAGGGGGCAGAGAAGGGTAGCTAATCCTAAATGCGATCGGACAGAAGGAACCGTACTCGATCGGCTTCGTTCAAACACACGCAGGACGATCGGTTTTGTTCAAAAATATTTACAAGTATGTGTTTCCAAACATGTCAATACATTCAAAGAATCAATCGGATGAACAAGACATCGAAAGCAATCATACACATACTTGTAAAAATTCGCATGCAAACATTCAAAGGCGATCGTACATGTAAAGACACAGATGCAAAAAAAAAAAGGAATATTTTATTCATTATCAAAGGAGTTCGTACAATGCAAAGCCCGAAGGCAATACAAAGAAAGAGCAAAAAGTTACAAGGAAGACTAAAAATCTCTCAGGGTCCCTCCGGCTGGTCTTCGCCCCCAGGTGGCGGATCGGAATGCGCTCCCCCATCGGCCTCAGGATGAATGAGTTTATCCGAAAAAGGATACCAACTCAAGTCGATCCCCAAGTCGACAAGGTCAAGGATCGGCAGGGAAAACTCCGGATGCAAAGGGTGCTCGAGTGCATAGGCCTTAAAGCTCTCCATCATAGGAGCATTCTCGATCCCTACCTTTTTGGCGGCTCGGACAGCGTCGGCGTAGGCCACATAATAGGCGAACTCATCGACGAGCGCCACGTTGAGGTAGAGATCGGTCTCGATCGCCTTTAGCTGCCCTCTCACCTCTGTGGTCATCTTCTCAGCTTCCGCTAGCTCGACCACTTTGGCGGCCGTTTCTCCCTTAGCCTTCTCAAGCTCTCCCTTCGCCTTCTCCAGCTCGCTGTTGAGCCGATCCACCGTCGCCTTCAGCCCGGTCGCCTCCTCCTGCGAGGCCGCGTGCATCCGGCGAGCTTCCTTCTCCTGGTCGCGGAACCGATCGGCAACTTCCTTGGAACAGCTCAGCTCCTGCTTCATCCGGTCGATATCCTACTTAGCTCGTTTGGCCGTCTCCAAGTACTCCTTCTCCATAGCCTGGATCCGGTTGGCGAATTCAATGTTTGTGTTCCGGGCGGCCTCGAGGTCGCTATGGAGGCGAGCATTAGAGGGTCGCCCCTCAAAATCCCTGGCAGCTTGGACGGCCATCGTCGCCGTTTGGAGAGCCAGGGCGATGGTCGCCTGCATGGCATCTCCAGACCGCCGCCGAGCGATCGCATCGAGATCGGTCGTCCAAGCCTTAGGCAGAGAGGTGATGGCCTTCTGGATGTAAGTAGGGACGTCAAGGGATTTTTGCGGAGACTTGCTCGCCAAGAAATCCAGCACCATCGGCGAGACGTCCGGATCAGCAAGACGGACCCTGCAGCACAAACAAAAGAGACCAAGGAGTTAGTCTATACCTTACTCAAATTTCCTAACTCGGAAAGATCAATCCGGTCTTACCTGTTGACCAGTTCGGGATCGCGGCCAAAATAGGGCTTGCCCCGGGAAGTTTCAGCTTCGGCGATCGCCGCAGCCTTCAAGATGCCAGCCGAGGACCTGGAGCCAGACGCCGAGGGCCTAGGACCAGACCCCTCCTCCATCGGAACGGCAGAGATAGGGGGAGCGGCGACCGGTGGCTCCAAGATAGTTAAATCCGCCTCAGCTGTCGGCAGGGACCCCTCCGGCCTCCGCCTCTTGCGGTTGCGCTGGAGTTGTTCCTCATCATAAATTTCCGGCTTGGCGACCGGCACCACAGCGGGCCTCACCAAAGGAACGGGGCGAGACATCGTCGCAGCAACGCGACCCGTCTTCTTTCCCAGGTGAAGACGACCGATGAGACCAGGGTTAGACATGGCGATCTCTGGCGGTGGCTCGGCGAAGCGGGGAAAATGAACCTCTGTCATAGAAGAAATCCAGACAAGTTAAACACCTCTGTCAATCAGGCGATCGTCAAGCAAGGAAGAGGGAGTAAAATTTATACCTGGAACTTTCAGATGACGAGGGAAGCAAAACAATTGAGCCCCCAACCGATGAAGTTCGTGACCGAGTGAGCAAACGTCTTTGTAGGAGTCCGGCAAGGCGCGAATTTGCTCCCAGACGATCAAGAAATCAAAGGGGAGATCGCCGATCGCTGGAACAAGGGGTCCTGCAAAAAGGAAACAAAATTAGATCAGTCCAAGACATATCCTATCAAAGGGAGAGTTAAAACCCTTACTCGGATTCCTCTCCCGAAAATTGGTGGGGATGTCGTGCTCTTCCTCCGGCCTATCACTCGACGCCGACCTCCATGCACCGCCGACCTAGAACCATTTTGCCAGGTCGCCCCGAGTCTTGTTGGGCACCTCGAGGACCACTCTTCCCATCCGGCCCTGAATGTGATTACCGCCGACCGACCCCTTCTGCGCAGTCAGTTTGAAAAGATAATTCATTTCCAGTGCAGAAAGCATGCGGAACAGTCGATGACCGCCGAACAACGTCAAGGTACTGACGATCTGCAGCCAGGCGTTCGGCGTCAACTGGAGAGGCACCAGATTCCAGGCGATCAGCAGATATGAAACGGCGAACGGCAAGGGAAACCGCAATCCGGCCGCCAGGGTCATTTCATTGACGGCGACCATACCCTCGGGAGGCTGGTCGGCACGTTCATTCTCGGAGGGCACATGTAGTGAAACATCAGAAGGAATATGGTATTTAGCCCTCCAGCGGCTCAAGTCTTTCCGGGTCGCCGAACTCCGGATCTGACCAAGAGTCCACTGAGACAGGTCGGCGGCCCGAAACACCGCCCGCTTCACATGTTCGTAGGGATGAGCGGCGGAGTAAGCTTCGAAATCAAATTCTGGACAGGGCCCGGCAATCCCCTCCATAAGCTTAGCGAAAGCCATATAGGCGGGGCCGAATACGCTATCCTTTTCCCAAGACAACCGCACCAGTTCATCTTCATCCACCGGCGAACCCTCTTGCTCCGCCGTCGCCGCAGATCTCGCCACTTCGGCCTCGTTGAAGAGCTCTTCAAGTTCTGCGGGTGCAATCCCTGCACGAATAGCCTCAACGGCCGTTTCCATATGGAGTCCCATGGGAATTTCCTCCCGGTCCGGCGAAGCCGCGGCGGCGGAGGTGCTTCCGGCCTCGAAGGTCTTAGATCCCCCAGACATGTTATAAAAAGTAAAGGGGGAGAAAAGATTTATGTTCTTACCTAAAAGGGAGGACGGTCGGCACAAAGATCGTCGGAAAAATTCTGCAGAGTCTCGGCTAAGAAAGCAAGGATGCGCGAAGAGGGGAAATGAAGCAGCCCTAGCCCCTTTTATAGGCAGGAGCAGGGGTCTCTGTGCAAATAGGCGAAACCCCGAGGGGTGGAGTGCAACCGTCGGGGGGGACACATTAAATGCAGCCCTCGAATCCCGCGTACGCGTCTTTTCGAGGGCACGCCAGGCGACAAGTCTGACAAACCGTCGGACTCCCCCAATGGTAGCGCGACGCGTGTCCTTGCAACGTTTCGAGAGCCCGCCTTCATTTCCTGCTGCTCCCAGCGCAAAAGGAGATCGTCCAAATTTGAAATCAGATCGTCTGACCGTCTAAACATTGGCGATCGCCAACAGTGCCACCTCACCCCGTGTTTTCAACATCGAAGCGAGCTGGGGGGCAATTGTTGTGCGGCGATTAATACGCCTAGATGGCGATCGGCATAACGATTAGAGAGCCAACCATAGAAGACATACTCTGGGCAAACACCCAGCAGTCGGGCGATCGTATTTTGGTATCTGGCGATCGTCTTTTGGTATCTGGCGATCGTCTATGATGTCTAAACCAGAGACAATTGTCTCATGCCACGTATGAATCCAACATCCGACAAAGTCATCGAAGACCGAATCTTGGACGGTGACCCACGTGCAGATCCACAAAGGGCGCCGACAGATAAGACCTTTGACCCCAGCCTGTCACCTACCTCACCTACCGACAAGACCGCCGAAAGGTACAAAGTGGGTCCTCCCCGGATAGCAACTCAGGACGCGTGCAGGTTTCCTATTGGCTCGCACAACTGGACGCCAGCAGCAGCCCCAGACTTTAAGGGAACAGCCCCACGTGACGGGACGATCGGCCATCTTATTATAATATAGAAAACGGCGGTCGCCCGCGATCACCGGAGAGGTCCCAGCAACCTTGTCTCCTATAAATAGGAGGCTCACAACAGTGGCTAAAGGATACATGCTGTCATCACCGTGAATAGAGAGAGAAATACACATTCTCATACACTGAACATCTATAGCAAGAACTCATAGAGCTTCATATCTGGTTCTTCCAGCAATCTACACGCTCTATAGCTAAGATAACTAGAAGTATTTACACTCATTGTAATAGGTTCTAACATTAATATTTGTACTCCACAGTATACTTATTAATAACATCTCGCGAGAGCATTCAAGCCCGTGATTAACAACCCCGGCAAATCTTGTGTCATCTATTTTCCCACGGAAGTGTTCTCGCATTTGTTTGTTACTCGATCATTCCAGCAATACTATCTTCGGATAATATTTTGGGTAACAACACCTTGTAAGGGCCTTCCCAGTTTGGTTCCAGCTTTCCTGTTTTTTTGAGAGCGTCAGCTCGCCTAAGTACCAAGTCGCCGACTTGGAATTGTCTTTTCTTTACCTTGTTATCATGAGCTACTTTTGTCAAACTTTTATATCTCTCCGTCCATGCTGCAGCTATTTCTCTTCTTTCTTCTATGGTATCCAGTGCCTCCTTAATCATTTCTTCATTTTCTTCTTCATTGAACCATCGAACTCGGTGTGACATTTCTCCGACCTCTGCCGGGATTACTGCTTTGGATCCATACACCATACTAAAAGGTGTTTCCCCTGTTGATGACCTGGGTGTGTTTGGTAAGACCATAGTACCAAGATGAGTTCGTCCACCCATCATCCCCCTGCTTTGTCCAGACGGGTTTTTATTCCCTACAAGATCGTTCTATTTGTTACTTCTACATGTCTGTTGGCCTACGGATGAGATACCGGGGCGAGTCGTTGTTTGATGTACATTCTTTCACACCAGGATTGGGTTCTCTTCCCATTGAATTCCGTTCCATTATCCGAGATGGGTATTTGGGGCTCCCTATATCAGCAGATGTTGTTAAACAAAAAGCTTATAATTCTTTGCTCGGTGATGGTAGCCATAGGCTCGGCCTCCACCCATTTGCTGAAGTAATTGATGGCTACTACCAGAAACTTCCTTCCTCCTGAACCAGGTGTGAATTGTCCCATAATGTTGATTCCGCATTTAACAAATAGGCAGGGTGCTCCCATAGTGATCATGTTTTCTGTCGGGATGTGCATTAATGGTGCGTGTATTTGACACTTTTGGCAACATTTGACCATTTCAACTATCTTTTTGCTCATCGTCGGCCAGAAAAAACCAGCCCGTAATGTTTTGCTGACTTTACCTTAGTGTGATCGACGCAGCACCCCTCATGAATTTCCTCTAGTATGTTCCCCCCTTCTTCCTCCGAGACACACCTCAGGTATGGTTCGAGGTATGATCTCTTATATAAATTACCATTAACGCATCAAAATCTTGCTGCCCTGCGCATGATTTTGGATTTCTCCTGCTTGTCATTTGGTAGCTCTACTCTATTCAGATATGCTAATAAGGGAGCTCGCCAATCTGCTATTTTGTTTATTTCCATCACCTGCTTTTCAATGCTACTCCGAGTTGCTCCTAATATTGTTATTGTTCATGAGTGACAATCTACCAAGGAACTTCCCATTTATGCCAAATAGTCAGCTTTCACATTTTCCGCTCTGGGAATATGGATCAACTACCATTCTCCTAGCTTCTTGGCGGCCTCTTTCACCTCCTCGACGTATCTCTTCATCCGCTCTTCGTTTATTTCAAATTTCCCCCTACTGGTTGTGTGATCTGCTGAGAATCGGAGTAAGCGATGAGTCGTCGTGAACCTAAGTCAATTCCTAGCTGCATTCCCTTGACTAGGGCTTCATACTCAGCTTCATTGTTGGAGGCTTTGAAATCAACCTTCACGGCATATTCCAACTGCTCACCCTCCGGGGTAGTGAGAATTATCCCCGCTTCGGATCCACCAGTCGTGGCTGATCCATCAGTGATGGTGTAGCCCCTTCTTGAATGAAATCTGCCAGAGCTTGATCTTTGATCGCTGTTTTTGGTTCGTACTCCATGTCACCCATTTCTACCGCCCATTTTACCAGGCGACCTGATGCGTTAGGTCGCCCTAGTGTTTCTCTCAAGGGTAAGTTAGTTCGTAGCTTTATGCGGTGGGATAGGAAGTACGGTCTCAATCGTCGAGCCGTAACTACTAATGCTAGGGCTCCTTTATTCAGATCGGAATAGTTCTGCTCTGCTTCTTGTAAAATTCGGCTCGTATAATAGATAAGCTTTTGCTGGTTTGCTTCTTCTCTTAATATGACCGAGCTAACCACCCCTTTTTCGACGGATAAGTATAGTATGAGCTCCTCCCCTGGTATTGGTTTGGTGAGCAGGGGCAGTTCGGCTAAATATTCTTTTAATTTCTTGAAAACTACTTGTGATTCGGAGGTCCATTCGAACTTGTTTCCTTTCTTAAGAGCTTGAAGAATGGGAATCCTTTCTCGGCCGAGCGAGAGATAAATCGGCTCAGCCCTGCTATCCTTCCTGTCAATATCTGGATGTCCTTGATGTTTTTCGGAGGGCTCATTTGCAATACTGCTTTTACTTTTTCTGGGTTGACCTCAATTTCTTGCTCCATGACCACATATCCTAGAAATTCTCCCGACTTCACCCTAAAAGAACATTTCGATGGGCTGAGCTTCATCCCGTATGTACGCAGATTTTCGAATGTTTCTTCTAGATCTCTGATATGCTCTCCTGCTTTTACACTTTTTACTAGCATATCATCCACATAGACATCGATGTTCCTACCAATTTGGGATTTAAAGATTCTATCGACCATCCTCTGATATGTGGCTCCCGCGTTCTTTAGCCCAAAAGGCATGCGTACGTAACAGAAGGTTCATTCTGATACCACAAAGTTGACCCTCTTTCTATCCTCGGGCGTCAGGAGGATCTGATGATATCCCTGAGAGGCATCCATCATGTTGAGTAATTCGCACCCCGAGGTAGAGTCTACTAGTTGATCTATGCGGGGTAATGGATAGTGATCCTTGGGACATGCTTTATTCAAATCTCGAAAATCCATGCACATTCTTCATTTTTCTTGACTTTTTCCTACCATGACAGCGTTGGATAGTCACTCTGGAAACTGGATTTCCATTATGTGTCCAGCTCGGAGAAGCTTGTCAACTTCTTCCGCAATGATTCCGTCCGTCTCCGGTCCAAAGTGGCTCCTCTTCTATTTTACCGGTCTTACTGTTGAGTCGATGTTTAATTTGTGCTCGGAGACTGTTGGACTAATCCCTACCAAGTCTTCAGCTGCAAATGCGAAGATGTCCACGTATTTTCTTAGCAAGTAAATCAGACTTTCCCTTAGCCTGTTCTCCAACCGACTTTCTACGCGAGTTTTTATTTCTGACTTTCTTGGGACTAGTTCTATCTCCATCAGCTCCTCATTAGGCTTGACACCTTCCTCCTGAGCTTACTCTGCCTTTTTTAACTTCTTATCCTTTTTTAGCTCTGGATCTGATCCTCTCAGCTCGGGCGTCCTTTTGCTGCTTTGTACCCCATGCTTTACTGTTGTTTGGTATCAAGACCGGGAAACAGATTGATCTCCAACTACTTCCCCTACTTCGCTTCCCACGGGGAATTTTACTTTCATGTGTGAGGTAGACGCTATCGCCTCAAACTTGTTGAGCCCGGGACGCCTAAAACCTGAGTGTCTTAACCTTCAAGTGCGGTATCCATCCCAATGCTACCGGAAGTACCACCTCTCCTACTGGTTGTACCTTAGTCATGCAAAACCCATAAAGTGTCGTATCCACCTTTCTCAATTCCACCTCGAGGTTCATTTTCTTGAAACAGTCGTAAAACAGTATATCCATCGAGTTTCTCGTATCGATAAAGACCCTTTGTACATCATAACTAGCAATTTCTACTATAATGACAAGTGCGTCGTTTTGGGGCGCGTGTATCCCGTTATAGTCCGTAGGACTGAATTGGATGATGGGCCCGCTAGTCACAGAGGCGACCTCTTTAAACTGGTGATATTTAGCCTTTCGCGCGTGATCTTTTCTAACCTGATTGGAACTTACGTCAGTCGGCCCTCCTGATATCATGTGAATCACTCCTTTCTTAGTTGGGGAGAGTGGGCCCTCGCGGAGCCTCCCTTTCATCCCCGTACCTCCCGGGGGTACGGGTGGTTTCTTCCAACCTCCATTCCTTTGCTGGTATGTGAACTCCATTAGATGCCCTACTCGGACCAACCTTTCGATTTCATCTTTGAGGTGTTTGCATTCGTCTGTTTTATGTCCATATTCGTTGTGTAATCAACAATAAAGTTCTGACGTTGGTTGAGTAGGTCCATTAAAATGGGATGTAGGCCAATCAATAACCCTGCTCATCTTCGACCGCCTCCAGGACATGTGCTCTTCTCATTGTTAGTGGGCTATATTGGTCGAACCTCGATCGTTTCAGGTTGGTCTCGCTCTTTCTTTGATCCATATTTTTATTTGTCCTTCCACGAAGCACTCCCCCCCCTCCCGAGGCAGATTTCTTCGGAAGGTATACACCTCGTGCTGCATCATTCTACTGGTTCCTCCCTCCTGCTCTTCAGACCTTTTTTGCGATTCTTCCTTATCTTTCTCGACTTCTTCAACGTTGATGTATTTGGAACATCGAGCTAGGGCCTCGTCATACGTTCAAGCCGGATTTTTAGCGAGATATGTACGGAGTAGTCCAGGCTACAATCCCTGTGTCAGGGCGCTTGCTTTCACTTCTTCAAATGACGAGGGTACCTGTAGACATGCTTTTGTAAACCGAGTTACATAAGTTCTCAATGCTTCTTCAGAGTATTGTTTGATACTAAATAAGGACATGAATGTTTTCTGGTGTGCCCTAGCGCTTGCGAAGTGGGTTAGGAACACTGAGCTGAAAGTTTTGAAGCTGGTAATCATTCCTGGTGGTATCTGGTGGAACCAATCCTGAGCTGATTCTATCAACGTAGCCAGAATCGCTCTGCAGCTTACGGAGTCTGAATATTAGTGTAACACTACCATGTTTTCGAATCGATGTAAGTGTCGGGTAGGATTTGAGAGCCCATCATAAGTAAAAGTGACCGCCCTAAATCCGTACGGGAGTTCAGCCTGTAGTATCTCTTCCGAGATGAGATGGCCTGGATGGTTTTCTGGGCCTTTCCCTGTGACTCTTTGTCGTAATTCTTCAAGCTCGTCCTGCATACTGGATATGAGGGGATCCAGTGCTCTCTCATGTTTAGATCGTTCCCACATCCTTGGATGGCTTTCCCCGTGTTCTTCCTGTTCACTGATTTCCTCCGGTCTATCCCAAGGATGGGTATTATTTTTCGCGGTACTTTTTGCTTTTCGACCTCCCGTCTCTTCTGGATTGCACTAGCGATTATGTCGGCTAATGCTTCTTTCGCCAAGGTGATTGTGCTGGGTGTAGCTTCTTCTCCGGGAGTGATGGGTGTTTTTTCTGGAATTGATTCTCCACCTGCAGTCGATAGTTGCTCCTCCAAATTTCTGGGCACTAGCTCTCCAATTTTTTTCTGGATTGTCTCTTCCACCATTGTTAATCTCACGTTTCAACTCTGGTGTGACTCGATGTCACTTTTGTCACAGGTAGCACCACTTGATGTAACCGAGCTGATCGATCACCAAGAACCGGGTTATTCCCAGAAGTTTGTCTAGGAAAACCCGAATATGTAAAATGCTTCTCTCTCTAAGTATTTCTCTCTCTTCAATGCTAGAATGCTTGGTCTTTGGGGAAAGGCTTCTCCCTTATTTATAGAAATGAGGGGCCGCCTTTCCTTTGAGGCATTTTCCTAACTTCAGGGAAGATCCAAGATATTTAGGGATTTAGGCTGCGGCTTCCCATCCCTGGATATCTGGGATTTGGGCTGCAGCTTATTCGCCCCTGGATTTCCGGGATTCTGTCAGGTAGGTCAAAACCTAACCTTTCAGGAACCTAATCTTCCTGAGCCCGCCCCGACCTCGGGTTCGGGTTCTTTAGATCGGTCTATTCTATGAGGGGGCCTAGGTCGGGGCATTCCTCTCTTGTCAAAAAGGTCTACAAGTTTGTTAATCTTTGCGAGTATTCTAATTTACTGACCTCGGGGTAGGGTCGGTCGGGTCGGACTAACTTTGCCCGTGCCTCTCTTTTTTATCTGGAGGTCGGTATGTCGGTTCATTTTTGGGCTTTTTTAGACCGGGCTTTTGGGAGGTCTATATTTGTCGTCCTATCAGGTTGAATGGTGTTAAACTCACGCATTTTGGCCGCGGCCGGGCCCAACTTATGTTTTTGTATCGAATATCTTTTATTGTTGTTGTATTGTGTGTGCGTGAGGTCAGCCTGGTAGGCCCTGGTGGGTCCTACGGCGTGTAATTACCCGCAATAAAATTGGGGTGTTACAGGTGAAGGCTGCTCGACCCAGCCCGAAGTCCCGGCACTACCGTGGTAGGGAAATAAAATAATTCAATTACGCATTGAACGTTGATGCTCACGCTCGCTTGCATACTGATGGTCGGGTGAGAAGTTCTGACTCATAATCCTATCCATTTAGGCAGGTTGGCGAACCCAAGCAAGAAACTCCGTAGACAGTGACCCAAACAAGTCTTTACAATGACCTTCCTCTTCATTTTCGGACGTATGCACCTCCTCATCTTCCTCGTCTTCCTCCTTCATATTGATAATCTTTAGAAGGCATGCTATAATATATGTTGTCGGGCTCTACTCTCGATCCACTACATCCCACATTAACCTCGAAACCAGAGGAGTTTCCGTTCTCAACATACACCTCCATATTCTCTTTGTATTCCACTAGCAATCGGAGTATCTCGGTATTGTCCCGCAATAGGACTTTTACTTTGTTGCCCTTGACCATGTATGTCAAGTACCATAATTATATAATCGGACTCATGTCGACCACCCAAACCCTCTCTGATAACCCCCAAGAGGTTAGCACAACTAACTTTGCTCGAATCGATATAGACAAAAGGGAGCCACTGTCTACATATGTCGATCGCTCTCAATGACCACCGTGATTTATTAAAATATGCTGCAACGACATCTGATTGCAAAAAGATGAATAACTTATCAGAAAACTGATCAAACAATATTCTAGCACATGGTCGTTGCCTTGGACACGACCGATGCACACGGTCGGATGTTACCGTGTGCAAGGATCGTGGGCAAGTTTCTTGACCATGAAATGGCCTTGAACACGATCGCTGCACACGATTGTAGATGATGGTGTGCAATAATCGTGGACACGTTAGTTGTGCACACGAAATATCAAGGCCGTTGGGCATGATCGTTGCACACGGTTGCTTGTCATCGTGCCAGGAAGAACTCGTCAAAAAATAAATTCAGACGCTAAAATATAGCTGCATACTTCCTTTATGAATCCAGAAGCACGAGAAATGAAGTCCTATTTGAACATCAACTTCTCTCTCAAATAATCGTGTGATTTTTATAAGGATTTTGAGGGACCTATTTGTCAAAAAATGGCGTGAGTGTAATGTGATTAACATGTATATGTTGTACTTAAATTTTAGTTGTTGGACGTTAATTTCGTTTGTTATAAATGGAGGAGATAAGGAAAATAAAAAATAAAAAATAAAAAGAAAAGAAAAAAATTACAAATTAAATAAAATACAAAAAGAAAAAGAAGTCAATATCAACAACTTTTTGGAGGATATTTTAGAATTGTATCAATAAATTATACTCTTATGAATGAGGATATATAACTTATTAATTTTATGGATTGATATTACAAAATTAATTCTCACATCTTAAAATTATAAAGTTAATTTTCGAAATCCAATATACCTATTGTACCCTATTAACTATTAAAGTAAATATCAAATCCCAATGTATCTATTATATGAATGAATACATTCTTATCTCTACATATAAAACTATTCATATTAAATAAAACTATTCATCTAATATGGAATTAAAGTGGGTTTTGTACAAACAAGAATAATAATTCTATACATTGTACTAAATAAAACTTTTGAAATTTCACAATAAATTTATGACCTACCCTTTCTAATTTTTAAAGTTGGGATGATAGAACAACAACAACAACAATAAGAATAATAGTAATAATAATAACAATAATAATCTTATACATTCTACTCAATAAATTTTTAAAATCCTCTAATTCATGAACGGCCCTATAAATTCTTAATTTTCATTCAATAATTTTATGTGGAAGACATAATGTACGATACCCGTAATAGTAGTAGCATTAGCAGTAATAGTAGTGGTAGTAATCAAGAATAATCTTATACATCATACTAAATAAAAGTTTTAAATTCATGAATTGTGAACTACCTTTAAAGATTTCATATAATAATAAAATAATAATTAAGAAGTTTCTTATTCATTGTACTCAATAGAACTTATGTAATACCATAATTTATGAAGTACTCTTTCAGTTTTTTCAATTCTTATATAATAATTTTGTGTGGTACTCAAGATATGATGTTCATAATAATAACAACAAAAATATTAATCTTATACATTCTACGAAATAAAATATTTGCACCTCATAATTTAATAACTACCTTTTTAAATTTCCAATAGTACTGAAAATACATGAATAGTAATAATAATAATCAGAATAATAATAATAATAATAGTCGAGAATAATCTTATTTTTTATTCAATAAAACTTCCTCTAATTTACAACCTACCATTTTAGTTTTCAAAAACTAAATATGCGTGAATATGAAAAGTGGAGATATGTGAATCAAACTTTCAGTATAAATAATATCTTATCCCCAATGTACCAAATGAAATATTACATGAAACAACCTATTCTTCATATTATTTTATTTTATTTTTTTAAAATTATATATTATATAAAAATAGCACTTGCTTGTATACATAGTTTAGTAAAGTCAGATGTAGATTAAACCCTCCCTTTATATATACGAGTCATTCAGACCCGGACGATGCCCCGGGCTGTATATGATGGTATTATATATTTAAATTGTTATTGTTCAGCACAAATTTTCGTCATTTTGATCATGGATCCGTCATTTATTTTCGTCATTTTATATTCGGGACGTATTTTTGTCATTGTATATATAAGTTGTCATGGTAGCATACATTTTGTAGCATGATACGTATTTAAAATAGTTTATTGACATATAATCTTTTAAGATGTATTTTTTACGTAATATTTGTTGTCTATTTATTTTGGTATTGACTCTATCATTTTTAATTGGAACTAACTAATATTAATACATTGGGCTAAGTTATAACTATTTCTTATGATAGTCAATGATGCCCGTGCGATGCACATGTCTTTGTATAGAAGTTTTCATAGATTTAAAATACGTGCGATGCACATGGGCTATATAGAAGTTTTCATAGCGTAATATTCGGCATTTATTTTCGTCATTTTATATTTAAGTTTTCATGGTGTCACACATTTGCTAAGCTTTATACGTACTTAGAATACTTTATCGGTTGCATACATGTGTATATAAGTTTTTATATCGTAATCTTGAACTTATTTTCGTCATTATATATCTAAGTTGTGATGGTATCACATTTCTAAGCATGACACACATTTAAAATAGTTTATTGACATTAAAGAGTATATGTGAAGAGATTTTTTCAAGATGTTACATTGAAAAAGTCTATTCACATGTAATTTTTAATATGTATAAGTTACATAAATTATTTTAAATATGAAGCGATGACATTAATGTTGGAGACCTTTTATATTCATCCACGTGCAATGCACGAGTTTGGATCGACTCAGACCCATGCGATGCACTCGGGTTGGATCTAATTGTTTTTTTCGTAATGTTCGGGACTAATTTTCGGTTCATGTTTGAAACTCTCATTTTTTGTGAAAGACGTACTTCGTTGTTCAAATAAATTACATTATTGAAAGCGAACTATAAAACAAATTTCCTTTTTAACAAAACTATAAAAACATAAAACATTAAAGTCATTAGTATATTCAAGAGTATAAATTATAATTCGTATAATAAATTATAATTCGTATAGTAAAATATTGCATGTTTAATTTGTAACGTACTATTAATATGAATGTCAGGTATTCATCTATATTGACACCGGTGGCCGTGGCGTTGTTCTTGTTGTTGTTCTTCTTGTTGTCTTTGTCGTTGTTGTTCATTGGCATTTTGCATGTTTTGTTCTTGATACAATTTTCGTGACTTGTCAATCTCTTTCTTTAATGTGAAGAGGTTTTTTTGCAAAATGTTATATTTAAATGAGGCTTTTCATATGTAATCTTTTAATGTGAGTAACTTACATAAATTATTTTTTGATTAATGCATTATTACAACATTTTTCCATAAACTATAATATCGAATTTGGAGCATTCATTAGTAACTCATTCTAAGTATTTACAGTATGACGACATAAATCACATGATCTCAAACTCAAATGAATAATGCTTACCTCGTGATATGTGGATAACATTTGAAATACAATTTTCTTCTCCTTTATATACTTCTTCGATTTAGAAGATTCTCATTGTTATGATGATAGTGTGAAAATATTTTTATTATATTTTTATTATATACTACCATTTGCAATATGTAACATCGACATAATTTACACAGTCATATCAAATATCAACGTCACACAATATTCCAAGACGTTTAATTAAAAAAGTGACATTAACACAACGCAAGACAAAAAACTACATTAAGAGCAAAAATATTAAAATGCACCAACAAAGTGTAGTAATAATTATTGACTAAAAATTGAATACTCGTCACATTATTTTCAATAAACTTACTTGCTAACGAATCAATAGTATTAGCCCGTTTATCGATATTACATAAAGTAAAATATTGCATGTTTAATTTGTAACGTACTATTAATATGAATGCTAAGTATTCATCCCACCGGTGGCCACGGCGTTGATCTTGTTGTTGTTGTTGTTGTTTTTGTTGTTGTTGTCTTTGTCGTTGTTGTTCATTGGCCTTTTGCATGTTTTGTTCTTGACATAATTTTTGTAACTTCTCGATCTCTTTCTTTAATGCTTCTTGATGCGCTACAAAAAAAATAGATATAGTTGATCGTTAGTAACTTAAATATAGTTAATCAATATATTGCATTTTCGATCAAAGTAAAAATATTCGTGCATGTTCCACTTAATTGATAAGACAACGATGTGTAGGATCTCTTAAACCATTAGAAAAGATGATGTTACTACCAAATCTCCTAAGCCACCATCTTTATGTCCTACATTGTTACACACAAAAAATACACGTGAAATTTACATAAAATAATATAAATCAATATGCTAAATAAGTAAGACGATATGATGCTTACTTTACCACCATAATAAGTTGTAGCCCAATGTGCACGCGGTGTGGAGGAAGTTGTGGTTTGTTGTGTGTAATTTTTGACACATTATATAGTTGATAAAATATTTGTAACTCATGGACGGGAAGGTAAAAAGACTAACCACTAATTGGTGTGTTTAATTTATGCATTCATGGCATTTTTGGTTTGTATTCTTTGTGTTTAATGTGCACGATTCCTATGTACTTACCCTTATGCATGACTATTAAATCAATGTACTAACACATGAAGCTTTCACATTTCACTTTCAATTCATGAAACATTTATTGTGAGCACTTTGCATTTATAAGACAACTTAAGCTTTTAGTATATAAGATAGAGAGAGAAGAGGTCGGGAGAGGGAAAAAAATTTTAGAGGGAAATGAGAATTATTTCTAACTTTTTTATCGCAGTGATCTTTGGTGGATAAATTTTCTTATTGGACGAATGGAGCATTTGGATTCGAATTTTGGGGGTAGCAAAATTTTTATATTTGTCGTTATATTTCCTGTTTTTTTTTAAGCACATGTTTGTTGATTTTAAATGCTTATTCATCTATTTTTTTTTCTCCAGAAAAATCTATTTTTCCTAGATCTTAACCATATACTACCTTCATTCTCTTATAATCGCAACATTTTTACGCTTGTCAATGCATGAACAACAACAAAAATAATAATAATAACAGTAATAATCTTATACATTCTACTCAATAAATTTTTAAAATCCTCTAATTCATGAACGGCCCTATTAATTTTTAATTTTCACTAGTCATTCAGACCCGTGCGTTGCACACGGGCTCTATCTAATTGGTCATAGTGTAATGTGTGGTATTTATTTTCGTCATTAGGTTTGTAAGTTGTTATGGTATCACAACTTTTGTAAGCATCGCATGAGTTTAAGATGAATGAGTTTAATTAGTTGTTTGGTGACTTTTATATTTAGACCGAGTCATTCAGACCCGTGCGATGCACACAGGCTTAATCTAAATGTTCATAGTGTATTGTTCAACACTAATTTTCGTCATTACATGGCCTGTATATAAGTGTTCATAGCGTAATCTTTGACACTTATTTTCGTCATTATATATCTAAGTTGTGATGGTATCACATCTTTTCTAAGCATGACACACATTTAAAATAGTTTATTGACATTAACAGAGTATATGTGAAGAGACTTTTTTCAAGATGCTACATTTAAAAGAGTCTCTTCACATGTAACTTTTTAATATGTATAAGTTACATACTAAATGTCAAAGGGAGGTTAAACGCATACGGTTCTTCAAAATAAATGTAACCCTTATATAAAATCGTAACAAAGTGGATATTCGCTATATTTTGAGATCTAGCTTGTGACAATTAATTATCCTTTTGGTTTATCATATCAAATACGGTAGTTCCACATTACTGCGCTTAATTAATCGAACTTTATTTTATGCACAAAAACCATTTAAGTTTCAATATTTTTTATTGTTGTGAAAATCGGTCCAATATTGTTAGTATATTTAATTTGTACCAGGTTGCATATATAAATATATTTGAAGACATCAATCTCAACATATAATTTTTCTACTCTTAATAAAATATAACAATTTCATTTTGCCAAATTTGTTTGTGATTCTACAAATGAAACTAAAATTATATTAAGATAATCAATTAATCTCCATAGTGATATTGAGTAAGATTTAAATTTAATTTATAAAAGATTATATAAATGGTATATCTATATTGTTTAAACTACATAAATCGTCAAAATGATATTATTTATTATGTAAGATTTAAACTACAGTAAAATTATATAAATAATAAATTCTCAAAATAACATAATCGCTTAATTGCCGATACTAATTGTGGATATGATTACCCGAATCATTAATACGTATTTGTTTTATCTATAGTCTATTGCTTTGCACCATTTATGGATAAAGATGATAGTGTGAAGATATTTTTATTATATACTACCATTTTCAATATGTAACATCGACATAACTTACACAATCATATCAAGTATCAAAGTCACGCAATATTTCAAGACGTTTAATTAAGAAAGTGACATTAACACACCGCAAGACAAAAAACTACATTAAGAGCAAAAATATGAAAATGCACCAACAAAGTGTAGTAATAATTATTCACTAAAAATTGAACTCGTCACATTATTTTCAATAAACTTACTTGCTAACGAATCAATAGTATTAGTCCATTTATCGGTATTACATGAAGCAAAATATTGCATGTTTAATTTGTAACATATATTAATATGAATGCTAAGTATTCATACCACCGATGGCCATGGCGTCGTTCTTGTTTTTGTTGTTGTTCTTGTTGTTGTCTTTTGTCGTTGTTGTTCATCGCCTTTTTCATGTTTTGTTCTTGATACAATTTTTGTGACTTCTCGATATCTTTCTTTAATGCTTCTTGACGCGCTACAAAAAAACAATTAGATATAGTTGATCGTTAGAAACTTAGATACAGTTAATCAATATATTGCATTTTCGATCAAAATAAAAATGTTCGTGCATGTACCACATAATTGATAAGACAACGATGTGTAGGATCTCTTAAACCATTAGAGAAGATGATGTTACTACCAAACCTCCTAAGCACCATCTTTATGTCCTACATTGTTACACACACAAAACACACGTGAAATTTACATAAAACAATATAAATCAATATGCTAAATAAGCTAGACGATATGATGCTTACTTTACCACCATAATAAGTTGTAGCCCAATGTGCACGCGGTGTGGAGGAAGTTGTGTTTTGTTGTGTGTGATTTTTGACACATTATATAGTTGATAAAATATTTGTAACTCATGAACGGGAAGGTAAAAAGACTAACACTAATTGATGTGTTTAATTTATGCATTCATGACACCAAACACTTCATCTCCACATTTCACTTTATGTGAATATTCATTGTACACTTAACGAAAGTTGCTTGACATGCCTGGAAATCAATGTGGAATAACAAATATGATACAATCAATTTATCAAGCATTAATCATGACCACTTACATTTATAACGCTTCTTAAGCTTTATATATATAATATTCAATAATTTTATGTGGAAGACATAATGTACGATACCCATAATAATAGTAGCATTAGCAGTAATAGTAGTGGTAGTAATCAAGAATAATCTTATACATAGTACTAAATAAAAGTTTTAAACTCATGAATTGTGAACTACCTTTTCAGATTTCAGATAATAATAAAATAATAATTAAGAAGTTTCGTATTCATTGTACTCAATAGAACTTATGTAATACCATAATTTATGAAGTACTCTTTCAGTTTTTTCAATACTTATATAATAATTTTGTGTGGTACTATACATTCTACGAAATAAAATATTTGCACCTCATAATTTAATAACTATCTTTTTAAGTTTTCAATAGTACTGAAAATGCATGAATAGTAATAATAATAATTAGAATAATAATAATAATAATAGTCAAGAATAATCTTATATTTTATTCAATAAAACTTCCTCTAATTTACAACCTACCATTTTAGTTTTCAAAAACTAAATATGCGTGAATATGAAAAGTGGAGATATGTGAATCAAACTTTCAATATAAATATTATCTTATCCCCAATGTACCAAATGAAATATTACATGAAACAACCTATTCTTCATATTATTTTATTTTATTTTTTTTAAATTATATACTATATAAAAATAGCACTTGCTTGTACACATACATAGTTTAGTAAAGCCGGATGTAGATTAAACTCTCCCTTTATATATATAGAGAGAGAAGGGGTCCGGAGAGGAAAAAAATTTTAGAGGGAACTGAGAATTATTTCTAATTTTTTCATCGCAGTGATCTTAGTTGGATGAATTCTCTTATTGGACGAATAGAGTATTTGGGTTCGAATTTTGTAGGGAGCAAAATTTTTATATTTGTCATTTTATTTCCTGTTCTTTTTTATTTTAAGTACATGTTTGTTGATTTTAAACGCTTATTCATCTATTTTTTTCTCCAGAAAAATATATTTTTCCTAGATCTTAACCATAAACTACCTTCGTTCTCTTATAATCGCAAATTTGGATTTTCACGTTTGTCAATGCACAACTTTGATGATAAATATCTTTAATTCTTTATTTTAAAAATTATAAGAAATTGATATTTTAAAAGTATATTTCGAGATGAATCTAACAAGATCTCACATGACTATATTTTTTCATATGTATAAGTCACAAAAGATAGTCAAAAGAGAGTATGTAAATAGTGTAATAATCAACACGTTGCAATAATAGGAGAACGGAGAAAGTATATATATATATATATATATTCGTTAAATGTGGGGAAACCAAAGCGCTAGACCGCCGAGCGCACATGTGAATCCGCACCAAGCACGGGCGGATCAGTCAGGACAGTTTGCTGCATGAGTTGGGGTACCGTCCATGATACAGTATATTCCTGCCGGATGCACTACACGTGGCATGCATGAACAGTGCAGATTGATGCTCCATCTAGGGTATTAATTTGCACTGTCCATACATGCCACGTGTAGTGTATTCAGCAGAAAATACATTATATGAGGTGTACCATGGACCAACCATGAGTCGGGGGTTGATAAGTGATAACAAGAGATCTTGCGGCATTGGAGAAGACTCACCCATGACACAACACGTGGAACTATATCGGCAGACAGGTGTAAACAAATTTACCTACTACTACTCCTACATTTTTAATTAGAAAGATGTTTCTTTATATATATATATATATATATATATATATATATATATATGGGGAGGGATATATCAACACAAACAACTTAAACACCTTATCTCACACATTAATCCCCACCCTTCATTTTAATATTTTTTATTTTCCTCCCTCTCTCTCCTTATTCCTCTCTCTCCCCTATTCCTCTCTCTCTCCCTCTGTCTTTTTCTTTTCATCCGTCATCTCTCTCTTTCCCTATTCCTCTCTCTCCCCTATTCCTCTCTCTCTCCCTCTGTCTTTTTCTTTTCATCCGTCGATTTCAGCTCCGATTTTTCCAGCTCCGATTTTTCAGCTCCGATACAGGTTTTTTTTCTTGATTCATGTTTTTTTTTCTTAATTTTTTTTTCTTAATTCAGGTTTTGTTCTGTCAATAAAAGGAGCTCATAAAAGATTTTGGTTTTCTTACAAATCTTCTTCTTTCTATTTTCCCATTTGTTAATTTGCTGACTACTTCTTTCTCCTTTTTCTTAATTTTTTTTCTTCTTAATTCAGGTTTTGTTCTGTCAATAAAAGTTGAAAGTCCCAAAGGTTGAAGCACATATGAGTACAAATGTTCCCAACTCGTCATCGCCTAAAACACAATCAAATGTTGTTACTGAGATTGATGATTGGAAAGTCATCAAACATCGCCTTGGGATCCCGTTATTAGTGTTGATTGTTTTTGTCGTTGTTTTGAGTGCAAACATAGTGAAATCGTTTTTATTGTAAAATGCTATTGATGTAAGTTATTTGCTAATGACCAAGATTTGCTTTCATTGTAATGTAATGTGACCTTGTTTTATTATGCAATGCATCTTTTATTTTTTCTCTTCTTTGTAATGTCCCTAGAGAAATTGTATTGACTGCAGTGTAGTCTTGCACGATGAGAATTTTCAAATTAATGATTTTAATACAGAAAATTTTCCTCATCAAACATTCCAAATTAATGATTTTAATACGTAAAATTCAACAATCGAAAATATACAAAACGAGACCTAGTTCCCGACACTGAAACCGCCCAAAGAAGACTGTGCACTCGCCCGGCAGCCTACAGTGCCACGCCGGCAGCTACAGCTACGCCCGGCTCCAGACAGATAGGGGCCCGACCATGCCGGACACGCCGGCAGATACAAGACGTATCGGCCGGATACAAGAAGCGCCGGCCGGATTCAAGAAGCGCTACTGATACAAGAAGGCGCTTGGCCGGATCTGAGCAAGCGCTTCGGGGATCCGAGCACTTGATGGATACAAAGAACGCTCGGCCGGATATGACAAGAAGCGCTCGGCCGGATTCAATGAGCGCTTACCGATACAGCAACGCGCTCGGCCGGATCCAGCAAGCGCTCGGCCGGATCCAGCAAGCGTCCGGCCACGACTCGGCAGAATACAGCAAGCGTCCGGCCACGACTCGGCAGAATACAGCAAGCGTCCGGCCACGGTCCGGCAGAATACAGCAAGCGTCCGGCCACGGTCCGGACGTGCTCGGGCACTGTCGGCAGCTGTATGGAAAATCGTCCAACGATTCGATACAGCTCGTTTTCGGGCAGATTTCTAAAATCCTGTTATTCCTGATCTGAATATTATTAATATAAATCATATTTCCAAGAAAAATCTGATTTATACCATAACATAAAATTACGATTATCAAAGTGATTCTAAATCACAAAACAAGCATTCCAAAATGTTCAAATTAAACAAGACACATAAATTTAACAGGTCACTTCTTTCTGTTCGGGCAAGACCGCATGTTATGGCCAAGATGTTTACACACCGAGCATTCCCTTTGCTTGTATTCTCTCTTCCGTTGATTTTTCTCCAAACCATATCTATATCTATCATTCTCACTTCTGTGGGAGTTCATGTCTTTCTCTTCTTGTGTTTCCCTTCCTTTGCATTTTGAGATTCTAGGATTACCAACATTAGGCGGTTGAGATTGACTGACATCAATAGGAGGAGCTTGGGTATCCAGAGGTACCGTATCAGCAACTACATTGTTACAGCCCATGGATGACACTGTATTTGCATTTATAGTTATCGCCTTGTACTCCTTATATTGCTCTGCTAGATCCTGGAGCTTTTGTGCCATGAAAGTGTAACATTCATCCTCATCCGCAGCATCATATACCAAAGCATTGGCCAATTTTGCTAAGTGAGTAGCCCGAAGAACTTTTGAATTTTGATGCCCACTGACAACTCCACCATCATACTTGGCTCTGTACTCATTTGCTCCTTGTAACCACCTCCTTGCAATAAAAGACTCCGGTATTACATCTGTAACACCCCCAGATCAAACCGGGAATATTACACGCCGCAGACCCTCTCCGTGAGGATCCACCAGGCTAGACATCAAAACAACACATTACATTACATACCGACGAATCAAAAATAACGGACCAATAGACCGATTTGGTCTTTCGTCACAGACTTACAAATCAAAATACATAAACTCATCCAGACTCATACCCACACAAGGGTAAAATACTTGCAACAATGAACAATAAGACAGCGGAAAAGACAATACAATGGACTCCGACTAACTGAACCCAAAACTGGCCTTCGTGTGATTAGTATCATTCGTCTTTCATCATCCCTCGTGCCGATCCTGTGTCTTGCTCCCGAAAACCTGCATGTACCTGGACACAATACAGATATCCACCCCCCGATTACTCGGGGGTTAGCAAAACTCCACTGTTTCGCTAGTGCAAGTATAAAGTGCAAATACGAGCCATACACAACACATTCCGAGAACACAACGAAAGACTTCCCGAGATATATTTAGTTAAAAGTAGTTCAAGTCTTGAAAGTAGAAACGAAGTAAGTAAGCACTTTGAAAACATTTCCAAATCTCGGGAGTTTTAAAAACGTTAGAAATTGAGAAATTCTAAAGTTCCTCGAAGCCATTTAGGGTCACACCCAATGTTCATTTTTCAAAATACAAATCCGTTTAACAAAACACGGGGTCCACGACCCAACCATTCCGGTCACAAAACACAGGGTCCACGACCCGATCATCCACTTCAAATCACTTACAAGGACACATTACACATAACACATTAATCCTATGCCATTCTAGCCAAGCACCAAGACTCGAAATATAATGTCTCTCGACCCCGAGCACAAAGCATTGTGATACTCCGGACAATATCACAATTAACGAAAACATCAACGTCATCCTCAAGATGAAAACCACAATCGTAACCCGCGGCCGTACCCCTTAGTATCGGCCCCGGACATCCCGTCGGACACTCCGGGTGGGAAACCACTTCCGCGGCCGTACCCCTTAGTATCGACCCCCAGACATCCCGTCGGACACTCCGGGTGGAAGTTCATCCACACACACACCCAAATCCACTTCCGTGTCCGTACCCCTTAGTATCGGACCCCAGACATCCCGTCGGACACTCCGGGTGGAAGGAACAACACACACACACGTTCCTAAATCACAGTTGCAAACCACAAGCCTCGAAGGTCAATCACAGTATATAGTCGAGGTACTTTACTAGAATGGCCAGTTCATCCAACATATATTCATAACCCGTAACTAATATTATCAACAAGAAAGCACACTATTCCAAAAGCACCGAACGGCACAACCAATATCACATAAATTCACATAATTCATCGATAATCACATGTCTCCACGCATGCTTAAACAAAGGACTAAACTTCAAAACTTACCGAGACGTAGTCACACACAATGGCATCACACGAAAGTATTACGATCTTATACCCAACATTAATACACGTATTCAATTAAGCATATTAATTCTCGGAACACACGAGTCGTCTTTAAGAAAACCATGTTGGTAAATATACCGATACTTTTGAAAAAGATGGTTATGAATATTTATTTAGCACGTATCGACGATTAACAACCATTATATCCACAAAACACGTAATGTATGGGCAAGATACTTGCCTCGATAATCGATGCCGGACACTCCCACAATCACGGATTAGTTGGGACACCTCGAACACCTACGATTCTCCGGCGAAGACAACGAATACACCCACAATCGAAAAGCTTGAAGAAAACGACGAACGGAAGGGTTCCGACTCGAATTCTTTGCGAGAAATCTGACCCTAACATCATACCATCAATAAATTAACGAACGAACGAGGAAGAATAATCGTAGAACGCTCGAATCCTCTCTATGACATTTTACCGGACACCTTCAAGGCGTCGGTCAAGAACTCAACTCAAACAACGAATCGATACGATCCAACCATGGAATAACAAGGGAAATGATATAATACATCTAAATAATCATCAATCCATCAACAAAACGGAAAGAATCGGACAAAACCCCAAAATCCCCAATTATCCAAAAAGGTAGGGTTTCAAGAGATTACCTTGAGTGATTCAAGTGTTTAGATTCGTAGAACACGCGTTGGATTGATTGTCCGGGCTTCACAACCGAAGAAGAATGATGAGAATCGACCCTCCAAATGATAATGATGAGAAACTCTCCTCCTCTCTCACTCTCTCGCCTAAGGAAAAGGAAGGAGGAAAATGAGCGTTCACGCTCAAAACAACACATTTATAGTGTAACACGAGAACCTATCGGCCGGCCTATCGGCCGATAGGCCCAACCGATACCCTATACAAAATGCCGGCAGAGAGTCTATCGCCCCTATCGGCCGAAAGGCTCCTGGACGGTGCCCGACAAATGACAGTCTTTCACTAAAACGACCATAACTCTCTCGTCCGACTCAGATTGACTCACCGCTTGAACCATTGGAAAGCTAACTCGATGTTCTATAATATTGCAAAGATTTATAATTTTTTGGAGTTACCAAAAATTAATGGTGATCTAACAAAGACGAACTCATACTTAGAAAGGTCGTTTAGAAATCCTGAATTCAACAAAACGACACCGAAACCCGAACACGAATACGAACCGAAAATACGGTTACGAAGTACTCACAAAGACGAATCTAAGAGCTAGTAGTACACACGATTCCGACCACCCGAAGTGTCGAATTCGACGACGAGTAATTACCCCAAACTTTGGGAAATTACAAAAATGGCCCAACCGCCCGAAAATCACCATACGACAACGAATAATCAAACCGAAGCTCACAACACGTATAACAAAGTTAAACGGACTTGCGGGAAACTCGAAACAACAGCTTGACGAGATTCGCAAGAATCGAACTCAAGTGCGGAAAAGTCGCTAAAAGGCACAGAACTCAACAAAACGATACCGAAACGAACTCGGATGACAAAAAGTGCAGAATTAATCATTCTCGGAATGACGAAACGGTCATGAGCGAGTCGTCAAAACGGACTTCCGCCGAAAAAGAAAATTACCGGAAATCGGAAATTGCGGATATTACATTCTACCCTCCTTAAAAGAAGTTTCGTCCCGAAACTTAAAACAAGTAGGGAGAAGAAATATTCTGCCAGGAAAAACTCAACGAGATACACAAGAATGCGTAACTAACGCCCAACGGCGAAATGTTACAAACAACGCAAAGGAGTATACGGCGTGAAAACACGCTCCACGGCGACCAACACAACGTCGCCGTTAGGGATATAATAAAAACCAACAAGTGACAAACGTCATCAAACGGATAATATAGCCAAGTCAATTATCCGACAATCACAAAACACAACGAACGAAAATCAATATGATTGACCAACCCAACGGTACATCAATCAAAACGCGAGTCAACCGCTGAACAAACACGAAATCCCACCGCATAAGGGCTGGAAGATCGAAAACGAAACTAATTTCCCGAACTGAAGGGAATTACGAAGGAGCCTGAATGTTCGCCAATCACGGAACGAGGTCAATATAAACCGAACAATCAAACGATCAAATCACAACGATCGAGACAACATAGATCGAAGAATCATGTTCAATCACAAAGAACAATAAAGTTCAAACAACAACTCCCGTGATGATCCGTGAGAACTACTAGACATGCATTGCCGAAGATCCGCAGAAAGGGAATAGCGATTGAAAAGTCACAACGACAACGAGTTATTCCAAATAACACCACACTCGCTCGATCAACAAAAGCAAGGAGCAGGACAAGCTCGGAAATGTCAACGAACATAAATGAGTCGACAGAGTCGAAAACACAAGAGTTCCAAAGCCGATCCACTTCAATAAAAGAACTAGTAGAACCGGATGATGTCACTCCCAAACAAGGTTCACAAGAATCGAATCAACTCAAAAAGTAACATCGATAACCGGATCGACCCACAACAAGATCACACTCGTTCGGACGATGAAACCGAAATACAAAACAAGTTCATAAAGTACCAACGAACATGAGCGAATCGATAGATCGAGAAAGAGAAAATACCGAAGTCAAAATAGTACGGGCATTACCACCGACCTCGTCCACGAAATTCACAAAAAACGGAGCAAGGTAATAAGACATTAAACAACCGACACAAAACGGAACCATCACCGATGCACACGGTCATACCAACCCAAGCTCTAACGGCTCGCACATGTGCGACAACGCAGTAAATCACCACGAGGCGACAACATTCAACACCAACATCCCGCCTCTCACGTGGGCTAGCACAACCCATGTGTGGAAAGCGACTCAACGCTCACACCGCCAATTCGATCATACTGGAGAAAGTATCAAAATGACAACGCGAACATCATACATTCATACCCTCAAACGGAATGGATAGGTTTTAAAACGAAAACCTCATTTTGAAAATAATTTAGAAGAACACCGGTTGATCTTGAGTATCACCTTTCAAAAGGTACGAACTTGAAACATCGTTATCGAGACATCGAGAACCATTTCGCATTTGATAAAAATGAGGACACTTTCTCTTAGTGAAAACTTTCAAAATATTCGACCCTCGGGTCTAAATAAAAGTGTTGAAAATATCTCAAAACATTTTGGTCCTCGAGGTAGAAAAATTTTGAAATATATTGTGACATCTAGGATGTACCACAAGAAAATAACTCATTTGAAAAGTATGTCTCGAAATTTATTTTTTTTCTAAGATACTCAAGGTTTCCAAAAATCCAATAGGCCAGAATGCCCAAAACTCACACATACCGACGTTCACTAAAACAACTCCTAGCACATGCATCAAAACGTTTAAAAATCAAGACAATACATGTCTTTAAACGAAAATAAACGATAAAATACCACATTCAGAACAAAACCACTGATAAAATACCCTCCCGCACTGGCTAGTGAACAAGTCGAACGCGTATAAGCACAAAGCTTCCACAAGAGACTTGTAAAGCGTGCAAATCGATTCGAAAATCATCAACAACGAACAAAAACAACAATAAAAAGATATCACAAAGCATTTACACTCCTCGTATAAATCAAATACGAGCGTTGACTAAATACATATCGGGAAAATCAAAATTCACATAAAATTCCACCACTTAACAAATAATCATAAAAATGGCTCGTGTCACACGAGGCACAACACAAAGAAGGGAGACTTACATCCACAGATCGCACGAAGATGATGGCTGCATCCTGATACTAATCACGGCCGACATTCCAAACGACGCGTCGCGACACGACATCAGTCAGACAAAATCTGACAAAACGAGACTCAACAACACATAACTCCGACCCGATGACCTAGGTTTCCTCAACCTAAGCTCGATACCATAAATGTAACACCCCGCATCAAACCGAATATTACACGCCGCACCCTCTCCGTGAGGATCCACCAAGCTAGACATCAAAACAACACATTACATTACATACCGACGAATCAAAATAACGGACCAATAGACCGATTTGGTCTTTCGTCACGACTTACAAATCAAAATACATAAACTCATCCAGACTCATACCCACACAAGGGTAAAATACTTGCAACAATGAACAATAAGACAAATGGAAAAGACAATACAATGGACTCCGACTAATCGAACTCCAACGGCCTTCGTGTGATTAGTATCATTCGTCTTTCATCATCCTCGTGCCGATCCGTGTCTTGCTCCCGAAAACCCGCATGTACCGGACACAATATGATATCCACCCCGATTACTGGGGTTAGCAAACTCCACTGTTTCGCTAGTGCAAGTATAAAGTGCAAATACGAGCCATACACAACACATTCCGAGAACACAACGAAAGACTTCCGAGATATATTTAGTTAAAAGTAGTTCAAGTCTTGAAAGTAGAAAGCAGTAAGTAAGCACTTTGAAAACATTTCCAAATCTCGGGAGTTTTAAAACGTTAGAAATTGAGAAATTCTAAAGTTCCTCGAAAGCCATTTAGTGGTCACAAACCCCAATGTTCATTTTTCAAAATACAAATCCGTTTAACAAAACACGGGTCCACGACCCAACCATTCCGGTCACAAAACACAGGGTCCACGACCCGATCATCCACTTCAAATCACTTACAAGGACACATTACACATAACACATTAATCCTATGCCATTCTAGCCAAGCACCAAGACTCGAAATATAATGTCTCTCGACCCCGAGCGCAAAGCATTGTGATACTCCTGACAATATCACAATTAACTAAAACATCAACGACATCCTCAAGATGAAAACCACAATCGTAACCCGCGGCCGTACCCCTTAGTATCGGCCCCCGGACATCCCGTCGGACACTCCGGTGGGAAACCACTTCCGCGGCCGTACCCCTTAGTATCGACCCCCGGACATCCCGTCGGACACTCCGGTGGAAGTTCATCCACACACACACCCAAATCCACTTCCGTGTCCGTACCCCTTAGTATCGGACCCCGCACATCCCGTCGGACACTCCGGTGGAAGGAACAACACACACACACGTTCCTAAATCACGCTTGCAAACCACAAGCCTCGAAGGTCAATCACAGATATATAGTCGAGGTACTTTACTAGAATGGCCAGTTCATCCAACATATATTCATAACCGTAACTAATATTATCAACAAGAAAGCACACTATTCCAAAAGCACCGAACGGCACAACCAATATCACATAAATTCACATAATTCATCGATAATCACATGTCTCCACGCATGCCTTAAACAAAGGACTAAACTTCAAAACTTACCGACGACGTAGTCACACACAATGGCATCACACGAAAGTATTACGATCTTATACCCAACATTAATACACGTATTCAATTAAGCATATTAATTCTCGGAACACACGAGTCGTCTTTAAGAAAACCATGTTGGTAAATATACCGATACTTTTGAAAAAAGATGGTTATGAATATTTATTTAGCACGTATCGACGATTAACAACCATTATATCCACAAAACACGTAATGTATGGGCAAGATACTTGCCTCGATAATCGATGCCGGACACTCCCACAATCACGGATTAGTCGGGACACCTCGAACACCTACGATTCTCCGGCGAAGACAACGAATACACCCACAATCGAAAAGCTTGAAGAAAACGACGAACGGAAGGGTTCCGACTCGAATTCTTTGCGAGAAATCTGACCCTAACATCATACCATCAATAAATTAACGAACGAACGAGGAAGAATAATCGTAGAACGCTCGAATCCTCTCTATGACATTTTACCGGACACCTTCAAGGCGTCGGTCAAGAACTCAACTCAAACAACGAATCGATACGATCCAACCATGGAATAACAAGGGAAATGATATAATACATCTAAATAATCATCAATCCATCAACAAAACGGAAAGAATCGGACAAAACCCCAAAATCCCCAATTATCCAAAAAGGTAGGGTTTCAAGAGATTACCTTGAGTGATTCAAGTGTTTAGATTCGTAGAACACGCGTTGGATTGATTGTCCGGGCTTCACAACCGAAGAAGAATGATGAGAATCGACCCTCCAAATGATAATGATGAGAAACTCTCCTCCTCTCTCACTCTCTCTCGCGTCTAAGGAAAAGGAAGGAGGAAAATGAGCTGTTCACGCTCAAAACAACACATTTATAGTGTAACACAGCAGAACCTATCGGCCGGCCTATCGGCCGATAGGCCCAACCGATACCCTATACAAAATGCCGGCAGTAGAGTCTATCGCCCCCTATCGGCCGAAAGGCTCTGGACGGTGCCCGACAGTGACAGTCTTTCACTAAAACGACCATAACTCTCTCGTCCTGACTCCGATTGACTCACCGCTTGAACCATTGGAAAGCTAACTCGATGTTCTATAATATTGCAAAGATTTATAATTTTTGGAGTTACCAAAAATTAATGGTGATCTAACAAAGACGAACTCATACTTAGAAAGGTCGTTTAGAAATCATGAATTCAACAAAACGACACCGAAACCCGAACTCAATACGAACCGAAAATACGGTTACGAAGTACTCACAAAGACGAATCTAAGAGCTAGTAGTACACACGATTCCGACCACCCGAAGTGTCGAATTCGGACGAAGTAATTACCCCAAACTTTGGGAAATTACAAAAATGGCCCAACTGCCCGAAAATCACCATACGACAACGAATAATCAAACCGAAGCTCACAACACGTATAACAAAGTTAAACGGACTTGCGGGAAACTCGAAACAACAGTTTCGGACGAGATTCGCAAGAATCGAACTCAAGTGCGGAAAAGTCGCTAAAAGGCACAGAACTCAACAAAACGATACCGAAACGAACTCGGATGACAAAAAGTGCAGAATTAATCATTCTCGGAATGACGAAACGGTCATGAGCGAGTCGTCAAAACGGACTTCCGCCGAAAAAAGAAAGTTACCGGAAATCGGAAATTGCGGATATTACAACATCTAGATCTCGACTTTGAAATACCTTTATAAGATGTCCACAAGGTATGTTCATGCTTTCAAACAACTTGCACTCACAGTTTCCTTCAAGAGTCTTGGTGTTGAACTCCACTTTCCACTCCCTTGGGTCTTTTTCATTTCTTGACCTATAGATGAACTCATGACACTCGTCTACATGACTTGAAGAGACAAGCTTGTAACGACTAGTAGCCAACTCCCATTGTTGTTTAAATTTTACATACACCCCTCTTGTGTATAACTTTGAAGCAAATTGCAAGAGATAAGCCGCACCATCTACAACGCGGTCCTTGTGCTCAGAGATATAATCTTCTTTCTTTTCCCTCTCTACCATTCTTTCTATACTCTGCTCATTTTTTAATGCAAAATCTCTCAATGTGGTATGACGTGAGAAAGATCTTTTGTAAAATGAGTTCATACCTTCACTACGCCCTGTAGTATTCATCCCTGCATAAAAAATATCCAAATGATAAACTGGGACCCACTTCTTCCTTATGGCATATAGATTCTTTAGCCATTCATTCTCTGTCAAGTTATATACATCCATCAATTCATTCCACCTATTTTCAAATTCAGCAATCCTATAAAATCCTCTTATACACCATTTCATTTCCTTCTTGAAATTTGAGTTCTTCTTATACAAATGATTTAACTTCTCGGGAAACTTCTTCATTACATGCCAAAGGCAAAAGCGATTTGTAGTGTCTGGAAAAACTCTAGCCACGGCTCTACTCATAGCCGGATCTTGGTCAGTGATTATTGACTTTGGCGCCTTACCACCCATTCCCTTTAGCCATGTCTCGAAAGCCCAAACAAAGCTCTCCTCGGTCTCATCCAATAAAAGTGCACAACCAAATTGAATTGACTGCAAGTGATGATTTACTCCGATGAGCAAACGGCATTTTGTAAATATTTTTTTTATATGTTGTATCAAAGTACAGCACATCTCCAAAATGTTGATATTGGCTTCTCGACCTTCCATCAATCCACAAGAAATTCACACCTCTTGAGTCTTTATCAAGTAAAATTGCATAGAAGAACTGCGGATCTTCGGTTTGCTTTTTGCAAAAGAACTGTGCCATTGCATTTGCATCCCCCTCAATTGGTGTTTTATATGGCTTGTTTTTACCCAAGTGATTATAGCAATCACGCTCATCAAATCCAACAGATTTCCCATCAAGAAGTGACACAACCTTGGAAACTGGAAGATTGCATTGCCGAAAAGATTCAACTAGAGCTTTTGCAGCCATGGGCATATGTCTTCTCTGTTTCATACAAATTTGCTTGGAAGGGGTAACAGGATTGTGATTGTGTTGTTCATGAAAGTCAGTTACTCTCCATCTACCACTCTTGACAATGGCAATCACAAACCGTGCCATACACCCACACTTTTGAGTTGAAGTGTTTCTTCTTCGAACGGGTCTCTCGGGATCTTGTATGATGAACTTGGAGAAATAATTCCCTTCACGGTCACAAACTAGGCATAGTCTTGTAAGCATATTATCTCGTGCTTTGTCTCTCCGGGAATCTCTAATGCGAACACCAAAACCCCATCTACGAGCATATTCATTATAAAACTCTTTAGCTTCGTCAACACTGTCAAACATTTGCCCCTCGTATGGTTTTTCCACAGGAACCTCCTTCAAAGACACAACCTCTTCACTACGGATTTCTGTAGCGGATTGACTAACAGCAACTTCGTCAAAAATAACATTATCGATTGGTGTTTCGAATATGGATTGAACTTCCTCAATATCGAACGAATCTGAATCCAAATAAATATCCGACTCACTTACAGAAGATGACTCAGTACCACACACTTCATAATAACTATCCATCGTGTAGCCTGACAGATCAGGAAAAAAAAAAAAAGATTAGCCCCTGTAACTAACTCCATATGATTCTTTCAGTAAAGACCCACATCAGTAAAAACAGAGATTAGCCCCTGACATACATATATTACTACATCGACATATGTAATAAACTCAAATTTCAATTGAATGACCTTTCTTATTACTGATGGCTCTATCAAGAAACTACTGCAATTTATGGAGGGGCAAATCGTAATACATATACATATATTTAAAATCGGAAGCAAACCTGACAAATATTAAGAAAAAAAAATTAAGAAAAAAAAAACATGAATCAAGAAAAAAAAACCTGTATCGGAGCTGAAAAATCGGAGCTGGAAAAATCGGAGCTGGAAAAACCGGAGCTGGAAAAATCGGAGCTGAAAAATCAGAGCTGTAATCGGAGCTGGAAAAATCGGAGCTGAAATCGACGGATGAAAAGAAAAAGACAGAGGGAGAGAGAGAGGAATAGGGGAGAGAGAGGAATAGGGAAAGAGAGAGAGGACGGATGAAAAGAAAAAGACAGAGGGAGAGAGAGAGGAATAGGGGAGAGAGAGGAATAAGGAGAGAGAGAGAGAAAAATAAAAAATATTAAAATGAAGGGTGGGGATTAATGTGTGAGATAAGGTGTTTAAGTTGTTTGTGTTGATATATCCCTCCCCTATATATATATATATATATATATATATATATATATAGCCTTTAAGTGGCGTCCATTTCAGCGAAATTTAGGGAAGGGAGATTGAGATGGTTTGACCACGTCCGCAGGAGGCAGGCTTCTGCTCCGGTGAGAAGGGTCGAGAGTTTAGTAGTTGTCGGGGAGAGGAGGAGAGGCAGACCGAGGAGGACGTGGGAGGAGCAGCTGAGATTAGATTTGAAGGCCTTAAACCTTTCCGAGACCATGACTGTTGATAGGTGCGCTTGGAGACGTCAGATCAGAGTTGTGGATTCTTTAGTTGGGAGTGGTGCTGTAGTTGAGAGTCTCAGGGTTGGGTTGTCTAGGTTAGCTTTGACCTAGAGCATTGCATTTTTACATTTATTGTATATTTTATCCTTTTGCATTTTGCGTGTGGTGTATTTTTGATAGGGAGCTGTGCGCGGAGTCAACCTTTCTTCTGTTTGAGCAGCGTTCATCGGGAGTGAAATAGCCAAATTCCTCTTAGGTAATTCCCATGTGGATTAAGTCATGAGCTCAGGTATGGTATTGAGTTTTTCCGTATCATATGCTTTCCTTTGTATTTTTCACTCAATATGTTGTTGTGCACTAAGCTGAGGGTCTTCACGGAAACAGCCTCCCTACCGTAATAAGTAGGGGTATGATCTGCGTACATCTTACCCTCGCCAGACCCTGCTCTGAGCGGGATATACTGGGTATGTTTGGTTTGGTTTGGCTTTTTTATTTTCAGAATTCTGTCAAGTGCGGGAACTGCGAGAACTTCTCTAGACCAATCATATTTTTTCAAATATTAATGATTTTTATTATAAAAGGGTAAAATAGTTAAAATAGATTTTAAATTATTTTTTATTTTTTTAAATAAATCCCTTTTTTTTAATACCTTAATTTTCGGAATTAATTATTTATTTATTTTTTTGCTTTTTTCCGATGCATGTTTTTATAATGTTAAGTGCATGTGTTTTTTTTAATAATGTAACTTTACATTTGTTTCTTTTATACAATTTTTTTAAACATATATACCAACAAAAGAATATTTCTCAACATACAACTAGCCATTATTCTTTTTGAAGTTTGATACAAAAATTAAAGAACAAAAACCATTAAAAAACAAGATTCATATACTTATATTACATTTCATTTGATTTGAATTACAAGTACAAAAAATACATATGCAATAATTGTTTCTTCTAAAATGCCGCAAATTATCTTCATGTATACACTTGTGCATCTACTTATTAGTCTCCAAATGCTATCATCATCTTTCTTAACCCGAAACAAGCACCACAAACTGTTGGAAATTTTGATATGAAAATCCTAGTAGAACCATATTCTAATATGATATTTATTTCGAGTAGATATATTTTACGTATTTATTTGTTCATATCCAAATTCGGATGAATGAGCAATTAAATTACAAATAATAATACTTGAAATAAGATAGTGTATGGTGGTTACTAGGTCGCACTCATTCGCGAATAGCCACATTTGGTGGTTAATTATGGAAAATGGATCATACCTTTTCATGAAAAGTCGCATTGGTTCATGTTTAGTGGTAGATGAAGGATCACACCTTTTCATGAACAAACATATTAATTCATGATTAAATGTGGGATGAAAGGTCACATCACTTCGCGAAAAGTCATTTATGACTATAAATCGGCCCCTACAGTTGATGGTTAAACATTAATTCGAATACACTCATTCGAACATAGATTCGTCTACAAATTCGAGTATTACATTCATATTAATCTACCCGGTTCATTCATCATCCTAGTGGAAGTCTAGGAGTCTATATTCAGTCCCGAGTATCTATATTGTTCGACCGGAACTACGACCCGTGGTGCAGTGTTTCGTATTCAAAGTTTGTCGTTGTATCTTGGGGACATTTGCTATAGACCGTGTGCACAAGTGCGAAGCAATTTGTCTTACGGAGAGAGAATCCAATTCTCGCCTCGGCATTTATGTCATAAGTTTTCATTTCTATTATTTGTTCTCCTTGTATTTATATATTTTCATTATTTCCAACACCCACAAATAACAATCGTAAGACAAATTTGAAAATTCGTAGGTATTTTTCTGGTCAAGTCAGCCATCTTGTTTTGACGTTTCCCGGAGTTTCAACCGTTGGATCGTCTTGAATTTTGGATGATAACTTAATAAGGTCTCTATCTAAATTCTGAACGGTGGAGATCGGATTTGGAGGTCCAGAGGTTCGTGTTCAAGGGGCTGTAATGAGGTTGTTTTCTGGACTAGTTTATGTTGGAAGATGGAGTCTACTATTTATACGAGTAAGTTGCCGTCTGCGGAACTGATTTCCGTTGTTGGAGGGACGAAATGATGTTGTTTCTCACAATGTTTGATATGGCTCGATTCCTAATGGAATACCCACTTGCTGCCCAACCGGAGGTTTCTGACGACCTCAACTTCGCCAGAATGACCGTCTGGAGTAACGGTGATTTTGAATGTCGTAATCAAATTCTTTATCACCTTAGTTTTTCTATCTACGTCATGTTTACAGGTTGCCACACCTCGAAGGAACTCTGGAATGCCTTGGAGGTAACGTTCGACGTTGGAGGCATTGACCACTCCCACCAAGCCAAGAAGGCGAAGATCGATGGCCC
This sequence comes from Orobanche coerulescens, assembly GCA_033398695.1. Taxonomy (NCBI): domain Eukaryota; kingdom Viridiplantae; phylum Streptophyta; class Magnoliopsida; order Lamiales; family Orobanchaceae; genus Orobanche; species Orobanche coerulescens. Next base: position 18,462,235 of record CM065801.1, read on the forward strand.
ACACTTTGAAGACACGGAAGATGATCCTCGTGCGATCGAGGAAGCCTTCACAGGCAAGGATGCTCCCTTATGGAGGGAAGAAATCCGCAATTAGATGAATCTCCTCATGGAAGAAATGGAGGGGATCATTTGTAAGTTCCAATGGGACCTACTTGAAAACATTCCAGGCACAACCCCGTTAGGCTACAAGTGGCGCCTACGCAAGAAGAGGATTGGCCACGGAACAATCATCGGATTCAAGGCGAGTCTGCTAGGCTCACGCTTCAGACTCAAGGAAAGTCCCGTGTGACTTGTCCTAATCTTGTATATAGAAAGTCGTATAAGACTATCTATAATAAAGGCTTGTAAATAAATAAAACCTTCCTTGAAAATATATATACAATATATATATATATATAATCAAATATTTAGTATTTGATGCATGTTCATTTAATTTGATACAATTAAATAAATGAAATTGCTTCGTCTACATTCAAGTAGAGAAATAATTGATATATTTAATTCATTGGAATTAAATGAAAACGCTTATCTTGATTAGTCTACAATAAAGTAGATAATCAAAAGGCATGTGGAATTAATGCTCATTTGATTTTAAGAACTAAATGAAGATATTAATTACCGTAGACATGTAATATTAATGCATATTTAATTTTAAGAATTAAATAGAGGTATTAATCACTCTATTATAAGAATAGAGGGAAATGCATATTTAATTTTAAGAATTAAATGAAGGCATTGATCATTTAATTATGATAATGAAGGTGTTAATTACTCTATTTAAAGCGATAGAGGAAATTGATTAGTCTACTTTGAAGTAGATAATCACGGTGGAAAATACGAATATCATTTAAAACGTTAAATGATCAAGTTGACCCCGTGTCAATAACAATGGTTGATTAGTCTATTTTAAATAGATAATCAATGTGGGGGAACGTAGCTAAGTACTTTGTAAGTTTAGATCAATGATTTCACTATAAATCCAAACATTTAATTTTTGGAACAAATTAAATGATAGATGGTTTATTTCAAGGAAATAATCATGCTATTTGGTAGTGGAAAAATTATTGAAAAACTACAAGTGTACTAGCACATCAAATGAAGAAATTGATTTGGAATGATATTTAATATTCATCATTATCCAAAGAACCAAAAGCATCTAGATAGATACGAATGAAATGTGGGGGTATCTTGACTAGCATGTCAAAATACAGTTAATATACCCAAAAGAAAAAGGAAATTCAGTATTACTAGTATGACAAACGTTTATGTCGTTTAGTTAAAATCACATGTTGGAAAGTGTGTTACAAGGACAATAAAGAAAATTTGTCTTGTAAACACTTCACACTTGCAAAATTACTAAGACGACTAAAGAAAGAAAGGTTGTATAGTAATGATTGAAAAAGCAAATATTTATCTTCAGATAGTATATTTGATCACATGTGTATGTTGACTAAGAAAGGTCAAATATAATAATATGGCCATTACTTGAGATAAAATGTGGTCAAATATGGAGTAAGGGGAATGGATTGAAAACCACAATCAAATGGATGTTCATAAATGACACTCAACCATGATGACTGGAGATCCCAAGAACTTGGTTCAATGAGACAACTGAGTTATGAATGTTCAAGTTGTGCACTTGAAATTTGAAATCCATTCTCGTAGCTTCTCAAGTGCAAACCTGCAGCGTGTGGTAAAGGATAAGCCTAAGAAGCTTTTAATGATTCCTATAGCCTTTAAGGTGGAGTATGGCAGAATACTCTTTATAGGAGATCACCTATATAAGTAAGAAGTGTGGCCGCTTCTAAACGTTACAATACGTAAAATACTTATGAATCCAAGAATGGTCCAAGGCCAAAAATGGACACAACATAAGAACAAGAGATATTAGATTTGTTATTGTGTGTGTGTTATTGTCTAGGTTCACACAAAAGCTGACCGGTTCAAGACATCGCGTTCACCTAGCAGCGAGTAAATCCGATAGCACTACACTAAGGAAGGTTCAAGGCTAACTACCACCTATCCTGATGCAATAACAGGTCGTCGGGACTAAGTACATGTTGCATTTGCATTAATCGTCATTCATGTGGGGGATTGTTGGAAATTTTGATATGAAAATCCTAGTAGAACCATATTCTAATATGATATTTATTTCGAGTAGATATATTTTACGTATTTATTTGTTCATATCCAAATTCGGATGAATGAGCAATTAAATTATAAATAATAATACTTGAAATAAGATAGTGTATGGTGGTTACTAGGTCGCACCCATTCGCGAATAGCCACATTTGGTGGTTAATTATGGAAAATGGATCATACCTTTTCATGAAAAGTCGCATTGGTTCATGTTTAGTGGTGGATGAAGGATCACACCTTTTCATGAACAAACACATTAATTCATGATTAAATGTGGGATGAAAGGTCACATTACTTCGCGAAAAGTCATTTATGACTATAAATCGGCCCCTACAGTTGATGGTTAAACATTAATTCGAATACACTCATTCGAACATAGATTCGTCTACAAATTCGAGCATTACATTCATATTAATCTACTCGGTTCATTCATCATCCTAGTGGAAGTCTAGGAGTCTATATTCAGTCCCGAGTATCTATATTGTTCGACCGGAACTACGACCCGTGGTGCAGTGTTTCGTATTCAAAGTTTGTCGTTGTATCTTGGGGACATTTGCTATAGACCGTGTGCACAAGTGCGGAGCAATTTGTCTTACGGAGAGAGAATCCAATTCTCGCCTCGGCATTTACGTCATAAGTTTTCATTTCTATTATTTGTTCTCCTTGTATTTGTAATATCCGCAATTTTCGATTTTCGGTAAATTTCTTTTTTTCGGTCGGAGTCCGTTTTGACGGATCGCTCATGACCGTTTCGTCATTCTGAGAATGATTAATTCTACACTTTTTGACATCCGAGTTCGTTTCGGAGTCGTTTTGTTGAGTTCTGTGCTTTTTAGCGACTTTTCCGCACTTGAGTTCAATTCTTGCGAATCTCGTCCGAAACTGCTGTTTCGAGTTTCCCGTAAGTCCGTTTAACTTTGTTAGACGTGTTGTGAACTTCGGTTTGGTTATTCGATCACGTATCGTGATTTCCGGGCGTTTTGGGCCATTTTGTAATTTCTTGAAAGTTACGGGTATCCGTATATGTAATTGTTGTCTCGACCCATTTCTTGGTCGCGTATGACTAATTATGGTATTACGCTTTCATTTCGAGTCGTTTATGTTGTCCACGAACTTTTCGTCGTGTTCGTTCCGTACGTTTTTGGAAATCGGGTCGTCGAGCCCTGGCGGTGGCGGGACTGGCCGGACGGTGGCGGATCGCCGAACGATTGCGAACCTGGCCGGACGGTGCGGCGGGCAGCATAGCGCACGCCTTCGGCCGGAAGGCTGTATGCCGCTAACCGGCAGTGTAGCGCCGCCGCCGGGTGGCTTTAGCGTCTGTTATCGGGCCTGGCGATGGGGTTTCGAGGTTCGACTCGGTCGGGATCGGCGGGTAGCGCACGCTACGCCGAGCGTAGCGCGCGCTAGTCGGCAGCGTAGCGCCGCCGTCGGCCGGCTAGCGTCGTTACTGGCCGGGCGGTTCATCCGGTGGCTACCGGACAGCCGGGCTAGCGCGCAGCTTCCGCCAGTAGCGCACGCTAGCGGAGTCGGGTCGGCAGGTTTGGTCGGCGGGGTTGATCGGTGATGCCGGGTCGTGTGGACCACGGCCGAGGGTACTCGGCCGATACCTGGCCGATAGCGCACGCTAGTCGGGAAGGCTAGCGCCGCTAATCGGCCCGATATAAATATGGTGGCGATCACATTTCACTTCGTTTTTCATTTCCTTCCTTCTCCGTCCGCGAATGGCGATTCATGGGCGACGAAGCCATGTTATTTAACAACAAAACCATGAAGTTCTGGAGTCCATAACATCAATCAATCGTCCGTTATCATCCTTTGATCCAGCGAATCAAGGTAATCTTCCTTAGAACCCTAATTTCGTGAATTTGGGGATTTTTGCAATTTCGTCCGATTCGTTCCGTGTTGTTGATTAATTCATGATGGGTATGATTAATCTTGGTAGTATTGTTGTGTTTAACATCATTTAATCCATTGTTCTTCGTCGAATCGAAGTATATTTCTTGATTTCCTTCGAGTTGACTTTTTGGGGGATTTGTCCCGATCTCGTTTTCATCCGTTTTCGATGGATATATTATGGTTAAATGATGTTGTTAAACATATTCTATGGATTGTATATCCATATTTCAACTTGGAATTCCGTTTTCGGGTTTTGACGGAACGAATCGTGTTCTTGGCCGTTTGGGAAATCCGTGAACTTTCGTCATTCGTTCTTTGAATTCAATGACTTTGAGTCGTGTTATGGAATTCATTTCATTGTTATTATTTGTCCTTCGTAGTTTATGAACGTGAGTTGGCGTTCGGTGGAGTCGGCGGGTTCGTAGTCGGTTCGGGCCAACCTACTTCGGTCGATTCTCCGCGTTGTTCTTATTCGAGGCGAGTACCTTGCCCATACTTTTCTCGTTTTATGGATATGATGATCGGTGGTCGTCTTGATGCGTTTGTTTGGTTATTTGAAATGAAGTTTCAAAAGATTTCGGTTTGGCCTCGTTAAAGGCTCTCTTTCAAAACGCGTGTGTGTTTTGTGAACGTTGTGTTTTGGGAATTTGTTATGATTTGATTATGTTGAACGTTGAAGGATTTGATGATGATACTCCTATTGTTTAAAGTTATGGAATCGTGTATTCCGTATTTAATCTTGTTATTGTGTTTTGAAGAGTTTGATAATGGTGTCGAGTTAATGGCCATCTCTAGTGAGTATTCTTAATGAACTTACATTCTTAGCATATTAGTATTGCATGAGTAACGTGTGTGTGTGTATGCTCACTACGGGTTAGATCCGACGGGGTCTCGGTAGGTGTAACACCCCCAGATCCGACCGGGAATATTACAGCGCCGTGGGCCCCGAGATGGAACCCACAAGGCTGAAAGAAATTTTCGCAAACATTTACAAAACGCCCAAGAGGCTAACGACGGTATTATCTATTAAAACCATTCGAAGATTTATAAAACTCGTTTATCAAACCGTCGTAAAAACTCATTTGAAACCACAAGGCCCGAAATGCCAAGACTCAACAGTTTAAGTACATACGTTAAGCTATCGCTACACGCATCGGCTGCAATAGATTTAGAGAACGATCGCCAAGGTAACCTAAGTTACCAAATACCAAAAGACCATTTAAAAATACTCACGCAGCGGAAAAAGACAAACGATTAAAATACTCTAGCAGCGGAATACAACAACTGAACAGAAGCTCAATACACAAATACATGTTCTAGCCAGTATCCTCCGGGAATCTCATCTCTCCACGACCGCTACAAGCTTGATAATCCAAGAACCTAAAAAGAAAGCCCACGACGGGTCAGCCATAATATCCAACAATGATAACCATCACATCACATCAATAATTACATATCGATGGAAATACTAAGTAAGAATACGCCCAATGTAATCTTACCGTCTTAACTTTACGAAAATCCACAATTCGTATCCTTAACATCACCATGAGATAATACCAAAATATCTGTACGGTATCTCAACAATACCCAAGGTTCTCAAAAACATTATCATAACTCGCGATACGGAAATTATACCAACTCTGGCCAATTCAAATTCTTCTGATAACGCCGACAATTCCAATACGAAAATCGATTGTCCATCAAAGACAAGTATCAAGGAAATACGGAACATACCTCAAGATACGAAATACCATTTCCATCACGCCGCCTAATCCGAGATCGATCCACACAACATACGGACATGGTCCTAACACAAGACCTACAAATGCATACTCATATGACAACGCCAATATGATCACAACAATAATGACAATGTATACTTATGGCAAATCCATAATATACATATGCACAACAACAATACATGGCAATCCGATGATCCAAATGCTCACCGCCTAGATCCCCGATGATCCCGCTGACCAACCCGAGGTGGAAAACCGTCCGATGATCCAACAGACGCTAGCATAGATCCCCGATGATCCGTCGGACCAACACGAGGTGGACATATGACAACAATACACAACCGCACAAAACAGCAGACACAATACACGACAACAACAATGCACAAACGCATGACAACAACGATACACGAATGTATCATGACATAATCGACACAAATGATAAAATAGATTAGAGTACTTGCCCCGAGTCCTTCGAGAATGATCTCAATGTCTAAACCATCACGAACCATTATCCTCAATACTCGACGGTCCAAAGTATCACGAATTGCGTATAATTCATATCTCCGTCTTTATCACAATATATCCTCGATATACCAATATCAAAAGTAAATCATATACATTATGATTCGATTCCCAAAACTCGAATACGATTTATAATCTCAAATCTCCCGTGATTACGATTATAAACATTGCTATACGAATTATACACGAATGAAACGGAAACCATTCATAAAATATTATCAACTGAGCAAGTAAAAACTTACCTCGATAACGATGAAGTCATTACCAATTCCATTTCCGTCATCTACAAGTCCCTCGGTCCCGACCAAAGCAATTCACGAACATACTCGAGCTCGACCGCAACACACGGTTGTAATCACCGATCAATATTCTCAACCTATTACAAGAATCGATAGACAACAAGTTCGATAACAATCAACAATCGATATATCCAATTCACAAACCCAACGTCTCGACAATATCTCGATTAAAGACTAGTCGAATTAATCATACTCAAACCAAAGACGAATTTACAACCACAACACAAAAATACCGCACTTTCTCGGCTTCTTATCTCACGTTTATCACCTAACTTTGCGTGCGCTTAGTTGCTCCGGTTAGCGCGCCAGGCAAGAACGTAGCGTGCGCTAATGCCGATGATGCATGTTTTTCGATACCGATCAACTTATGACGATTTCAATAACAATAAGTGAATCTTAATAATGTTCAAAGCAATCAAAACAACTAAATCCGATATCCTTTAACATATAAACAATCATCCAACTTATAATCCAAGTTCTATATCCATATATCAACTTCCTTAATATTAATACACGAAACGTCAAGAACGTAACCACACTTCCTTAATCTTCCATTACAATGTGTAATCATCTACAATAACTTCAAGATCCGAACCGAGGAGAAGGATTAATCCACTTATCTCAAGAAAACGAACGACACAATCTAAATCACAAGAATCATATTAATATCATCTTACTCCGTTATTCCATCTCATAATCATGCTTGTCAAACTTGTTTATGTAATAATCATCAACATTCAATCCAAAACGAAATCCAAAGATGAAGAGTGATTACCTTTATGAAGGAATGGATTGATTTCCAAGGTTGAATCCATTTCCAAGAATCACCAATGATTTCAAGAACAAAGCTTTAATCCATGATTTCCATCTTTAATCTTGTTAAAGATCACCACCTCACCGTGCTTGGGAACCTCAAGAACCTCCCAAAGCTCTCTCTATCGATCAAAGTGAAAGAATGGACGAAATGTTTCATAATACCCGTCTGTCCCTTATATAGATCGCATTACTAGCGTGCGCTAACATCTCATGTTTAGCGTGCGCTAAGGCTTTAGCGTGCGCTAATCGACCTTTGTTAGCGTGCGCTATCGTAGTCCGAGAGACTACCGTCTCGCCGTACATGAGCTTACGACGTAATGCCCATGCATTAGCGTCGTAATTTACACTCTCTAGCGTCGCAAGTCCTTGCGTTTAGCGTGCGCTAACATCAGTTGAATCGTTTGTCGTATGCTCCGAACACGGGTCCACATGCGGCGGCTCGACTAGGATAAGATTCCTTTTTGTCCAATATACGATTAGCGTGCTAATCAACATGCATTAGCGTGCGCTAACACTACATTACAACATCCGTTGACTTATGAGAACGTGCGCGAAAGCGGTAGGGTCCACACGCAGATTCCTTCCGATCCATGCGCACTAGCGTACGCTAACCTATAAACGTAGCGTGCGCTAATCCTGCACGATAGCGTGCGTTATGCATGAATATCGGCGTGCGCTAATAAGGCTATACTTAGCCATTTTCAGCTATTCTTGTCCAACGTCTCAACATACGTATACGAACATACGGCATACCGAATACATATACTTCTTAAATGTAATTGTCAACCAAGTACGATAATTGTACCAATACGTATGTCTCGGTCCTTCATTTATTTTATCCATACCGTATGGATACCACACTGTACAACATAACTCGGATAAAATAATGTTAAATAACAAAGAGTAGAATTTTCGGATATTACATACTACACCACTTAAAATAAGTTTCGTCCTCGAAACTTGCAATCCGTCATAAAAACAAATAAACCGTTCAACCAAAATATCCCAAAATAATCACGACAACGATGAATCATCATTATTACCGAATAACCAAAATAGCATACTTACATATGGCCAAGTCGACGATCTTCTGAGATACTAGCAAGTGACTTTACTGAAAAGCCTCAACACGCTTGCAATAACAATTCCATAAGTCCCAACCAGATATATTATCGTCAGATGAAATAATCTATCCGTGTTAGATCTTGTGCCTCGATCGCACAATCAAATCCCAATCCTGATACAAATCAATAATACACGATACATCTGTGAAACAACTGCCCAACACAATGGCAACGAATCCCGAAATATCAACACAAAATCTGAACGCTCAGATGATCACCAGCAATGATCAACCCATAAATTAATCGAGAATATCATTGACATGATGAACTCTAATATGACCAATCCAAAGGTCGAAAAGCAATCGAGAATATCATCACCATGATAAGCTCCAACACGGCCAACACAGAACCACGAAAACAGATATACGAAAGAATAGCATTCTCAAAACGACAAACCAATCACATACAGTGGATCTCAATAAACACACCTGACTGTCGAACATACTCCTCGGCATACGAACAACCAATCATAAACCGACGAACATATCCAATCATACATGGAGTGGGAACGACCACTCAATATCAAAACCCACCAGCATGGGGTCACCCTCCCCAAATCTATACTTACAAAGAAATCATTCAAAATTCACTATGATAAAATCGCGCTAATACCGTACCAATGGAATCACATAACACACATGTCCCGGTTTCACAAAATCCACAGTTCCAAAATTACATCATGTGCATGAATCTACAACACGCAGCATATCTCTCTCATTCAATAGATCAACCGATCATCCCTGGATAACCAAACTGCCATACTAAAGTTCGAATCTCTTTTCCTCGTACCATACTGATGTCTTATCCGATTCGTGAATCTCATTCGAACTTCACCACGATATGCATTATGCATTCAATGCGTATGTACATCAATCACATTTTCAAAACTAGTTTGAAATCATATAATCTTGTCAAGGAGACAAATTTTGAAAGTTCTTTCAAAAATTTCAAAACTCAAAACATAAATTTTGGTAAGACCACCAAATCAATTCTCGAAAAATAAATGGCTCATTTGGTGCCAAGTATTTGATAATGATTTCCTTCGAATCCACACGATTTGAAGTTTTAAAATGAAAACTATGCAAATGATTGACCACATCCGTACTCTATATATCAATCCGGCTCGTCACAAATCCCACCGATATTCCATCAGAAACTACACGATAGAATCCAAAATCTCAATGTATAGACTCACAAAAACTCCTTTTTCCACATATGACTCGCAACGTCAACCATTTTTCATCCTGGATCACCTCAATTATGCTATGACAATGCCTTGAAACAAATCAACACAACGAAAGACTTCGAGAAGTTTCATTTGAACAAGTAAATCAAAGCTGCGACAGTAAACGAAATAGGTAAATGATTGATAAAGTATTTTACAAGTCTCGGGAGTTTTTAAGAAAACAAAAGTCTTTTGAAATATTAGGGTCTCGGCCGTATCTCGTTACGCATTACAAGGAGTTTAAAAAGTAGGAAACTCTTTTCGGACCCCAAGTCCGAGTTATAAAACAATTTCAAAATTTATTGGGTCTCGGCCCAAAATCATTTCTGATAAAACATCGTAAAACATTCATTTTGAAAAGTACCATTTTCAAATGCTCAAAAACAGTTCATATATCTCAAGATGAACTAACATGACTACATGTTCTCCTGAACAATCCACAATATTTCTCCCAAATGCAAAACTCCGTTCCAAAACTTAATCGACATATTGATTTCCAAAATCATAACTTCTCAAGATCATCAATCATATCCCAATTCTGTCATCTCATACTGTGAAGCATAATATCTTTCTGAATCTCAAAACGTATCAACTTAGAACGGCAGTAAATCTCAATATAATTCAAGAATCCAAATACTTACAGATCATGAAGCCGACGATTCCCCGTGATACTGGCACATGTCTCGACTCAAGAAAATACTCGACACAGATATTTTCAAAACACACATTTTGCAAACTCAGTTCGACTCGAGAACACAACACGCTTCTATCTCAAGAAACACGTTAACACCATTTGAAAAAAGTTACAACAATCCCGATTACCACCGGTAAATCACATAACGCACAAACCCGAGTGAACAACAAAAACCCAGAGCTCAAACACTTGTCAACTGACAACTCGAATGACACGACAAAAGCACGACCCAACTCGACCCAAATGCCTAGGTTTTCTCAACCTAAGCTCCGATACCATATTCGTAACACCCCGGATCCGACCGGAATATTACGCGCCGTGGGCCCCGAGATGGAACCCACAAGGTGAAAGAAATTTTCGCAACCATTTACAAAACGCCCAAGAGGCTAACGACGGTATTATCTATTAAAACCATTCGAAGATTTATAAAACTCGTTTATCAAACCGTCGTAAAAACTCATTTGAAACCACAAGGCCCGAAATGCCAAGACTCAACAGTTTAAGTACATACGTTAAGCTATCGCTTGCACGTAAGCTGAATAGATTTAGAGAACGATCGCCAAGGTAACCTAAGTTACCAAATACCAAAAGACCATTTAAAAATACTCACGCGCGGAAAAAGACAAACGATTAAAATACTCTATGAGATGAATACTACAACTGAACAGTAGCTAAATACAAAAATACATGTTATAGCCAGTTTCCTCATGGAAGCTCATCTCTCCACGTCCGCTACTAGCTTGATAATCAAAGATCCTAATAAGAAACCCCACGACGGGTCAGCCATAATATCCAACAATGATAACCATCACATCACGTCAATAATTACATATCAATGGAAATACTAAGTAAGAATACGACCAATGTAATCTTACCGTCTTAACTTTACGAAAATCCACAATTCGTATCCTTAACATCACCATGAGATAATACCAAAATATCTGTACGGTATCTCAACAATACCCAAGGTTCTCAAAAACATTATCATAACTCGCGATACGGAAATTATACCAACTCTGGCCAATTCAGTCCTTCGGATAACGTCGACAATTCCAATACGAAAATCGATTGTCCATCAAAGACAAGTATCAAGGAAATACGGAACATACCTCAAGATACGAAATACCATTTCCATCACGTCAGTCTAATCCGAGATCAGATCCACACAACATACGGACATGGTCCTAACACAAGACCTACAAATGCATACTCATATGACAACGTCAATATGATCACAACAATAATGACAATGTATACTTATGGCAAATCCATAATATACATATGCACAACAACAATACATGGCAATCCGATGATCCAGCGTTCACTGCCTAGATCCCCCGATGATCCCGTCAGACCAACCCGAGGTGGAAAACCCGTCCGATGATCCAGTATGCGCTAGCATAGATCCCCGATGATCCCGTCGGACCAACACGAGGTGGACATATGACAACAATACACAATCGCACAAAAGCAACAGACACAATACACGACAACAACAATGCACAAACGCATGACAACAACGATACACGAATGTATCATGACATAATCGACACAAATGATAAAATAGATTAGAGTACTTGCCCCGAGTCCTTCGAGAATGATCTCAATGTCTAAACCATCACGAACCATTATCCTCAATACTCGACGGTCCAAAGTATCACGAATTGCAGATAATTCATATCTCCGTCTTTATCACAATATATCCTCGATATACAATAACAAAAGTAAATCATATACATTATGATTGATTCCCAAAACTCGAATACGATTTATAATCTCAAATCTCCCGTGATTACGATTATAAACATTGCTATACGAATTATACGAATGAAACGGAAACCATTCATTAAATATTATGAATCGAGCAAGTAATAACTTACCTCGATACCGATGAAGTCATTACCAATTCCATTTCCGTCATCTACAAGTCCCTCGGTCCCGACCAAAGCAATTCACGAACATACTCGAGCTCGACCGCAACACACGGTTGTAATCACCGATCAATATTCTCAACCTATTACGATGTCGATAGACAACAAGTTCGATAACAATCAACAATCGATAAAACCAATTCACAAACCCAACGGCTCGACAATATCTCGATTAAACACTAGTCGAATTAATCCTACTCAAACCAAAGACGAATTTACAACCACAACACGAAAATATCGCACTTTACGGCTTCTTAGCGCACGTTAATCACCTAACGTGGCGTGCGCTAAGTTGCTCTGTTAGCGCGCTAGGCGATGGCGTAGCGTGCGCTAATGTCGGGATGATGCATGTTTTTCGAATCCGATCAACTTATGGCGATTTCAAGAACACTAAGTGATTGAATCATGTTCAAAGCTATCAAAACAACGAAATCCGATATCCTTTAACATATAAACAATCATCCAACTTATAATCCAAGTTCTATATCCATATATCATCTTCCTTAATATTAATACACGAAACGTCAAGAACGTAACCACACTTCCTTAATCTTCCATTACAAAGAGTAATCATCTACAATAACATCAACAGCCGAAATCGAGGAGAAGGATTAATCCACTTATCTCAAGAAAACGAACGACACAATCTAAATCACAAGAATCATATTAATATCATCATACTCAGTAATCCATCTCATAATCATGCTTGTCAAACTTGTTTATGTAATAATCATCAACATTCAATCCAAAACGAAATCCAAAGATGAAGAGTGATTACCTTTATGAAGGAATGGATTGATTTCCAAGGTTGAATCCATTTCCAAGAATCACCAATGATTTCAAGAACAAAGCTTTAATCCATGATTTCCATCTTTAATCTTGTTAAAGATCACCACCTCCGTGCTTGGGAACCTCAAGAACCTCCCAAAGCTCTCTCTATCATTGAAAGTGAAAGAATGGGACGAAATGTTTCATAATACCCGTCTGTCCCTTATATAGATCGCATTACTAGCGTGCGCTAACATCTCATGTTTAGCGTGCGCTAAGGCTTTAGCGTGCGCTAATCGACCTTTGTTAGCGTGCGCTATCGTAGTCCGAGACTACCGTCTCGCCGTACATGAGCTTACGTACGTAATGCCCATGCATTAGCGTACGCAATTTACACTCTCTAGCGTACGCAAGTCCTTGCGTTTAGCGTCGCTAACATCGGTTGAATCGTTTGTCCGTATGCTCGAACACGGGTCCACATGCCGGCTCGACTAGGATAAGATTCCTTTTTGTCAATATACGATTAGCGTGCGCTAATCAACATGCATTAGCGTGCGCTAACACTACATTACAACATCCGTTGACTTATGAGAACGTGCGCGGCGGTAGGGTCCACACGCAGATTCCTTCCGATCCGTCTGCACTAGCGTACGCTAACCTATAAACGTAGCGTGCGCTAATCCTGCACGATAGCGTGCGTTATGCATGAATATCAGCGTGCGCTAATAAGGCTATACTTAGCCATTTTCAGCTATTCTTGTCCAACGTCTCAACATACAGAATACGAACATACGGCATACTGAATACATATACTTCTTAAATGTAATTGTCAACCAAGTACGATAATTGTACCAATACAGATGTCTCAGTCCTTCATTTATTTTATCCATACTGTACAGATACCACACTGTACAACATAACTCGGATAAAATAATGTTAAATAACAGTAGTAGAATTTTCGGATATTACAGTAGGGGTCCACGGAGGTGTGGATCGACGAGCTTTGCTTTTAACCACTATGGGTTAGATCCGACGGGGTCTCGGTAGGGGTCCACGGAGGTGTGGATCGACGGTTAATTGTGGTGCATTTTTCAAATGTGACTTATTTATGGCATTTCCGGAAATGAGCGCTTTTGAACGGTTTTCATGATTGCATGCATTGACTAAGTGTGTAAGAGGTAAGTTGTTCGTTTGGCCTACTTGGCTAGGATGGCTATGGAATATTTTGTTGTTTGTGTTAAATCCTTTAATGGTGTATTTTGATGTTGGAAGACGAACCTTGTTGTCGTTCTCGTGTACTGTGAGTTGATGAGATTTGGGGCTAAAATCCCAATGGTTTTATAAAAGTCGTTTTACGGATTTGGGGCTAAAATCCCAACGGTTTGGTAAACGTCATTTTTTTGGAAAGTAAACCTTTGGGGCGGTGACCCCTTTTGTCTTTTGGATTTTGAAAAGTAGGATTTGATAATCCTAAATTGTCTTCTATTAAAACTCCCTATGGCATTCTAAACCGTTTTATAAATTACTTCCATTGATTTATGATATTTCGATTTTGAAATGTTTTCTCAAACCCTTGCCTCGGGAAGTACTTTTCGTTTCGTTTGGATCTTTGAGGATCCTCGGTTATTGTTATTCGTGGAATGTGAATTGTATGGCTCGTATTTGCACTTTGTTCTTGCACTAGCAAAACAGTGGAGTTTTGCTAACCCCCGAGTATTCGGGGGGTGGATGTCTGTTTTTGCATTCAGGTTTTGGAGCATAACACAGGGTCGGCACAAAGGATGATGAAAGATGATCGATACTAATCACATGAGGAACCGTACATCGTGTGTTGGTTCAGTTGTACTTTATTTTCCGCTGCTATATTGTTCCCGTTGTACGGGTGTGATTGTATTTTGTCCCCTGCGTGGGCATGAGTTGTAATTGAGTTGTATGTAATTGTGGAAAGACCAAATCGGTCTACTGAGTCATTTTAGCCTGAAAGGCATGGTTGAGTTGTTATGTGTCGTTACTAGCCTGGTAGATCCTTGAGGAAAGGTTCTACGGCGTGTAATATCCCTGAGCGGATTGGGGGTGTTACATAAATGGTATCGGAGCTTAGGTTGAGGAAACCTAGGCTGTCGGGTCGAGTTATGTGTTGTTGAGTCTTGTATTGTCAGATTTTGTCTGACTGAGTCGTGTCGCGACGCGTCGTTTGAGTTTGTTGGTCGTGATTAGTATCGTGGGGCGATCATCATCTTCGTGCGACCTGTGGAAGTAAGTCTCCCTTCTTTGTGTTGTGCCTCGTGTGACACGAGCTATTTTTATGATTATTTGTTAAGTGGTGGAATCCTTATGTGGATTTTGATTTCATGATATGTATTTAGTCGACTCTCGTATTTGATTTATACGAGGAGTGTCGTCGCTTGTGATGTCTTTTTATTGTTGTTTTTATCCGTTGCTGATGATTTTCGAATCAATTTGCACGTTTTACAAGTTCTATTGTGGAAGCTTTGTGCTTATACGCGTTCAACTTGTTCACTAGCCAGTGCGGGAGGGTATTTTATCAGTGGTTTTGTTCTGAATGTGTTATTTTATCGTTTATTTCCGTTTAAAGACATGTATTGTCTTGATTTTAAACTTTTTGATGCGTGTGCTAGGAGTTGTTTTAGTGAACGTCGGTATGTGTGAGTTTTGGGCATTCTGGCCTATTGAATTTTTGAAAACCTTGAGTATCTTAGAAAAATAAATTTCGAGACATACTTTTCAAATGAGTTATTTTCTTGTGGTACATCCAAGGTTCCACAATATATTTCAAAAAATTTCTACCTCGAGGACCAAAATACTTTGAGATATTTTCAATGTTTTAGAAACACTTTTATTTAGACCCGAGGGTCGAATATTTTGAAAGTTTTCACTAAGAGAAAGTGTCCTCATTTTTATCAAATGCGAAATGGTTCTCCAATGTCTCGATAACGATGTTTCAAGTTTGTACTTTTTGAAAGATGATACTCAAGATCAATCGGTGTTCTTCAAATTATTTTCAAAATGAGGTTTTTCATTTTTTTTAAACCTATCCATTCCCGTTTGAGGGCTGGGTATGTATGTGTGATGTTCGCGTTGTCATTTTGATACTTTCTCCCGAGTATGATTGAATTGGCGGTGTGAGCGTTGAGTCGCTTTCCACACATTTGTTGTGTTAGCCCCCTGTGAGAGGCGGGGTGTTGGTGTTGAATATTATCGCCTCGTAGTGATTCGTTCGTTGTCGCGCATGTGCGAGCCGTTAGAGCTTGGTTTGGTATGACCGTGTGCATCGGTGATCGTTAGTTATGTGTCACTGCTTAATGTCTTGTTACCTTGCTCCCGTCTTTGTGAATTTCGTGGACGAGGTCGGAGGTAATGCCCGTACTATTTTGACTTCTGTATTTTCTCTTTCTCCAGTCTATCGATTCGCTCATGTTCGTTGGTACTTTATGAACTTGTTCTGTATTTCGGTTTCATCGTCCGAACGAACTGTGATCTTGTTTTGAGTTGATCTGGTTATTGTTGTGACTTTTTCGGGTTCAGTTCGATTCTTGTGAACCTTGTTCGGGAGTGACATCATCTGGTTCTATTAGTTCTTTTATTCGAAGTGGATCGGATTTGGAACTCTTATGTTTTCGACTCTGTCGACTCATTTATGTTCGTTGACATTTCGAGCTTGTCCTACCCCTTGTTTTTGTTTATCGAACGAGTGTGGTATTGTTTCTAATAACTCGTTTGTCGTTGTGACTTTTTAATTGCTATTCCCTTTCCTGTGGATCTTATGTGAATGCACATCCTGTTGTTTTCACCGGATCATATATTGTCTCGAGTCGAGATGTGAACCTTGGAGTTGTTGTTTGAATTTTATTATCCTTCGTGTTTCGGACATGATTGTTCGATTTTTGTTGTCTCGATCGTTTGTTTGTTCGGTTTTTGTTCTCGTTTCGTGATTATTGAGCATTCAGACTCCTTCGTAATTCCCTTCAGTTCGGGAAATTAGTTTCGTTTTCGATCTTCCATCCCTTAGGCGGTGGGATTCCGTGTTTGTTCAGCGGTTGACTCGCGTTTTGATTGATGTACCGTTGGGTTGGTCAATCATATTGATTTTCGTTCGTTGTGTTTTGTGATTGTCGGATAATTGACTTGGCTATATTATCCGTTGATGACGCTTGTCACTTGTTGGTTTTTATTATATCCCTAACGGCGACGTTGTGTTGGTCGCCGTGGAGCGTGTTTTCACGCCGTTTACTCCTTTGCGTTGTTTGTAACATTTCGCCGTTGGGCGTTAGTTACGCATTCTTGTGTATCTCGTTGAGTTTTTCCTGGCGGAATATTTCTTCTCCCTACTTGCTTTAAGTTTCGGGACGAAACTTCTTTTAAGGAGGGTAGAATGTAATATCCGCAATTTTCGATTTTCGGTAAATTTCTTTTTTTCGGTCGGAGTCCGTTTTGACGACTCGCTCATGACCGTTTCGTCATTCTGAGAATGATTAATTCTACACTTTTGACATCCGAGTTCGTTTGAGTCGTTTTGTTGAGTTCTGTGCTTTTTAGCGACTTTTCCGCACTTGAGTTCAATTCTTGCGAATCTCGTCGGCTAGCTGTTTGAGTTTCGTAAGTCCGTTTAACTTTGGTAGACGTGTTGTGAACTTCGGTTTGGTTATTCGATCACGTATCGTGATTTCCCGCGTTTTGGGCCATTTTGTAATTTCTTGAAAGTTACGGGTATTCGTATCTGTAATTGTTGTCTCGACCCGCTTCTTGGTCGCGTATGACTAATTATGGTATTACGCTTTCATTTCGAGTCGTTTATGTTGTCCACGAACTTTTCGCCGTGTTCGTTAAAATCGCTTTCGGAAATCGGGTCGCCGAGCCACAGCGGTGGCGGGCCTGGCCGGTCGGTGGGGGGACGGGCCGGTCGATTGCGGGCACCGGCCGGACGGGTGCGCGAGACCGGCGTAGCGCACGCTACGGCCGGAAAGGCTGCGCCGCTAACGGCAGTGTAGCGCCGCCGGTGGCCTAGCGTACGCTTCTGCCCGGGCACAGCTGGGGTTTCGAGGTTCGACTCGGTCGGGATCGGCGGTAGCGCACGCTACGCCGGCGTAGCGCGCTAGTCGGCAGCGTAGCGCACGCCGTCGGCCGGCTAGCGTCGTTACTGGCCGGCGATTCGATCCGATGGCTCTTTGGGCCAGTCGGCTAGCGCGCGAGCTTCGGCCGTAGCGCGCTGCTAGTCGAGTCGGCGAGGTTTGGTCGGCGGGGTTGATCGGTGATGCCGGGTCGTGTGGGCCACTGGCCGAGGGTACTCGGCCGATCTTGGCGATAGCGCACGCTAGTCCGGAAGGCTAGCGCACGCTAGTCGGCCCGAGATAAATATGGTGGCGATCACATTTCACTTCGCTTTTCATTTCCTTCCTTCTCCGTCCGCGAATGGCGATTCATGGGCGACAAGCCATGTTGTTTAACAACAAAACCATGAAGTTCGAGTCCATAACATCAATCAATCGTCCGTTATCATCCTTTGATCCAAATAATCAAGGTAATCTTCCTTAGAACCCTAATTTCGTGAATTTGGGGATTTTTGCAATTTCGTCCGATTCGTTCCGTGTTGTTGATTAATTCATGATGGGTATGATTAATCTTGGTAGTATTGTTGTGTTTAACATCATTTAATCCATTGTTCTTCGTCGAATCGAAGTATATTTCTTGATTTCCTTCGAGTTGACTTTTTGGGGGATTTGTCCCCGATCTCGTTTTTCATCCGCTGATGGATCGATTATGGTTAAATGATGTTGTTAAACATATTCTATGGATTGTATATCCATATTTCAACTTGGAATTCCGTTTTCGGGTTTTGACGGAACGAATCGTGTTCTTGGCCGTTTTGGGGGAAATCCGTGAACTTTCGTCATTCGTTCTTTGAATTCAACAGCTTTGAGTCGTGTTATGGAATTCATTTCATTGTTATTATTTGTCCTTCGTAGTTTATGAACGTGAGTTGGCGTTCGGTGGAGTCGGCGGGTTCGTAGTCGGTTCGGGCCAACCTACTTCGGTCGATTCTCCGCGTTGTTCTTATTCGAGGTGAGTACCTTGCCCATACTTTTCTCGTTTTATGGATATGATGATCGGTGGTCGTCTTGATGCGTTTGTTTGGTTATTTGAAATGAAGTTTCAAAAGATTTCGGTTTGGCCTCGTTAAAGGCTCTCTTTCAAAACGCGTGTGTGTTTTGTGAACGTTGTGTTTTGGGAATTTGTTATGATTTGATTATGTTGAACGTTGAAGGATTTGATGATGATACTCCTATTGTTTAAAGTTATGAAATCGTGTATTCCGTATTTAATCTTGTTATTGTGTTTTGAAGAGTTTGATAATGGTGTCGAGTTAATGGCCATCTCTAGTGAGTATTCTTAATGAACTTACATTCTTAGCATATTAGTATTGCATGAGTAACGTGTGTGTGTGTATGCTCACTACGGGTTAGATCCGACGGGGTCTCGGTAGGGGTCCACGTAGGTGTGGATCGACGAGCTTTGCTTTTAACCACTACGGGTTAGATCCGACGGGGTCTCGGTAGGGGTCCACGGAGGTGTGGATCGACGGTTAATTGTGGTGCATTTTTCAAATGTGACTTATTTATGGCATTTCCGGAAATGAGCGCTTTTGAACGGTTTTCATGATTGCATGCATTGACTAAGTGTGTAAGAGGTAAGTTGTTCGTTTGGCCTACTTGGCTAGGATGGCTATGGAATATTTTGTTGTTTGTGTTAAATCCTTTAATGGTGGATTTTGATGTTGGAAGACGAACCTTGTTGTCGTTCTCGTGTACTGTGAGTTGATGAGATTTGGGGCTAAAATCCCAATGGTTTTATAAAAGCCGTTTTACGGATTTGGGGCTAAAATCCCAACGGTTTGGTAAACGTCATTTTTTTGGAAAGTAAACCTTTGGGGCGGTGACCCCTTTTGTCTTTTGGATTTTGAAAAGTAGGATTTGATAATCCTAAATTGTCTTCTATTAAAACTCCCGATGGCATTCTAAACCGTTTTATAAATTACTTCCATTGATTTATGATATTTCGATTTTGAAATGTTTTCTCAAACCCTTGCCTCGGGAAGTACTTTTCGTTTCGTTTGGATCTTTGAGGATCCTCGGTTATTGTTATTCGTGGAATGTGAATTGTATGGCTCGTATTTGCACTTTGTTCTTGCACTAGCAAAACGGTGGAGTTTGCTAACCCCAGTATTCGGGGTGGATGTCTGCTTTGCATTCAGGTTTTGGAGCATAACACAGGGTCGGCACGAAGGATGATGAAAGATGATCGATACTAATCACATGAGGAACCGTACATCGTGTGTTGGTTCAGTTGTACTTTATTTTCCGCTGCTATATTGTTCCCGTTGTACGGGTGTGATTGTATTTTGTCCCCTGCGTGGGCATGAGTTGTAATTGAGTTGTATGTAATTGTGGAAAGACCAAATCGGTCTACTGAGTCATTTTAGCCTGAAAGGCATGGTTGAGTTGTTATGTGTCGTTACCAGCCTGGTAGATCCTTGAGGAAAGGTTCTACGGCGTGTAATATCCCTGAGCGGATTGGGGGTGTTACAGTATTTATATATTTTCATTATTTCCAACACCCACAAATAACACAAACAAATAGGAAACAATTTTAATCATAACAACTAGCAAAACACATATGCACAATTTAAAACATATATGCATAACTTTTTCCTTTGATTTTATATCAACCATAAAACATATATGGATGCATTGGCAACAAACTACGAATCGTACATATTGGGAATGGCGCCGCTCATGATCGGCTGCGACATGGACTCAGAGGCTATGCAGGAATACAGCCGGACGCTGTTTAACCTGCGGCCCCACATAGCCATGAGCGTGGTTCGTACATTAGCCTCATTCAACATGAGACCCTATATAGGGCACGTGACAGTGCCGTGTCATATTATTCAGAGCTCTAAAGACGCGATGGTGCCTGCGGGGATGGGGGACTATATCCACAAGAACCTCGGGGGAAAGTCGTGTCGGGAAAAACGACACAAAGTCGTCACAACGAAAATGCAGAAACTCGTTTGACAACTTTTCCAATCACAATTGCAACTTTGAGGTTACCGACGAGTAGAGTAAATCAAATACAACTCGATAAACAATACAAATAATATCTAAAACAATAAACAACGAGACACAATTTTTAGCGTGGAAAACTCCTCAAGACGAGAGTAAAAACCACGGGACCGAAGCAGCTTAAATCCACTATCACCAATTCACAATACACGATTCGTCCCTAGTACTAACTAGAGGTATACAACGATAATCTTCAAATACTTGGTAATAAATAATCTTCAAGTATTTGGAATACACAACAACAAGAACGAGAAAGAAAAACATCGTAAATAGCTTACACAAAAAGCTAACAAAATACCAGAACTTCCGGACTCAATCTCGATCTATTCCGGTGAAAAGATTTACCCAATCACTACCAAGCTCTTGTCAAAATATCACGACGATCCGATCGATACAACTCCGGGAAATCGAACACATATATCTCTCTCTTTTCTCTTCTCTCCTGTATCTCTCTTGTATTGTGCTCTCAAAGTGTGTAGTTGGAATGAAGAAAACGCAGCCCAAATGCTGATAAAAGGAAATAACTCGCGCCTGTTGACTTCGGGTGCCGCGGCCCGGATAGTGTGTGCCGTGGCATACTCAACAAAATGCAGGTTGGAGGCGCCCAGGGGGCCGCGGCCCGGATGGCTTGTGCCGCGGCCGGGAGTACAGTAGGGGAGGGATCTTTCCGTTGGAAAAATGGTGTGCCACGGCACGCAGGGCTTGTGCCGCGACGCTGTAACACCCCAAACTAGGCGGATATTACAGTGCCGTGGACCCCCGACTGGGACCCACCAGGCGGATGAAAATGAATGAATTACACAGGGTGAATGTAGTACCGAACCACATTACAACATTAATTACTCCGATGAGGAGTTTCATACAACACACCCAGGATAATACAGAATACATGTATATTTTATATGAAGATAAAATACACAACACTGAATGAAATGGAATAACCAAGTGAAAATCTGCAGCGGAAAATAAATGACAACAATAGGAATGACTGAAAGGATTTGGGGCCCCCTACTAGTATCACTAGGACTCCTCGACATCAACATGCTATTCTTGTGCGTTTGCCTTGCCATGACCTGAAAAACAAAATCCCCAAACGGGGTCAGTTACAAAGAACAACAATTCTCAAGGGTTGAAAAATACACAATCATGATTTAACTGAAGTTATGAAATATCCTTAGTTATGAATTACGCTGAAGAGGGGTATCATAGTACGCCCGTAGTGTTCTGTGCGAGTGTACAAGACGAATGACCGGACACACCCGTCCTTGTACCTAATTAGTCTCACGGTGTAACGTTTTCCCGTGTGCACAGTCCAATGTATCACTCCCTATACATGGCCATAACGTGCCCGACTAAAAATTCCACACAGCCACACCTGGCCACGCAATATGAACCCAGAAGGTCATATGAACGAGAATGACCGTAATGAATATCAATGAATAAATAATAATCTGACAAAGTCAAGAATGACTCACCGAGATGAGAGTAATAATGAAATGAATGATAGCTCAACGAAAAGATTGGAACCGTCGTTCCTTATGACTGGAGTGATTAATTGACAATAACAAGTTTTAATATGATTAATACAATGATGAATGAGTTATGATTATGAATGATCAACAACAAAAGGTATGAATATCCTTTTAACCGAGTAAGAATTAACTTACACAACACCGGCGACAAATATCCTTCCACGAACAACGTCCTAATTGAGATATCGGTCGCTCGAACAACCTTAAATAATACAATTACCAACAATCCGTTCAATACACGAATCAAACACGAATATAACGAACTCAACACGTCGATACGACTAAACCAAGTCCATTAAGGCATTATATCGAACACTTTGTGGCCAACTTCGATTGTTTATAACCAAACTTCAAAAATACCAACATCAAATCCTCAAGAAATGTTTCAAACCAACAAAACATCTCCAATACGATCAATAATCCATTATGAATATCCAAAATCGTGATTATAACGACAATTAATCGAAAACCCCCAATTTCAACTCGATATTCAAAGTGTTCTTGAATAATCCCTCGATAATCCAATTAATCCTTATATAAACTCATAATCATATACATATCCCTTCATATAACATGATTATAATGTCCAAAACATCATATCTCAACACAAAATCGAAGTCCAAAGTGTTGAAGGAATTACCTCTTGAAGATCCAAGTACTTTAATCCGAAGAACACGAGTTTAATCGAGTATCCAAGCTTCCCAAATGATTGAAGGTGATGAAAAATACAAACTCAGATGGTAATTGATGAAGAAATCTCTCCCTCAAGCTTATCTCTCTCGTAAGAAGGTGGAAAAGATGGAAAAAATGAGCTGAAATGCTCAAAAAACCAATTTATAGGGGTTGACTCGGCTGACAGGCTCGACCGTGTCCGCCTGACACGGCCGCGCGCGCACTGGCGCGAGGACTCGACCGTGTCCTGCTTGACACGGTCGCGGCGCGAAGGGGCCTACCGACAGTGACCCGTCCGCGGCGCTCGGCATTGACTCGACCGTGTCCTGGAACACGGTCGGGCGTGTCGGCAGTCGATACTGGCTTATCCGGAAGAGTTCGACTCGGCCGTGCCCGACGACACGGTTGGGTCCTGAGGCAGAGACTTCGGCATTTCCGGACGAGTACGGCACGGGCCGTGTCGGACGACACGGCCGAGTTCGTTCGGCAGTGATCGGCCAATAACTGAAAAATGAGCGGTTGAACTAAAACGACCATAACTCTCTCGTACGGACTCCGATTGACTCACCGTTTGAACCATTGGAAAGCTAACTCGATGCTCTATAATATTGCAAAGATTTAAAATTTTTGGAGTTACCAAAAATTAATGGTGATCTAACAAAGTCGAACTCATAAGAGGAAAGTTGAAACAATGAACAATAATGATACACAACTCGAAGTTTTTATGAACGGTGAACATGGGTGAATGAACATGATTGATGAATGATTATAAATGAGTGAAAATCCACTGAGTGACAATCACCGAATGAAATTACTGAATGATAATGACTGAATTACAACCGGGTATTACATACACCCCCCCTTAAAAGAGTTTCGTCCCCGAAACTAAGGGTCAAACAACTCGGGATAACTCTCCCGCATACTATCCTCGGTTTCTCAAGTAGCCTCTTCGACTCTGTGTCTAGACCACTGAATCTTGACCAAAGGAATCGACTTATTCCTCAACTGATTGATTCGCCGCTCCAACACTCGTACAGGGCGCTCCTCGTACGAACGATCATCCGCGATCTCGATTTCGTCGAACTGAAGTATGTGACTCGGGTCGGCAACATACTTCCGCAACTGAGAAACGTGAAACACATTATGAATTCGGCTCAATGCCGGAGGCAAAGCCAATCGATAAGCTAACTCGCCTACTCGATCCAAAATTTCAAACGGTCCAATGAATCTCGGACTCAACTTCCCCCGTTTTCCGAAACGGAAAATACCTCGACTCGGGGATACCTTGACCAAAACGTGGTCACCCGTCTCGAACTCTAGTTGTCGGCATACGATTATCGCATATGATTTACGCCGACTGAGTCATCAACATACGACTCTTGATCAAAGCTACCTTCTCCCGGGTGGCTATAAGCATATCGGGCTCGATGCCGATTGATTCTGACAAGTCATCCCAACACAAAGGAGATCGACAACGACGACCGTACAAGGCCTCGTAAGGTGCCATCTTAATGGAGGCATGCCAACTATTATTATACGTGAACTCGATCAGTGGTAGTTGGGCTTCCCAATCGTCCTTCCAATCGAGGACGTATGCCCTCAACATGTCCTCTGATGTCTGAATAGTTCTCTCTGATTGTCCGTCGGACTGAGGATGAAAGGCAATACTGAGATTAAGCTGAGTTCCCATAGCACGATGAACTGATTTCTAAAAATGGGAAACAAATCGTCCGTCACGATCGGAAACGATACTCTTAGGAGTACCGTGCAGTCTCACTATCTCCTTGATGAACAACTGATCCAGTCTCTCGGGACCCCACGTATCCTTGATCTCAAGGAAATGAGCTGATTTAGTTAAGCGGTCCACAATCACCCAGATCGCATTCATGCCACGACGACTCGTCGGCAAACTCGTGATGAAATCCATAGAAATGTATTCCCACTTCCATTCTGGAATAGGGAGCGGTATCAGCATACTCGCCGATCGCTGATGTTCCATCTTGACTTGTTGACAGGTTAAGCATCTCGAAACAAATTCTGTGACTTCTCGCTTCATATTACTCCACCAGTAATTTTGTTTCAAGTCCTTATACATCTTGCTAGACCCCGGATGAACAGAATAAGGGGTAGTATGAGCTTCTCTCAAAATCGAGTTTTTCAACTCATCATTCGCCGGTACACACATCCGATTCTCAAACCTCAAAAGTCCATCCTCGTGGACCACGAATCCAGGGGCTTTCCCCTGAGCCACATCTTCACGGATGCGCAACAATGAAGGGTCTGAACTCTGATTCTCTCTGATTACCTCCTCAAGTGACTATGAAATCTCTAACATACAAAGCTGTCCCTGAACTCGTTGAAGCCAGACCTCGATCTCGGGTCTAAGGAATTCCTGTTGAAGCTCCTTCTGAACTGTTAAATGAGCAAGCATCTGCTCTTGAGCGGACTTACGACTCAAGGCGTCGGCGACAACGTTCGCCTTGCCCGGGTGGTAAAGGATCTCGATATTAAAATCTTTGATTAGTTCCAACCACCGCCTCTGTCGCATATTTAACTCCTTGTGAGTAAATATATACTTTAAACTCTTATGATCGGTGAATATCTGACAGATAACGCCATAAAGATAATGACGCCAAATCTTCAAAGCGAACACCACGACTGCTAGCTCCAGGTCGTGGGTTGGATAATTAACCAGCTAATCCGAGGAAACATCGGATTTCCTTAACATCTTTCGGAGGTTGCCAATCTCGGATAACCTCCGTCTTCTGAGGGTCGACACGAACTCTGGCAGATGAAATTACATGCCCGAGAAAAGTCACTTCGGACCTCCAGAACTCACATTTGGAAAACTTTCCATAAAGTTGTTCTCGTCTCAACACGTCGAGAACCTGATGAAGATGAACCTCATATTCCTCTCGGCTACGAGAATAAATCAAAATGTCGTCGATGAAGAAAACAACAAACTGATCCAAAAAAGTCGATGGAAACCCGATTCATTAACTCCATGAATACCGCAGGTGCAATAGTTAGCCCGAACGGCATAACTACGAACTCATAATGACCATAGCGTGTACGAAACGCTGTCCTCGCGATATCCGACTCTCGAATCCGAAACTGGTAATATCCAGATCTTAAGTCGATCCTGAAAAACACTGAGGCTCCCTGAAGTTGATCTAAAAGATCATCAATACGGGGTAAGGGATACTACTCTTGATCATCACCCTGTTCAACTCCTGGTAATTAATACACACACGAGACGAGCCATCCTTCTCCTTGACAGATCACATTGGTGCTCCTCACGGGGACGCAATCGGTCGGAGATAACCTTTCTCGAACTACTCCTCAAGTTGAATCTTCAACTCCTGCATTCTGGTCGGGGCCATCCGATACGGTGCCTTCGATAAAGGGGGCGTACCGGCTCCAACTCACTCCTGAATTCCCCTACTCTATGTGAAGGCAACCAGATAACTCGTCTGGAAATACATCGTCAATCGATGACAATGATACCACGAATGATTGAACACTTCGATTGCCCTAGAATGGTCAATCGATAAAAAGAGATACCAATAATGATTGAACAACTCGATTGCCTTAGAAAGGCTAATCGATGAAGATGATACAATGAATGTTTGAATAACTCGATTGCCTTTGAAAGGCCAATCGATGAAAATGATACAATGAATGATTGAATAACTCGATTGCCCTAGAAAGGCCAATCGATGAAAATGATGCAATGAATGATTGAATGACTCGATTGTCTAAAAAAACAATCGATGGAAATGATACAAAGAATGATTGAATAGTTCGATTGCGGAATTTCTCTGCTTTCGTCATAATAATACTTCTTCTGGAACAACGGGGATTACTTCCCTGAAGCACACATTCGACAACCAACGACGGAAAGATAGCGACCAAACGCTAACAAATACTGAGGATAGTATCAAGACGATCAAACCAACTAATACCAAAAATTACATCGTCCTAAGATAAGTTCACCACGATTAGATCCATCAACCAATCGCGGTCATTAGGCTTAACTCGGTATGATTCCGAAAATTCTTCCATCGTCAGGTAGACCGATGGTATGAGGTCCACAAGCAATAGAACTATCCCGAAATAAGTCTATTCAAGCATGATTTGAAAATGAAAGAATGCGGTGTACCAGCATCAAAAGGTACACACAAGTTGAAATAAAATTACGAGTATATCTGAAATCATTCGGCCACCGGATCGTCGATCCTCCTCATCATATGAATCTGGGAGTTGCCGGCCCCCGAACCGGACGCTCCCGTCTGATAAATACGAGCTCCAACTCTATTTGCTTCCATTGTCTTAAACGACGATGACAAAGCAGTCTGATTCTGAAACGCTGGTTGCTTCGGGGCCTGAGATGCCGCCGGAGCCGACTTGGAGTCCTTTCGGCAAAAACGGGCCCTATGCCCCGCAATTCCACAGTTATGGCATGAGACAGTCTGCCTCGGACACTTAGCACTGACATGACCCTGTTCTCCACAGTTGAAACAGGTGATGGCCGAACTGGCCGCTCGGGATTGAGATCCCGCACGATTATGCGCCGTAGGAGGTCGCTCAGAAACGATAGGACCCACACGAGGCTTCTTGAAGGTTGACTGACCGCCTTCGGGTTGATTACGCTTCGTTGATTTCTTGCTGACAGATGAAGGTTGTTGTTCAGCACTTTCCTTAGCAGCTGGCTCATACGGGAGAGTTCTCTCGATTAATCCGGTCAGAGTGGCGCAATGATGATTGAGCAACTGCACATGGGTCATCATGGCCTGCATAAAAGTGAGTGGATCAACCCGAACATCTTGATCGAGCGAGTCTGAGCACGATTTCCCGGCCAGTGATTATTTCTCGGGTTTCGGTCCGCACTGCGCCTCTCCCCGTGCATCCTCGATTCTCTCCATACCGAAGTAGGAAGGTCGCATAATGATTATATTTCCCGCATGATTAGCACGTTATGATTATGTCATGAGATGATGAAAATGAGTATACATGCTCTAACTTAGTGATTATATGAATGATTTATCAAGTTACATGATTATCTCGATGAAATTCTTGAAATGATTATCTTGAATATCTTAACAAGATTGATAATATGATCATCCAGATTGACAACCGAGTAATGAAATGAATTGAGTAATTAATGAGTTAACATGATCGTCACGATTATTAATCGAGTAATGAAATGAATTAAGTGATTAATGAGTTAATATGATCGTCCCGATCATTAATCGAGTAATGAAATGAATTAAGTGATTAATGAGTTAATATGATCGTCCCGATCATTAATCGAGTAATGAAATGAATTAAGTGATTAATGAGTTAATATGATCGTCCCGATCATAATGAATGATGATGTTTGAGGATTGTTAAATGATGAATGATGAATGAATGACTATTGCGTAAATTATACCATGGCGTTAGAAATCTTACAGTTCTTCCTCGATTGGCTCGGCATTTGCACAGTCACACGTGGCGAAAGTCCAATGATACTAGTCGATGACGATGATTTCAAATGAGACATGACTCGGAAGGTAGTATTCAAAACCACTCTACGATACCAACTCGTAACACCCCAAACTAGGCGGATATTACAAGGTCTGTGGACCCCGACTGGGACCCACCAGGCGGATGAAAATGAATGAATTACACAGGGTGAATGTAGTACCGAACCACATTACAACATTAATTACTCCGATGAGGAGTTTCATACAACACACCCAGGATAATACAGAATACATGTATATTTTATATGAATATAAAATGCACAACACTGAATGAAACGGAATAACCAAGTGAAAATCTGCAGCGGAAAATAAATGACAACAATAGGAATGACTGAAAGGATTTGGGCCCCCCTACTAGTATCACTAGGACTCCTCGACATCAACATGCTATTCCTGTGCGTTTGCCTTGCCATGACCTGAAAAACAAAATCCCCAAACGGGGTCAGTTACAAAGAACAATAATTCTCAAGGGTTGAAAAATACACAATCATGATTTAACTGAAGTTATGAAATATCCTTAGTTATGAATTACGCTGAAGAGGGGTATCATAGTACGCCCGTAGTGTTCTGTGCGAGTGTACAAGACGAATGACCGGACACACCCGTCCTTGTACCTAATTAGTCTCACGGTGTAACGCTTTCCCGTGTGCACAGTCCAATGTATCACTCCCTATACATGGCCATAACGTGCCCGACTAAAAATTCCACACAGCCACACCCGGCCACGCAATATGAACCCAGAAGGTCAGATGAACGAGAATGACCGTAATGAATATCAATGAATAAATAATAATCTGACAAAGTCAAGAATGACTCACCGAGATGAGAGTAATAATGAAATGAATGATAGCTCAACGAAAAGATTGGAACCGTCGTTCCTTATGACTGAAGTGATTAATTGACAATAACAAGTTTTAATATGATTAATACAATGATGAATGAGTTATGATTATGAATGATCAACAACAAAAGGTATGAATATCCTTTTAACCGAGTAAGAATTAACTTACACAACACCGGCGACAAATATCCTTCCACGAACAACGTCTGGTGAGATATCGGTCGCTCGAACAACCTTAAATAATACAATTACCAACAATCCGTTCAATACACGAATCAAACACGAATATAACGAACTCAACACGTCGATACGACTAAACCAAGTCCATTAAGGCATTATATCGAACACTTTGTGGCCAACTTCGATTGTTTATAACCAAACTTCAAAAATACCAACATCAAATCCTCAAGAAGTGTTTCAAACTAACAAAACATCTCCAATACGATCAATAATCCATTATGAATATCCAAAATCGTGATTATAACGACAATTAATCGAAAACCCCCAATTTCAACTCGATATTCAAAGTGTTCTTGAATAATCCCTCAATAATCCAATTAATCCTTATATAAACTCATAATCATATACATGTCCCTTCATATAACATGATTATAATGTCCAAAACATCATATCTCAACACAAAATCGAAGTCCAAAGTGTTGAAGGAATTACCTCTTGAAGATCCAAGTACTTTAATCCGAAGAACACGAGTTTAATCGAGTATCCAAGCTTCCCAAATGATTGAAGGTGATGAAAAATACAAACTCAAATGGTAATTGATGAAGAAATCTCTCCCTCAAGCTTATCTCTCTCGTAAGAAGGTGGAAAAGATGGAAAAAATGAGCTGAAATGCTCAAAAAACCAATTTATAGGGGTTGACTCGGCTGACAGGCTCGACCGTGTCCGCCTAACACGGTCGCGGCGCGCAGCTGGCCGGCAGGGACTCGACCGTGTCCTGCTTGACATGGTCGCGGCGCGAAGGGGCCTACCGACAGTGACCCGTCCGCGGCGCTCGGCATTGACTCGACCGTGTCCTGGAACACGGTCGGGCGTGTCGGCAGTCGATACTGGCTTATCCGGAAGAGTTCGACTCGGCCGTGCCCGACGACACGGTCGGGTCCTGAGGCAGAGACTTCGGCATTTCCGGAAGAGTACGGCACGGGCCGTGTCGGACGACACGGCCGAGTTCGTTCGGCAGTGATCGGCCAATAACTGAAAAATGAGCGGTTGAACTAAAACGACCATAACTCTCTCGTCCGGACTCCGATTGACTCACCGTTCGAACCATTGGAAAGCTAACTCGATGCTCTATAATATTGCAAAGATTTAGAATTTTTGGAGTTACCAAAAATTAATGGTGATCTAACAAAGTCGAACTCATAAGAGGAAAGTTGAAACAATGAACAATAATGATACACAACTCGAAGTTTTTATGAACGGTGAACACGGGTGAATGAACATGATTGATGAATGATTATAAATGAGTGAAAATCCACTGAGTGACAATCACCGAATGAAATTACTGAATGATAATGACTGAATTACAACTGGGTATTACAGACGCAGAGTCCAGTCGACTCCGAGAAGGCCTATATTTCGGAAATAACTCCTACAAATCTCCCCCTTTCTGGAATATAGGAAGAATTCACCATCCCGGAGATCGAGCAACATATCTTAATCTTCTCTCTACTCAACGCCTTAGTTAACATATCGGAACCATTATCATCGGTGTGAACTTTATCAAGTTCAAACAAACAATCCTCCAATGCAGATCGAGTCCAATGATATCTCACATCGATATGTTTTGTTCTTTTGTGAAAAGTCGCATTCTTCGCCAAATGAATTGCACTCTGACCATAAAAAAGAACCACGTAGTGTCGTTGTCGGAATATCAACTCTCGTAGAAGCACTTTCAACCATAAGAGCTCTTTACACGCTTCCACCGCCGCAATATACTCGGCCTCCGTTGTTGACAAGGGAACACACTTTTGTAATCTTGATTGCCATGACACGGCTCGTGATAAGTGTCAGTTTTATACACTTATCCTTGGTTTGTATCGATATATTTCACCCATAATTGAGCTAGTCTACTCGTTTTTGCTTAGAATTAATTAGCTTTTAATAATTTTATTATTTATCAGATGAAGATGTAAATTTAGTCTTAATCGGATTGAATTACTGATTTACTCAAGAAATAACATGTGTATAAAATATTCTCTTTGTTGAATTTTTATGTATTCATGTTGTAAGTCTTTCCGAGATGAGTTCGGCAGTCTTTCCGGATTCAAAATCAGAGTTAAATATCAAAAGTTATCATCCGAAGAAGATTTGGGGCAAAAACGCAAAGTCTAAGAAATTTTGGGCTGAAAACGTAACTCACAAAGCAACCAGTGTTCAAAAAGCCGAAGCAATGTTACGGCCGTAACATCTGAAAGTTACGGCCGTATATGACCTCAATGTTACGGCCGTAACATCTGCAAGTTACGGCCGTAACTCTTGACAGATTATTGATCATTGTCTAATTTTTTTATACTTTTGGTCTATTATTGAGGGGATGGCTGGCATTGATCCGATCTAATGTAATAATACTGGAGTTTTGGAGCTATTAGATGACTTTAGGTGTATAAATAGACCCCTTAGATCCATCATTATTCATCATTCATTTTCATCTTATTATTGTCTCATTTTGTAATACTTTTTCTTTTTGTGTGAAGAACACACTTGTGTTCTTGAGTGATTTGTGTAAGTGTGGTTTAGCTTATGTTGTTGAGGGAGTTTATTGCTTCTTTATCCTTTATCTACTAAGGGAGTTCGGATCAATTATTTCCCTTTTTCAACTATTAATGACCACTCAAGCTTGTAATATGTTGAATAAACCCTTAATGGGCTAAGTTACTTAAGTTGGGATTATAAACAAGGTTAGTCATGTTATTTAAGTTTGTATAAAGATCTATTATGAATTACTTATTATTGTGTGTGATTTTCATTGTTTTACCAATCTTTATTTATTTGGCCAATAAATGACGATATTTATGGTCTTCATATGTTTCGAAAGAAATTATGTTTGATTAGATCAAATGATCTTCACTATAAGTTGTTCTAGGGGATAGAAATATACCTCTAGACCTTAGATGATTCTTTGAGTTATTTTCATAAAACCTAATGTTATGTATTGAAGCCAATCAACATAGAAATATAGTGGATTGATTCAATATATAAGGGGCGTTTTGACATTCGAAAGAGGAACCGTCTTTTTAAGGAAAATTGAATCTACACAACATAATAAGTAAATTCATCTTATGATCTCCTATACATCTTCTATAACTAATGATGAGCTAAGTTTGTAATCCCAACTATTTCATTTTATCTTTTATTAATCTATTATTAGTGCAATCTTTTATTTCCTTTAATTTTAGTAGTATTATTGCATTTTCTTTGTAATTGTCAAACCAAACTCTTAAATTGTGTGTTTCACTCATATAAATCTCTATAACAAATAGGTAAAGTTTGGTACTCCGTGACTATTAAAGTCGGATTCTTCAGTTTCCCACAACAACTGATATTTGTAGATATTCTCTTTTATTTTTATTTTTTTTATCATGGAAGAAACTTTGAATAAAATTGAAAAGAGATTTCCCTTTCTTAGCAAAAATGTCATTTTAAAAATTTATAAGACGAGACTTGAAAGGATGAGGTTGCTTATGAATAAAATCATACCTTTTGACATAAGATTCATTATTGAAGCCAAAGTGAGAATAGCAGGTGAATTCACAGAAATACCTACTAGACTTTTACCAGGGCTTGGAAAAAGATCATATGCCAAGAAACGATGAGCAAAGATAATAGCCGTTTGCTATAAATGTGCTAGATGGAACTATAATTTAAAATGTCGATCTTTAGGAATTCCATCTACAAACAGAGAAGATAAAATTCAGTTAATTAAGGATGGTCTGAATAAAGAGAATTTAGATAATATCGAAATTTCTCTTGACACGCATCCTAGTGGACTCGTACATTACGGAATTCGATGTTTGTTGAATAAATTCAAACCAGAATATGAACAACGTCTTGGGAATATCGTTTAGGCCGTTTCTGAACGTAAAATCAGAGGAAGATGTGAACCACAATCACAACTACTGTACATACACGTAAGTATCTTTTATTTTTGTTGTAAGGTGAGATTTTCTGAATAAAAAAAAGTGTGATACGCAATAAATGCATTCATTATTCTATTGAGTAGTTGAGGCGCAATCAATGCAATCACATACTTGTTAAACAGTTTTACCTCATTTTTCTTCTATAAATAAACATTGTGCTTGTTTCTTTTATTCATCCCTCAAAGTTGTACTTTTCTCTTTTTCTATCAAAAAAACTTCTTTTCAAAAATGGAGTCATCATCTTCCACAAAAAAATTTAGCACAGTCTGTATTTTTGGTGGAGCTAGTTATGGAAAAGAGGCATGCTTTACTGAAGCAGCCCACAACTTGGGTCGTACCTTAGGAGAAAAATGCATTCATGTAGTTTACGGAGGAGGAAGTCTAGGATTAATGGGACGAGTGCCATACACTATATGGAAGGAGTAAGAGTGTTGGGAATAATTCCAAAACCTCTGGCTGAAAGTAAAATCACCGGGGCAACTATTGGAGATGAGTTTAGAGCTGTAAATATGCAAGATCGTATAACTCACATGATAAATAATTCTGGCGCCTTTATCACCCTTCCCGGTGGTTTTGGCACTCTTGAGGAACTTTTTCATGTGGTTACCAGAGCCCGACTAAATGTTCATCAAAAACCAATAGATGCGCTTAATGTCAATGGTTTCTTTGATGGTTTACTATCTTTCATCAACTACTCTGCTGAAAAGGGTTTTATTTCCGAGCGTGCTAAATGAATCATAGTCGTTGCAACAACACCAGAAGAACTAATCAAAAAAATCATTGAATTTGTTCCTCAACCAGATCCAGCTCTAGCTAAAATTGTCTAGATGGAAGATTTTACCGTGAGAAAATGAAAAATGGATTCATTCCTCTCCCTTTGATAACCCATGTCGGACCTCTTATATTTTTACTTTCTATCGTGTGTAAAAAATCGTGCTAAATGATGGCAGCTTAAGGAGTTTCTTCTTGATCTCTTGACGCGCATCTATTCGCGATTTATGTATTGTTATTTTATTGCTGTAATTTTTATTATTTGTTTTTTTAATAAAAACATTGATGGCAGCGTAAGGCGACTCTTCGGACTTTCCTGAAGCGCATCTTAAAAATTGTGTTATACTTCCGAGTATATTTTATTTTCTTATTTGCCTCGTATATTTATTCTCTTGCAGATTCTAAAAGGCGTTAGCTCAAGCATCAACTTTCATAACAGGGAGTATTATGTTTTTTATCACTTGCTTTTCATTTCTAAAAACTCGGGACAGTTTTATCTTTAAAGTTTGGGGGTGTTTTGAAACTTTTGTGTTTATTTTGTTTGTTTTTGAACTGTGGTGTTTATTTTATTTTGAATCGTATGATTGTGTTAATGATGTGTAGTGTGTGGTGTGTTTTTATTATTTGCCATTGATTTTTTTTAGTGTATATTTATATATATAGGAGATTTTTAGATCTGGCCATAACACCAATAAGTTAGCTATATACAAGCATCTAAAATCGTTTTAACCGGTAAAAAAATACATTCCAATATTTTTTAGCCTTAATCTCTCTTTCCAAGCCTTGTAGTTATCATTTAAAATCGAGTCATTCGTTACCTTGAGAAAAGAAGAATTAGTCGGTTGATGAAAAATGGAACTGAAATTTACTTAATTTGTGGAGTTTTTGATTTTTCATGCTTAACTAATAAATGATTTTCTGCAAAAATTCTATTCCCTAAAAAAAAGTCATTGGTGAAAGGAGTCTAGTTGAAAAAAAGAGGGAGGGGTGTTGAGCAGCAACAGCTGCCTAATTTTGGGGGTCCTGAAATTTTGCGAAAAATAAAGGACTAACCATTGTTGGTGCGTAGCTGCCGTCTCACACAAAATGGAAATTATGTTGGTGAAAAGAGCTACACGTTAGCAAATAACGGTGTGAAAGCTATCACCTAGAAAAAAATAGAAATTGTGTTGGTGAAAAGAGCTACACGTTAGCAAATAACGGTGTGAAAGCTATCACCTAAAAAAATAGAAATTGTGTAGGTGAAAAGATCTACACGTTAACAAATAACGGTGTGAAAGCTATCACTAAAAGGGATGTGGTTTATGAGCAGATTTGAATTAATTAGCGGTTGAAATTCAATACACTCAATTTTGTGAACAATCACAATATTTGATGACGCCGATGAAATTCTTCTTCATATTGAGTCGAAAAATAAACGAGTGATCGAGAGCAACTATTAAAGGAAGTCGTGTGTATCACGAGTGGGAAAGAAATAATCAACCTTTTGGGGGAAAACCTTGAATTTGGAATTACAAAATAAAACCGTGTTTTAACTTCAAAATCATTAGTAGATTTATTTTGAATCTTGATTCATTTCTATCTACTGTATAAAGCTGGTTGTTGTGTATTAATGACATTTTGATGTCCTTTTCTCTTTTTATATTTTTTTAATTTGTGTGTATTATTATTTTTGTCTTATTTTTATTTTTATTTTTGGAGTGTGATTAATAAAGAGTCTTGCTCGGGACTAGCAAGAATTCAAGTTTGGGGGTGTGATAAGTGTCAGTTTTATACACTTATCCTTGGTTTGTATCGATATATTTCACCCATAATTGAGCTAGTCTACTCGTTTTTGCTTAGAATTAATTAGCTTTTAATAATTTTATTATTTATCAGATGAAGATGTAAATTTAGTCTTAATCGGATTGAATTACTGATTTACTCAAGAAATAACATGTGTATAAAATATTCTCTTTGTTGAATTTTTATGTATTCATGTTGTAGGGCTTTAGAGACGAGTTCGGCGGTCTTTCCGATTCAAAATCGAGTTAAATATCAAAAGTTCTCATCAGAAGAAGATTTGGGGCAAAAACGCAAAGTCTAAGAAATTCGAAATAAAACGTAACTCACAAAGCAACCAGTGTACAAAAAGCCGAAGCAATGTTACGGCCGTAACATCTGAAAGTTACGGCCATATGACCTCAATGTTATGGCCGTAACATCTGCAAGTTACGGCCGTAACTCTTGACAGATTATTCATCATTGTCTAATTTTTTATACTTTTGGTCTATTATTGAGGGGATGGCTGGCATTGATCCGATCTAAAGTAATAATGCTGGAGTTTTGGAGCTATTAGATGACTTTAGGTGTATAAATAGACCCCTTAGATCCATCATTATTCATCATTCATTTTCATCTTATTATTTTCTCATTTTGTAATATTTTTTCTTTTTGTGTGAAGAACACACTTGTGTTCTTGAGTGATTTGTGTAAGTGTGGTTTAGCTTATGTTGTTGAGGGAGTTTATTGCTTCTTTCTCCTTTATCTACTAAGGGAGTTCGGATCAATTCTTTCCCTTTTTCAACTATTAATGACCACTCAAGCTTGTAATATGTTGAATAAACCCTTAATGGGCTAAGTTACTTAAGTTGGGATTATAAACAAGGTTAGTCATGTTATTTAAGTTTGTATAAAGATATATTATGAATTACTTATTATTGCGTGTGATTTTTATTGTTTTACCAATCTTTATTTATTTGGCCAATAAATGACGATATTTATGGTCTTCATATGTTTCGAAAGAAAATATGTTTGATTATATCAAATGATCTTCACTCTAAGTTGTTCTAGGGGATAGAAATATACCTCTAGACCTTAGATGATTCTTTGAGTTATTTTCATAAAACCTAATGCTATGTATTGAAGCCAATCAACATAGAAATATAGTGGATTGATTCAATATATAAGGGGCGTTTTGACATTCGAAAGAGGAACCGTCTTTTTAAGGAAAATCGAATCTACACAACATAATAAGTAAATTCATCTTATGATCTCCTATACATCTTCTATAACTAATTATGAGCTAAGTTTGTAATCCCAACTATTTCATTTTATCTTTTATTAATCTATTATTAGTGCAATCTTTTATTTCCTTGAATTTTAGTACTATTATTGCATTTTCTTTGTAATTGTCAAACCAAACTCTTAAATTGTGTGTTTCACTCATAGAAATCTCTATAACAAATAGGTAAAGTGTATAATTCAATATATAACCTAAACTTCCTCGTAGGATCGATAAACCGGATTCAAAAATTCCACTTACTACTTGATACGATATCGTGCACTTGCGATAGTTACACTAAAGACGTGTCAGCTCCCCCTGCAAACGTCATCAAATAACCGGATATGTATTTTCGGTTATCTTCGTTACCTGCCATATCCGAATCGGAATATCCAACAAGCATAGCTTTCCCATTTTCAAATGTGATCCCCAATTTGAAAGTACCCCGTAAATATCTAAATATCCACTTACGACTTCCCAATGCTTCTTTCTCAGATTCGATAGAAAACGGCTCACCACTCCCACAGCATGAGCAATGTCGGGCCTCGTACAAACCATGGCATACATCAAACTCCCGACCGCAGAAGGTCGTACGTATTTTTCTCATGCAACGAACTCATGTCGTCTTGCATGGCATCCATCCACTTCTTCTTGTTATCATCCTCCATAGCCTCCTCGAAATATTCGGGCTCTCCCTCGTCGGTGAGTAAAACATACTCATCGGCTGAATAACGAGTGGAGGGATGACGGTCCCTCGTCGACCGTCTAAGTGGAACAAATGAAGGCATGTTTGTTACGGGTAGCTCTGGATGAACTCCATCGGTATCATCTTGTACCAACTCATCATTGTCACCGGCATCATGTTGTTCATTGTTTTGGCCATCATCTCCACCGGGTGTCCCAACATGTTGTGGAGGAACGGGGTCCAAATCAATAAGATCATAATCATGTTGTGGAGTCGACTCTCCATTTTCAACATCCTTCATTGTTTGATCTTCAACAAAAACAACATCTCTCGAACGAACAAGCTTCTTAGTCACCGGGTAATACAATCTATACCCGAACTCATCAAGACCATAGCCAATAAAAATGCATGGCTTCGTCTTAGAATCAAGCTTCGACCTCTCATCTTTCAGAATGTGTGCAAATGCTTTACATCCGAAAACTCGTAAGTGGCGATATGAAATGTATTTACCGCTCCACACTTTATCCGAAACATCAAACTTCAAAGGAACACACGGCGTCAAATTAATCACGTGAACCGCCGTGTTCAAAGCTTCTCCCCAAAATGACTTCGGTAATCCGGCATGTGAGAGCAAACATCTAACTCTCTCAACCAAAGTCCGATTCATCCTCTCTGCCAAGCCATTAAGTTGCGGAGTCTTCGGTGGTGTCTTTTGATGTCGGATCCCTTGATCTCGACAATACTCATCAAAAGGTCCAGTGTATTCTCCACCATTATTCATCCTAATACACTTCAACTTCTTCCCGGTCTCTCTCTCCACCGAGGCATGAAACTGTTTAAAAACATCCAAAACTTGATCTTTGGTCTTCAAGGTGTATGCCCACACCTTCCTCGAATGATCGTCGATGAATGTGACAAAATATAGGCAACCACCAAGCGTCCTAGTATTCATATGACCACAAACATCGGAATGTATAAGATCAAGAACATTTTCCTTCCATGAAGGAGTATGGCTCTTAAAAGTGACTCTCCTTTGCTTCCCAGCTAGACAGTGAGAGCACCTTTTAAGATGTACATCGTGAACCTCTGATAGCACCTCCTTCTTTGGTAATAGCGTCATCCCTTTCTCGCTCATGTGACCGAGCCTCTTATGCTATAGCTCGGTCATGTCAATATTGTCAACTGTGTTCACGGCATTAATCGTTACCTTTGGAGTGTCACGTACAGTTTCCCTGTCTTCTCTCCTCTTCCGACAATCAAGGAACCTTGAGTGAGTTTCCACACTCCCTTGCCAAAACCGCTACAATAGCCATCATCATCGAGTAAGCCAACGGAAATCACATTTAGCCTCATATCCGGAACATGTTTCACATTACGTAAAACAAGTTCCACACCGGTGTCGAACCTAAAGTGTACGTCTCCTACTCCAACAATCTTGGATAATCCATCGTTACCCATCTTGACTATCCCATAGTCAGCCGGAGTATAAGAGGAATAGAAATCCCTACGTGATGTAACATGACACGTAGCTCCACTGTCGACCACCCAACTCGAATCATTTATGGAAAGGTTCACCATATCATAATCGCAACATACAAAGAACTCCTCGGTAGTAGTATTTACTTCGGCTTTTTCATTACTCCCGCTCTCCTTCTTTTGAGTGTTTTCTCTGCCTTGGCGATTTTATTTCTTTAGTTGTCGGCAAAATTTCTCCGTATGTCTTTTCTTACCACAATGGTAGCATTCAATATTGGCATACTTCCCCCTGGAATTGCTTCTTTGTGGCCCTCTATTACTCATACCTCTGCTTTGACCTCTCCCCCGTCTTTCGGTAACAAGAACATCTGACTGTGATGAAGATCCCTATGACTTTCTTTGGACCTCCTCGTTCAGCATGTTCCCCTTATCAAGTTCCATCAAAATGACACCATGAGGGGCAGAGTTAGATAACGACGTACGAAACATCTCCCAAGTATCTGGCAATGTGCCCAACAACCACAAAGCTTGAACCTCCTCTTCGAATTTAATGCCCATTCCTGCAAGTTGATTAATGATGCCTTGGAATGCATTCAAATGATCCGACAGAGGAGTCCCATCTCAATATTTTAGGTACATCATTTGTTTAATGATGAATAGCTTATTATTCCCCGTCTTTCGAGCATACAATTGCTCGAGCTTGTGCCACAATTCTCGAGCGTCCTTTTCTCCACTAATATGATTCAACACATTATCATCAACCCATTGTCGAATATTTCCACACACTTGGCGATGCAAAATAGCCCAATCTGGGTTGGACTTGCCTTCCGGTTTGTCTTTGCTAAAGACCGGTAAATAATAATCTTTCAAATATAGAAGGTCTTCCATCTTGCCCTTCCATACATGGTAGTTCGAACCATTCAAATTCACCATTCTACTTGTATTGGCTTCCATCTTAAAATTGAGATAATACAACCACGAAACAAAAACTTTGTGGCTCTGATCCCACTTTGTTGGGGAAAACAACACAAAGACGTCACAACGAAAACGCAAAAACTCATTTGACAACTTTCCCAATCTCAATTGCAACTTTGAGGTTACCGACGAGTAGAGTAAATCAAATACAACTCAATAAACAATACAAATGATATCTAAAACAATAAACAACGAGACACAATTTTTAGCGTGGAAAATCCCTCATGACGAGAGTAAAAACCACGGGACCGAAGCCGATTAAATCCACTATCACCAATTCACAATACACGATTCGTCCCTAGTAAAAACTAGAGATATACAACGATAATATTTAATAAACAATTTTCAAGTATTTGGAATATACAAAAACAACAAGATCGAGACAGAAAAACACCGTAAATAGCTTACAAAAAAAGCTAAAAAAATACCTGAACTTCCGGACTCAAAACCTCGATCTATTCCGGTGAAAAAATTTGCCCAATCGCTACCAAGCTCTTGTCAAAATATCACGACGATCCGATCGATACAACTTCCGGAAATCGAATAAGTATATATCTCTCTTTTCTCTTCTCTCTTGTATCTCTCTTGTATTGTGCTCTCAAAGTGTGTAGTTGGAATGAAGAAAACGCAGCCCAAATGCTGCTAAAAGGAAAGAACCCGCGCATGTTGACTTTGGGTGCTGCGGCCCGGACAGTGTGTGCCGCGGCACACTCAACAAAATGTAGGTTGGAGGCACCCAGGGGGCCGCGGCCCGGATGGCTTGTGCCGTGGCCCAGAGTACAGCAGGGGAGGGAGCTTTCCATTGGAAAAATAGTGTGCCGCGGCGCAGAGTCCAGTCGACTCCGAGAAGGCCTATATTTCGGAAATAACTCCTACAAGTCGATAGTGGAGGTGATAGCCGTAGATGACCACATCCCGCACCTCAGCAGGCCGGCGTGTTACTCCGACATATACAACACGATATATAGCCCGATCGAGGAAAGGTTTGTTTTATCGTAGAGAAATGATAGGGCAACACCCTGAACCACACGCCCAAACACCCGTGCTTTACAGGGGTTGTATTGCGTGCTTTATTATTAATTTTATTATAATATTATTATGACTGTTTTATCTGTAAACCATGCAGTACA
Source organism: Orobanche coerulescens (assembly GCA_033398695.1). Classification (NCBI taxonomy): domain Eukaryota; kingdom Viridiplantae; phylum Streptophyta; class Magnoliopsida; order Lamiales; family Orobanchaceae; genus Orobanche; species Orobanche coerulescens. Next base: position 18,504,339 of record CM065801.1, read on the forward strand.
ACCCCATAAAGCACGAGGTGTGTGTGGGGTATGGTCCGGGTGTTGCTGTATCATCCCTCTGTATCGTATGTGCTTTTGAAGTATATAATGAACGACAAAGTGGTAAGAGCGTCTACAACCTACGATCTAAGTTCTAGGCTCGAGGCACCAAGGAAACGGGTTTGGGAATGATTTCTTTCTAAATTTCTAGGTAATATATCTCATGTAATAAAAAGTAGTAATTAGATACCTAACCTAACAATCGTTACCGATGTTTATTCTCTTTTGAACTTTGGTTTTGTGTGAGTTGTGTGGTTAATTTGATATGAACATTGAACGAATCTTGTTAGTTCACACTACAAAAAAAATAGCTGTATTGGCTTCACAAAAATATGAAGCCAATAAGTTTGACTGTGAAGCTTTTGATCTTTAGCTTCACATATGTGAAGCTAACAGTTGAAGCTAAAGAAGTTGATGTTAAAGTTTCTTTAGTTTCAAGGTTTGACCGGTGAAGCCAAAAAAAGAATAGTAGCTTCACCTATGTGACGCTAAAGAAAAGTCCTGAACATAAATAATTTCTTCAGCTTCACATAGGTGAAGCTAAAGACAAATAATTAATTTACCATACTTATCTTTGGCGTCACATATGTGTCGCCCAAAAAAATTAGCAATTTTAAATTGTTATTTTTTTGCGTCGCATATGTGACGCTAAAGTACTTTCGCTTTTCAAAAAAATGAAATTAGCCAAAAGGATTATTTTTTGGCTAATTTCAGGTACATATATATTAATTTAATCAGAAATATATTCTTAATATAAATTTTTATTTGAATTAAAAAATAATTGTTAAAAACTACACTTTTAGTTCTTATTAAAAAATAAACTACATTATAATTAAAAGATATTTATTTTAATTAAAAAATAAATATTATCAATTATGTTTAGAAAGAGATAAATCACATTATTTTATATTCAAACAATATTGAAAAAATATAATTCACTTGTATTTAAATAATTAAAAATCCTGCAAAATAAAAAAACAAAAAAATTAATTAATAAGTTAGTATAAACAAAAAATAATATAAGTAATTATTCACAAAATAAAAAACAATTTAGAAGTTACCTTGATGATAGAAGATCAAAGTTGAAGAGAGTGAGATGAAATCAAGTTGGAATGGATGAATGTTTATAGTGATATTGTATTTATAGTAAATTCTGCAAGCAAATAGCTTCACATATGTTAAGCTAATGTATTTCAATAAATTCAAATTTCCCCCTCATTTACGGGAAAATTTTCAAGCTTCCGCCAATTTTTTTGAAAATTTTCATATCGGCGACAAGTATGTGACGCCTTTAGTCAGCAACTTTGGCTTCACATATGTGAAGCTAAAACATATAACTAACATGTGCCGCGTGCGCCACCTACCATATAATGCAATTTTCTTTGGCTTCACATATGTGAAGCCAATATTTAAGCAAATATATATCTGTATCTATATATTATAAAAACTGAGTTTTTTTCTTGCACTAGATTGATTTGTCCTACGTATCATTTTGTAGATTTTTTTGTCAATTTTTACTTTTTTAATTACTATCACCTATATTAGGTATATTGTCATTAATAAATATTTTAATGCCTTAATTATATGTTAGGATTTTCACATATTTTTACCTTTCTCTTAATTATTTTGCTGAATTTATGGAGCATATATTTATGAAAAATCTACGCCTGTTGTAATTGCTAAAATTTCGGATCATATTAATTGTATGTTTAGCTAAAATATGTGATTTATATGGATGTTTAATTTTGAAATGTCCAATAATGACTGTTGTAATTAAAAAATGATTAATTGACAAAAAATCCACAAAATGACACGTAGGACAAATAAATCTAGTGCAAGAATAAAACTCAGTTTTTATAATATATAGATAGATATAATCATAAAGCAAGGAAATTAATAATTGATTAATTTAGTAGTTAAGTTTAAATGTTTTAAAAAACCAATTTAAATTTTAAAATAAATTTAATGTACAAATAATTGAATTAATTTTAAAAATAAAATAAATATAAAAATGAAAAATAGTACTTACAAATAATTTTATGTAACATAACTAATGAATGAAAACATAGCTCACTGGCAACATGCTACTTCCTATATCACATAGACGCGGGTTCGAATCCCGCATCGGCAATTGAGCTAAATTTTATGATTTTTTTTGGCAATTTAACAGGCATTGGCGTTACATAAGTGACGCATTTCTAAAAGCATTGGTAGGTGTACATTTTAGCTTCACATATGTGAAGCTAATGATGTTTGAAAGCATTGGTGTCACATATGTGAAGCTAATGTATAAATTAAATAATATATAATAATTAACATTAGCATCACATAAGTGACGCCAATACCTTAAATAATTGTAATGTGTATTATTTACCGTGTAACCTCTTTAAATTAATACTCGATAAATTAATAACCCCTATAAAATTAATATTTTTTCCGGTCCCGACTTGGGCCCCAAGCGTAAATTAATAATTTCGATAAATTGATAAGATAATAATTTTTTTGAGACCCCTTTATAAATCAAGGGTCCCATCAACATGATAAATTAATAATTTCAGAAAATTAGTAAGATAACTAAGACAACTTAGTAAAATATGATTCTAGTGTTGATTGTTGTCTATTGAAATTCAAATCAAAATGAATCTCATCTCTCATTTTTTTCACGGCACTTAAAAGCTCTGGTGTGGTATACTCTGACTGCATGAAAAAATTATGAAGGATTTTCGACGCTTCTATTGCTTCTTTTCGCGTAACCGGCTCTAATGGTACCGTATCTTGTTAGTTGATCACGACGTACGTCTTTTCTATAAATCCTCGAGGCTTTGAAATGATGAAGAAGTCACAAATTTAAGTTTGACGCATCATACCTCATAATTATAGCCATTGTCGTTATATTATATATGTTCCGGGAATTATTATTCCCGTGATGTGTCTTATCTAATACTGGTTGTAGATAGATATATGGAAGGTTCTAGATCCTTCTAGAGGTAGTAGGATCATATTAGATGTCTTACCTTATCTATTTACAGTCTTTTACTTTCTCCTGAAGCACGTAGCCTTCCAACTAAGCAACTCCGAAAATAATTTCGCCCAAAAATCTTCTAAATCCGAAACTCTAAAAAAAATCGCGTCCGAAAAACCCTAGCCGCCGGAATCGCGACAACCTGCGACGTCTCCTTCCCCCTCCTTTGTCGCGATCTGCACCCCCCCGGGACGCGACCCCCACCCCGACCGAGGTTCACATCCAATCCAGCGGCGAGTTCCAGCTCCGCCTCCACCGCCCTGCTCCGATTTCGACCCCACCGTGAACCAGACGGACCCAGGCTCCAACAATCTGGCTGCGACCTCCCTCCCCACCGCACCAGATCGGACCTTGCGCACCCCTCCGACTTCCGATCTGAAATCGCTGCCAAGCAACCCACCGCGCCAGCCCGTCGCCTTCTCAAATGAAATTGCGCCACCTCGATCTGTCTAGTCGCCCACCTCCGAAGATCCCCGATCTGTCCAATCAGCGCAATCGCTCATCTCCGACTCGTCCGTTGCAATCCTTTCAGCCCAAATCGTTCAGCCCGGCCCGTTTGCAAGTCTTGCTTCCGGCCCACTCGTCCCAAGACCCAGTGCTGCTTCCCGTACCGACCCGGCCCTAGTGCAGTCCTGCCCCAGTTGCAGCCTACTGTCCATCCCGTCGTTGTAGTCCAGAATTTCCGCACATAAATTTTCTGGACAGCGCAGTCGTACCAAAATCATGTTGCCCGATTCATTAACCGTCGGATTGGTGTGAAATTTGAACAGCAACTTTCCAACACAAATATCTATATATTCAATGGTGGAGATCGGATTCTGAGTAATATTGGTTACTGAATATGCTGCCAAATAGAAGCAGCTTTTTACGAGGAAATTTGGAGATCCGGCCTCATCCAATACTGAGCTGCTGCACCGCCGCGCCCAAGTCCTTTTTCGGCCGATTATCGAGCCCAGTAGCCCGTTCCGGGCGTTTATAAACTCTACATCTTTTCCTAATTAATGATTCATTTGTTCATTGATTTGTACACTTATGAACCTTACCATGTTTATGTTTTACGTGCATATAGGAAAATATGTTGCTCATGATGATGTGCACGCTATGGAGAAAAGCAATATTTGTTATCCCTTTCAAGGATCAATGTAAATATAGAACGGAGTACCCACGGAAATATGTTGCTCATATGGAGAGAATCCAAATTTATTATCCTGTTCAAGGATCAAAGCAAATATGGAACCAAGTACCCGTAAGATTTTATTAAAGTTCCCGTTTTTCAATTCCTCTCTTTTGGGAATTTTTTTTGGGGGGGAATTGGGTATTTGGGTTCTTTATCTCCCATGCTACTTTGCGGTGGATGAGACTATGAGAGGTGGTATCACTCTCGTATGTCGAAGTAAATTGTGTGACGGTCCTGGGGGAGTCACGGATAATTGTTGAAAGTCGATATTTGTGATTGTTGCATACACCATGTTTTGGGTGCGATTTGACGTCGCCGTTTTGTCGATTTTAAACCAACAATTGAAAAAAAAATGAACATTGTCGGTAACGGTAAAGTTATGACTTGTTCATGATTAGTCACGAATTTGTGACGTACAAATGGGACAAACATCGATTGCGACGGATATGTCGTGGTTAAAATCGATTTGTGACGGATTTGTCACGTTGAATTGAGCGACCACCACGTTGGTCTTGACTCAATCCCGTACTTGGAAAACTCCATCTTTCATCCTATTAAAATAAAATCTTGCATGTGGGTGTAGTCATGCACCGTCTCCTTGCAATATGATATATGAAAGAATGTACGAGTAATTCTCATGAATTTTAACATGTAAAGCAATGGCATATTGCGGTAAATACATGAATTTGTTGACCTCGATTATAGTTCGCGTGACTATAGGTCCGAATACTTTTCCGAGTATTTGTAAAGGCATGTGCCTTATACATTTGACTATGTTTAGTCGATCTTATTGGATGGTCAATACGAGTTGGTTATGGTATATTCATTATGTCTCATGGTTCAAAATGCTTAATATTGATGCACAGCGTTGCATCCATATAACATGGCTATTATGACGTATACTTGCAAATTGATAATTAAAATACTTGGTTGATTTTATGCACTTTGGTGGATTTTGTCTACACTTTGATCATGACTAGGCACATCCTCCTTGGTATTTGTTTATGCTTTGAAAGTTCAAACGGAATCAGTGGGTTTTAAACAGTCTTAGTTGTACCGACATTCATACTTTCTCTGCAAGTCTACCAAGTTGGAGTTACCGAAAGGATCATTAGTCGAGATAAGAAATCGAGCACCCTGCTGCATTTAAACGCACCTATGGCTGTCATTGCCATGTTTTTGCATCAACATTATGCCATTGGATATGGTCTCAACCTTGTTTTCTCACTAAACTTGGGAAATACTAAAGCAACCAATTAAAACATGCACTGTGATCTTATTTTAATGATACGTGTGGTAAACAACATATGGATAGAAAGATACGGAAGTCTAGTTTCCAGAACATCTGACCGTTCGTCCATAACCTTCCCAACAAAGGATTTATCGCTGTTTTAGTGAACAAAGGTCAAACTGCACGGAATTTTATTTTCCAGCGATTGTGCTAACTTTTGTCCCAATCAACTTGGTTCCCATCTTAAATTTGCAAGTGGTCTTATGATACATGTTTTTCAACCTCTTTTTGGCCAAATTTGCCATAGATGATGTAATTTTTGGTATGCATTGTACGCTAAAATATCATCTTTCAAATATTGAAAAATAGTTTCCTTGGGAAAGCCCAAAATACGCACCCTTATAAGAAGGTCTAGCATATGCATGGTAGTTTTACACCATGCTTGTATCGTAATTTTGTCCCTTAGGCATCTAATCTTGCCATGTTATGCACTCAATATGATAGATCATTTTGATCGTATCTGGTATAAAATCTATATGTTGTTAGAGTGTTCGCTATGCTCATGTTTGTAAAATTTTGCAAGCGAAATTGAGTGTGTATTAAGCTATTTTCAAGGAACACGATATTTTTGGATATCGGTTTATAAATCCATTGTGACTATGATGACTAGGTCATCACAATCAATGAGTGGTATAATGCTCAAGTTGTTGAACGCCGAATGGTGTTTTCTAGTCACATATGTTCCATAACAATTGAACCATGTTATGACTCGATGATGTATATACGAAAGTATATCACTCATAGCATCTCATTGTGATTTGTGAGAAATAAAATCTTGTGCATCACTTGTATTGGATATGTGAAAAGAAAAATATTCATGAGTCAATATGGTCCGGCTTGCATCAGTTTTTGTAACCAGAAGATGTATTGGGACATTGACACATTTAGGCTTTAATAGTCCGGAGTTTGGACAGTTTGATTATCCATATACCACGGTATTGCCATGGACATTATTTTTTCTTTGAACAAAGAAACTAGCTAGATCAAAGACACCAAAGTACGTTGGTGGAGTCATGAGCAGGGCTAATGACCGATGATGATATTTATGTCATCCGCGTCTTGCTTTCATAAGCATGTGTGACGCCAAAGACCCCCCCGATGATCCTTCTTAGCCATGTTCATTGATTAAAGCCTATTCTTTGGCACGATTAGGAGATGACACCCTCCTATGCTAAAGAGAATAATGTAGCGACTCGCATAAGTATGGTGCTGAGTCCTCCATTTTCACCGAGTTCTTATACATACATGATCATAAGTATTAGCCTGGGTGGCTTATGATGCTATGATTGTGTTCACAAATGGTCGTGTTGGTGTCGGTATATGCGCCATTTGTGCGGAAGCGTAAATAGAGTGCGGAAAATAAATGACACGCGGATTTATAGAGGTTCGGCCAAACGTGCCTACGTCCTCTCTCGATGTATCTTTTTCTATAGGTTCAAGATCAAAACCTCTGCACTCTCTTCTATCGGTCGAGGGATTACCGTTACAAGCTCGTCTTCTATCGGTCCGAGTAAAACCGTTTTTTCTTTTATATTAGATAAGGAATCAACCACTCTAGCTTTCTATTGGTAATAGATAAACCTCACTAAGATAGCGATTGCGATTCTAACAATGCCGGATCCTTGATCCTAATAACACCGAATCCAGTCGTATCTTTTCTTTTTCTCACTCGTGTATGATTTTGTGTATAACACTCAATCACTCTAATTTAAGCTCAAGAGCAACAACTATAATGTTTACAATGATATCTCAAGTGTATATGAATTGCTCAATGTTGTTGTGTGGAATGATACCAACTCATTTGGTATTTATAGCCTTCTTTCACAAACTAGTCGTTACTGCCAGTTGTTATTAGCGTGCGCTAGGCTGACTTCCTTAGCGTGCGCTATCGCGTGTTTTTGCCTTTAGCGTACGTTATATACTGTTACGTAAGTTAACGTTCTTCCAGTTTTAGTCCAGTGGCTTCCGTCCTTCACAGTTAGCGTGCGCTAACACTTCCATTGTAGCGTGCGCTAATCATACATCATTGCATGCGTCATATATCCGTTTATACTTTTTGACTTGTAGCGGATTCTCCCCAACGGATTGATTGACTTGATTCAAACTGATATTTAGCGTGCGCTAAATATCACCTCTTGCGTGCGTTAAGCTTACTTCAGTGCATACGTCATTCTGTGTTTGAATCTCTTCACAACGGTAATATTGGATCGATAGCGTGCGTTAGTCATCACGTGTGGCGTGCGCTATCTCTCATCAGGTAACTTCACTTCAAGTTGCTTCGAACTCGTCTGATCTGCAGCCGGGACCCGTTAGCGTGCGCTAACTTGTATGTCTAGCGTGCGCTAGCTTTGTATTTTGTCCAGCTTTTTGCGTCTTCGTCTGCTTCGATGTTTGCTTCGCCTCGAAGTTGTTTTGCTTTATTTAGCAACTTAATCATCAAAACATTATTTATTAATATAAATATTCCAACAATCTCCCCCTTTTTGATGATTACAAAACAACTCTTGAATTAGATAAAACCTGCAAAATAAAATTATATATATATGTACGTTTCAAAGTTTTCGACTTTGATCGTTTCGTTAGTTTCACCCATTTTCTTGTCATTTTTGACTTCTTCGTTTTTCATTTTTCAACTCCTTCGTTTCTCCCCCTTTTTGTATGCTTTCTTCTTTTTTTTACTTTTTATTTTTCTCGTCATATTTTTCATGACGCTTTTATCCGATTCAACTTCTTCTCCCCCTTTTTGTATTCAGCAAAAAGTGCAAAAAAAAAATATAGAGGATACCAAATTAAAAAATATGCATGAATAAAAAATATGCAATAATAGGCATAAAACTCCCCCTGAAAATAATATCTCCCCTTTAAAAATATTACTCCCCCTGAGTATAATACCAATTGTTAAAAATTAGTTTTTGGGGATCCAACCGAAAGTCGGTTTTTCTCTCGAGACGTAGACGATATTTGAAACAATTGTTCCTTTAGGAACCCAAATTTTCTTAACTTTAATCGTCTGTCTTGGGATTTTGCAGTTTGAAATATGGTGCCCAATTTCTAAATATTTTTCACACCGGGGTATTTTGAAATTTACGGATTCATTTTTAGAACGCGGTTTGAATCCTAACCCCTCTTTATTTAATGTATATTTTTGAACCGAGAGCATATTTTCAAATTTCTCGTTTCCGAGTGAAAATTTCTTCGTTAAATTTTTTAGCTTGGTTTGAACTTTAACAAGATCATTCTTTAAAATATTCTCGTTTTCAACGCATTTTGAATGATCGATTTCAACAAACTTTCCCTTTTCTAGAATTTTGGAATTTTCGTTTTCCAATGATTTGTTTTTAAATTGAAGGGATTTAATTTCTTTTAAAGCATTTTGATAATCGGTATGTAATAACTCGAATGCTTCAAAAAGTTCGTCGTAAGAATTACTTACTTGGCTTTCGACGTCACTATCGTCGAATGAACTCCGGGCCATGAGCGCGAGGTTATTTTGATCGATGAAATCTTCATCAGGATCTTCGTCGCTCCATGTTGCAACTAAGACTTCCTTTTGCTTTACTCGACAGTTCTTAGTAAAGTGGCCTGGTTTACCACATAATCGACAGGTGTTGTCGAATTTCTTAGATTCGCCCGCTTTAATGTCCTTCTTCCTCCGGTTTAATAAGTGTTGGAACTTATTAATATTCTTGGCATAATATGCCGATTCTTCATCGCTTTCGTCCACCGGAATGTCTTCCTTTTTTCTCGACATTTTAGCCTTCATGGCTATTGACCTCTCCTTCGGTTTAGGTTTGGCATTCCGAGATTTTAGAACAATCACGTAGTTAATAACAGAACCAACGAGAGCACTAAAATCAAGAGTATTTAAATCCTTTGATTCCATTATGGCCGTAACCGTACCGTCCCATTCTCGAGGTAGTGATAGGAGAATTTTCTTAACTTTCTCACTACTCGAAAGTGGTTTCCCGAAACATGCTAATCCATTAGTAATAACTGAAAAACGGTCAAGCATTATCGTGATGGATTCATCGTCCTTCATTTGGAATAATTCGTACTCGTGAAGGAGCATGTTTATCTTCATCTCCTTGACTTGAGACGTACCTTCGTGTGTTACCTCAAGCATTTTCCAAATTTCTTTGGCACTATCACACGATGATATCCGGTTGTGTTCTTCCGAATTTAAGGCACAATATAAGAGTTGAGTTGCCTTACAATTGTAGAGGTCATTTTTTCCAATCCGAATCGTCATATTCTTCGAAAGTTTTAAGCGTACCGTTGGAATTTGTCGGAATTTTCGGACCAAGACAGATCACCTTCCAAAGCTCGATGTCATATGCTCGGATGAATATAGACATCTTCTTCTTCCACGTCATGAAGTTTGAGCAATCAAAAAATGGTGGTCGGTTTAGCGCAAGACCTTCGAAGGGAGCAAGTTGAAACGCCATTGGATCTTTTCTCCTTGGATGTAAAGCCGCTTATAAGAGTACCGCTCCAATAACAATTGTTGGTGTACTATCGATATATGCGCCGTTTGTGCGGAAGCGTAAATAGAGTGCGGAAAATAAATGACACGCGGATTTATAGAGGTTCGGCCAAACGTGCCTACGTCCTCTCTCGATGTATCTTTTTCTATAGGTTCAAGATCAAAACCTCTGCACCTCTCTTCTATCGGTCGAGGGATTACCGTTACAAGCTCGTCTTCTATCGGTCCGAGTAAAACCGTTTTTCTTTTTTATATTGGATAAGGAATCAACCACTCTAGCTTTCTATTGGTACTAGATAAACTTCACTAAGATAGCGATTGTGATTCTAACAATGCCGGATCCTTGATCCTAATAACACTGAATCCAATCGTATCTTTTCCTTTTCTCACTCGTGTATGATTTTGTGTATAACAGTCAATCACTCTAATTTAAGCTCAAGAGCAACAACTATAATGTTTACAATGATATCTCAAGTGTATATAAATTGCTCAATGTTGTTGTGTGGAATGATACCAACTCATTTGGTATTTATAGCCTTCTTCCACAAACTAGCCGTTACTGCCAGTTGTTATTAGCGTGCGCTAGGCTGACTTTCTTAGCATGCGCTATCGCGTGTTTTTGCCTTTAGCGTACGTTATATACTGTTACGTACATTAACGTTCTTACCGTTTTAGTCCAGTGACTTCTGTCCTTCACAGTTAGCGTGTGCTAACACTTCCACTGTAGCGTGCGCTACTCATGCATCATTGAATGCGTCATATATCTATTTATACTTTTTGACTTGTAGCAGATTCTCCCCAATGGATTGATTGACTTGATTAAAACTGATATTTAGCGTGCGCTAAATATCACCTCTTGCGTGTGTTAAGCTTACTTCAGTGCATACGTCATTCTGTGTTTGAATCTCTTCACAACGGTAATATTAGCTCGATAGCGTGCGTTAGTCATCACATGTGGCGTGCGCTATTTCTCATCAGGTAACTTCACTTCAGGTAGCTTCGAACTCGTCTGATCTGCAGACGGGATCCGTTAGCGTGCGCTAACTTGTATGTCTAGCGTGCGCTAGCTTTGTATTTTGTCCAGCTTTTTGCGTCTTCGTCTGCTTCGATGTTTGCTTCGCCTCGAAGTTGTTTTGCTTTGTTTAGCAACTTAATCATCAAAACATTATTTATTAATATAAATATTCCAACAGGTCGTACTCAAGTAATAACATTATATGTTATGTGGTTCCTTTGACAATGATTGATAAGTTGATGAAACCTGAGTTTATGGTTGTCCAATTTGCAGACCAGTCATTGTAAAGGTCGGTTCACCCACTTTTAGACCAAGTCTTAAAGTGAAATTTTAACGAGTACTTTCTAACATCCAAGGCTACCCTCTCACAAATTTTGGTGCCATTTGGAGACTTTGAAGGAGGTGAACTACTAAATGAAGTTTTCACATACCACCAGCCGTCCCCACAACCAATTTGATGTCATTTCGACCGGTTTCTGACCACAAGGTTGATGGTTTTGGAATCCGAACACCCTTTTATACATGCTCACAAAATTTTGAGGTGTTAGGGGCTGGTGAAGGGAATGAACTCTTCCAGAAAGCACTATAGGTTCGATAAAACCAACGGCCTATCATCGGTTCAATCGTTTCTTTATGTTCGATCCCGGTGGTGCATGGTGGCGGTTTTGTTGGATTCTCAAGACCAGTAGATACGGTTATGTGACATAGGTTAACATATCATATTCAACTATACCTATCATCATTCAAATGCTTAGTTACAAGTGTAACCATATGCATTTTGTTAACTGGATTGTGTTAACAATAAAAACCTTTATCGTCCACATGTTCATGTGCCAAAGTGCGTCACCACAACGCATTATGACGGGTTATAAATGATGAATATGACATGCGCTTTCACTCATAGTCCGCTTAAAATATACCTTGGCAGACGATCTCATAAGTCACTTTGATGAGCCAGTCTTCCCGTCGTTAGGGGGAGATGCGAACGATCATGTTCGAGTAGAACGACTTGGAATTGTCGTAATTTGTCCCTACTGTGTCTCACCAAGTTCCCTAAAGTGACGAGATTAAATACATGCTGCAAACATGTCTGTAAGGATTGTGTCCGGTCATGGACGTTCGTCACCTATAAATGGTGATATGATAACACCACAAATTGTGGTAGATGGTGTTACTAGGCCGTGGATCTCATCGAGTATTGGGATGCCACTTAGTTCGATAAATACTCTTGCTAAGAGTGTATGGGAGTTTGGTACATGAAACTTGATCATATGATCAAATGAACTCATCCGTCTCATGTGATTCTGGATTATAGTCATCATTGGGGACATGAGGACATGGAATGTGAGTTTAATCAAACCACACTTCGTTGAAAATCTACAACGTTGTAGCCTTGGCCTAAAATGGAAATATATGCGACTCCAGTATGAACATAGTGATAGCCCTTTGTTGAAGTGGTTCCGACACTCAAGATCTATCTGTATACTTTGTTAAAGCGAGTGAGAGAAGGAGTTAAACTCACCTCATGGCGCGAGGTTTCTCATGAACGCACTGGAATCGACTACGATGACACAAAACTTAGTTGTCCTATCGTAATGGATGTTATAGCATCCACTATCTTTTCAGTTAGATAGTTTCCCAAAAACTGACATGCAACTTGTGGTTAAATCTTATCTTAGTGGGGAACTAAGTTAAGTAATAAAAGGATCTCGTGGTGGATCAGACTCAAATCAAGTGGCTCCTGACCACGGAGCACGTCGAGAAGTGATTGTTGGGAACGCATACTAAGTATATACTTGATTTGGAAGAGATATGAAGCTTTTGCGTGTAAAACTAAGGTTTTATAGTGATGTACTCTTGTGAGACTAAGAGATTCCGCTAAATCCAAAGTTAAGAATGAAAGGATCTTGGGGACACTTGATGATGCGTATTCATCAATCGGTTTAAGGCAATCTAAGGGACGATTTCCCTAAGAGACGGTAAAGTAATGCCTACATGATTCCCAATGACTAGGCGAAGTCATAATAAGACTTGACTCACCGACGGTTTTTTTCGCCCGCGGGTTTTCTGGACGGTCCTCTCATTGTAACTTTTACAAAAATATTACAATGAAGTCCTCTCATGTGCGGCTCACGTGACATTTCGTTTAAAAAAAAGGAAAAATAAATGCACTAGGGGGTGAAAAGGGAAAAAAAATCTCTCCCTCCTATATCATCAGCACCAAAGTTGACTTTTGTCCTTAACTGTAAATACAAACTTTCAGTAGTTCAAGTTTTGTTATTCGTCGTAAAATATGAAAACATAGGGACCCAAACGTTTATATGACATCCAAAAAGGTTGTCAGGTGTAACTCACCCATATATATATATACACACCAGAAAATTACCTGCCTCATAATAACACGACAGCGGTGGTATAATTGAATTAAAATAAATAAATTACTAGATTACATGCTATAAAAATATATATTGATTTCAAAATCCTATGGACTGCCGATGGACCTTTCGTAAGAAAAATGAAAAAAATAAGGACAGTCGGAAAGTAGATCGGCGGGTCTGGTCTTAAAAAAATGGACGGCCATCGGAGGCCTGACGTTAGAAAAAAAGTAGCCGGCCACCGGAGGTCCGTCGGAAAATAGGTCGACGACCTAGCGTAAGGAAAAAAAACTACCTGATTGGCGACCTGGCATTTAAAGAAACAAAAGAAACAAAAAAATTTGGTCGCCATCGATGGCCCGCGGGAAAGCAGGTCGATGGCCTGATATTTAAAAAGAAAAAACTCGGCCACTAGCAGTGGCCCGTCAGAAAGCAGGTTGACGACTTGGCGAAAAAAAAAGTCCTGCCTCTGGAGGTTCGTCAGAAAGCAGGACGACGATCCTGGCGAAAAAAAAAAGAAAAAAAATTGTGGCACGCTATAAAGCAGGTCGTCAGCCTGGCGTAAAAAAAAATGGACGGCCGACAGAGGACAACCGGAAAGCAGGCCAGCAGCCTGGCGTAAAAAAAAAGTTGGTCGGCCGCCTGTGGCCCGCCGAAAAAAAGACCGGCAGACTGACGAAAAAAAACAAATAGAAAAAAGTTGGTTGGTCGCTGTTGTTACCCAAAATATTATCCGGAGATGATATGCTGGAATGGACGAGTAACAAACAAAATGCGAGAACACGTCCGTGGGGAAGTAAATAACAAAAGATTTGCCGGGGTTGTTAGTCCCGGGCTTGAATGCTCTCGCGAGATATTATTAATATGAATACTTGGGAGTACAAATATTAATGTTAGAGTACAATTACAATGAGTGTAAAGACCCTAGTTATCTTAGCTCTTGAGTGCTGAAGATTGCCGGAAGAACCAGAGTTGATGCTCTGTGAGTTCTTGTAACAACGATGGAGTGCTGTGTTGACTGTGAGAAATCGACGGTCTCTCACTGTGGGAATTAGCTGAACTCTCGTATGAAATAATTTCTGAACTTGTGAACCTCTTAACGTCTGAACTTCTGAGCCTTTTTCCAGTTGCTGGAGGCTCTCTATTTATAGGATTGGGAGTCACTGGGCGATCGCCTCTGCTGTATTATAATAAGCGGGCGATCGTCTTTAGCACATGGGTTGGTCTCCTTAAAGTCCGCAGCAGCTGCTGGCAGACGGATGTGCGAACCAATGAGAAGACAACACACATCTATGTCGCAGTCTTGGGAGGTCCTATATAGTACCTTTCGGCGGGTCTGTCAGTTGGTGAGGCCGTCCCTGTCACTGACAGCTGCTGAAGGACTAGAATACAATTATTCCGCGGCGCCTTGAGGTCCCACCTAAGACCTTTCGGCGGGTCTGTCGGTAAGACAGCTGTTGATGGGCTGGAGTCAAAGATCCTTATTCTGCAGCGCCATTCGCGGATCTGCACGTGGGTCTTCGCTCCGAGATCCGGTCCTCGTAGATATGACGGATGTTGGTTCTTTATGTGGCATAAGTCGGTCGTCCCCGGATGGGCACTAGAGTCGGTCGCTATGTACCAAGAGATGATCGCTCCGGGAGGTCGATCGCTAGATACTCGAAGATGGACTGTTACCTTCGATTGGAAAGTTTTCCGTGACTCATTTGATCATGAACTCGGTCGCTCGGCCTTATGCCGATCGCCGTCCAGGCGTATTAATCGCCGCATAACAGTCGCCGGGTGGTGGCCCGCCGGAAGCAGGCCGGAGGACTTGGCGAGGATAAAAAAGAAAAAGTTGGGCGGCCACCGAAAGTCTATCAGAATCGGAGACGGCTATGCCGGAAAAACTGATAGGCTGGAGATCCGTCAAAGAAAAGAAGAATTTTATTTTTTCAAAAATTAATATTTTAAGAGTATTTTTTAAAATTTATTATTGTTATTGAATATTTGATATTATATTCAACAAAAAAAAAGTAGAAGGAAAGGGTACAATGGTCTCTACCAAAAGAACACCTTAGTCATTTATACTACTATATACTACTATATGCACGCCTACTGCAAGAAATGAAAGCTTTTACTGAAAAATCTTTTCCAGACAAAAATATCCTAATGCCCATGTTGTTGTAGATGCTGTAGAAAATGACAAATGATGCAAAACTGAGGCAAGAGTTGGACTCTCTCTCCATATGATGAAATTGCCCCGCGCAGTACACACGGTTCAACGACAAACGTCCCCAAAATACAATGGTTTTCTATGAACTCGATACCATGTACTAGGAATCGAATTTCGGACGAACTACTGAATACTCGGAACTTGTAGTATGAATTCTAGGCTAGTATGGATGTCTTATTATCTTGATTAATGTTGTGTGTTTGATCATCATCTGCAGGGCTTATTTATAGCCTGTAAAGCACCCTGTCCGAATCAGTGTGACTTTCTGGCTGGACAGACACCTTGTGGTCTGGTGGAAAGGGTTGCATTGGTTCAGGCGAGCCAAATCATTGTGCTGGTTCATATTGCACAGTATGGTCCGAACCATTGCACTGGTTCGGTCGTGAACCGCCGCTCGTGTCCCACACCCGCCAAATCATGTATCTGACATGTCACTGCCACGTGTCAGCCAAGACACCCTCCACGTCATCCGAGCCACTATCTCAGTTGTCAAAATGAAAGGCTTCTCACAGCTCCGAGCAAAGTGCAAAGTGCGCCTACGAAGCGCCCGTTGCGACAAGTGCGACATGCACATGCTCGGACTCGGACTCGGAAGGTGCTTTGCACCTTCCTCGTAGGGTTCGGATTTTAGCCTTAAAAATTAATTAAAGCCAACCAGGGTGCACCATAATGGAGCACACTTAATTGCTCCTTTATGATGGAAAGTCCTTTATAAATAGCTCAACTTTCAAAAGATTTGATTTTGGCCTCGTTAAGGGCTCACTTTCAAAACGCATGTATTTTGTAGATATTGTGCTCCGTGAATGATTAAGTGAACCCTATGAATTCGCTTGTTGACGTTGTTGTCGTTGTTATGCGTTGATAATATATATACACATATTATCTCTTTTCGGTGCGCTATGGTATGACGTGGTGTTTTGCTAAGTGTTTGATGCCTCTGGGTGAATTGTTTGGATATCCTTGGTGTGATATGTTATTTCTGCATGATTGCTTCACTCACCTCGGGAGGGTCCGATGGGGCCACGGAGGGAATCCAATGGTATAGCCCTGGGTTCACGAGTGGTGAAAGTATTTTACTCACCTTGGGTAGGTTTGACGGGGCCTCGAAGGGAGTCCAATGAGGGAGCCCTGGATTCACGAGTAAAAACTTCACGAGTGGTGTGTATGTTTGGTGAATGTATTTGCTCACCTCAGGAGGGTTCGACGGAGCCACGGAGGGAGTCCAATGGGAGAGCCCTGGATTCACGAGTAAAAACTTCACGAGTTGGTATTGATTTTTATGTCCGTCGAGGACACGTGACGTGGGTTTTAACCCTGTGTATTGTTGTTGGGTTCATTTGTGAAAACAAAACCTTTGGGCTGTGACCCCTGTTGATTTTGGAAAGAGAAGGATTCGGTAATCCTAAATTGTTTTCTATTAAAACTCTCGATGGCATTTTTAAACTGTTTTATAAATTGTTTCCATTGATATGTGATCTTTCGGTTTTGGTACGTTTCACCCAAACTCTTGCCTCGGGAAGTACTTTTCGTTATGTTTGGATCTTTGAGGATTCCTGGTTATTATTGTCCTTGGAACCTGTATTGTATGGCTCGTATTTGCACTTTGTTCTTGCACTAGCAAAATAGTGGAGTTTTGCTAACCCCCGAGTATTCGGGGGGTGGATGTCTGTTTTTGCATTCAGGTTTTGGGAGCATAACACAGGGTCGGCACGAAGGATGATGAAAGATGATCGATACTAATCACATGAGGAACTGTACGTTGTTGTATTGGTTTAGTTGTATGTCTTTTCCGCTGCAGTATCTTTTCCCCGTTGTACGGGAGTTTATTGTATTTTGACCCCTGCGTGGGCATGTATCGAGTTGTATGTATTTATTGAAAGACCAAATCGGTCTACTAAGTCATTTTAGCCTTAAAGGCATTTTGAGTTGTTCGATGTATTTACCAGCCTGGTAGATCCTTGAGGAAGGGTTCTACGGCGTGTAATATCTCTGAGCGGATTGGGGGTGTTACATAAATGGTATCGGAGCTTTGGTTGTGGAAACCTAGGTTGTCGAGTCAAGTGATGTCTGTTGAGTTTTGTCTCATCGAATTTTGTCTGACTGAGTCGTGTCGCGACGCGTCGTCTGAGTTTGTTGGTCGTGATTAGTATCGTGGGGCGGTCATCATCTTCGTGCGACCTGTGGCCGTAAGTCTCCCTTCTTTGTGATTGTGCCTCGTGTGACGCGAGCTATTTGTTTGATTATTTGTTAAGTGATGGAATCTTCATGTAGATTCTTGATTTCGTGATGCGTTTATATGACTCTCATGTTTCGTTTATATGAGGAGTGTTGTCATTATTTATGTTCTTTTGACTGTTGTTTCCGGTAAAAGACAGGTGTTGTCTTGGTTTTGAACGAGTTGATGTGTGTATTATGATGTATGTAAGTGAATGTTGTTAGCTGTGAGTTTCAGTCATTCTAGCTTAATAGATTTTTGAAAACCTTGAGTGTCTTAGAAAATAAAATTCGAGACGTACTTTTAAATGGATTGTATTTTCGGGGCGCCTACTAGCGCAACTATCTATTTCAAAATTCTTCTACTTTGAGGACCAAAATATTTTGAGATATTTTTGAAAGTTTTTCACTAAAAGAAAAGTGTCCTCATTTTTGTTCAAACGCAAGATGATTTCCAAAGTCTCGATAATGGTGTTTGTACTACTTTTTGAAAGGTGATACTCAAGATCAACTAGTGTTTCCAAAATCTTTCTTTTTCAAAGGTAGTTTTCGTTTTTAAAACCTATCATTCCTGTTTGCAGTCCAGGAATGTATGTATGATATTCACATTGTCGTTAGAATGTTAGCTCCCGAGTATGATGGAATTGGTGGCGTGAACGTTGAGTCGTTTGCCACGCATTTGTTGTGATTAGTCCTCTGTGAGAGGTCATCATCTTCGTGCGACCTGTGGCCGTAAGTCTCCCTTCTTTGTGATTGTGCCTCGTGTGACGCGAGCTATTTGTTTGATTATTTGTTAAGTGATGGAATCTTCATGTAGATTCTTGATTTCGTGATGCGTTTATATGACTCTCATGTTTCGTTTATATGAGGAGTGTTGTCATTATTTATGTTCTTTTGACTGTTGTTTCCGGTAAAAGACAGGTGTTGTCTTGGTTTTGAACGAGTTGATGTGTGTATTATGATGTATGTAAGTGAATGTTGTTAGCTGTGAGTTTCAGTCATTCTAGCTTAATAGATTTTTGAAAACCTTGAGTGTCTTAGAAAATAAAATTCGAGACGTACTTTTAAATGGATTGTATTTTCGGGGCGCCTACTAGCGCAACTATCTATTTCAAAATTCTTCTACTTTGAGGACCAAAATATTTTGAGATATTTTTGAAAGTTTTTCACTAAAAGAAAAGTGTCCTCATTTTTGTTCAAACGCAAGATGATTTCCAAAGTCTCGATAATGGTGTTTGTACTACTTTTTGAAAGGTGATACTCAAGATCAACTAGTGTTTCCAAAATCTTTCTTTTTCAAAGGTAGTTTTCGTTTTTAAAACCTATCATTCCTGTTTGCAGTCCAGGAATGTATGTATGATATTCACATTGTCGTTAGAATGTTAGCTCCCGAGTATGATGGAATTGGTGGCGTGAACGTTGAGTCGTTTGCCACGCATTTGTTGTGATTAGTCCTTTGTGAGAGGTGAGATGTTGGTATTGAATGTTGTCGCTTTGTGATGATTTGTGTGTTATCGCACCTGTGCGAGCTATTGGAACTGGAGTTTGTATGATTGTGTACATACGTGGTTGTTTCGTGATGTTTAGTAATTATGTGCTGGTTATCGTTCGGGCCGTTGTAATCGTCGAATGATGCCGTGGTTGTTGTGATTTTAGTATGCGTTGATATGTTGTGTGGAATTGGCATCTCTGGTATGTTGTTTTGCGATGTTATATTCCATTGCACCTAGCAGCTGTATTTTCGGTATGCCGAGGCGCTTCGACTGTATTGTGCCGGGGCATGTACGTGCAACTTGTCCTTCTCCGCCAGTAACGTGTTACAAGTGCGGGCTCGAGGGACACAGAATTCAGTTTGCGAATTAGTTACCGAGACTTTCGGAGTTCGCACTTTAGCACAGATATCAGGATCGGCTCTGAGGAGCCCATGGGAGATGTTTGTGTCGGTTGCTTTTTGTGTTGTTACCTTGCTTCCGTTGTTGTGAGCTGCGGGGACGACCTTTCTTTTATAAGAGGTTGAATGTAATACCCATATTATTTTTGGACTTCTGCATTTCCTCTTTCTCAAGTCTATCGACTCGCTCGTGTTCGTTGATACTTTCTGAACTTGTTCTGTATTTCGGTTTCATCGTTCGAACGGGTTGTAACCTTGTTTCGGATCGATCTGTTTATCGTTGTGACTTTTATGAGTTCGGTTCGATTCTTGTGAACCTTGTTCGAAAGTAACATCTTCCAGTTTCTACCAGCTCTTTTAATGTCTTGAGTTGAATTGTAAACTTCGGAGTTATTTTTCGATCATTGTTGTTCGATCATGGTTGTCTAACTTTTGCTGTTTGATCTCGTACCGCGAAGAATTGTCGTTCACCGTTAGTCAGCTGTTTCGAGTGTGGCCAGGCGGGTCACCGAGCCGTGCATTGTGAGTCAGTAACTGAGAGGTTTGGGGATCGAGGTTGCGTCTCTGCTCCGAATGGACAGAGAGATGCCTAGTATGCTTTTTGAGGATTTCGGCGTAGTCCGAATTGTTTGTGGTTGTCCTTGTGAACCGTTTTGTGTTTAATTGCTGTTTTCTCGACTGTGCGTATTTCTTGTAATAGGTACTTAGTGTTTTGTGATTGTTCGGATAATTGACTTGACTGTGTTATCTGTTTGATGATGCTTGTCACTTGTTGGTTTTATTATATCCCTAACGGCGACGTTGTGTTGGTCGTCGTGGAGCGTGTTTTCACGCCGTATATTCATTTGTGTTGCTTGTAACGTTTCGCCGTTGCGCGTAAGTTACGCGTTTCTTGTGTATCTCGTCGAGTTTTCCTGGCGGGATATTACTTCTCCCTACTTGTTTTAAGTTTCGGGACGAAACTTCTTTTAAGGAGGGTAGTATGTAATATCCGCGATTTCGATTTCCCGTAATATTCTTTTTTTTTTTAGCGAGAGTCCGTTTTGACGACTCGCTTTTGACCGTTTCGTCATTCTGAGAATGATTAATTCTGCACTTTTTGGCATCCGAGTTCGTTTCGGTGTCGTTTTGTTGAGTTCCGTGCTTTTTGGCGATTTTTCCGCACTTGAGTTTGATTCTTGCGAATCTCGTTCGAAACTGCTATTTCAAGTTTCCCGTAAGTCCGTTTAACTTTGTTATACGTGTTGTGAACTTCGGTTTGATTATTCGATCACGTATCGTGATTTTCGGGCGTTTTGGGCCATTTTATAATTTACCCAAAGTTGTGGGTATCCGCATTCTTAATTATTGTCTTGACCCTTTTTCTTGGTCGCGTGCGATTAATTGTTGCATGGTATTTCGTTTCGGATCGATGTAGTTGTCCGCAAGCATTTCGTCGTGTTCGCTCCGTGCGTTTTCGGAAATCGAGTCGTCGGATCATGACGACTGAGCACTGGCCGGACAGGTGCGGCAGGCACTGTCGGAAGTGCTGGGCACTAGCCGGGCAGGCGCGGCAGGAACCAGCGTAGCGCATGCTACTGCCGGAAGGCTGCGCACGCTAGCTCGGCAGGTGTAGCCCACGCTGCCGACCGGCCAGCGTACGCTATCGGATGTGGGTAAAGGGGTTTCTCAGGTTCTGGACTCGGGAAGGATCGGCAGGTAGCGCACGCTACTGTCGGTCGCGGCGCACGCTAAGCGGCAGGTGTAGCGCACGCTGTCGGCCGGCTAGCGCACGTTACCTGGCCGAGCAGTTTAGTCCAGAGGGTTCTGGACAGGTTGGCTAGCGCGCGCTAGCATCCATGCGGCCTGCCTTCTCCGGGTCGGGCGGGCAGGTCTCGGTCGGCAGGTTTTGTCAGCAGTGCCGGGTCGTGCGGGCCCCGGCCGAGTGTTCTGGGCCGATACTGGCCGATAGCGCACGCTAGTCCGGGAAGGCGTGCGCTAGTCCGGCCCAGTATAAATGTGACAGAGGAGTCGCATTTTCACTCATTTTTCATTTCCTTTCTTTTCTGTCCGCGGCTGGAGTTCCGGAGGAGGCAAATCCATGTTGTTGATCAACAAATCCATGAAGTTCTTGAGTTCATATCATTGATTGATCATCCTATAACATCCTTTGATCCAGCGAATCAAGGTTAGATTTCCTAGAACCCTATCTTTGGGAAATTTTTTGGTTTTTGGGTTTTTGTCCGATTCGTTCCAAATTGTTGATCAATCTATGATGGGTATGATTAATCTTAGTATTATTCATGTGTTTAACATCATTTAATCCATTGTTCTTCGTCGAATCAAGGTATAATTCTTGATTTCCTTCGAATCGACTTTTTGGGGGATTTGTTCTTGATTTCGTTTTCCATCCGTTTTTGATGGATCGATTGTTGTTAAATGATGTTGTTAAACATATCCTATGGATTGTATATCCATATTTCGGTTTGGAATTCCGTTTTTGTGTTTTGACGGGACGAATCGTGTTCTTGGCCGTTTTGGGGGAAACCCTTGAACTTTCATCGTTTGTTACTTGAATTCAGCGGCTTTGGGTCGTACTTTGGAATTCATTTTCGTTGTTATTGTTGTCGTTCGTATTTTATTATTGCGGGTTGTCGTTCCGTGGAGTCGGCGTGTTCGTAGTCGGTCCGAGTCTCCTCACTTCGGTCGATTCTCCGTGTTGTGGTTATTCGAGGCAAGTACATTGTCCATACAATTCTTGTTTTATGGATATGATAATTAGTGATCGTCTCTATGTGTTTGTTTGATCGTTTGAATTGAACTTTCAAAAGATTTGATTTAGCCTCGTTAAGGGCTCACTTTCAAAACGCGTGTATTTTGTGGATATTGTGCTCCGTGAATGATTAAGTGAACCCTATGAATTCGCTTGTTTACGTTGTTGTCGTTGTTATGCGTTGATAATATATATATACACATATTATCTCTTTTCGGTGCGCTATGGTTTAACGTGGTGTTTTGCTAAGTGTTTGATGCCTCTGGGTGAATTGTTTGGATATCCTTGGTGTGATATGTTATTTGTGCATGATTGCTTCGCTCACCTCGGGAGGGTCCGACGGGGCCACGGAGGGAATCCAATGGTATACCCCTGGGTTCACGAGTGGTGAAAGTATTTTACTCACCTTGGGTAGGTTCGACGGGGCCTCGAAGGGAGTCCAATGGGAGAGCCCTGGATTCACGAGTAAAAACTTCACGAGTGGTGTGTATGTTTGGTGAATGTATTTGCTCACCTCGGGAGGGTTCGACGGAGCCACGGGGGGAGTCCAGTGGGAGAGCCCTGGATTCACGAGTAAAAACTTCACGAGTTGGTATTGATTTTTATGTCCGTCGAGGACACGTGACGTGGGTTTTAACCCTGTGTATTGTTGTTGGGTTCATTTGTGAAAACAAAACCTTTGGGCTGTGACCCCTGTTGATTTTGGAAAGAGAAGGATTCGATAATCCTAAATTGTTTTCTACTAAAACTCTCGATGGCATTTTTAAACTGTTTTATAAATTGTTTCCCTTGATTTGTGATCTTTCGGTTTTGGAACGTTTCACCCAAACTCTTGCCTCGGGAAGTACTTTTCGTTATGTTTGGATCTTTGAGGATTCCTGGTTATTATTGTCCTTGGAACCTGTATTGTATGGCTCGTATTTGCACTTTGTTCTTGCACTAGCAAAATAGTGGAGTTTTGCTAACCCCCGAGTATTCGGGGGGTAGATGTCTGTTTTTGCATTCAAGTTTTGGGAGCATAACACAGGGTCGGCACGAAGGATGATGAAAGATGATCGATACTAATCACATAAGGAAACATACATTGTTGTATTGGTTAAGTTGTATGTCTTTTCCGCTGCAGTATCTTTTCCCCGTTGTACGAGAGTTTATTGTATTTTGACCCCTGCGTGGGCATGTATCGAGTTGTATGTATTTATTGAAAGACCAAATCGGTCTACTGAGTAATTTTAGCCTTAAAGGCATTTTTGAGTTGTTCGATGTATTTACCAGCCTGGTAGATCCTTGAGGAAGGGTTCTACGACGTGTAATATTCCTGAGCAGATTGGGGGTGTTACAAAATCCACTATCACCAATTCACAATACACGATTCGTCCCTAGTAAAAACTAGAGGTATACAACGATAATCTTCAAATACTTGGTAATAAACAATTTTTAAGTATTTGGAATAGACAACAACAACAAGATCGAGAAAGAAAAACACCGTAAATAGCTTACAAAAAAAGCTAAAAAATACTCGAACTTCCGGACTCAAAACCTCGATCTATTCCGTTGAAAAGATTTGCCCAATCGCTACCAAGTTCTTGTCAAAATATCAGGACGATCCGATCGATACAACTCCGAGAAATCGAACAAGTATATATCTCTCTTTTCTCTTCTCTCTTGTATCTCTCTTGTATTTTTCTCTCAAAGTGTGTAGTTGGAATGAAGAAAACGCAGCCCAAATGCTGCTAAAAGGAAAGAACCCACGCCTGTTGACTTTGGGTGCCGCAGCCCGGACAGTGTGTTCCGCGGCACACTCAACGAAATGTAGGTTGGAGGCGCCCAGGGGGTCGCGGCCCGGATGGCTTGTGCCGCGGCTCGGAGTACAGTAGGGGAGGGAGCTTTCCGTTGGAAAAATGGTGTGCCGCGGCGCAGAGTCCAGTCGACTCCGAGAAGGCCTATATTTCGGAAATAACTCCTACAAGTCGATAGTGGAGGTGATAGCCGTAGATGTCCACATCCCGCACCTCATCAGGCCGGATGCCACAATTCCCGTGTTACTCCGACATATACAACACGATATATATCCCGATCGAGGAAAGGTTTGTTTTATCGTAGAGAAATGATTGGGCAACACCCTGAACCACACCCCCAAACACCCGTGCTTTACAGGGGTTGTACTGCGTGCTTTATTATTAATTTTATTATAACATTATTATGACTGTTTTATCTGTAAAGCGTGCAGCACAACCCCATATAGCACGAGGTGTGTGGGGGGGTGTGGTCCGGGTGTTGCTGTATCATCCCTCTTTATCGTATGTGCTTTTGAAGTATATAATGAACGACAAAGTGGTAAGACCGTCTACAACCTATGATCTAAGTTCTAGGCTCGAGGCTCCAAGGAAACGGGTTTGGGAATGATTTCTTTCTAAATTTCTAGATAATATGTCTCATGTAATAAAAAGTAGTAATTAGATACCTAACCTAACAATCGCTACCGATGTTTATTATCTTTTGAACTTTGGTTTTGTGTGAGTTGTGTGGTTAATTTGATATGAACATTGAACGAATCTTGTTAGTTCACACTACAAAAAAAAATAGATGTATTGGCTTCACAAAAATATGAAGCCAATAAATTTGACTGTGAAGCTTTTGATCTTTAGCTTCACATATGTGAAGCTAACCGTTGAAGCTAAAAAAGTTGACGTTAAAGTTTCTTTAGTTTCAAGGTTTGACCGGTGAAGTCAAAAAAAGAATATTAGCTTCACCTATGTGACGCTAAAGAAAAGTCCTGAACAAATAAATAATTTCTTTAGCTTCACATAGGTGAAGCTAAAGACAAATAATTAATTTACCATACTTATCTTTGGCGTCACATATTTGTCGCCAAAAAAATTTAGCAATTTTAAATTGTTATTTTTTGGCGTCGCATATGTGACGCTAAAGTACTTTCGCTTTTGAAAAAAAATGAAATTAGCCAAAAAGATTATTTTTTGGCTAATTTCAGGTACATATATATTAATTTAATCAGAAATATATTCTTAATATAAATTTTTATTTGAGTTAAAAAAATAATTGTCAAAAACTACACTTTTAGTTCTTATTAAAAAATAAACTACATTATAATTAAAATATATTTATTTTAATTAAAAAATAAATATTAACAATTATGTTTAGAAAGAGATAAATCACATTATTTTATATTCAAACAATATTGAAAAAATATAATTCACTTGTATTTAAATAAATAAAAATCCTGCAAAATGAAAAAACAAAAAAAATTAATTAATAAGTTAGTATAAACAAAAAATAATATAAGTAATTATTCACAAAATAAAAAACAATTTAGAAGTTACCTTGATGATAGAAGATGAAAGTTGAAGAGAGCGAGATGAAATGAGGTTGGAATGGATGAATATTTATAGTGATATTGTATTTATAGTAAATTCTGAATAAATAGCTTCACATATGTGAAGCTTATGTATTTTAATAAATTCAAATTTCCCCCTCATTTACGAGAAAATTTTCAAGCTTCCGCCAATTTTTTTGAAATTTTCATATCGGCGACAAGTATGTAACGCCTTTAGTCAGCAACTTTGGCTTCACATATGTGAAGCTAAAACATATAACTAACATGTACCGCGTGCGCCACCTACCATAGAATGCAATTTTCTTTGGCTTCACATATATGAAGCCAATATTTAAGCAAATCTATATCTGTATCTATATATTATAAAAACTGAGTTTTTTTCTTGCACTAGATTGATTTGTCCTACGTGTCATTTTGTAGATTTTTTGGCAATTTTTATTTTTTTAATTACTATCACCTATATTAGGTATATTGTCATTAATGAATATTTTACTGCCTTAATAATATGTTAGGGTTTTCACATATTTTTACCTTTCTCTTAATTATTTTGCTGAATTTATGGAGCATATATTTATGAAAAATCTACGCCTGTTGTAATTGCTAAAATTTCGGATCATATTAATTGTATGTTTAGCTAAAATATGTGATTTATATGGATTGTTAATTTTGATTTGTCCAATAATGACTGTTGTAATTAAAAATTGATTAATTGACAAAAAATTTACAAAATGACACGTAGGACAAATCAATCTAGTGCAAGAATAAAACTCAGTTTTTATAATATATAGATAGATATAATCATAAAGCAAGGAAATTAATAATTGATTAATTTAGTAGTTAAGTTTAAATGTTTTAAAAAACCAATTTAATTTTTAAAATAAATTTAATGTACAAATAATTGAATTAATTTTAGAAATAAAACAAATATAAAAATGAAAAATAGTACTTATAAATAATTTTATGTAACATAACTAATGAATGAAAACATAGCTCAGTGGCAACATGCTACTTCCTATATCACATAGATACGGGTTCGAATCCCGTGTCGGCCATTGAGTTATGTTTTATGATTTTTTTGGCAATTTAACCGGCATTGGCGTCACATAAGTGCCGCATTTCTAAAAGCATTGGTAGGTGTACATTTTAAATAATATATAATAATTAACATTAGCATCACATATGTGACGCCAATACCTTAATTAATTGTAATGTGTATTATTTACCGTGTAACCTCTTTAAATTAATACTCGATAAATTAATAACCTCTATAAAATTAATATTTTTTCCGGTCCCGGCTTGGCCCCAAGCGTAAATTAATAATTTCGATAAATTGATAAGATAATAATTTTTTTGAGACCCCTTTATAAATCAAGGGTCCCATCAACATGAAAAATTAATAATTTCAGAAAATTACAAAGATAACTAAGACAACTTAGTAAAATATGACTCTAGTGTTGATTGTTTTCTATTGAAATTCAAATCAAAATGTTCTCATCTCTCATTTTTTTCACGGCACTTAAAAGCTCTGGTGTGGTATACTCTGACTGCATGAAAAAATTATGAAGGATTTTCGACACTTCTATTGCTTCTTTTCGCGTAACCGGCTCTAATGGTACCATATCTTGTGAGTTGATCACGACGTACGCCTTTTCTATAAATTCTCGAGGCTTTGAAATGATGAAGAGGTCACAAATTTAAGTTTGACGCATCATACCTCATAATTATAGC
The DNA here is from genome assembly GCA_033398695.1 of Orobanche coerulescens. Lineage (NCBI taxonomy): Eukaryota > Viridiplantae > Streptophyta > Magnoliopsida > Lamiales > Orobanchaceae > Orobanche > Orobanche coerulescens. The sequence continues at coordinate 18,531,893 of CM065801.1, forward strand.
CACTGTCGTTATATTATATATGTTCCGGGAATTATTATTTCCGTGATGTGTCTTACCTAATACTGGTTGTAGATAGATAGATGGAAGGTTCTAGATCTTTCTAGAGGTAGTAGGATCCTAGTAGATGTCTTACCTTATCTAGGAATCCTATGTATGGAAGGACTCTCATTGTAATGCCTACATAAAGGCCCCTCTAACAGTGTTATGAATACAATTGATCGACTCTATTTACGGTTTTTTACTTTCTCCTGAAGCACGTAGCCTTCCAACTAAGCAATTCCGAAAATAATTTCGCCCAAAAATCTCGTGAATCTGAAACTCTAAAAAAAAATCGCGTCCGAAAAACCCTAGCCGTCGGAATTGCGACAACCTGCGACGTCTCCTTCCTCCTCCTCTGTCGCGATCTGCACCCCCACCCCCTCGGGACGCAACCCCCACCCCCGACCGAGGTTCACATCCAATCCAGCGGTGAGTTCCGGTTCCGTCTCCACCGCCCTGCTCCGATTTCGACCCCACTGTGAACCAGACGGACCCAGCTCCCCACCGCACCAGATCGGACCTTGCGCACCCCTCCGACTTTCGATCTGAAATCGCTGCCAAGCAACCCGCCGCACCAGCCCCCGTCGCCTTCTCAAACGAAATTGCGCCACCTCGATCTGTCCAGTCGCCCACCTCCGAAGATCCACGATCTGTCCAATCGGCGCAATCGCTCGTCTCCGATTCGTCCGTTGCAATCCTTTCAGCCCAAATCGTTCAGCCCAACTCGTTTGCAAGTCTTGTTTCCGGCCCACTCGTCCCAAGACCCAGTGCTGTTGCCCGTCCCGACCCGGCCCTAGTGCAGTCCTGCCCCAGTTGCAGCCTACTGTCCATCCCATCGTTGTAGTCCAGAACTCGGACCGCGACCCAGACCCAGAAGGAAGAACCTAACCTGGTTGCTGACCCGACCCGTCTGGCCATCCCATTTTCAGATCGTTTTCGTCCAGCCGACTGTTGTCTAAAGCTGCGATCTGATCGAAGCACCGCCGGACTTTCCTACAGTTTTATGCACGTAATATTTACTGTTTGAAAACCTAGTGCAATCGAGACAAAACCTATTAAAATAAAAGAAAACGAGAGATGAGAATTTCCGCGCATAAATTTTCTGGACAGCGCAGTCGTACCAAAATCATGTTGTCCGGTTCATTAACCGTCGGATTGGTGTGAAATTTTGACAGCAACTTCCCAACACAAATATCTGAATATTCAACGGTGGAGATTGGATTCTGAGTAATATTGATTACTGAATCTGCTGCCGAATAGAAGCAGCTTTTTACGAGGAAATTTGGAGATCCGGCCTCATCCAATACCGAACTGCTGCACCGCCGCACCCGAGTCCTTTTTTAGCCGATTATCAAGCCCAGTAGCCCTTTCCGGTCGTTTCTCAACTCTCCATCTTTTCCTAATTGATGATTCATTTGTTCATTGATTTGTACACTTATGAACCTTACCATGTTTATGTTTTACGTGCATATAGGAAAATATGTTGCTCATGATGATGTGCACGCTATGGAGAAAAGCCATATTTGTTATCCCGTTCAAGGATCAACGTAAATATAGAACGGAGTACCCACGGAAATATGTTGCTCATATGGAGAGAATCCAAATTTATTATCCTGTTCAAGGATCAAAGCAAATATGGAACCAAGTACCCATAAGATTTTATTAAAGTTCCCGTTTTTCAATTCCTCTCTTAAGGGAATTTGTTTTTTTTTGGGGGGGGGGGGGGAATTGGGTATTTGGGTTCTTTATTTTCCACGCTACTTTGCGGTGGATGAGACTATGAGAGGTGGTATCACTCTCGTATGTCGAAGTAAACTGTGTGTCGGTCCTGGGGGAGTCACGGATAATTGTTGAAAGTCGATATTTGTGGTTGTTGCATACACCATGTTTTGGGTGCGATTTGACGTCGCCGTTTTGTCGATTTTAAACCAACAATTAAAAAAAATGAACATTGCCGGTAACGGTAAAGTTATGACTTGTTCGTGATTAGTCATGAATTTGTGACGTACAAATGGGACAAACATCGATTGCGACGGATATGTCGTGTTTAAAATCGATTTGTGATGGATTTGTCATGTTGAATTGAGCGACAACCACGTTGGTCTTGACCCAATCCCATACTTGAAAAACTTCATCTTTCATCCTATTAAAATAAAATATTATATGTGGTTGTAGTCATGCACCGTCTCCTTGCAATATGATATATGAAAGTGTAAGAGTAATTTTCATGAATTTCAACATGTAAAGCAATGGCATATTGCGTTAAGTTCATGAATTCGTTGACCTCGATTATAGTTTGTGTGACTATAGGTGCGAATACTTTTCCAAGTATTTGTAAACGCATGTGCCTTATACATTTGACTATGTCTAGTCGATTTTATTGGATGGTCAAGACGAGTTGGTTATGGTATATTCATTATGTCTCATGGTTCAAAATGCTTAATGATGATGCACCGCGTTGCATCCACATAACATGGCTATTATGACGTATACTTGCAAATTGAGAATTAATAACTTGGTTGATTTGATGCATTTTGGTGGATTTTGTCTACACTTTGATCATGACTAGGCGCATCCTCCTTGGTATTTGTTTATGCTTTGAAAGTTCAAACGGAATCAGTGGTTTTTAAACAGTCTTAGCTGTACCGACATTCCTACTTTCTCTGCAAGTCTACCAAGTTGGAGTTGCCGAAAGGATCATTAGTCAAGATAAGAAATTGAACACCCTGCTGCGTATAAATGCACCTGTGGCTGTCATTGCTATGTTTTTGCATCAACACTTATGCCATTGGATATGGTCTCAACCTTGTTTTCTCACTAAACTTGGGAAATACTAAAGCAACCAATTAAAACATGCACTGTGATCTGAGTTTAATGATCCGTGTGGTAACCAACATATGGATAGAAATATACGGAAGTCTAGTTTCCAGAACATCTGACCGTTCGTCCATAACCCTCCTAACAAGGGAGTTATCGCTGTTTTAGTGAACAAAGGTCAAGCTGCGCGAAATTTTACTTTCCAGCGATTGTGCTAACTTTTGTCCCAACCAACTTGGTTCCCATCTTAAATTTGCAAGTGGTCTTACGACACATGTTTTTCAACCTCTTTTTGGCCAAATTTTCCATAGATGATGCAATTTTTGGTATGCATTGTACGCTAAAATATCATCTTTCAAATATTGAAAAACAGTTTCCTTGGGGAAGCCCAAAATACGCACCCTTATAAGAAGGTCGAGCATATACATGGTAGTTTTACACCATGCTTGTGTCGTAATTTTGCCCCTTAGGCATCTAATCTTGCCATGTTATGCACTCAATATGATAGATCATTTTGATCGTATCTGGTATAAAATCTCTATGTTGTTAGAGTGTTCGCTATGCTCATGTTTGTAAAATTTTGCAAGCGAAATTGAGTGCGTATTAAGCTATTTCCAAGAAACACGATATTTTTGGATATCGGTTTATAAATCCATTGTGACTATGATGACTAGGTCATCACAGTCAATGAGTGGTATAATGCTCAAGTTGTTGAACGCTGAATGGTGTTTTCTAGTCACATATGTTCCGTAACAATTGAACCATGTTATGACTCGATGATATATATGCCAAAGTGTATCGCTCATAGCATCTCATTGTGATTTGTGAGAAATAAAATCTTATGCATCACTTGTATTGGATATGTGAAAGAAAAATATTCATGAGTCAATATGGTTCGGCTTGCATCAATTTTTGTAACCAGAAGATGTGTTTGGACAATGACACATTTAGGCTTTAATAGTCCGGAGTTTGAACAGTTTGATGATCCATATACCACGGTATTGCCATGGACATTATTTTTTCTTTGAACAAAGAAACTAGCTGGATCAAAGACACCAAAGTACGTTGGTGGAGTCGTGAGCAGGGCTAATGACCAATGATGATATTTATGTCACCCGCGTCTTGCTTTTATAAGCATGTGTGACGCCAAAGACCCCCCCCCCCCCCCGATGATCCTTCTTAGCCATGTTCATTGATTAAACCCTATTCTTTGGCACGATTAGGAGATGACACCCTCCTATGCTAAAGAGAATAATGTAGCGACTCGCATAAACATGGTGCTGAGTCCTCCCTTTTCACCGAGTTCTTATACATACATGATCATAAGTATTACCCTGGGTGGTTTATGATGCTATGATTGTGTCACAAATGGTCATACTCAAGTAATATCATTATATGTTATGTGGTTCCTTTGACAATGATTGATAAGTTGATGAAACCTGAGTTTATGGTTGTCCAACTTGTGGACCAGTCATTGTAAAGATCGGTTCACCCACTTTTAGACCAAGTCTTAAAGTGAAATTTTAACGAGTACTTCCTAACATCCAAGGCTACCTTCTCACAAATTTTGGTGCCATTTGGAGACTTGGAAGGAGTTGAACCACTAAATGAAGTTTTCACATACCACCAGCTGTCCCCACAACCAGTTCGATGTCATTTCGACCGGTTTCTGACCACAAGGTTGATGGTTTTGGAATCCGAACACCCGTTTATACATGCTCACGAAATTTTGAGGTGTTCGGGGCTGGTGAAGGGAGTGAACTCTTCAAGAAAGCACTATAGGTTCGATAAAACCAATGGCCTATTATCGGTTCAATCGTTTCTTTATGTTCGATCCCGATGGTGCATGGTGGCGGTTTTGTTGGATTCTCAAGACCAGTAGCTACGGTTATGTAGCATAGGTTAACATGTCATATTCACCTATACCTATCATCATTCAAATGCTTAGTTACAAGTGTAACCATATGCATTTTGTTAACTGGATTGTGTTAACAATAAAAACCTTTATCGTCCACATGTTCATGTGCCAAAGTGCGTCACCACAACGCATTATGACGGGTTATAAATGATGAATATGACATGCGCTTTTACTCATAGTCCGCTTAAAATATACCTTGGCATACGATCTCGTAAGTCACTTTGATGAGCCAGTCTTCCCGTCGTTAGGGGGAGATGCGAACGATCATGTTCGATTAGAACGACTTCGATTTGTCGTAATTTGTCCCTACTGTGTCTCACCAAGTTCCCTAAAGTGACGAGATTAAATACATGCTGCAAACATGTCTGCAAGGATTGTGTCCGGTCATGGACGTTCGTCACCTATAAATGGTGATATGGTAACACCACAAATTATGGTAGACGGTGTTACTAGGCCGTGGATCTCATCGAGTGCCACTTGGTTCGATAAATACTCTCGCTAAGGATTTATGCGAGTTTGGTACATGAAACTTGATCATATGATCAAATGAACTCATCCGTCTCATGTGATTCTAGATTATAGTCATCATTGGGGGGCGCCTCAATGAATGCCAATCCATAAAGAGTACTCTATGAATAAAGCCGGTACATGAGGACATGGAATGTGAGTTTAATCAAACCATACTTCGTTGAAAATCTACAACTTTGTAGCCTTGGCCTAAAATGGAAATATATGCGACTCCAGTATGAATATAGTGATAGCCCTTTGTTAAAGTGGTGCCGACACTCCAAAGATAAGATCTATCCGTATACTTTGTTAAAGCGAGTGAGAGAAGGAGTTAAACTCACCTCATGGCGCAAGGTTTCTCATGAACGCACTGGAATCGACTACGATGACACAAAACTTAGTTGTCATATCGTAATGGATGTTATAGCATCCACTATCTTTTCAGTTAGATAGTTTTCCAAAAACTGACATGCAACTTGTGGTTAAATCTTATCTTAGTGGGGAACTAAGTTAAGTGATAAAAGGATCTCGTGGTGGATCAGACTCAAATCAAGTGGCTCCTGACCACGGAGCGCGTCGACAAGTGATTGTCGGGAATGCATACTAAGTATATACTTGATTTGGAAGAGATATGAAGCTTTTGCGTGTAAAACTAAGGTTTTATAGTGATGTACTCTTGTGAGACTAAGAGATTCCGCTAAATCTAAAGTTAAGAATGAAAGGATCTTGGGGACACTTGATGATGCGTATTCATCAATCGGTTTAAGGCAATCTAAGGGACGGTTTCCCTAAGAAACGATAAAGTAATGCCTATATGATTCCCAATGACTAGGCGAAGTCATAATAAGACTTGACTCACTTAATTGATGATGCAGTCTTAAGAGAAAAGTACGGTATTATGTACTCATGTTTGACTCGATGTACTCATTCGTAATAATCCGGTAAAGCCACTGTGATGATGGCCTAGGATGCGCTCACGCAGTATTTGTGAATGACAAGAAGCTTGAAGCTCGCTCTATCTCGATAAAAGGACACTTGAAAATCGATACCCAAATTTGCCTAGAATGTATTGGTCTATCTCCCATATGACCTACAGGGCAGCTCACTTGTTGAAAAATGGTGAAATTGGTACCATTGGAAAGGTTTGTGTCTACTTTCCAAGGAAACCAACCATTTGATCACATCCATCATGTTGAGTGACATGTGACTATTGTTGCAAAGTAGGACAGGATATGTCCGGTAATTTGCTGAGTCAACTTCGATAGAGCTTTGTGATCTGCTCAGGTCGATCTAGGTTACGTACTGTATGTGAATGAAAAGCTATGGGTGTCTAGTTTTCATAAGTTCTTACAATTTCGTTGATACCTATTGAATCGAAGAAGTTATGACTGATTTAGTGCATGGAGGTCAAGACTTTAGAAAACTTGATTTTCGGATAAGTCTTTAGCGACTCTGCAGTTTGGATGTGTCGCACTCTTTTTGTCCTTAGGCCAAGGTTTGTTTTTTTCCCATTGGGTTTTCACTTGGTAAGGTTTTTAACGAGGCGACCTGTGAGAACATCCATACAATGATACGTTGTACTTCTGTTCAACTTAGACCAAGAGGTATTTTTCCCACTGGGTTTTTCCTTAGTATAGTTGTGAGGGCAACTTGGCATCCGACTCCTATGATTTGAGGTACTCATCAGGGGAAGTCGTTATGTATATATCAGGGGGAGTATACATAACATGTTATGTTGGTGCGTTGCAATCTTTTCCTCATCAAGCCTTTATTTTTCCCATGGAGTTTTGTTTTGGCTTGGAATAGGTTTTTACGAAGGCAACATCTTCTGCACCATTGTTGTATTAGTGCTCGACACATGGGGGAGTGTTCTGGGACTTATTATTCCCGTGATGTGTCTTACCTAATACTGGTTGTAGATACATAGATGGAAGGTTCTAGATCCTTCTAGAGGTAGTAGGATCCTATTAGATGTCTTACCTTATCTAGGAATCCTATGTATGGAAGGACTCTCATTGTAATGCATATATAAAGGCTATATAAAGGCCCCTCTATCAGTGTTATGAATACAATTGATTGACTCTATTTACAGTCTTTTACTTTCTCCTGAAACAATATATAATTTTTTCCGCTCTATTTGAATATGGTAATTTGATTAGAGTATATAATTAAAGGTGGTCATTGGACTTGACTGACTGGTCCAGGCTGGGCTAAAAAATATTGGATTGAGATCGCTAGTAGTATACTAGATTGGGTCGATTCTGGGCCGGGCTAGTCGGATCATATTTATTTTTAAGAAGGAAAAATATATTGTAATTCTTTCTAAATTATATAAAAAATTATTACTTTCACAAAAAGATTTATTATTATATTACGTTTTATTATATTATATATTTGAAATACAATATGAAATAATAAACAGCCCAATCTTGGGCCGGGTTGGCGGGTAGCTGGGTACTGGACCAGTCTTGGGCCGGATTGACCTGTACTGGACCAGCCTTCCTAACACGGGGATGAGTCGGTCCTGGACCGGGCTAGAAAGGACTGGGTTGACGTGGACCACTGGCCCGCTCGAGCTATGATTTTTTTAATTTTAGTTATTTCAACAAAAGTGCAATTCGTTTTAAATTATTAATTCTAACGCATCTAGAAAAAATTCCAATCAACTAATATCGTAATTTATATATAAAACTTAATTTTATTAAATTAAATTACATAACTATTAAGTTTTTACATTGAAAATATCTTCTTCAAATGAAACAAAACCATATTATGAAAGGTAAAATAGCTCTACTATGGATTGAAGTTTGGCGTTTTTATCACTTAACGGACTAAACTTTAAAGTGTATCAAAATAGGACTCAAGTTTATTCCGTTATACACGTTAGGGTCTCCGTTATTTTTAATCCGTTTTAACGAATTACTGACATGACTGTTAAGTGCCACATGGAATCTGACCAGGTACATTTATCACATGAAAAAAGTTTATGCACGCTGACCTCTTGGTTATAAAACGGAACGCTAACCAACTAGGACATGTCAACTTTTTATTAAGATATGTTACATTTTTCAATGTAACATAACTAAACTTTCATATCGTATTGTACATTTATTTTTTCACTTGTCCTATATGATTAATTTATATATTATTTCTCTCATATTATGTGTGTTATTTTCAACATATTTTTTAACTTAATAATAGTTAATTTATTATTCGTGCATATATATGATTGAAAATAAAATTTCCATACTTTTCATTACTAAGTTTATTTTTAAAATATTTTTTGATAATTGTATTGATTTTATCGTTGACAGTCAATTAATTTAATCATTTATACAATTTATTTACTATTACCATTGTATAATCATAATTATTATTCATAAATTAGCTACGAAATAGAAAATATATTAGTATTATCATAAAACAAATTTAAATATTAACGTCAGCATTATCATCTTTTCAAAAATATTATTATATTATATAAAACAAATATTATAAAATAATAAATATAAAATGTGATTTTAAAATTATTATATAAAAGAGATAATATATAAATTAATCATATAGGACAAATGAAAAACTAAATGCACAATATTGATATAAAAGTTCAGTTATGTTACGTTAAAAATATAAAAAAAAATAACTTAACATAAATTTAATCTGATTAGTTGGTTATTGTCTTGTTTTATAACCAAGCGGTTATGGGTTCAAATCCTACTAATGCATAAATTTTTTTTAATTTGCTAAATGTACGTCAGATTACAAGTCATTGCCATGTCATAAATACCAAACAATAAAATGCTAACACGTGGCACTTAACGGTCATGTCAGCAATCCACTAAAACTTAACGGGTTAAAAAAAACGGAGACCCAAACGTATATAACGGAATAAACTTGAGTCCCTACTTTGATACTGATTGCCGCAGTCGCTATATTTCTGTCGATCGGTGATAGTCTGTTAAGTGATAAAAAAAGCCGGACTTGAGTCCCCGCTTTGAAACTAACCTATTCAAGTTGGACGGGTGAACAAAAGGAGTATTAAAATTCTTGATGACGTAGATAAAATACTCCCTCCGGTCCCATAAAAAGAGTTAAAGTTTGAACTTGTAAATTTTATCTCGAAATTATTTTTCGTTTTTTTTTTTTAATCAATATCAAACCACGAGCCAATTGAAATTTATAATAACAAGATGGGCGCCGGTCCGCCGCATTGCGGCAGGGCGTCGTTTAATGCAGTTGGTCGTTTGACTGTATATAATCGTCTATAGACTTCCGGGATTTTTGGTTATTTTTTGTTGAATATATTTTTTTTGTTGCCTAGTTTTTGGTTTTTAGATAATGTTGTTTCTTTTTTTTTGGCCCAGTTCTAATTCAGGCCCAAAAAGAAGTCCTTGGATCAAAATCAGGCCCAAAAAAGAAGTCGGAAACATAATAACCCAAACAAAGAAGTCCGGAAAATACTATTCGACAATATGGGCGGTGGCACATTTCCATAAGATTGATGCTGCATTATATATACAAGCCGAGACCGGGCCCACCGCTGACGGATGCCGGCTTGGAGGACGTGTTCCGCGTGGCTGAGATTCAATTCAGTTCAGGGACGGAACCTGGTCGGTTTGGTGCGGTCCACTTGCTGGAGAGGTTCCGCGTCCCGAACCCGCACTCCGCCTGGGACGGCGGCGCTTGCCCGTCGGCGGTGGTGGGAGGGGTGGCGGAGTGCCTGAGGGATGGGGTGGCGCGTAAAGCGGCGAGCAAGGTTCTGCTGGCGCTCTGTCTTGCGGAGGGAAACCGACGCTCGGCGGTGGAGGCCGGCGCTGTGACAGCGGTGGTGGAGGCGCTGGCGGACGCGGAGATCGCGGTTGCGGAGAGGTCACTGGCGGCTCTGGAGCTTCTGTGCACGACGTCGGAGGGCGCGGCGGAGGTGAGGGCGCATGGAGCACGCAATGAGCGTGCTGGCGGTGATCTATGGCGGTTTAGAAGAAGGCGCTGCGGTGGCGCTGGCAGAGGAGGTAGCGCGTCCAGTGACGCTGGCTCTTCAAGGAAATTGTAGTGCGAGAGGGAGGAGAAAAGGGGCCCAACTTCTAAAGATACTGCAGGAGAATGGACGGGCAGAGATGAATGAAGAGGGGAGATGAACGGTCACAATTTGTTGTTTATTCAAAACGACATATAGGGCGTCGTTTAATGACGCCCTATTATATATATAGTAATAATTTTTAGTTAAGATTTCAGGTCATATGAACTACGATATTAATTGATTGGATATAAAAAAAAATTACAATAAATAAATATCGGTGGTCCAAACAGAGTTGTGACTTCATCGAAATGACCAAAATAAAAATATTTACTTATTTATTCAATTTAGACTCTTTTTATGGGACAGAATGTACTAGTTGCGGTGGACTATTAGATTTATTCAATTTATTCAATTTTTTTTTTTTCAAACTCATTTTCATATTCAGCATTTCAAAAGGAAAAAAATTATAAATTTATCACATTTAAAAATTGAACCAGGTATTGCCTCTTCTGTTTTTGTATAAGTTGTACCTTAAACTTCACTTCTAAAATAAGATAAACAGGGGTAATATTGTTCTGAGGATGTCAACTTTGTTCTTCAATCATAGTATAATCTTAAGATACCTTGAGACCATCCATGCCAACGGACGCCTGTCAAGAGAGGGGAAATCAATAAATAAAATAACTATTTCTCTATCACTTATATTCTTGAAGATTGAATGCCGATAGAGAAGACACACACAATTATCATCAAACCCCAAAAAAAACGAGAAAAATCGATACACCAAATTTTGCTCCTAGGCCTTTCACACCTAAAGATCATCTTACCAAGAACTTGTGGTTTTCCTCGAGAAATGGTGGGAAAGTAGTGCAAAATATCTTGATGTCGCAGTTAATGTCACCACTTCCAGCGACGACATCTAAGAACTCTTTCCTACCAGGAGCAAGCTTCATAGCAACCTGTAATTTCGATAATAAGTTCAGTTAGCGGTGGAAAGGCCAAATTCAATAATAAGTTCAGTTATCTACAACCCCTTGAGATTTGCTTTTGTATTACACTTTGTACCTTATTCATTAGTATGAACATTTCAAAAACCTGAGTTACGGTTGTAAGAACAACACCGTTAGCCCCTCACGTGTAAGACAAAATCAAATCTCAAGAGCTTTTCCAATATTTTGAAAGAAAAAATAGTTTTCTTTGTGTAACGTTTGGTGTAAAAGTGGTGTATTTTAGGAAAATGATCGAATATGATAGATGGGTAAGCTACTATGCTGTGTAAGTACTGATGGGGTGAATGTGTGGTGAAGATTAAATGATAAAATGTATTGATGGTGAGTATATGATGGATATTAAAGACGGAGGGAATATATAATAATACAACATCATCCACTATTTCAGAGATGATCTAACATGTACAGTGATCCTCGATACCGAAGATTCTGAATACCAGAATTCTAAATCCCAACGAATCCTAGCATAAACATGCTGCCACACATGTCACCACTACCCAGTTTGGTCGACGTCCTAACTAATCCATTAACACAACACATACTACGAGAATTCTAACTGGAAAATAATGTTATGAGAGTTACCTTAAAGCCTGATCTGGCTAGCAAGCCATGCCACTTTTCCAGAGTATTGCTGTAGGACTCAGAACAAGCTTCAGACATTGTCCAGTCTTCATGAATAATTAAATTCCTAAACAACTCCACCAAGAAATCCATCGCCCTACAAGCCATGTAATGTCGAATTGGGCTCGATTTCGAGCAAAACTCTTTCTAAAAAAGAAATTACAACATCCACATTATGCGAGATAAAGCTCGTTCATTCATTTCTACCTTGTCAACCACAGAAGACCATTAGTGCAACTGGATGAGTCTTTAGCCTTGTTAGCATTAACTTCTTCTTGTACCATGCTGTGTAGACGTTCGTATTTTTTTTGATCTGACAAGTACTTTTTCTCTAACCTCTGCAGAACAAAGAAGCGAGGATATCATTTCATTAAGAGTAGGTATCCTGTGATACCTAATAGATTGGTCTCACCGTAAGACCGGTCCCTAAAGCTAAGTCTAAGAATAAAGAAAATTTTAAAAAATGCTATTAAAAGAAAAAAACTCTACATAACTAAAGTACTAAAAAATGAACCCTAAAAACTGACGGGAGGAAAAAAAGATGAAAAAAAAAAAAAGAGAAACTAAAATAAGAATTAAAAAATCCTAAGAAAAATCAGAAGCACTAAAAAACTGGGGAAAAACACTAAAAAAATAAAATTTGTAATTTATGAGACGGTCTCATATGACTTATGAGTTTCGCCTTTAATTAACAATTAAGCTCAAAAAGGGTCTTCGAGAGCGCCATTAGTTAGGTCGAAGAAAATATAAAGGCGCATCGGGACAAGTATATGATATGTAGAGGAAAAATAATCTCACAGTTATATTGCCTCCAATATCAGATTTGACAAGTTTCATAGCAGCTCCAAACTTGCCTGCAAACACGCGTAGTATATTAAATTTCATTCATCAATTCCTTCCTAATACATTAATATTAAGATCCAATACATACGATTGCATACTGAAATGTAGCTCTCCGTAGACATTTTAAGAACCCTGAGGGAAGTGCAGTCAAATACGATGCTAAACTGAGAAACTACACAGATGCAAATATGTAACCTACCAGATGCATGAAAGAGAATCTTACCTCACAAATGGTGATGCTAGATAAGCTACCAAAGAAGATTATGATACTATAATTCTGTGTTTTATCCAAAATGCAAACTGTAAATGGATTCGTCTGTAAACTCATAAAACTAATTTACCTATAACAGGCAAAATAGAACTGCATACATCCAAGAATGGCTTAGTGAGCATTACTCCATCTTCTGACTTAACATGCTTCATTCCTTCCAACGCAGAGGCGAACGCTGTCCCTTCCATTTCGTGCTTAACTGCAGGCATTGAATAACATATTACCTCAACAAAAAATAAAATAGATATATTTGTATTGAATAATATCTAAGAGTTACGAGGGGGGAAATTCCAAAATGATCTGATGATGGTTCACAATGAGAGAAATACCCATGACCAAATATTCTATATAATATATCCACTTCAGATTAACATACAAATACAAATTCCAAAGCCTGGTTCTACTTAGAAACAGAAAAATATGCCACCGTATTTTCCATTTTTGTCATTTTTCCGGTTCAATGGTATCCAAGATGGAAGTTGCATTTGACTGTTCGTACCAAATCCAATCGCTGACCATCGTATTTTTATTGCTTGGTAAGAGTACGAGGGTTTTCCATTGTTTCCAATGGAGCCAAAGACTCAGTCAGTATTCTTTGGTTCTGGATTATAATGGAATAAAACAAAATGACTCACTAAACTGGTTGCACTTCTTTTTCACATGAAGTACTAGTCATTCCATGCAATTCTCGATGCAATTTTCATTTTGGATCATCCGGAAACAGTCTCTCTGTGTTAAGACAGGGGTAAAGATGCGTACATCCGATCCCCCCTTACCCCGCTTTTTGCGGGAGCCGTTGAGGCATTGGGGTAATGTTGTTGTTGTTGTTGTTGGTAAGAGTACGAGGGAAAATTCCAAATTGATCTGATAGCGGTTCACAGTGGGAGAAACACCCGTGACCAAAATTCCAAAATGAGGTCCTGCAGACAACTTCACATGTTTAGGTCAGATTTAATAATATTTTGAGTCGACCACCGAATTTAACTAGTTATCAACCCGGGCAATGCACAAGCAAGTTTGGAAGAACTGTAGCTTACAATACAGTTAAACTAAAGAATTTTAAGTTTCTTTCCAGAAGCACCACCAACCATGGTTGTTACGGCGGTAAGTCGAGTCGAGTCGACGGAGGTCCGGCATGGCGAGTCGTAGACTAGTCGAGACTAGTCGACTAATTATAAATATATATATATATATATAATTATATATATGAAATTGTTATGTAAATATGTAATGACAATTGACAAATACCACATTGCAAAATAGAATAACAATAATCATCCAATTTTAAGTTGCAAGTTTCAACAAAAGAAAAGTAGAATCCAATAGAGTGCAAAATAAATTAATATATATACTACTGTATGTACTATATATATTTATATGTAATATGTATACTACTGTATGTACTATATATTAATATATAATTATATATATATATATATATATACAGTATATTAGTGTGTCAGTATATTAGTGTGTGCGTGTATATATATAATATATATATATATTATCAATAGAAATAGGAAGAAGAATCGGCGCGGCAAATTAGGAAGAAGAAGAAAACGTTTTTTTCTTTTAAGTATTCTGCCTGCGATTAAAAAAAAAAAAAAAAAATCTGCGGGTCCAAGTCGGACCCGAGTCGTCGCCCAGTCGACCCAAGTCGGGCGACATTTTTACACACGGCGAGTCGGAGTGGCGCGGCGACCATCCTCCATCGCCTGGTCGACTAGTCGCCGACTAGTCGCGACTAGTCGAGCGCCATAACAACAGTGCCACCAACCATAATTTCTCTCAGCAGCTGGTTTCTCTTCAAACGCAGATCGAAGCCCCTCGGTATGGGACTCTTGGTCACAGGTATTTCTCTCATTGTGAACCGCCATCAAATTTCCCCTCCTTGTAACTCTTACCAAGCAATAACAATGCAATGGTCAGTGATGCAATTTGGTACGAAAAGCCAAATGCAACTTCCATCTTGGACATCGTTGAACTGGAAAAACGAAAAAATGAAAAATATTGTGGAAATATCTTTCAGTCTTTACTCTTTCAGTAGAACTAGTGTTTGGAACTTGGATCTGTGTGTAATCTGAAGTGAATATATTATAGCAACTAGCGTCTTGCGGACAACTCCACGGGTTTAGGTTAGATTCAATAATATTTTGAAGTCCACCATTGAAGTTAACTGGTTACTAACCAGTGCAATGCACAGTCAAGTTTGCAAGAACTGTAGTTCACAATACACTTTATGCTAAAAAAAGCCAAAAAAAGGATAAATCATTACTAGTATTGACTCGCACTCCTGGGAGCAGATCTAGTGTCTTTCGTGCTTAAATCATGTTTAAGTATTATGAGTACAAAGTACTCATATGCTCGATCAAATGAGTACTATACTCATATAATATGAGTACTATTTTACTCATGTAATAGGAGTATTTGCACGGAGTGCAAAATTATATATATTGTTTGGGTACGGGAGTACTCATTTGATAGAGCTATATGAGTATGCGTAGTAGTACTCATACAGCTATATGAGTACACATTGGCCGAGCAAAATGAGTGTTGGAATAATTCGGTACTTGCACGTGTATTACAAATAAAATTCTGAACTTTACTACAACGAAGAACAGAAAGAAAATATTACACTTGAAATTAACGAACAGTTTTTTTATAATAAAAGATCGCCCAAAGCTAGAGCTTCTGCCCGCAAGACGAGAATACGCCCCGATAGTGCTCACGGTGAAGCGGCTCGTCCCCAAAGGTTAAAACGATCTGAACGTCTCGGCAGTAGCAGCACCGCAAACTGACCGAGCACCTGCGAACTGGACTGGAACGAAGACTGAACTGTATATGCTATGATAAAATGCACTGATTTTCGTGTGTTATGCAATGACCAAAATGCTGATATATATAGCACTCCTTGATCAGGTGAAGGGACTCGTCGCCATTACTCCTGCCATGATGGCTGGCGGTTTCAGACGCCCAAATAGCTGGTCGGATGAAGAGTCAAGGCAACTCAAGAGTCAAGGCAACTCAAGAGTTTTGTCCATACCAAAAGGCTAGTGGACTTACGGATTTGGGCCAAAAAGATAAGCCCAAACACCAATTGCCAAGATCCGAGACCGAGACCGAGACCGAGCCCGAGACCGAGCCCGAGCCCGAGCCGGCCCGGCCCGTCCGGCCGGTCGGCCGCGGCGGTGCGCGCGCGCGTGTGTGTGTGTGCGCGCGAGGACACCCATACACACCAACCCACTTGTTATTAAGCCCATAAAGGCAAAGACTTTAAATACAAGCAAAAACATCCATCCACAATCAATGTGGGATAACTAACATCATATACCACATGTTAGTTCCTACTGCAACATCCAACTTTAACATATAATATCTCACTCACCGGAAATCGGTTTAGAAATATTAAATATACCACATTCATCTACTCACGACATAGATTAACATTCAATAAATATTTTAATTAAATAATAATTATTTAATTAACAATATTTATTTTTAATAAATGGTTAATCACTAAACCATTTCCAACAATCCCCCACATGAGTGAGAATGCCAATGCAAAATGAATGTAAATGCATAGTTCAGTCCTCAAGAGACAATATTGCATTTGGCTAGGTGGCTTGTGACCTTGAACCTATCCATTGTCAACATCATCGAGTATACTGGCGGCATAGTGGTCATGAAAACCTTGAACTAGTCCTCCATGGTGTATATTGAGACAATAATATAGACACAATATCATCTCAATTCCGTCCGTTCTAACGTTTTGTGTCCTTTTCGGCCTTGGACACCCCTTTGGATTCATAAGTGTATCAACTGAAGCGGCCCTCACTTCACACTTATATAGGTGATTCTTATTCCCAAGTATCCTAGTATACTTGACCTCTCCGAGGTAATCAAGAATCATTAAAAATCATAAGACTTAACCTCACCACATGTAGGTAAACAATCACTCACTGTTCTCAGAGAATAGGTATGTTTGAGTGTTTTAACACACGGATTATTATAACTTCGTTATCCCATCAACCAAGCTCTTGGGATCCTCCAATCTACAAGGTTGGGTTTCCGCTATAATCATCCTTAAGATGTGGATTTAACACCCATTCCTCTAACAATTTATACATTTGATCTCGATTAATACTCTTCGTCAGCGGATCCGCCAGATTATCTATTGACCTTACATAGTCAATTAAGATAATCCCACTCAAGATCAAATGTCTCACGGCATTATGTCGTCGACGAATATGTCGAGACTTACCGTTATAAAACATATTTTGTGCCCGTCCAATAGCAGCTTGGCTATCGCAGTGTATCAACACAGACGGCACAGGTCTCGTCCAACATGGAATATCCTCGAGGAAATTTTTAAGCCATTCAGCTTCTTCACCAGCTTTATCCAAAGCTATGAATTCAGATTCCATGGTAGACCTAGCAATACAAGTTTGTTTCTTGGATTTCCAAGATACACCACCTCCAATAGTGAACACATATCCACTCGTAGAAAATGAGTCTTTCGATTCGGATATCCAATTAGCATCACAATACCCTTCAAGTACAGCAGGCTCTCTTGAATAATGAATCGCAAAGTTCTGAGTATATTTTAAATAACTCAGTACTCGTTCTAGAGCCCTCCAATGTTCTTTACTTGGATTAGCTGTGTAGCTACTCAACTTGTGAACCGAGCATGCTATATCAGGACTGACAGATACATCAAACTCCCAATGATCTTAGCATATTCATCTTGACCCACAAGTTCACCCTTATGATTATTCAGATGAACATTCGGTTCCCAAGGAGTCTTAGCAATGGGTTTATCAAAAGCGTTAAATTTCCTTAACACTTTCTCAACATAATGAGATTGCGTCAAAGCAATTCCGTTAGGCGTTTTCAGAATCTTAATTCCAAGAATAGTATCAGCCAAACCCATATCTTTCATGCTAAAATTTTTACTTAGCATTCGTTTCGTTTCACCAATCACACGAGAGTTGCTACCCATTATCAAAATGTCATCTACATATAGACAAACAATGACGTAATTGTCACCCGTTTTCTTAACATAGACACATTTGTCACTCTCATTGATATTGAAACCATTTGACAACATCACTTCGCCAAATTTCAAATGCCACCGCAGAGGTGCTTGTTTCAAACCATATAAAGACCGTTGTAGTTTGCATACCATGTGCTCTTTCCCAGGTACTACAAACCCTTCCGGTTGTTTCATATAGATTTCATCTTCCAGCTCCCCATACAAGAATGCAGTCTTAACATCCATTTGATGAATCTCGAGATTACGCAAAGCAGCAATAGCGAGTAAAACCCTAATAGAAGTAAGTCTTGTCACGGGCGAGTAGGTATCAAAGAAATCATAACCAGCATTTTGCCTAAAGCCTTGAACTACAAGTCGGGCTTTATATTTGTCAATAGTACCGTCAGACTTGTACTTCTTCTTTAGGATCCATTTGCATCCTAAAGCTTTACAACCCTGTGGTAATTCAAGTAACACCCAAGTATGATTCAGCATAATAGACTCAATCTCAATGTCTATTGCCTCTTTCCAGAAAGCCGCATCTGGACCGGATAAAGCTTCTTTTACAGATACCGGTTCTGGAACCATTGGATCATCAAGCTCTTCAATGGTTGCAACAATCGCAAGACGAGAATACGCCCCGGTAGTGCTCACGGTGAAGCGACTCGTCCCCAAAGGTTAAAACGATCTAAACGTCTCGCGGTGGCAGCCATAACCGACCGAGCACTGAATCGGATCAAACGAAGATCAGTATATCTTTATGATAAAATGCACTGATTTTCGTGTGTTATGCAATGACCAAAATGCTGATATATATAGC
This sequence comes from Orobanche coerulescens, assembly GCA_033398695.1. NCBI lineage: Eukaryota > Viridiplantae > Streptophyta > Magnoliopsida > Lamiales > Orobanchaceae > Orobanche > Orobanche coerulescens. Next base: position 18,550,788 of record CM065801.1, read on the forward strand.
ACTCCTTGATCAGGTGAAAGGACTCGTCGCCATTACTCCTGCCATGATGGCTGGCGGTTTCATACGCCCAAAGGGCTGGTCGGATGAAGAGTCAAGGCAACTCAAGAGTCACGGCAACTCAAGAGTCTTGTCCATACCAAAAGGCTAGTGGACTTACGGATTTGGGCCAAAAAGATAAGCCCAAACACCAGCCCAAAGCACCAATTGCCAAGATCCACGTCCTGGGCCTGGACTGAGCCCGAGTCCGAGCCCAAGCCCGAGCCCGTGCCCGTGCCCGTGCCCGAACGGTCGGTCGGTCGGTCGGCGGCGCGCGCGTGTGTGTGTGCGCGAGGACACCCATACTCACCAACCCACTTGTTATTAAGCCCATAAAGGCAAAGACTTTAAACACAAGCAAAAACATACATCCACAATCAATGTGGGATAACTAACATCATATACCTCATGTTAGTTCCTACTCCAACATCCAACTTTAACATATAATATCTCACTCACCGGAAATCGGTTTAGAAATATTAAATATACCACGTTCATCTACTCACGACGTAGATTAACATTCAATAAATATTTTAATTAAATAATAATTATTTAATTAACAATATTTATTTTTAATAAATGGTTAATCACTAAACCATTTCCAACAATGAGTACTGCAATATATTTAAGCATGATTTAATACTGAGTAAATAACTAAATTTTTTGAATAAATAATAAAAAAAGGAGCGAATCCAGATTCCGCTGCCGTAATTCAACAGTTACACAGGCTCAGACGAGTCGATCCACTTCATCGTTCTCACAATCGTATCAATACAAAAAAAAAAAAAAAAAAAAAACACCAAAGCCGCGATTACAGTAAGACCAGAGAAAAATCACGATAATCTCATCAAGCAAAGCTAACCAAAAAAAATAAAATATATATATATAGAGAGAGAGAGAGAAGCAGTAAATCACACATTACCAAGTTGAATAATCCTGTTAGAATAAACAGTGGAGGCGAGAAATATAGATCTAGTCTTACCTCAGAGTATCGAGTGACAAGGTCGATTTGGAAAAAAAAGAAGAGATGTTCTTTTTTGTGTTTTTTCTGCCAACAATGCTACATGCACAACCAATTTACACAACCAAACTTTACAACACACCATCTCACCACACATTTATCACTAAATTCATTATTTATTCCATCACCTACCCCACCACCCACATAATCAATGGTCCAAAACAATCACAACCGTTACAACGGTTGTGATTGTATCATTTTTCTTTTTCTGCAGCTTTAGAGGAACGGGTGCTCTTAATATTTAATTGGATTAATGTTCATTGTTCAACTCTAGAAAGAAATTTTCTTCATTTCTTCCCTTTTTTTTTTGCTAGCAAAAAAGTCGAAATCCATCGCCCCAGGGCCCCCACCCTCCGGTCCGACAGGGATTGGTGGAGGAATTAAATCATGGTATTTCAACTACCACTGGGTGGGAGGAGCAGTGTCTGGTGCGCGAGGCTATCCCCACATTGGAGGGATAAAACTCCCACATTGCAGTGACTCGAACTCTGCGTCTTGAAGAATCTTCCACACAGTTGAATGGCCACAAATGACACTTTTTTTTTTTAATATAGAGATAAGTGTAATCTAGTTAAAATCTGATATTTTAGATTATTACTAAGAGGTGTGTATTCAATTCAGATTTTGGTGGATCAATAATAATTTATGGATTTTTAAAGATTTTGGCGGATTAAAAATAATGAATGAATTAATAATAATCATCGTAGAATCTTATAAAGTTGATGGAGAGTTTTTCGGATTTACAAATGGATTTTTAGAAATCCTTGGTTTTGGTGAGATTTCAAAACTTACAAAAAAACAATAACAAATCCATCAAAATCCACCATTGTAATGAATCCAAAAAAATCCATGGATTTTTGAATACCCTCGGATTTTAATGGATTGTTTTAAATCCAAATTGAATACACCAAGATTTTAAATGACATTTTGAAATCCTAATTGAATACACCAAGATTTTAGATAACATTCTGAAATCCAAATTGAATACCTCAAGATTTTAATGGATTTAAAATAATCCAAATTAAATACCTTAGGATTTCGAAAATCCAAAAAAATCCCACAAAATCCCAATTGAATACACCCCTCTAAATTCTTGTAAACTCAACTATCATACGCATCTCTAATGGTGCTAGCTATAATCGTTAGTTAAAACAATATAAAATATTGCTTGGCCAAAATTTGTTGAATTGAAAAGGTGTTTTATTTTAATGGGTTAGTTATAATGGTTAGTTATATTTCATATTTATTATTTTATTATTATTTTTAAATTCCAACGGGTATATTTTAACGGCTATATTCCAACCTGTTAGAAATAGATGATATAATTAGGAATTGAATAAAACTCAATCACTTAATCATTCTTCATTCCAAATATTCGATTCAATGGCCAACAACATACTAATGATTCATGAGATAATGCAGGGGGAAGAAGACGAAGCGGGAGCAATGATGACGATGGCTGCTGCTGTTCACCTTCGTCGTCGGCGAGAAAGAGAGAATTCCGTCTCACATCATGGTGGATCTACAATGAATCACCGTGTAATTGAATAGCAGTAGAGAAGAAGGCCACGCTAGACTGTATCGGGATTATTTTTCTAGTACTCCTACATATATAGAAACACAATTTCGTCGAAAGTTTTGGATGCGTCGGTCATTATTTTTACGAATTGAAGGAGCTATTACAGCTCATGATAGCTACTTTACTCAAAGAAGTGATGCCGTGGGAGCTCCTGGATTGTCATCTCTCCAAAAAATGACAGTGTAGCTGGTTTACGACTAATGAACAATTCTCACCTACATTTGGAGTGTTGCAATCTAGGTTTACAATGATACGTGGGAACAATGAAATATATCAGGACAGCTTTCATAATTTTGCATAATATGATTATTGAAGATGAAAGAGAATTGCATATGGAGGAAGAACACTTTGATACAAATGATGAAATCATAATTGTTACTCCGAATTGCAGTCGGCCTAGCAACATTAGAGAATACATACAAGTACATCAGCAAATTCGAGATAAACAGGCTCACTTGCAGTTGCAAAATGATATTGTAGAACATCTTTGGCAGATCCATGGGGGTGACATCAATTAATTTCCCTCGGTACTTGCTATGTAATTTACTTTGATGTTTGTTACGTAATTTTCTTTGATGTTATGAAATTTCCTTTGATATTTGTTATGTAATTTCGTTTGATGTTTGCTATCCCATCTTTTTTATAATAGTGATTAGTAAAATAGCAACAATTTAAAAACTAGAGTCTTATACATAATCGCAGTCTAATACATAAAACATAAATCTGTTTTTCCCGTTCCTTCCTCCTCTGCAATGCTGATCTCCAATTGTACCCTTTCTCGTTCGTGCCTTTCCTCCTCCATCTTTATCATGTTGTTAATTGATTCAGTCCTTGAAGAAGCAACAAGAATCACATCTTCCTTCAATGATTTGAAAATTGCATTGCATTCATCATCGGTTGCTGCCTGTGCTGCTCTTTTCATCTTTTTTTTGCAGCTTTTTTTTTTCAATTGGTCGTTCCATGCCATCTTCATATTCCAGGCTATGTTTGGTGGGGAATGGACTTTCAATAGATGCTGATATAAGACAGATTCTCCTTCTAAGATGTCTTGGTTTTCTTTGCCAAAGTAGTTTTGGAATTGTTAATAATTTTAATTTTATTTTGTAAAATTAAATATCATATGATCGATCTACGTTACGAGTAGATGATCGTGGTATATTCACTTTCTCTAAACCGAATCACGGTGAGTGAGAAAGAGTGAATTAAAGTTTGTCACTTAATTGTGAATTAATAAGGGGTGGTATCCCACATTGAATAATGAACCATCATTATTTAAGTATATAAGGAGTTACCTTTATGCATGCAATAATTAATGGCACATGTGTATGGGCTTAAAGCCCACACGCGCGCGCCGCCGTCGCTGCCTCGGCCGCGGCCGCGAGCCGCGTGCCGTGGACCTTGGCCTTGGCCTTGGATCTTGACAATTGGTCTTTGGGCTATTCTTTGGGCCTGGTGGTGGTTAAAGAGCTGAATACAGTCCAGGTACATCCTGATTGTTCAAATTCAACCAATACAGTCTGTAACCTCGCAGAGTAATGAGGAGGAGTTGATGGCAGGTTTGAATTTCGTAACCCCTGTCATTTGTTTGAAATTCGTAACTCCTGAGCATAATGCAGCATAAATGACTGCATTATGATAGCCATTAGTGGTTGTATTAAATCCTGACCCATGCAGGTGTGAGATGGCCTATAAATAGGCATGCATCTCATTTCGCATCAGACACACATAAAAAACGAAATGTATTCTGCATACATCTGCATTTCATAAGTCAGTTTTGTTCTCAACTCGTTCTTGTTTGCCGGAGCTCGCCGGAATTGTGGTGCTACATCCGTCGAGACGAAAGTCGTTTTACCTTTGGAGATAAATTGCCAAACCAAAGAGCACTACCGGGGCAATATTTGTCTTGCGGGAAGAGGCCTCCTCGACTCGACTTAATTTACGGTTTTATTATTTATTTTCTTGTATTTTCAATTCTGTTTCGAGTTCTCTAATTTCCTTCTTGGTTGAGTCCTGTAATTTCTAGATTTCGAGTTGTAATTTGTTTTCCAGTTGTAATTTATTTTTCCGCCTAGCAAGTTTGTAACGGAGCAAGATCCAACAAGCGCAAGACAAATATTTACTTGCTAAATTCTACAACTGGAGATGACGACCGCTGCTTCCACCGACTCGAACACCACCACTACCACTGCCTCTGCAACCGTCGCCTCGATCATGGCGAACTCCATTGGCTCAACCACGCCATCAACTATCGGCACGATGGTGTTCAACACGAATGCTTCAACGATGTCAACAACAACCGGTTGGGTTTTTAACAACCCATTTCTGACTACTGGTAGATCCACCTCGAGTGGCACCGTTGGTTCCACTTTTAGTGGTACCGTGGGATCCATGTTAGGATCTAGTGTTGGAACCTATGGGTTCAACACGACTGGTTCCTTTTTTGGAACAACCTCGGGGCTTAGGATGATGCCTACCGCCGAGAAGCCGCCAAAGTTTGGTGGTGCCGACTTTAAAAGGTGGCAACAAAAGATGTTGTTCTATTTGATAACATAAAGGTTTTCTAAATTCCTTAAGGAAGATGCGCCACCGGTGCCAAGTGCTCAAGAGACTAGTTTTTCAGTCCGAGCTGCCTATGACAACTGGTACAATGGAGACTATCTTTATAAAAACTTTATTCTGAATTCCTTAGAAGATAGTTTGTACAATGTTTATTCTGTTGTAAATACATCAAAACAGATGTGGGATGCACTTGAAAAGAAGTACCGTAGTGATGATGCAGGTACAAAGAAGTTCGTAGTCGCCAAGTATTTGGACTACAAGATGGTTGACTCAAGGCCAATCATGGAACAAGTGCAAGAGTTCCAACTCATCATTCATGATGTCAATGCCGAAGGAATGGTTCTGTCAGACGCCTTCACTGTTGCAATTGTAATCGAAAAGTTTCCCCCCAGTTGGAAAGACTTCAAAAGCTATCTCAAACACAAGAGAAAGGAGATGACTCTTGAAGACTTGATTGTGAAACTGCGCATCGAGTCAGACGTGCGCAAAAATGACCACAAACCAAAAGGCCTGATTGATGCTAAGGCCAATCTGTTGGAGCATGGCGGTCCCTCCAATAAAAGAGCCCGCCCAAGTATCCAAAACAAGAGCAAAGGGAAGCAACCAGTCAAGAAGTTTGATGGTGATTGCTTCAAATGTGGCAAACATGGGCACGACGAAGGACTGCTGGAAGCCGAAAGCCAACAACAAGAAGAAACATGTTGCCAACATCGCCGAGACTAGCGGCGAGTGGAAAGAGGATGACCTTGCTGTTGTGGTCACTGAGGAGGTCAATCACGTTGAGAACCAAGGTGGTTGGTACGTCTACACTGGTGCGACCGCCCACGTCGGTGCCGATCGGAGTCAGTTTAAGAACTATCAAGTTGTTGAGGGGAGGAAGATCAACATGGGGAATCCAGTTTCATATGAGATTATCGAAGTTGGAGAAGTGGACCTCAAACTTACGTCAGGACAGACTCTCACTTTGAAGAATGTGCTTCATGTTCCTGATATGAGAAAGAACTTGATCTCGGTCTCTATACTAGTTAAAAAGGGGTTTAAACTAGTGTTTGAGTCAGATAGAATTATCATAAAAAAGTTTGATAGGTTTCTTGGTAAGGGTTACCTCACGGAGGGACTCTTTAAACTCAATGCTTTGGTTATACGCCATGTAACCAAATCTGGAACTGCTAATGAAAATGCTATTGCTTCTTGTTACTTGACTGAGTGTTCTGATTTATGGCATTGTAGATTAGGTCATGTGAATCTAAATTCTATAAAAAGATTAGTAAACTTAGATTTAGTGAAATTAAATGAAGTCTATACTCAAAACAAATGTGAGATTTGTGTTGAAGCAAAAATGACGAAACTTCCATTTCATTCGGTAAAACGGAACATAAAACCCCTTGAATTAATTCACACAGACGTGTGTGATTTAAAGTTTGTGCAAACTAGAGGTGGTAAGAAGTACTTTATCACTTTTATCGATGACTGCACAAGATATTGTTATCTTTATCTTTTAAGAAGTAAAGATGAGGCTATTGAAGCTTTTAAGAACTTCAAGAATGAAGCCGAGAATCAATTAGGCTATCGTATTAAGATGGTTCGAAGCGATAGAGATGCCGAATATGTAACCCCGTTTGAGGAATTATGCAACAAGAGTGGTATAATTCATCAAACAACAGCTCCATATGCACCACAATCTAATGGCGTTGCTGAACGTAAGAATCGAACACTTAAAGATATGATGAATGCCTTATTGATTAGTTCAGGTTTGCCCCAGAACATGTGGGGGAAGCTGTCTTGACAGCCAACTACATATTGAACAAGATTCCACGCAAATTACCCCTTATGAGTTGTGAAAAGGTAGAAAACCTTCATACAAATATCTCAAAGTATGGGGTTGTTTGACTAAGGTTGAGGTACCTCTACCTAAACAAGTTAAAATCGGTCCTAAGACGGTCGATTGTATCTTTATTGGGTATGCACTGAACAGTAGTGCCTATCGGTTTGTTATCCACAAGTCAGAAGTTCCTGAAATGACTGTGGGAACAACAATTGAATCAAGGAATGCTGTATTCTTTGAAAACATATATCCTTGTAAGGACAATGATAAAGTTGAGAACAATCTAACAATAGAGTTAAAGATGAAGGAACAAGTTCAAAACCTGTGGATGTAGATCCAAAGTCACGTAAGCGATCGAGATATAATCTGGAAAATGTAGAACCGAGACATGGTAGTAGGGTTAGGACACCAAAGACAATTGGACCTGACTACATAGCATTCATGTTGGATGAAGAACTAACATCGATCAAAGTAGCTTATTCCAGACCAGACGGGTTGCTCTGGAAAGAAGCTGTTCATAGTGAAATTGACTCAATTTTACCAAACCAAACTTGGGTTTTGGCTGATTTACCTGAAGGTTGTAAGCCCTTAGGATGCAAATGGATCCTTAAAAGAAAGTACAAGGTCGGTGGGTCAATTGACAAGTATAAAGCTCGTTTAGTAGTCAAAGGTTTCAAGCAGAAGGAAGGGTACGATTTTTTCGATACCTATTCACCTGTAACGAGAATTACATCTATTCGAGTGCTTCTCGCGATGACTGCTTTGCACGATCTTGATATTCATCAAATGGATGTTAAGACTGCTTTTCTGAACGGTGATCTCGATGAAGATATCTATATGGAACAACCTGAAGGGTTTGTAGTACCTGGACAAGAGAAAAGGTATGAAAACTGGTTAAGTCTCTATATGGATTGAAACAAGCTCCATTACAGTGGCACTTGAAATTTGATAATGTAATGTTATCAAATGGTTTTAAAATAAACGAGTGTGATAAATGTGTTTATATTAAGAACACTAATAACAGTTATGTTATTGTGTGTCTTTGTATAGATGACATGTTAATTATGGGTAACAATATACAAGTGATTAACGATACTAAGAACATGTTAAAAAGAAATTTTGATATGAAAGACATGGAGCTAGCTGATGTGATTCTTGGAATGAAAATTTTGAGAAAATCAGATGGAATCATCTTGACACAATCTCACTATGCCGAGAAAGTTCTCAAGAAGTTTAATGCTTTTGATAGCTTACCGTCTAAGACCCCAATAGATTTAAATGATCACTTGAGCAAAAATCGAGGGGAGCCCGTTGCACAAGAAGAATATGCACGAGTCATTGGGTGTTTAATGTATCTTACAAATTGCACTCGACCCGATTTAGCTTGCACTGTGAACAAATTGAGTCGTTATACGAGCAATCCAAGCAAAGAACATTGGAAAGCTCTCGTTAGAGTTTTGAGGTACTTAAAGTATACTCAAAACATTGGGCTACACTATTCGAGATACCCCCCGGTACTTGAAGGGTACTGTGATGCAAATTGGATATCCGATACGAAAAGTTCATTTTCTACAAGTGGTTACGTGTTTACCATTGGGGGTGGAACTGTCTCGTGGAAGCCCGCGAAACAAACGTGTATAGCCCGATCCACCATGGAATCGAAATTCATATCATTAGACAAAGCTGGTGAAGAAGCCGAATGGCCCAGAAACTTTCTAGAAGATATTCCATGTTGGTCAAAGCCAGTACCAGCGGTGATGATACACTGCGATAGCCAAGCTGCTATTGGTAGGGCAAGAAGTAACATGTATAATGGAAAGTCTCGACATATTCGTCGATGCCATAATACCGTGAGACATTTGATCAAAAGTGGGGTTATCTCTATTGACTATGTGAGGTCATTGGATAATCTAGCGGATCCGCTAACCAAAGGGCTAAACCGTGATCAAGTGAATAAATTGCTAGAGGGAATGGGTTTAAAATCCACAAATTGAGAATTATCATAGTGGTAACCCAACCAAGATGACTGAAGATCCCAAGAACTTGGTTCAACGGGAGAACTAAGCTATGAGAGTTCATGTGAAACACTCGTCTAAGTTTATTCCCTATAGAGCAATTGAGTGTTAAAAGCTTTCCTAGTGGTGAGGTTAAGTCTATGACTTTTAATAATTCCTAAAGACCTCGAGAAGGTTGAGCATGGCAAGATACTCGATAAAGAATCACCTATATAAGTGAGAAGTGAGGGACTCTTCATGAAAAACGCTTAGGAATCCAAAGGGGTGTCCAAGTCCCGCAAAGGACACAAAACGTGAGAACGGATGAGGTTGAGGTGATCAAGTGTTAGCACCATTGTCTCGGTGCACGCTGTGAGGGAATCGTTCAAAGCATCAACCCACTAATCCGCCTGTGTACCTGATGATGTTAACTATGGAAGGTTCAAAGTCACAAACTACCTATCCTTATACTTTAACGCCTCTTGAGGACTGAGCTTGAGTCTGCATATTGCATTTGGGCTATTTTCACTCATGTGGGGGATTATTGGAATCGTTAATGATTTTAATTTTATTTTGTAAAATTAAATATCATAGAATCGATCTACGTTCCGAGTAGATGATCGTGGTATATTCACTTTCTCTAAACCGATTCCAGGTGAGTGAGAAATATGAACTAAAAGTTTTTCACTTAATTGTGAATTAATAAGGGATGGTATCCCATATTGAATAATGAACCATCATTATTCTAGTATATAAGAAGTTACCTTTATGCATGTAATAATTAATAGCACGTGTGTATGGGCTTAAAGCCAACACACGCGCACATGCGCGCGCCGCCACCGCCGCCCGCCCGCTTCGCCTCGGCCTCAGTCGCGGCCGCGAGCCGCGTGTCGTGGACCATGGACTGTGGACCTTGGACCTTGGACCTTGGACCTTGGCCTTGGCCTTGGCCTTGATCTTGGACTTGGACTTAGATCTTGGATCTTGGCAATTGGTCTTTGGGTGGTCTTTGGGCTGTTCTTTGGGCCTGGTTGTGGGCTTAGCCTTGGGCTAGGCCTTGGCCTGCCTAAAGAATTTTTTGGACAAGCTCAACAATGTAGTTGGGCTCGTATGTGCACATAAGGATGTCCAGGTACATCCGTCAAGTGGTTAAAGAGCTGAATACAGTCCATGTACATCCTAATTGTTCAAATTCAGCCAATACAGTCTGTAACCTCCCAGTGTAATGAGGAGGAGTTAATGGCAGGTTTGAATTTCGTAGCCCCTGCCATTTGTCTGTAACCTCCCAGTTGTAATTTATTTTTCCGCCCAGCAAGTTTGTAACACAGCAAGATCCAACAAGTAGCAGCATATTTTGGTGAATGACGCATGAAAGGGAATGTCTCTTTCATTATACTTTCATACATGTCCATTGTCTGTCTGATCTGAATAAAAAAAAAGAGCAGCATAAGAAATATGCAGCCTAAGACAAGTATAAGCTAAACTTTCATAATCTAATCTGATAGCAACACAGAAATAGACAAAAAAATTGCGAACAAAAAAAATAGCTTCATATGAATCTAAAAAGTACCTTAACACAGATAAAAGTAACATATCTTCCTCAATTAAAAATAAAGAGTGAATAATTCCACTAGAAGGAGGTTGAATAGTGGAGATAATGAAATCTAATTTTGTTGGAATTGTTAATAAATTTAATTTTATTTTGTAAAATTAAATATCATAGGATCGATCTACGTTCCGAGTAGATGATCATGGTATATTCACATTCTCTAAACCGATTCCGAGTGAGTGAGAAATAGTGAATTAAAGTTTATCACTTAATTGTGGATTAATTAGGGATAGCTATCCCACATTGATAAATGAGCTATCATTGTTCAAGTATATATTTTCATTATACATATATTAATTAATGGCATATACGATGGGCTTAAAGCCCACACGTGCGCGCCGCCGCTGCCCGCCCGCCTCAGCTCGGCCTCGGCCGCGAGCCACATGGACCGTGGACCTTGGATGTTCAGGTACATCCCTCGAGCGATAAAGGAGATGAATACAGTCCAGGTGCATCCTCACTGTTCAAAATGCAGTCATAACACGACAGTAACCTCCCAGGTGTGATGAGGAGGAGTAAATGGCTGTTTTGAATTCTGTAACTCCTACCTTTTTTAATTCCGAAACTCCTATATCAATGCAACATGAATGCCTGCATTATGACAGCCATTAGTGGCTGTGTTAAATCCCTACAGGTGTGAGATGGCCTATAAATAAGCATGCATCTCATTTGCATCAGTACATGCAAAAATCGACATACACAATTTCTGCATACATAGTCTCATATAGTCGGCTTTGTCCTCACCTCATTTTAGTTCGTCGGAGCTCGCGGGTTTTTGGTGCTACTACCTCCGAGACGCTGCCGTTTTATCTTTGGAGGCGATACATCAGAACCGAGAGCACTACCGGGGCGTATTTCGTCTTGCGGATAGAGGACTCCTCGACTCGGCAATAGTTTATGATTTTTTATAATTTTCCTGTAATTTCAATTCAGTTTCGAGTTTTGTAATTTCTGTTTTTTCGAGTTGTAGTAATTTATTTTCGCCCGGAAAGTTTTACGAATAAATTTCCAACAAGCGCAAGACGAAATAAACTTGGTGTTTTTACTAAATCCTACAGCTGGAGATGTAGACTGCTGCATCCACCATCTCAAGCATCACCGCTGCCTTTGCCTCCTCCACTGCATCAACCTTGGCGAACACTGTTGCTGCGAATATGTCCAATCGGATGAGCTCAACCACCTCAGCGACAAACTCATTGGTGTTTTCGAACCCCTTTCTGACAACTGGTGGATCCACCTCGAGTGGCACTGTTGGTTCCATTTTCAGTGGTACCATAGGATCCATGTTAGGATCTACTGTTGGGGACTACGAGTTCAACACAAGTGGTTCCTTTTTTGGAGCAAACTCAAGGCCAAGGATGATGCCGAACGCCGAGAAGCCACCAAAGTTTGGTGGAGCCGACTTCAAAAGGTGGCAAAAAGATGCTGTTTTATTTGACAACATTGCGCTTTGCAAATTTCCTTAAGGAAGATGAGCCACCAGCGCTAAATGCACAAAAGACAAGTTTCACTGTCCGAGCTGCCTATGACAATTGGCACAATGGAGGCTATCTTTGTAAAAACTTTATTCTAAATTCTTTAGATGATAGTTTGTACAATGTGTACTCTGTTGTAAACACATCAAAAGCGATGTGGGATGCACTTGAAAAGAAGTACTAAAGTGATGATGCAAGTACGAAGAAGTTTGTAGTCGCCAAGTATTTGGACTACAAGATGGTTGATTCAAGTCCAATCATGGAACAAGTGTAAGAGTTCTAACTCATTGTTCATGACGCCAATGCCGAGGGGATGGTCTTGTCTGACGTTTTTACTGTTGCAACTGTGATCGATAAGTTGCCCCCCAGTTGGAAGGACTTCAAGAGCTACCTCAAGCACAAGCAAATGAGATGACTCTTGAAGACTTGATTGTGAAATTGCGCATCGAGTCAGATGTGTGCAAGAATGATCCTAAGTCAAAAGGCCTGATCAATGCTAAGGCCAATCTGTTGGAGCAAGGCGGTCCTTCCATCAAACGAGCTCGCCCAAGTGCCAAAAATAAGGACAAATGGGAGCAATCAGCCAAGTTTGATGGTGCTTGCTTCAACTGTGGCAAACATGGGCACTTGGCGAAGGACTGCCGAAAGACGAAGGTCAACAAGAAGAAGAAACATGTCGCCAACATCACCGAGATTGACGGTGAGTGTAAAGAGGATGAACTTGCTGCAGTGGTCACCAAGGAGGTCAACCACGTTGAGAACCAAGGTGGTTGGTACATCTACACCGGTGCGACCACCTAGGATTGTGCAGATAGGAGCCAAGACCTATCAAGCTGTTGAGGAGAGAAAGCTCAACATGGGGAATCCAGCTTCATCTGAGATTGTTGGAGTTGGAGAAGTGGCCCTTAAACTAACGTCCGAACAAACACTCACCTTGAAGAATGGGCTTCATATTCGTGACATTCTGAAGAACTTGATCTCGGGCTCTATACTAGTTAGTAAGGGGTTTAAACTAGTATTTGAGTCAGGTAGGGTTATCCTAAAGAAGTTTGATAGGTTTCTTGGTAAGGGTTACCTCCCGGAGGGACTCTTTGAACTTAATGATTTGGCTATGCGCCGTGTAATCAAGCCTATTAATGCTAATGAAAATGCCACAACTTCCTATTACTTGACCGAGTGTTCAGATTTATGGCATTGTAGATTAGGTCATGTGAATCTAAATGCTATAAAAAGGTTAGTAAACTTAGATTTACTAAAATTAAATGAAGTCAATAAACAAAACAAATGTGAGATTTGTGTTGAGGCAAAAATGACGAAGCTACCGTTTCATTCGGTAAAATGGAACACAAAACCCCTTGAATTAATTCACACAGAAGTGTGTGATTTAAAATATGTACAAACTAGAGGTGGTAAGAAGTACTTTATCGATTTCATCGATGACTGTACAAGATATTGTTATCTTTATCTTTTGAGAAGTAAAGATGAAGCTATTGAAGCCTTTAAGCACTTCAAGAATGAAGCCGAGACTCAAACAGGTTGTCGTATTAAGATGGTTTGAAGCGATAGAGGAGGCGAATATGTAGTCCCGTTTGAGGAATTATGCAACGAGAGTGGTATAATTCATCAAACAACAGCTCCATATGCACCACAATCTAATGGCGTTGCTGAACGTAAGAATCGAACACTTAAAGATATGATTAATGCCGTATTTAATTAGTTCAGGGTTGCCCCAGAACATGTGGGGGGAAGCTGTCTTGATAGCCAACTACATATTGAACAAGATTCCACGCAAAGGTAAGGATGTTACTCCTTATGAGTTGTGGAAAGGTAGAAAACCATCATACAAATATCTCAATGTGTGGGGGTGTTTGGCGAAGGTTGAGGTGCCTTTACCTAAAAAAGTTAAAATTGATCCTAAAACGGTCGATTGTATCTTTATTGGGTATGCACTCAACAACAGCGCTTATCGGTTTGTTATCCACAAGTCAGAAGTATCTGATATGACTGTGGAAACAACAATTGATTCAAGGAATGCTATATTCTTTAAAAACATATATCCTTGTAAGGACAATGATAAAGTTGAGAACAATTCTAGCAATAGAGTTGAAGATGAAGCAACAAGTTCAAAATCTGCATATGTAGATCCAAAGTCACATAAGCAATCGAGATCTAATCTGGAAGATGTAGAACTAAGACGTGGTAGTAGGGTTAGGACACCAAAGACATTTGGACCTGACATTTCGATACCTATTCACTTGTAACAAGGATCATGTCATCTATTCGAGTGCTTCTCGCGATTGCTGCTTTGCACAATCTTGATATTCATCAAATGGATGTTAAGACTGCTTTTCTGAATGGTGATCTGGATGAAGAGATCAACAATCTTGATATTCATCAAATGGATGTTAAGACTGCTTTTCTGAACGGTGATCTGGATGAAGAGATCTATATGGAACAACCTGAAAGGTTTGTAGTAACTGGACAAGAAAGAAAGGTTTGCAAACTGGTTAAATCTCTATATGGATTGAAACAAGCTCCAATACAGTGGCACTTGAAATTTGATAATGTAATGTTATCAAATGGTTTTAAAATAAATGAGTGTGATAAATGTGTTTATATTAAGAACACTAATAACGGTTATGTTATTGTGTGTGTTTATATAGATGACATGTTAATCATGGGTAGCAATATACAAGTGATTAACGACACTAAGAACATGTTAAAAAGAAATTTTGACATGAAATACATGGGGCTAGCCGATGTGATTCTTGGAATGAAAATTTTAAGAAATTCTGATGGAATCATCTTGACACAATCTCACTATGCCGAGAAAGTTCTCAAGAAGTTTAATGATTTTGATAGCTTGTCAGCTGAGACCACAATTGAGTTAAATGTTCACTTGAGCAAAAATCGAGAGGAGCCCGTTGCACAAGAAGAATGTGCATGAGTCATTGGGTGTTTAATATAGTAGATCCGCTAACCAAAGGGTTAAACCATGATCAAATGAATAAACTGCTAGAGGGAATGGGTTTAAAATCCACAAATTGAGAATTGCCATAGTGGTAACCTAGCCAAGATGACTGGAGATCCCAAAAACTTGGTTCAATGGGAAAACTAAGCTATGAGAGTTCGTGTGAAACACTCATCTAAGTTTATTCCCTATAGAGTAATTGAGTGTTGAAAGCTTGCATATTGGTGAGGTTAAGTCTATGACTTTTAATGATTCCTAAAGACCTCGAGGAGGTAGAGTATGGCAAGATACTCAGTAAAGAATCATCTATATAAGTAAGAAGTGAGGGCCATTTCATGAAATATACTTATGAATCCAAAGGGGTGTCCAAGGCCCACAAAGGACACAAAACGTGAGAATGGATGAGGTTGAGGTGTTCAAGTGTTAGCACCATTGTCTCGGTGCACGCCCAATGAAAGAGTAGATAAAGGATGGAATTCAGTGTGGGGGAATAGTTCAAAGCATCACACCACTAATCTGCATGTGTACCCGATGATGTTAACTATGGAAGGTTCAAAGCCACGACCTACCTATCCTTATACTTTAACGCCTCTTGAGGACTGAGCTTGTGTGTGTACATTGCATTTGGGCTATTTTCACTCATATGGGGGATTGTTGGAATCGGTAATGAATTTAATTTTAATTTGTAAAATCAAATATCATATGATCGATCTACGTTCTGAGTAGATGATCGTGGTATATTCACATTCTCTAAACCGATTCCCGGTGAGTGAGAAATAGTGAATTAAAGTTTGTCACTTAATTATGGATTAATGAGGGATGATTATCCCACATTGATAAATGAGATATCATTGTTCAAATATATATAGAGTTTCCATTATACATGTATTAATTAATGGCACATGTGATGGGCTTAAAGCCCACACGTGTGCACACGCACACACCGTCGCCACCCACCCGCCTCGCCTCGACCTCAGCCGCGAGCCGCGAGCCGCATGCCGTGGATCATGGACCTTGGACCTTGGCCTTGGACTTGGTCTTGGTCTTAGCTTTGGATCTTGGCAATTGGTCTTTGGGCTGTTCTTTGTGTAATACCCCGATTTTTAGTACATATATATTGGATGTCGTTGAAGGATAATTATGCTTGAGAATGTTGTGAGACGTATGATAATGTTATTGAATTGAGTATATGTATTCCATATGCCGTATGTTAGTATTCTGTATGTCGAGACGATGGACGAGAATAGCTGAAAATGGCTAAGTACAGTCACGATAGCGCACACTGAGGTATGCTTAGCGCACGCTACGATGTATAGTTAGCGTACGCTAAGAGGTTTGAGTTACGTACGTTAAGGAGGACCCATAACGTACGTAAGGCATTCTGCGTAAGGTTTGGAAGGTGGCCGACCGGTAGGCCCAGATTGATTATTATCGGCATTTAGCACACGCTAAGGCATTTGGTTAGCGTACGCTAATATCAGATCGGTCAACAGGGAATCTTGGCTTTGGCAGGTTACTTTCGGCGAGTGGAACCGGCCACTTTCGACGCATGTCCAGGTAAGGTCAACGGACATTTGTCATGAAGGACTAGCGCACGCTAAACCATATGGTTAGCGCACGCTAATTTCAGATCGGACAGAGAGAATCCCGGTAATCGCGGGTGCTTTCGGCATGTGGGGACACGGGCATCTTTGGGGTAGCTGCAGACTGTAGCAAGTCAACTTCGAATAGTGCACGCTAAGGTTAAGGACTTGCGTACGCTAGAAAGAGTACTTACGTACGCTATTGCATGGGCATTACGTACGTAAATAGACGTGCGAAGCAAGACAGTAGCCTCTGGGCTGCGATAGCGCACGCTAACAAAGTCAGTTACGCACGCTAAGGCTAGTAACGAACGCTATTTTATGAGAGTAGCGCGCGCTAGTAATGTGTATTATAAAAGGGGACAGATGGGTGTTGAGAGGCATTCTGTCCATTCTCTTCCCTTTAATCGATAGAGAGAGTCTTGGGAGGTATTTGGGGTTCCCAAACATTGAGAGATGGTCCTCTTTAACAAGATTAAGATGGAGAGCGTGGATTAAAGCCTTGTTCTTGTAGTTAGTCATGATTCTTGGAATGAGGTTCAATTGTTCTTCTTCTTGGTTCATCTATACAAGATAATTTCGTATTTCTTTGATAGTGGTTCGTTTTTAAGGATGATCACTTGTGAGGGAACATGTTAGATAATCATGTGATGATATTATATGAGATTTAATGGAATTATGATAAGAGTTTTTGGATGTTAATTAAGATTCTTCATATCTTAAGAATGGTGAATCGTTTAACCCGATTTAAGATGGATTTCTGAATCATGATAATTATGGTAGTCGATTTAGATGAGATGAATCATGATATGAGGTTGAATTCCGAATTGAGTATGTTATGATCCTTGCTACCGAGTTAGTTCGATTATTGATCTGATTATTGCTTTAGGTTGATTGATCGATAGGTATAACCGATGTGCTGCAATGAAAGACCATTGATTCGCTTTGGTCAGGGCTGAAGAGCTCGTAGACGAGGGCGATGGGTTCGGTGATGGATTTGTCACATTGATATCCAAGCAAGTTGTTACTTGTTCGGCTGTAGTGTTTCGATAAGTAATTTCAATTGCATTTCATAAGTATTTTGTGTTGTATTGCATATTCATGAATGAATAATGGAGTTTCCGTAAGTATTGTAGTATTCAGATGGTGTTGAGGATATTTGGATATTCTTGGTCTATGGTATGCATTTTGGAAGGAATCTGAATCGAGGTATTGTACAGTATTGATGTGATTTTGAGATGATAGTTGATATATTGATGAGAACCGAACTGTCATTGGATCACCGGGAAGTGGTAAGGTTATAGTTGTGATTATCTTTCTCATGATGCATGACATGTGAATATTTATGTTTATGTAATTGCGGTTATTTGTCGGGCATTATGGCTGACCCCGTTGCGGGACTTGTTTTTCAGGCAGTGATGATTTTCAATGGGCGGCGGTCGTGAAGATGACGAGGATCCCGGACGATACTAGCTATGGCTTATGTTGGGGAATCGTGTATTTTGACTGTTCATTTTATTTTGATGTCGAATGTAAATTCTGGACTGTACTTTTATCCGCTGCGTGAGTATTTTGAAATGGCTTTTGATATTTTGCCAACTGAGTTTTATTTCGTAAAACCGATTCCCTAAATCGAGTTTTGGCATTTTGGCCTTGAATGTTTTGACGGTCTGTATTTGGTACTTTTTAAATGATCTGTGTGAGTATTTGGAAAATAATACCGTCATCGGCCTTTTGGGCGTTTTTGAATGTTTTTTTTGAAAATGGTTTTTAGCCTGGTGGGTTCCGGCGCGGGGCCCACGGCGCTGTAATTGTAAGGCTCTGTTCTTTTGGACTGAATGAATCTGACCGAATCGAATCAATCGAATCAATGGAATCCGAATCGAATCAATTGAATCGAATCGAATCAAATATATATTAAGGGTAAATAATAATAATAGTAATAATGGTAAATAATAATAATAATAATAATAGTAATTAACAACAACAACGATAATAGTAATATTATTAGTAATAATAACAATAATAATTAAGATTAATAATAATAATAATAAGAAGAAGAAGAAGAAGAAGAATCGAGCCGAATCGAATCGAATCGAATCAATCGAATGGACTGACACAATCGAATCAATTGAATGGACCTAAATCGAATCGAATCGAACTCAATCGAATCAAAAGCGAAAAATAAGTCCAAAAGAACAGGGCCTAACACCCCCAAACCATTCGGGAATATTACAGCGCCGCAGACCCTCTCCCTGAGGATCTACCAGGCTAACTACAGAAAACACCACAATACAATACATGCCGACATGGGTAATTAACGAACCATTATACCGATTTAGTCTTTTACCACAATATACACATCAACAAATACATTACTCTTTCTCGCAACTCATACCCACGCAGGGGTTAACATAAATCAACATCCCTATAAAATGGGAAAATAAACACAACGGAAGGACAAAACAACAAGACATCACCAAATACTCAACACCGGTCTTCATGTGATTAGTATCGTCGTCTTTCATCATACTTCGTAACGATCCTGTGAATTGCTCCCCCAGCAACCTGCAAATACCTGGACGCAATACAGACATCCACCCCCCGAATACTCGGGGTAGCAAAACTCCACTGTTTGCTAGTGCAAGTATAAATACAAAGGCAAGCCATACATATCATACTCCAAGAACATAGAAATCGTGAATATACTTCTCGAGATAATTCATTTGATTAAAACCGTTTGAATTATGAAAGATAGGAATAAAACCATTTTTCATCTTACAAAACCATTTACGATCTCGGGAGTTTTGGAAATGTTTGGGTTTAAAAATTCTCAAGCCTTTCGAAACGCCTAGAGACACAGCCCAAAAATCATTTATTTCAAAATACAATTCCGATTACAAAATATGGGGTCCACGACCCAACCATAACATTCCAATCACAAACACGGGGTCCACGACCCAAATCATCCACATCACATACTCGCAAGAATAACCCGACGGAAACTACACTGTGTCAAACATTACCATGACAACAAGAGCACAACTTTGCAACTTGACCATACGGCCGAACTCGACACACCACAGAGTTACAATGCACAGAGCAACCACAGGACTCACGTACTCATACCAAATTATCGCAGCCAAGAGACAAATCTCACACAACACATTTACTGGTGCCATTCCAGCCAAGTACGATACCATTTGGACCGCCATTCTAATCAGACGAAATATGCGCCAAAAATCATAGTTCTCCAACAAAACATTTCAAAGTTAACCGTTGGTATGAGACTCACGGCCGCCGCACCCCGCAGAGGCCCCGTCGGACCATCCCTGGGTGGTTAACCCTAGTTCTCGATATGCACAATCACGACAATACGTATCCCTATAGGCCCCGTGAGACCGTCCCTAGGTGAACACACATAAACATCCACAATGCCACGGGAAGCCATAATTCGAATACTAGAATATGCAAACAAATGCTAGGTACTTCGCTAGAATGGCCACTCTAGTCGACGTATACCCACACGAATGTCACACAACAACAAACAAATACCAATACCAAACGACACCAAGCGCCACAACCTCCTTACGAAGGAACACCAACTAATATCACACAACGTCACATATTCACCGAACAATTACACATATCAATACACAATCCTCGGCAAATAATTACGATCTACTAAATTTACTAAATGTGTTCAACATCTTCCAACATACGAAACTAACGCACATATTCTGAAAGCACATCAATCCACGAAGCATACGAGTTATATTTTGAAAGACAACAATTATCGAGAACATACCGATCCTTTTAAAAGTTCATTAAAACATTCAAATTGTAATTTGGTTCCAATACCAACGAATACGTCTATGAAACACGAAATGTATGGGCAAGATACTTGCCTCGAGACCACGAGCAATGAAACAACGAACGGACACGGTCGGATCGCCCTCGAACTTTCAAAGACGACCAAGAATCCAGCAACCCCATGAATACTACGAAGATAACACCAACACGAATCAATAACACTAATCGGAATCCGAATCGATCCTAAAAACAACAAGGATCTACGTTTTCTCAAGGAAATCAAGAATCATTGGTCCGGGTGATACAAAATCAATAAATGAGTTGTCAAACCAAAAGCCACGGCCAAGACAATCAATAATACTCAACCGATCGGATGAGATCGGGTAAAAATCACCAAAACCAAGGAAATCCCCCAAATTCAAGAAATTAGGGTTCTAAGAAGAGATTACCTTGATTTGAGCAATGGAGATGATTAGATGTTGTTAAACACCTACAGATCCACTCTAAGATGAAGCTTGATGATGAAGATCGCTCAAAGTCGCCTCAGGAACTTACTTCCGTCGGAAAGAGATGAAAAAGGGTGAGAAATGACGAACTAAAGCTGTTGTCCAGTATTTATACTGGACAGTTATTAGCGTGCGCTAAGCACAAACATTAGCGCGCGCTAACGGGGTCAACGTGTAACACCCCGAGATATTCGGAGTATGTTACAGCGCCGTGGACCCCTACATGGGACCCACCAGGCTACAACAAGCGAACACCCCTCGACTAACCATCTCGGTTAGCGAGGATACACAATCAAACAATACATCACATGAAAATACACCCAAAGCAACCGACGAAATGAGCAACAATCGACAATGTAGCAATTTAAAATAATACAACACGGGGTTTGAATTGAAAAGCCTAAGTACTCGCGAGTACAGTCTATCAGTTTATATATATAGGAAACAACCATATCGAAGTGGACAAAAGAAATAAGTAGACCCAAGTGCACATGTCAACGACTCTGGCCAACATCCTCGTACTGTCCCAACGCTCGCTCGTCCGGATGATCATAACCTGAAATCCATAACAAGAATTTCCCCAAAATTGGTCCCCCAAAGGGGTTAGCAATTACGCTAGTACAAGTAATCAAGGCAAACCAATCACTTACACATTTCATAGTACATGCACCAATATCATTTCAAAAATCAAAACCAGACATGTCTTTTCCGGAAATAAACAGTCAAACAATTTGCCATGGGAACAGGGCTATACCATTGATCCCGCTCCGTGATCCCTAAGGACCCTCCCGAGCTGGCCATATTATAAAACAAATCACGCACACGCGTCGCCTTGGGAACAGGGCTATACCATTGATCCCGCTCTGTGATCCCTAGGGACCCTCCCGAGCTGGCTAGCGAAACAAACTCGTGAATCCAGGGCTATACCATTGGATTCCCTCCGTGATCCCGTCGGACCCTCCCGAGGTGAGCAATCACACACAATATACATTACCATTTCACGTTAAGCATAAAGGTTTCCAAAAATACTTGCCTTGAATAATCGACGACGCAACGAATGGAAAGGATAATCACCGACGAACGCTGGAAATCAACGGAACCAAACCTAACGATTTGAAGAACATAATTACAACCAACTCTTAGACGAATACGGAATTGGAATACACCCGAAAACCCGCCTACGATTCATGTATATCCGTATATAAACAACAATGAGGGTGGACCACAACCAAACCCTGTCGATTCCGCAAAAACTACGAAATATACCATGAATCCGTAGGGAAACTAAGAATACCAACAAGATTAATCATAATCATCATGAATCCACCAACAAAACGGAACGGATCGGAAGAAAATCCCCAAACCCCCAAATCGCCCAAAAGTAGGGTTCTAAGAGATTTACCTTGGATTGAGGTTGAATAATACAAGTAGGTGTTGTTAATCTACTTCAAAAACTCAAGGTAGAGGATGCCTGAAATAATCGGAGGAAGGGATCGCTCGGAAATCGCCTGGAGAAGCTCTGCGTCGCGGGGGGAGAAGAAATAAAAATATTATGTTCATCTGGGTCAACTCCCTGGTTTATATAACCAGTGAGTGTTAGCGCGCGCTAATCCTCAAGGTTAGCGTGCGCTAACGGGATAAAATTACAAGCCAAACAGTTAGCGTCCAGTCCAGTAGCCAGACTTCTGGCCGTTAGCGTGCGCTACTCGAGACATAGCATGTGCTAAAAACCTCTTGGTAGCGCGCGCTATCGACCAATAGCGTGCGCTACCTGGACATCAGCCGAGTCCAGAAGTTAACTGCCCACTACTCACCTGACCCGCTAGCGTGCGCTACCATACAAGCGTAGCGTGCGCTAACTGGCATCTCGGCCGAAGTTCGGTAGTAAATCGCCCGATCGACACTCACGCTAGCGCACGCTACCGGGTATCATCGGCGTGCGCTAGCCTCCCGACATTAGCGTGCGCTAGTCTACGTAGCTTACGCTAATACGCCACCCGTAAGGCCGAAAATAGACCGCCACTCCTGTGGCTTGCTCTCTAGCGCGCGCTACGAATCAGTCGTAGCGTGCGCTACTAAGGGACCCCTAGCGCGCGCTATGCAGAAAAGATAGCGTGCGCTAGGTTACGAAATATAAACGGTTCACAACACCGGAATATGAACGAAACATCAAACGGAACACCTCAAAGCGTATCAAAACATAGAATGGATCCACAGCAACCCCGAAACAGCGGTTCCGCACAACAATAACGAGTCTCAGATCAATAGATGATGGGAAAGATATACTGTAAGGTATATGAGGGTCACCACGACCGAGAAATACACCGAAAAAAAAAGAAAATACAAGGGGGAAGAAAAATGCGGATATTACATTCTACCCCTCTAAAAACAAGTTTCGTCCCGAAACTTAAGAAACAAACAACTCAGGGTACCTAGCACGCATGCTATCCTCGGTTTCCCAAGTTGCCTCCTCAACACCGTGTCTCGACCACTGCACCTTGACCAAAGGGATGGTCTTATGCCTCAGTCGTTTCTCTCGATGCTCTAAAATTTTCAAAGGACGCTCCTCAAAAGTAATATCCTCGGCGACGTCAATCTCACCATAATCGATGATGTGACTAGGGTCCGGGACATATTTCCTCAGCTGGGAAACATGAAAAACGCTATGAACATGACTGAAGGCCGGGGGTAACGCCAAACGGTATGCTAACCCACCGACTCGCTCGAGAATCTTGAAGGGTCCAATAAATCTAGCACTTAACTTCCCCTTCTTCCCGAAACGGAAAACTCCTCTCGTCGGCGACACCTTCAGCAAAACGTGGTCTCCCACCTCGAATTCTAAAGGTCGACGACGGACATCGGCATATGACTTATGTCGACTCTGGGCAGTCAACATCCGTTCCCGAATTAATTCTATCTTCCGTCTCGTCTCTAAAACGACATCCGGTTCGGTCCCGACCAAATCGGACGCCTCATTCCAACAAATCGGCGATCGACAACGCCGCCCGTAAAGCGCTTCATACGGTGCCATCCAAATCGTCGCGTGCCAACTATTGTTGTACGTGAATTCGATTAATGGCAATTGCTCCTACCAGTCACTACTCCAGTCGAGAGCACAACCACGCAACATGTCCTCGAATGTCTGGATAGTGCGTTCCGACTGTCCATCTGACTGGGGATGAAAAGAGGTACTCAAATGCAAATGGGTACCCAACGCTTTATGCACCGCCTGCCAAAAGTGCGATACGAAACGGCCATCACGATCTGAAACAATAGACTTCGGAGTACCGTGAAGCCTCACAATCTGCGCGATAAACACACGAGCCAACTTTTCTGGACCCCAAGTGTCCTTGATGCCCAGAAAATGTGCCGACTTGGTCAGACGATCAGCAATCACCCATACCATATTCATGCCCGACCTCGATCTCGGCAAACTCGTAACAAAATCCATCGATATGTCTTCCCATTTCCATTCTGGAACGGGAAGTGACTGCAATAACCCAGTCGGTCGATGATGCTCGATTTTGACCTGCTGACAAGTCAAACATCTCGCTACAAACTGTGCGACCTCCTCCTTCATATCATTCCACCAGAAATTCCTCCTCAGGTCCTTGTACATCTTACTCGAACCAGGATGAATGGAATAAGGTGTAGCATGGGCTTCACGCAAAATATTCTGTCTCAACTCTGAGTCGTTCGGCACACAAAGCCGACTCTGAAATATCAAAACACCATCCTCGTGAATCACAAACCCAGGAGACTTTCCCTTAAGAACGTTCTCTCGGATTTGAGTAATCATTGGATCCTTTAATTGTTTCAGCTTAATTTCATCGATCAAAGATGACGAAATCTCTAAAGCACAAAGTTGCCCGACAGCTCCAGGCAACAAAACCTCAACATCTAACTCGATCAAAGCCCGCCGAAGCTCAGACTGAGACGTAAGGACCTCAAGCGTTCGCAACACAATCAGTTTCCGACTCAAGGCGTCGGCCACGACGTTCGCCTTGCCCGGATGATAAAGGATTTTGAGGTCGTAATCCTTAATCAGTTCTAACCACCTCCTCTGCCTCATATTCAACTCCCGCTGAGTAAATATGTATTTCAGACTTTTATGATCGGTAAAAATCTGACATGTACAGCCGAAAAGATAGTGACGCCAAATCTTGAGTGCGAACACAACTGCCGCTAACTCCAAATCATGAGTAGGGTAGTTCAGCTCATACGGCCTCAACTGTCTCGACGCAAAGGCAATGGTCTAGCCGTGCTGCATCAATACGCACCCAAGGCCCTGACCCGAAGCATCGCTATAAACGGTGAATCCCTCGTTGCCACATGGCAACGCCAAAACCGGGTCTGAAGTCAAACGCTTCTTCAGTTCCTCAAAACTCGACTGTCTCTCGTCATTCCAGACGAACTTCTCGGATTTCTGGAGCAACTGTGTAAGTGGCCGAGCTAGTTTTGAGAAACCCTCGACGAACCTACGGTAGTAGCCAGCCAAACCCAAGAAACTACGGACCTCCTTCACATTTGTGTGCGGTGCCCAATCCAACACTGCCTCAATTTTCTGCGGATCCACACGAACTCCCTCGGCTGAAATCACGTGACCCAAAAACATCACTTCCCTCAGCCAGAACTCACATTTCGAGAACTTCGCATAGAGTCGCGCGGTCCTCAAAATGTCTAACACTATCCGCAAATGATGGGCATGCTTTTCCTCGTTCCTCGAGTAAATAAGAATATTGTCAATGAAGACGACGACACACTTATCCAAATACTCGATAAAGACTTTGTTCATCAACTGCATGAACACCGCCGGCGCATTAGTTAACCCGAAAGGCATAACTACGAACTCATAATGTCCGTATCTCGTCCGAAAGGCTGTTTTCGGCACGTCGGACTCCCTCACCCGAAGCTGATAGTACCCCGACTTCAAATCAATCTCCGAGAATACCGCATCTCCCTGCAACTGATCGAACAAGTCATCAATTCTCGGCAAAGGATACTTGTTCTTGATGGTCACCTTGTTTAGTTCGCGATAGTCGATACACAAACGTAGTGAACCATCCTTCTTCCGCACAAACAGGACCGGCGCGCCCCAAGGCGAGGCGCTCGGTCGAACATACCCCGACTCAAGAAGCTCACTCAACTGCTTCTTCAACTCTGACATCTCTGAAGGTGCCATGCGATACGGCGCCTTCGAAATCGGAGCCGCACCCGGCTCTAACTCTATAGCAAACTCAACCTCACGATCCGGTGGCAATCCCGGTAACTCGTCAGGAAATACATCAGGAAACTCACTAACGACTGGAATCGACGAAAGCTCGACTCCACCATCCTCCGCCTTCAAGGCATAGCACCAATAACCAGTACACCCCTTTCGCAGGAGACTCATCGCCTTCAAGGCATTAATAACGAACTTCTGGTTTCCCCTCTTTCGCCCTGCGAAAGAGTGTTCGGTGCCGTCCTCGGCTAACATAGTGATGATTCTCGTGCGGTAGTTCATGATTACGCCATGCCGCTCGAGCCAATCATCCCCGAGAATCAAATCCTCACCCTCAATATTAACAACAATAAGATTAGAGAGCCAATCTCTCTGACAAATAAACACAGAGCAGTCTCGGACCTCTCAATCACCGACAATTCTATCACCGCTAGGAAGTTTAACGACGAAAGGCTCGCAAGGTGACAAGCAATCGAGACTCAAACGGCGTACACACTCTAGAGAAATGAATGAATGCGTAGCACCCGAATCAAAAAGCACATCGACAGGATGGGAAAGCATATGAACGGTACCTGTCGCCACAGTGGCTGCTGGGTCATCGGCCCTCCTCATCTCATAGATACGCGGTTGGGCAGAGCCAACACTGGAAGCTTCTCCCCTAGCGGGCTGACCCCGACCCCTACCTCGGCCGGCACTCGGTGGAGGCGGCGGAGCAAATGAGCCCTAGTTCACACTCGGCTCCATAGGTGTTGGGTGAGAAGAACGGGCACCGCGAAGCTGTCTGAGCTGATCACAAAAAGAAGCCTTGTGGCCCGAATGACCACAAGTATGACAAGTTAAAGGCGGACGAGGACAGTCCCGGTTCTTATGACTAGGGCTGTTAGCGGTCCGAGTGAACCCGAAACCCGGTCATGAACCGGACCGAAATATCCGGGATCGAAACTCACCCGAAAACTAACGAGTTCGGATTCGAGTTCTAAACATTGAACCGAAACCGATAAGACCCGGACCGATAAAACCGAAAAGAAATCCGGTAATAAATTAAAAAAAAGGTTATATGTATTTTATAATTTATATATTTTATACATATATTATTAATACGTTTTGCGTGTTTTAAACACAAATAGCATGCTGGTCAAGTAGTTAAGACGCTATACCTTTGAACAAAAGGTCTGGAGTTCGAATCATGTAACCCCCATTTATCTGATTTATTTTGCTGCTCTTCCTTCATTTTCCTAGTAAAGATCCACCCCACATAGGGCTATTAGCGGTCCGAGTGAACCCGAAACCCGATAATGAACCGGACCGAAATACCCGGGACCGAAACTCACCCGGAAACTAACGAGTTCGGATTCGAGTTCTAAAAATTAAACCGGAACCGTTATCGGTCCGGACCGGATCTACCCGGTAACCTATCGGACCGGATCCGAATCTGGAGAAAACCGGTCCGAACCGGTCCGATAACAGCTCTACTTATGACCCGAAAAGCTACAGTTAAAGCATGTGGGCTCACGAGCGGAGGTTCCGGCGGCACCCCGAAAGCTCCCAGAGAAACGAGCCGAACCGCCCGTAGAAATATTCGCAGCTCGAGATTTCAGCTGGCCTCCACTCTTGGGACCAGAAAAATTTCCGACTAACTTCTGCTTCTTACTCTCACGAGCCAAATCACTAGCCGTCACTGACATATCATAAGCGAGGGCCCTACTCTGATAATCCTTCAAGGTAGTGCAGACGAGTCCAGACATATAGTCCCGAATGGACAGTTTCATCCTCCTGGAAAAATGGAAAATTTTGTCGCTCTCAACGACAACTTGGGTCTTCACATAACTCAACTCCTTGTTAAAATCGGCAATAGCTTGGGATACAGGAATATCCCGAGGTTGAGCATCATAGAAGGCATGCACTCTCGCTTGTCTGACCGGCCACGGGCAATATTCGGTCTCCATCAGTTCCTGAAATTCGGCCCACGAAGCAACACGATCTTTGGGACCAACGGCCTCCCACCAATCCGTAGCGTCTCCCGTGAGAAAGTATTGAGCAATAGGGACCTTACGGTCCTCGAGGCAGTTGGTAGCAGTGAAGACTTTAGATATCTCCTTGATTCACCCTTCCCAGCCGATCGGGTCCGAAGCTCCCGAAAACTGAGGAGGATGCATCTTGATAACATCCTGAAGCTAGCGATCCGCTCCGCCCCAATTAGCATGGGCCTGAGCAGGGTTCTGGACCACCTGAGCTATATCCGCCATTTGGTTAACCATTTGCTGCATAACAGCCGCAATACCAAGATCGGCGCGCTCCTGAGAAGAAGCGTGACTGTGACGGTCGCCGGTACTGCTGGCTCCTGAAGAATGCGACATGGCCGCCCCACCGGCTGCCGCACGTCCTCGGCCGCGTCCACGACCACGACCACGGTTTCCTCCGGCATCCATACTGGTGTTAAGAGATAACAGAAGTATATCGAGGATGAGTAAGGAAGGAAAAAGCAACTACGATGATAAGCAAAGGAGGGAGAATAACCACAGTTCAAGAAACGGAATACAGTACGAGAAAGTAAAGAATCGAGTAAGGAAACTTACGAACACTGAAAGTACTGAGATGCCGGCAGCGGTGTGACAATGTGCAAAACAAAACACGACTAGACCCAAATAACCGACAAGCCTAGGTATCTATAAACCTAGAGCTCCGATACCATTTCTGTAACACCCCGAGATATTCGGAGTATGTTACAGCGCCGTGGACCCCTACATGGGACCCACCAGGCTACAACAAGCGAACACCCCTCGACTAACCATCTCGGTTAGCAAGGATACACAATCAAACAATACATCACATGAAAATACACCCAAAGCAACCGACGAAATGAGCAGCAATCGACAATGTAGCAATTTAAAATAATAAAACACGGGGTTTGAATTGAAAAGCCTAAGTACTCGCGAGTACAGTCTATCAGTTTATATATATAGGAAACAACCATATCGAAGTGGATAAAAGAAATAAGTAGACCCAAGTGCACATGTCAACGACCACAGCGATATCCTCATCTTGTCAGCGCTCGCTCGTCCGGATGATCATAACCTGAAATCCATAACAAGAATTTCCCCAAAATGGGTCCCCCAAAGGGGTTAGCAATTACGCTAGTACAAGTAATCAAGTCAAACCAATCGCTTACACATTTCATAGTACATGCACCAATATCATTTCAAAAACCAAAACCAGACATGTCTTTTCCGGAAATAAACAGTCAAACAATTTGCCATGGGAACAGGGCTATACCATTGATCCCGCTCCGTGATCCCTAAGGACCCTCCCGAGCTGGCCATATTATAAAACAAATCACGCACACGCGTCGCCTTGGGAACAGGGCTATACCATTGATCCCGCTCCGTGATCCCTAGGGACCCTCCCGAGCTGGCTAGCGAAACAAACTCGTGAATCCAGGGCTATACCATTGGATTCCCTCTGTGATCCCGTCGGACCCTCCCGAGGTGAGCAATCACACACAATATACATTACCATTTCACGTTAAGCATAAAGGTTTCCAAAAATACTTGCCTTGAATAATCGACGACACAACGAATGGAAAGGATAATCACCGACGAACGCTGTAAATCGACGGAACCGAACCTAACGATTCGAAGAACATAATTACAACCAACTCTTAGACGAATATGGAATTGGAATACACCCGAAAACCCGCCTACGATTCATGTATATCCGTATATAAACAACAACGAGGGTGGACCACAACCAAACCCTCTCGATTCCGCAAAAACTACGAAATATACCATGAATCCGTAGGGAAACTAAGAATACCAACAAGATTAATCATAATCATCATGAATCCACCAACAAAACGGAACGGATCGGAAGAAAATCCCAAAACCCCCAAATCGCCCAAAAGTAGGGTTCTAAGAGATTTACCTTGGATTGAGGTTGAATAATACAAGTAGGTGTTGTTAATCTACTTCAAAAACTCAAGGTAGAGGATGCCTGAAATAATC
Source organism: Orobanche coerulescens (assembly GCA_033398695.1). NCBI lineage: Eukaryota > Viridiplantae > Streptophyta > Magnoliopsida > Lamiales > Orobanchaceae > Orobanche > Orobanche coerulescens. Next base: position 18,580,981 of record CM065801.1, read on the forward strand.
GGAGGAAGGGATCGCTCGGAAATCGCCTGGAGAAGCTCTGCGTCGCGGGGGGAGAAGAAATGAAAATATTATGTTCATCAGGGTCAACTCCCTGGTTTATATAGCCAGGGAGTGTTAGCGCGCGCTAATCCTCAAGGTTAGCGTGCGCTAACGGGATAAAATTACAAGCCAAACAGTTAGCGTCCAGTCCAGTAGCCAAACTTCTGGCCGTTAGCGTGGGCTACTCGAGACGTAGCGTGCGCTAAAAACCTCTTAGTAGCGCGCGCTATCGACCAATAGCGTGCGCTACCGGGACATCAGCCGAGTCCAGAAGTTAACTGCCCACTACTCACCTGACCCGCTAGCGTGCGCTACCATACAAGCGTAGCGTGCGCTTCGCCTTTGTGAAGTTCGGTAGTAAAGCATCGATCTTGGACACTCACGCTAGCGCACGCTACCGGGTATCATCGGCGTGCGCTAGCCTCCCGACATTAGCGTGCGCTAGTCTACGTAGCGTACGCTAATACGCCGATCCCGAGAAAGGCTGGAAAATAGCACTGCCACTCCCAGGGCTTGCTCTCTAGCGCGCGCTACGAATCAGTCGTAGCGTGCGCTACTAAGGGACCCCTAGCGCGCGCTATGCAGAAAAGATAGCGTGCGTTAGGTTACGAAATATAAACGGTTCACAACACCGGAATATGAACGAAACATCAAATGGAACACCTCAAAGCGTATCAAAACATAGAATGGATCCACGGCAACCCCGAAACAGCGGTTCCGCACAACAATAACGAGTCTCAGATCAATAGATGATGGGAAAGATATACTGTAAGGTACATGAGGGTCACCACGACCGAGAAATACACCGAAAAAAAAGAAAATACAAGGGGGAAGAAAAATGCGGATATTACATTCTACCCCTCTAAAAACAAGTTTCGTCCCGAAACTTAAGAAACAAACAACTCAGGGTACCTAGCACGCATGCTATCCTCGGTTTCCCAAGTTGCCTCCTCGACACCGTGTCTCGACCACTGTACCTTGACCAAAGGGATGGTCTTATGCCTCAGTCGTTTCTCCCGATGCTCTAAAATCTTCAAAGGACGCTCCTCAAAAGTAATATCCTCGGCGACGTCAATCTCACCATAATCGATGATGTGACTAGCGTCCGGGACATATTTCCTCAGCTGGGAAACATGAAAAACGCTATGAACATGACGCAAGGCCGGGGGTAATGCCAAACGGTATGCTAACACACCGACTCGCTCGAGAATCTCGAAGGGTCCAATAAATCTTGGACTCAACTTCCCCTTCTTCCCGAAACGGAAAACTCCTCTCGTCAGCGACACCTTCAGCAAAACGTGGTCTCCCACCTCGAATTCTAAAGGTCGACGACGGACATCGGCATATGACTTCTGTCGACTCTGGGCAGTCAACATCCGTTCCCGAATTAATTCTATCTTCCGTCTCGTCTCTAAAACGACATTCGGTTCGGTCCCGACCAAATCGGACGCCTCATTCCAACAAATCGACGATCGACAACGCCGCCCGTAAAGCGCTTCATACGGTGCCATCCGAATCGTCGCGTGCCAACTATTGTTGTACGTGAATTCAATTAATGGCAATTGCTCCTCCCAGTCACTACTCCAGTCGAGAGCACAAGCACGCAACATGTCCTCGAATGTCTGGATAATGCGTTCCGACTGTCTATCTGACTGGGGATGAAAAGAGGTACTCAAATGCAAACGGGTACCCAACGCTTTATGCACCGCCTGCCAAAAGTGCGATACGAAACGGCCATCACGATCCGAAACAATAGACTTCGGAGTACCGTGAAGCCTCACAATCTGCGCGATAAACACACGAGCCAACTTTTCTGGACCCCAAGTGTCCTTGATGCCCAGAAAATGTGCCTACTTGGTCAGACGATCAGCAATCACCCATACCATATTCATGCCCGACCTCGATCTCGGCAAACTCGTAACAAAATCCATCGATATATCTTCCCATTTCCATTCTGGAATGGGAAGTGACTGCAATAACCCAGTCGGTCGCTGATGCTCGATTTTGACCTACTGACAAGTCAAACATCTCGCTACAAACTGTGCGACCTCCTCCTTCATATCATTCCACCGGAAATTCCTCCTCAGGTCCTTGTACATCTTACTCGAACCAGGATGAACGGAATAAGGTGTAGCATGGGCTTCACGCAAAATATTCTAACTCAACTCTGAGTCGTTCGGCACACAAAGCCGACTCTGAAATCTCAAAACACCATCCTCGTGAATCATAAACCCAGAAGACTTTCCCTTAAGAACGTTCTCTCGGATTTGAGTAATCATTGGATCCTCTAATTGTTTCAGCTTAACTTCATCGATCAAAGATGACGAAATCTCTAAAGCACAAAGTTGCCCGACAGCTCCAGGCAACAAAACCTCAACATCTAACTCGATCAAAGCCCGCCGAAGCTCAGACTGAGACGTAAGGACCTCAAGCGTTTGCAACACAATCGGTTTCCGACTCAAGGCGTCGGCCACGACGTTCGCCTTGCCCGGATGATAAAGGATTTCGAGGTCGTAATCCTTAATCAGTTCTAACCACCTCCTCTGCCTCATATTCAACTCCCGCTGAGTAAATATGTATTTCAGACTTTTATGATCGGTAAAAATCTGACATGTAGAGCCGAAAAGATAGTGACGCCAAATCTTGAGTGCGAACACAACTGCCGCTAACTCCAAATCATGAGTAGGGTAGTTCAGCTCATACGGCCTCAACTGTCTCGACGCAAAGGCAATGGTCTTGTCGTGCTGCATCAATACGCACCCAAGGCCCTGACCGAAAGCATCGCTATAAACGGCGAATCCCTCGTTGCCACATGGCAACGCCAAAACCGGGGCTGAAGTCAAACGCTTCTTCAGTTCCTCAAAACTCGACTGTCTCTCGTCATTACAGACGAACTTCTCGGATTTCTGGAGCAACTGTGTAAGTGGCCGAGCTAGTTTTGAGAAACCCTCGACGAACCTACGGTAGTAGCCAGCCAAACCCAAGAAACTACGGACCTCCTTCACATTTGTGTGCGGTGCCCAATCCAACACTGCCTCAATTTTCTGCGGATCCACACGAACTCCCTCGGCTGAAATCACGTGACCCAAAAACATCACTTCCATCAGCCAGAACTCACATTTCGAGAACTTCGCATAGAGTCGCTCGATCCTCAAAATGTCTAACACTATCCGCAAATGATGGGCATGCTTTTCCTCGTTCCTCGAGTAAATAAGAATATCGTCAATGAAGACGACGACACACTTATCCAAATACTCGATAAAGACTTTGTTCATCAACTGCATGAACACCGCCGGCGCATTAGTTAACCCGAAAGGCATAACTACGAACTCATAATGTCCGTATCTCATCCGAAAGGCTGTTTTCGGCACGTCGGACTCCCTCACCCGAAGCTGATAGTACCCCGACTTCAAATCAATCTCCGAGAATACTGCAGCTCCCTGCAACTGATCGAACAAGTCATCAATTCTCGGCAAAGGATACTTGTTCTTGATGGTCACCTTGTTTAGTTCGTGATAGTCGATATACAAACATAGTGAACCATCCTTCTTCCGCACAAACAGGACCGGCGCGCCCCAAGGCGAGGCGCTCGGTCGAACATACCACGACTCAAGAAGCTCACTCAACTGCTTCTTCAACTCTGACATCTCTGAAGGTGCCATGCGATACGGCGCCTTCGAAATCGGAGCCGCACCCGGCTCTAACTCTATAGCAAACTCAACCTCACGATCCGGTGGCAATCCCGGTAACTCGTCAGGAAATACATCAGGAAACTCACTAACGACTGGAATCGACGAAAGCTCAACTCCACGCTAACCTACAGGAGTAGCGCACGCCACTGCCGGGAGGTAACGCATGCTAATTCTTGCTACCGAGTTAGTTCGATTATTGATCTGATTATTGCTTTAGGTTGATTGATCGATAGGTATAACCGATGTGCTGCAATGAAAGACCGTTGATTCGCTTTGGTCAGGGCTGAAGAGCTCGTAGATGAGGGCGATGGGTTCGGTGATGGATTTGTCACATTGATATCCAGTCAAGTTGTTACTTGTTCGGCTGTAGTGTTTCAATAAGTAATTTCAATTGCATTTCATAAGTATTTTGTGTTGTATTGCATATTGATGAATGAATAATGGAGTTTCCATAAGTATTGTAGTATTCAGATGGTGTTGAGGATATTTGGATATTCTTGGTCTATGGTATGCATTTTGGAAGGAATCTGAATCAAGGTATTGTACAGTATTGATGTGATTTTGAGATGATAGTTGATATATTGATGAGAACCGAACTGTCATTGGACCACCGTGAAGTGGTAAGGTTATAGTTGTGGTTATCTTTCTCATGATGCATGACATGTGAATATTTATGTTTATGTATTTGCGGTTATTTGTCGGGCATTATTACTGACCCCATTGCGGGACTTGTTTTTCAGGCAGTGGTGATTTTCAATGGGCAGCGGTCATGAAGATGACGAGGATCCCGGACGATACTCGCTATTGCTTATGTTGGGGAATCGTGTATTTTGATTGTTCATTTTATTTCGATGTTGAATGTAAATTATGGACTGTACTTTTATCCGCTGCGTGAGTATTTTGAAATGGATTTTGATATTTTGCCAACTGAGTTTTATTTCGTAAAACCGATTCCCTAAACCGAGTTTTGGCATTTTGGCCTGGAATGTTTTGCTGGTATTTTTATGATGGTATTTGGTACTTTTTAAATGACGTGTGTGAGTGTTTGGAAAATATTACCATCATCGGCCTTTTGGACGTTTTTGAACGTTTTTTTTAAAATGGTTTTTAGCCTGGTGGGTTCCGGCGCGGGGCCCACGATGCTGTAATATCCCGGATGGTTTTGGGGGTGTTACACTTTGGGCCTGGTCGTGGGCTTGGCCTTGGGCAAAAAATTTTGGACTAGCTCGACAATGTTGTTGGGATCGTATGTGTACATAAGGATGTCCAGGTACATCCCTCGAGTGGTCAAGGAGATGAATACAGTCCATGTGCATCCTGACTGTTCAAAATTCAGTCATAACACGGCAGTACCTCCCAAGTGTGATGAGGAGGAGTAAATGGCTGTTTTGAATTCTGAAACTCCTGCCTTTTTGAATTCTGAAACTCCTGTATCAATAGCATGAATGCATGCATTATGATAGCCATTAGTGGCTGTGTTAAATCCCTGCAGTTGTGAGATGACCTACAAATAGGCATGCATTTCATTTGCAGCAGTACATGCAAAAATCGACATACACAGTTTCTGCATACATAGTCTTATATAGTCGGCTTCATCTTCACCTCATTTCAGTTCGTCGAAGCTTGTGAGTTTTGTGGTGCTACTACCTCCGAGACGCTGCCGTTTTATCTTTGGAGGCGGTACGTCAGAACCGAGAGTACTGGGGCGTATTTCGTCTTGCGGATATAGGACTCATCGACTCGGCAATAGTTTATGTTTTTTTATAATTTTCCTGTAACTTCAATTCAGTTTCGAGTTTTGTAATTTCTGTTTTTTCGAGTTTTACAATTTCTGTTTTTTCGAGTTGTAATTTCGTTTCTAGTTGTAATTTATTTTTGCCCGGCAAGTTTTACGAATAAATTTCCAACAGATTTTTCTTCGATGATATTAAACAAAAATACTGAAAGTAAACGACACAGAAATTTATAGAGGTTCAGCAATTTACTTATGTCCTCTCTTCGTTCCTTTTTCTATTAGATCAAAAACAACCACACTCAACTTTGCCTCGTCTTCTATAGGTTCGGGCGCAACCATTACGCATCCTATCTTAGATTGGTCCAAGCACAACCAAACAATCAATAAATATTTTCACTCTAGCATTCTATCGGAACTAGATAAACCTCACTTACAATCTTCAGAATTCAACCCTAACAATGCCGGATCAATGATCCTAATAACACCGAATTAAAATTCTTGATTCGTTTCTTTCAAGCTCGTGCAGTAGTGATACAACACTCCAATACACCAATCAAAGAAGACGCGAAGTATAAATGATAATACAATATACTTACAACACTCGTATCTTTATTGTCACAACTAAATAATAAACAAATAGCTTATATCGATAATCAAAGCTCAAAATGTATATCTATTGTATTGTAGTTGTGTGTCTTGAAGTACCCAAGGGTGGGGGTATTTATAACATTTGAGCAAGACTTGATCTCTTGTCGTCTGACATCATTAGCGTGCGTTAGTGTGTGATTTAGCGTGCGTTATCGTAGTAGTCAAGTATCTTTACTTTTGACTTTAAAAAAGAGACGGTCTTGATACTAAAAGTCTTCTGACCAACGGATCTAATTCGAACTTAGCGTATGTTATTCATTTTCATAGTGTGCACTGGATGGTCAATATTTACTTTCCAAATTTTGCGTGATTTCCGTGTTGAGAAGGTTGTCCGACGGTTGTATATCCAATGGTAGAATTTCAAACATAACAACAGCTAATATTTGCCATTAGCGTGCGTTGTCTGTATCTTATGCAACAGTCAGATTCTTTGTTTAGCATGCGTTGTTCATACTTTAGCTTGCGATAACTGCTTTGTGTAGGAATATCAGACCTTACTAACTTGTTTCTATAGCGTGCGTTTAGTAGTCCATAGCGTACGTTGTGTGCTTCCATGTAAAATTTTACCTTACCGACTTGACACTATAACGTGTGTTACATGCAAGGCTAGCGTACGTTAACGATCTTTTTGGAAATTTGCAGATCTTATTATCTTGATCCATTAGCGTGTGTTAGATGAGATTGTAGCGTGTGCAACTGAATCTGTCAAACCTTACCGTCCTTACTGATTTGTTTCATTGAAGTAACACGTAGCGTGCGCTATTGTCTGGAATTAGCATGTGTTATTGTCGGAGTAGCAGACTGTGTGTGTTACTAACTTCAAAATACTAGCCATTATGAGCCCGATAGCGTGCGTTATTGCATATAAATAGCGTGCGCTAATTCACATTGTTTGTAGAGTTTCTTACTGATGCATATGCGTCAATTTTGTCTGAATGAGTCTTGATGAGTTTTGATACTTTGTTTTACTTTAAATGTTTGTTTTGAGAGAATAAATCATCAAAATTGATTTGTTCAATAAAAAAGTTCTTTGATCGACCCCATTTTTTGTTTGTTTGGCTCTCGTGGACTACGATTCTGGGATAAGAAGGGTGGTTGAGAGTAAGGCATATCCATCCTCAGCATCATTGTATGTGCCGTCATTGAGTAAATCTTATGCTGATGTTCGTCGTCGACCTATGGAGTTTGAAGTAGGGGATCATGTTTTACTCAAAGTATCGCCGACAAGAGGGGTTTACTGTTTCGGAAAGAAAGGGAAGCTCAGTCCGAGATATATTTGGGCCGTTTGGGGTTCTAGACAGAGTCGGTGAGCTGGCTTATCGGTTGGCATTACCTACAGCCCTTAGTCACGTTCACAGTGTGTTCCACGTCTCGCAGTTGAGAAAGTACGTTCCGGACCCGAGTCACATCATCGATTATGGGGATATCGAAGTAGCGAAAGATGTCACGTTTGAAGAAAGGCCGGTGAAGATCCTTGAGCATCGTGTCAAGCAACTCCGAAATAAGACTATTCCGTTGGTTAAGGTTCAGTGGTCGAGGCATGGAGTTGAGAAGGCGACTTGGAAAACTAAGGATAACATACGCGCTAAATATCCAGAGTTATTTACTTCTTAAGTTTCGGGACGAAACTTATTTCTAGAGGGGGAGAATGTAATATCCATATTTTTCTATTTTTGGTAGTTTCCATTTTGGTACATTTTCCATTTTTAGCGACACGCTTGTAATCGTCTTAATATTTCGAGAATGTTTAATTCTGTATGTTTTGACATCCGAGAACGTTTCGATATTGTTTTACCCGATTTTGTGTATTCTAGTAACTTTTCCACTTGTCGGCTCGTTTGATGTAATTATTGTGCAAAACTGTCATTTCGAGTTTGGTACGAGTTTGTTTATTGTCGTTGGACATGTTGTGAGCTTCGGCATGGTTGCTCGATTTCGTATTGCGTTTTTCGGTGGTTTGGGGCCGTTTTGTAATTTCCTAAATGTTTTTGTGTAATTACTTTCGTTATCACATTCCGGACCTTCGGATGATCGGGATCGTATTTATTCTTTAGCGCTTAAGTTTGTCATACCGAACTCTTTATACTGATGTCTGCTCAATTCATTAAATGTCACGTTTGGTGTTTGTGCCATTTTTTGCACATTTGATCTCTGTACTGAGAGACTTACGTACGTTAATTGATCTTTCATTACGTACGTAACGTAGTCTTCCTAACGTATGTTAGCCCCTTTCTCATAGCGTACATTATGGACTTCGGGAAATCGGGCAGAAAGTTCTGCCAGACCTTTACGTACGTAACCGTGAGGGTATTACGTACGTTAAGGCTAACATACGTTAATGTATCATGCATTACGTACGTAATGCTTCTCGGTTTAAATACCCAGGTCTGACCGAAACCGTCCACTTTTTCTCCTCATTTTCTCTCCTCCGCGACTTGGGAGATTCACAGGCGATTTTGGGCGATTTTCGACATTCCAATCACCTAGCTATCATCCTCCTCAGAATTGTAGTATTAATATCAACATCAATCCATCATATTTATCTTGGAATCGAGGTAATTCTCTAGAACCCTAGATTTTTGGGAATTTGGGGGTTTCTTCATAATCCTTCGATTTTAGTCATAATTTGGGAGTAATTGAGTTGAGTATGAATTACCTACCCCCAATACATGTGTTTCCTACGAGATTATGGGTTATACTTGGACTCGTTGAGATTCGAGAGGGTTTTGGATGCGATCCGCCCTCGTCGAGTATATTATTGGATTACATGTATTATAGGCGGGGCTTTCGGGCATATTTCTATTAGAATTCTAGTCGTACTATTGTTGGTAGTCGTTTTACGAATCATTTAGGTCCGAAGTCTCCGAATTCCTTCGTCGTTGGTCTTTTGCCTTCTCGAAACAATCCGTCAAGTATTGTATTTGTGTGTTGAGAGAGTTATGTTCACTCCGGGACGGTCCGATGGGGCCTCGGAGGAATCCACGCATGGTTGGGTTCACGAGCTTTTGGGTTAACCACTCCGGGAGGGTCTATCGGGGCCTCGGAAGGATTCGCGCATGGTCGGGTCCATGGTTAATCGGGAGGATTATGTTTTGTGATACATTGTGGATTTTGCATTTCCGAAAATCATTATCTTATGCGTTTCAAAAACTATTGATGCATGTGCTTTGATATTGTAAGATGTTAGAGTTCGTTTGTGTTACTTGTATTAGTTATTCCACGGCTAACCCCATTTTGGGGGAAATACTTTTCATGTATTTCAGGTGCGAAGAATGCGACCGGAAGAGTACCGGGTCAGTACGAGGATGAAGGTCAGGCGTGATACTGTGAACTGGTCGTCGTGTTTATTTGTTTTGAGTTTGATTTTTGGGATTTCATTTTCAAATTGTTCTCTGTTGTCGTTTTCATTAAATTGCCGTTTTTCTTTCTTTTTGGTGGTTTAAATATTGTCGTGAGAATTCTATCGATTAATCCAATAAATGATGGTTCGTTTTGATGTGTTCTGTTATGGATGGAGTACAAAATTAGCCTTGTGAATTCCATATGGGATTCACGGCGTTGTGACATGCCCTAAATATCATGGGGTGTTACAGTCATGATCCATAGATTCCTTACTCAATCCATCGTTGATAAATGCTATCTTATCTTCTCGAGTTTTGGACACAAACCCCACAAATTTGCATCGTGTGTCACATATCCATCGAGTATATTTATAACATTCATCTAATCCTTTTGCTTTTAGTTTCTTTGCAAAACTACTCCTATCTATATCTGGCATGTAGTTAAATGAGTTTGAAAATTCTCCAGATAATCGGATTTGTGCTTCGATTAGCCATCGAATATCTTCTGGGACGCCATTTCTCATTAGCACCCTTAATCTTTTGAGTTGAGCTCGATAAATTCTTTTTTTGATATTCACGGGAAGAGATGGTAATATTTGCGAAGATTCGAAAGCATTGAATTTAGGCCCTTGGTATGGTTGAATTTTGTGAATACAATAAGAATTTATTTAGACTGGAATTACATGTATGAGATATAACTTCGCGTTTGGATAGCTCATAGCCTAAAGTGTATAAACTGCGACTCTGTAATGAATATAATATCGTGAGTGGGAGTGGCGACTTAGTATTGATAATGATGTACAATAAGGGCACTGAAAGATGATTCGATGTGTCAATATAATATCGATATGGTGATATAAACACATCATGTCTTTATATGTTTGTCTTGATTAATAATATCACTACTAATCAATATTGGGAATAAATCTCTAATAAATTTAGAATATATTAAGAGAGAGTATGGACACACTCCTTCTACATATGTGTTGGAAATTGGTACCCCACTTAGAATGGTGGATAATATCGCGGAGTAGAGTTTTCAAATTCTTTTGGTTTTGCGGAAGCGTAATTAAATTACGGAAGATAAACGACACAAGATTTATAGAGGTTTGGCCAAATATTCCTACGTTCTCTCTTCTTATCTTTTTCCTTAGGCTTAAGATAAACCTCTACACCTCGTCTTATATCGGTCCGAGGGATACCATTACAATCTTGTCTTCAGTCGGTCCAAGATAAACCGTTATACTCTTGTCTTTTTGTTGGTCCAAGCTAAACCGTTTTCCTATTCTATCGAACAAGTAATGAATCTATCTAGCTTTCAATTGGTACTAGACAAACATCACTCGGATTTAGATATGATTCTTATAATGCCGGATCAACGATCCTAATAACACCAAATAAATCTACAATCCTTTATTTCCTCTCGTGTATATGGTTTAGTGTATGAACACTCAAACACTTGACAGTGTAGCTCGATTACAACAACAAAAATGAATATAACAATATCTAAAGTGTATAAGCTTTGCTTGGAGTTGTTGTGGTGAATGATACCAAATGCTTTGGTATTTATAGGCATAAAGCCTCAACTAGTCATTGGCTTCTGCACCCTATATTACGTACATTACATATAGTCCATTACGTATGTTAGGACTTTGACGTACGTTAACATCTTCCAGTTGCGTACGTTATACGATGCGTAAATCAGACCAGTAGCCTTCTGTCCACCCTTTACATATGTTGTATCTTCCCATAGCATACGTTAAATACACCTTGTTATGTACGTTATATACTCCTCATTAAGTACGTTAGAAAACATATTCGTTGCATCCTTTTTGGCCTTCTCGAATCCCTCCAACGGTTCTAATATTTGAATTCATATTCAAACTGCATTACATACGTTAAGCCTTCATCTTACGTACGTTAAATATATAACGTTACGTACGTTAGTCATGTCTCATGTCTTCAGGCGAGATTCCATTACGTATGTTATAGCATTTTCATAATGTATGTTAAGCTTCATTAATTTAACTGTTTTGCTTTTCTGTCCGTCTCGAGCGTCTTCGACTCCTTGATTTATTGTTGTTTTGCTTTGTTCCATTGTTGTTTTTCTTTGATTGACAAAACATCATCAAAACCATTTAATAATTATGTGGAATAGAATATTACAACAATCTCCCCCTTTTTGATGACAACAAAACAACAATATTCGATGGGATTTTATACCTGCAAAAATAAAAGAAATTACAGATCAAAGTTTTCGGCTTTGTCCGTTTCGTTAGTTTTCTTCACCCCATCTTTTCTTTTATCCTTTTCAACTTCTTCTCATTTTCTCGACTTTCTTCTCCTTCGTATTTTCTCCCCCTTTCTTGATCAGTATATTGGAAGATTGGAAGATAATTCCTTGATTGCTAGTCATGACAAAGCTGTCATATATACAAACATACAAGCGTAAATTAAGCCTAGGATTAAGTAATCTATATACAATATAGTCTACAATATAGTCAACAAAATATTACAAGATATTGACTAAATAAATATTGTTTGACTAATTATATCACAACCCCGCAGTTGAAAATGGAGGTTGTCGTACGCTGAGACTGTCTCGAAAATCTTCAAATAGAACTAAGGGAAGACCTTTGTAAATATATCGGCAATCTGGTAGCATGATGGAACATGAAGTATGCGAACATGCCCTTTAGCCACTTTTTCGCGAACAAAGTGAATATCCATCTCAATATGTTTTGTGTGTTAATGTTGAACCAGGTTTGCCAGATAGATATATCGCACTAACATTATCACAATATACTAATGTAGCTTTTTAAATAGGACAATGGAGCTCCAGAAGAAGGTTTCGTAACCAACATGACTCATAAACTACATTTGCAACACCTCTGTATTCTGCCTCCGCACTCGACTGTGACAAAGTCGGTTGGCGTTTTGCCGACCACGATACCAAATTATCACCAAGAAACACATAATAGCCCGATGTGACCGTCTTGTATCCGGACAACTACCCCAATCTGCATTGGTATAATAGATGAGAGTGGATGTCGTAGATGGGTATATATGTAACCGATGATCAAGAGTTCCCTGAATGTAGCGGACAATGCGTTTGAGTGCATGCATATGTTCCTCCCGAGGGTTATGCATGAATAAACACACTTATTGCACAGCATATGTGATGTCAGGTCTCGTGAATATGAGATATTGAAGAGCCCCTGCAAGACTCCGATAGTGAGATGGATCCTCATACGGAGTGCTAGAATTAGCACTAAGCTTTGGTTTAGTGTCAACCGGAGTAGGAGATGGCTTACAAGATGACATGTCCGCCTGATCAACAATTTCAGCGGCATACTTTCTCTGGGATAAAAATAATCCACCCGCATGGCGAGTCACAACAATGCCCAAGAAGTAACTCAAAGGCCCCAAATATTTCATAGCAAAATCCGAGCTAAGTAGTGAGATGATTGACTCGCGAAGACCATCTGAGGAAGTTGTCAAGATAATATCATCCACATAAAAAAGAACGTAAGCCATACAAGTACCTTGCCGGAAAATGAATAGAGAGTGATCTGATATGTTGTGAGTGAACCCAATCGTGGACAAGTAATTAGCAAATCTCTTATACCAAGTTCGAGGGGCTTGCTTAAGGCCATAAAGAGACTTCTTCAATAAGCAGACATGAAAAGGACGATTTGTGTCCTTGAAGCCCATTGGTTGATGCATGTATACAGTTTCCTTGAGTTCTCGATGCAAGAAAGCATTTTTGACATCAAGTTGGTGAATGTGCCATGATCTGGAGAGAGCTAGACTGAGAACAGTGCGAATGGTTTCCGGTTTAACCACCGGACTGAAAGTCTCTCCGCAATCCACGCCAACCTGTTGACCTGCACCATCACCTACAAGACGGGCCTTATGCCTTTCAAACGAACCGTCAGATTTTTCTTTATGACTAAAAATCCACATAGACCGAATCACATTAACATCAGATGGGCGAGGCACCAACACCCATGTCTTATTTTTAATAAGAGCATTATATTCATCATCCATAGCCATTTTCCAATTCAAGTTACGAAGGGCAGACACGGGGTTACATGGTAAAGGCGATTTAGAAACCAGAGTGTGAAGATTAAAATGACGTTTTGGTTTAAAAATACCCCTTTGACTAAGTGTAACCGGCCTAAGGGGCGGAGAGGGATTGGTCTGCGGTGGAATTGAATTAGATGGCTGGGAGGAGGTGTTAGGCGTGGGATATGGGCCTGACTGAGTTGGCCTAGTTGAAGAGGGAGGAGTGGATTGGAAGCTTGTTTGTTCTGTAGTTGGCCGCAAGATTGGGCAAATTTCCATAGGTTGGTTAGAGGGAGAAACCAACTGTTAGATCACATAAGGTGACAAACCATCATCTAAAAAATCATTATGTGTGATCTCGAGGAGTATGTAACTTGGTAAACGGGAATTGAGTCTCATCAAAAGTTACATGGCGACTAATAATGATTTTATTGGACGATAAATCATAACATTTGTAACCACGATGATTACGAGGATATCCTAAAAACACACACGGTGTAGAACGGGGTTGTAACTTATTTATGGTACTGGAAGGAAATAGAGGATAGCATAAACACCCAAATACCCGGAGATGAGAGTAAGACAGATCCTTTTGATAAAGAACCCGTAGAGGAGATTGGTAGGCCATTTTCTTAATGGGGAGAATATTTAGGAGATAAGTCGCCATTTGCAAGGCATGATGCCAAAATGTGGGAGGTAGGAAAGCATGACATAGAAGGGTTCGGAGTATGTTATTAACGGAACGAATTTTTCTTTCGCCTTTCCCATTTTGTAGAGATGTGTGTGGACATGAAAGGCGAAAAAAAATCCCATTAAGTTTACAAAAATCCCGAAAAAGGCCCATTATTAAATTATCTCCCATTATCATACTGAATGTTTTTTACCTCCCGTTCAAATTGAGTGCGGATGAAAGCCCTAAATGATATAAATGTTGTAAAAACTTGAGATTCTTTTGATAATGGAAATGTCCATAAAAAATTAGAGAAATCATCTAAAAATAAAATGTAATACCAATGGCCCATTGAGCTCAAAACCGGAGAAGCCCAAAGATCACTATGGATAATGTCAAAAGGCATAAAAGTACTAGAATTAGAAAAAACAAAAGGCAATTTAACATGTTTTTCAAGAGGATATGAAGAACAAACATCATTATTCCAAGTTCTAGTACACTTAATGAAATTATTATGCCGTAGGGAGGCAAGAACAGGATCTCCCAGATGTCCCAAACGATCATGCCACAAAGAAGGTGATAAAGCGGCAAAGATAGATGGTGAGTTGGCTTCATTTGTGGTGATAGGATAAAGGTCACCCCGACTTTCACACCTCGTTAGACGTATCCCCGTATGAAAATCCTTCACAGAAAACCCAAAAGGATCAATTTCACAGAAACTGAGTCGAACGACGATCGTCACACAGAGCTTCAAGAGAAATCGGCTATGTCTTCTCCTCAGGCAGAAACGCATAAGGTTTTTAACCTTGTAACCCCAGTCCTCTTTATAAGCAGGAGCGGGGGCTTCTGAGCAATAAGCGGAGTCCCGAGGATCGAAGTGCAACCGTCAGATAGGCAGCGTTTAATGCTGTCCTCGAATCCCGCGTTCGCATCGTTTCGAGGGCACGCCAAATGACAGCCCTACAAAACCGTCGGACTCCACCAACAGGAGCCCCACATGTGCCCCGGTGACGTTTCCACAACCGCTGTCATTTCCCGCTCATTTCAGTGATCGACCAGGTCATCTAAATTCAAAACCAGTCCGCTCGAAAAACAATCGTCTAAACTCATAAAAAGTCGCTCGTCTAAATCCAAGCGATCGCCAGTCGAGCCACCTCACCCCACGTCTTCGACATGAGAGCAAGCTGGGGGGTATTTGGGTTCTTTATCTCCCACACTACTTTGCGGTGGATGAGACTATGAGAGGTGGTATCACTCTCGTATGTCGAAGTAAACTGTGTGATGGTTCTGGGGGAGTCACGAATAATTGTTGAAAGTCGATATTTATGGTTGTTGCATACACCACGTTTTGGGTGCGATTTTCCTGTTCCATGAAGTCAAGACTACGATAAGGAGAGGACAAATCAATGTTACTATATATCTAATCTATGCTTTTTTTTTTATGACGGGGAACCCGCAGCCGCTACTCTTTGAGTGCGCACTGGCTAAACCATCGGGCTGGACGTAATAGCCTACAAACTACGCCAACTAGGTAAACCACACTAGGTAAGCCCTGTGTGACAGGCTTAACCAAGAAAGTGTTGGTAGGGGGAATCGAACTCGTGATCTTTTAGTTCCGCGCTCACCTATTCCACCAGCTTGGCTACTCATCTAATCTATGTTACATGAATGCATCTCAACTACAAGGACAAAACAATATGAATCTATACCTAACTCATGTATGTCATTTTGATTTGCCCTTTAACTCAAACTACACGGAATTTGATTTCATTCATTTAACCTATATACTTTGTAGCCACCAAATGAATTTTTCAAATATCGAATATACAACTAAATCAAATACAACATTTATAAACTAATATGTGTTAACAAAATCATAATAAACTTTTGTGTACTTTCGGGTATTCATCGAATCAACGGAATTCCAACGATTATTTAACAAAATATTTTATAAGTCTATTCACCCCCTCTAGATATATACCTGACGTCTTGTGACCTACAATAGCTGCCACTATGATTATGATTTTTCGAAAATTATACATATACATATATACAAATAAATGAATCATATATACTAAAAGATTAAGTCCTAAAATTTATTGTGGAGTGTTAATTACTTTAATTTTTATGTATTTTTATGTATAAAGTTAAATGATGGGAATGTGAAATATCTAGTCTCTTCATATCTACAAAAAAGAGCTATGTACATAATTATTGCTAAAAACTCTTCACACGCTCATGAGTTAGGTTAGTCTTTTCATGATTCTCATAAGTTACATGGAGCATTCAACTTATGAGAAAGTATAAATAGCATCAATTGCTTCACTTTGGTCAGGGGTAACAGAATAGTCTATGAACTGATCAAATTTGATGATGTCGATCACACTAATGGAC
Source organism: Orobanche coerulescens (assembly GCA_033398695.1). Classification (NCBI taxonomy): domain Eukaryota; kingdom Viridiplantae; phylum Streptophyta; class Magnoliopsida; order Lamiales; family Orobanchaceae; genus Orobanche; species Orobanche coerulescens. The sequence continues at coordinate 18,597,568 of CM065801.1, forward strand.
ATTAACTAATGGACATGGTGATATGGATATGCAAGTTCTTTCAGTTTTTAACGATGCCAATAATTCTTCAAAGGTATGTTTGGTCAAGTCTAAACTCGAATGGTAGTTGTTGTCGCTTCATGTGTGGCATGCTCGGATCAAATAATTGTTTTAATGGTTTTCCTTATTTTTCTGTTATTAAATTTGCAAATTGTTGATGCTGATATGTAAATTGCTTACGGTCTGCAGGTGCTTTGGTTGCTGGTTGCGACACTCGGTGTATAGTTGAATCCAAAATATCAACTTTGCATTAGTAAAAAATTGTCAAGGAGAAAGAAAAATGAAAAAGATATGTGAATTGCTTACGGTATGCAGGTGATTTGGTTGTTGTTTGTTATGGTACATCAATATATCATGTCACGTTAATCTTCGTAGCATTTGAACCTTTGTCCATTGCCTTCTCAATTCAAAGATTAATATATATACAACATACTCTGAAAGCTACATTAATGCATGCATATTTGCTATTACTTTTCTCAAGTAATATCTTATTTTTTTGTCCATATTGCATAGATGATTTTAGTGTCGGTTACAAGCATTTGATCTTTTCTTGATATTGTTGTAATTAAAATCTTAAGGATACCAGTTCATTCAGTTTTACTAAAATCATAAGTATGAATGGAATTCCATTCGTGACTCAAAGTTTTTAAAATTAATTTAAAGGTAATGCGTATTTTAATTTTTGTTTTTGTGTGTGTAGGTATATCCCCACAAGGAATAGTACATTAAATATGATAAAGAGACGTAGGGCACGACGAGTTGGTCAAGAAGGTCATTCAAGACGAGCTACAACGAAGATCATAGAAAGAAAGATTCGAACGTAGAAAAAACTGATCCCAAACGGGGACTCATCGGTTGGTTTAAATGGATTGTTTAGAGATACTACTGAATATATATTGAGTTTACAAATGGGAATGAGACTCATAAATTCTTAGTGACTTTGATTGTTCATTGTATTGATTTATAAAATCACAATGAAGATATGTTGTTTGATAATATATGATGATCACTTGATTTTCTGTAGTTAAACTAAAGAATCATTTCTTAGTTTGTGATATCAACTTTAGTGGTTTGATTTTATTTCAAGATTGATTCATGCCTATAATATTAATGGTTTTTATTTTTGAATGATTACAATTTCATTCTTTACTTCTCTTTTATTTGTTATTGATCACATTATTGGTTTAATTGCATTCTTTAAATGATGTAATGTATGTGTCGATTTTCGCGATGTCTATAACATGTTAATCAAGTTGATGTTTTTTTAGCATATGTTGTTTGTTTGTTAAGGTTAGATGGTGATAATTTGATTATTAAGTTATTTAGTTTAGTCTGTTTGTGTTCTTGAATATTTAGTTTTTATAGAATTTGGAGCATTTTGATAGTTAATTAGTGTTACTTTCAAGATTCTGGTGAGGCCCAATACAAATAAGAAACCAAACACAATTTAAAAGTTACCTACGACCCAATGCAAGTAGGAACACAAACATAATTATAAACTTGGCTCAAGCCCAATGCAAATAAAAGAAGCCACACATTAGTAAAACAAATAAATACTTTTCTTACGGTTATCACCTTGAATAACGAATATAAAGGAAAAACTACGTAATTTTTGCTCGAACCCATTTGTAAATTATAATAACAAATTAAAAAAGTTAAGTTTAAGACATAAGCAAGAGTTCAATATTTTATCGGAAAAAGAAACCGGTGCAGCGCACGGGTCTGAATGCCTCGTATTAAATAAAATCTCAATTCGAATATTTATCCAAGATTAATGGTTGGGGTTCCCATCATTTAAAAAAAGAATATATATGCCAGGACACGAGATCATTTCTCAAAAATTGTGATTCTACTGAGAAAAATTCGATTTTGGTCCTTTATAGATGTATTTGTCCGATTTTAGTCCTTTATTGATGTCCTATCCGATTTTAGTCCTACAGCGTACACACTTGCCCGATTTTGGTCCTTTAAGTTTAATTGTTCGATTTTGGTCCTGCGTCGAAAGAGTGTCAGTCGGAAAAAGGCGTGTGAACTACACTCTCCGACTGGGGACCAAAATCAAACTGTATTACAACTTAAAGGATCAAAATTGGACAATATTTCAACTCAAAGGACCAAAATGAGACAATTGTTGGGTGTTTTTTGGGGATCCTCGGGGAACAGTGGAAGGTGGAATGAAATGATTCTTTTTTCTTTTTGGTCACTGGATCAGCAATACCGATAACGACACCAACAGATACCCCTACTCTACTATTGCATCCACAACTGTCTCAAGGCCCTTCAATTCACCAGCAACTAATTGGTGGACACAGCAATGACGCAGAATATCCGAATTGACAAAGCAAAGACCCACATAAGACTATTTGTTGGTACCGGAGTGATATCTATGACGCTGTTGGAAGAGATGAGGGACAATAAAATGAAGAACATCGAGCGAGGAAAGAAAGATGTAGAATAGATTGAATATGATCACTTATCATTTGACTATGCAGAATAGAGTTTGATTAATCTTGTCACAAATATCATTCTTCTTAGTCCTAACACTTTAAGCTCCCATGTTCACACTGCTTATTACTAAGAATATCAGTAATCTAAATTCATTTCGTATATAGAATCATATAACGAGATTACAAAAGTAAATTATCTCATATCTAATTATTTTTATTAGGAGGCAAAGTATGCATATAATTTAGAAACAAGATAGCCCACATAGTCCAATCATCCAATACACAAAACTCAAATTTATACAATTTTGGTCGCTTTAAGTTATAATCTTTATCGATTTTAGTATCGTAGGAGAGTGTAGTTCACACGCCTTTTTCCAGCCAACACTCTTCCGGCGCAGGACCAAAATCGGACAATATTAAACTTAAAGGACTAAAATCGGACAGATGCGTAAGCTGTAGGACTAAAATCGGACAGAACATCGATAAAGGACTAAAATCGAACACATACATTTATAGAGGACAAAAATTGGATTTTTATCTGATTCTACTTGATAGAAATTTCCGTCATTTAAAAAACACAAACGCTAAACCAGTGACAAGAATTTTGGATCAATGTCTTCTTTTTTTCTTTTTGAAGTGTCTGCCATTATTGTCCTCACTGTTGTCATCGTTGTTGTTGTTCTCGAATTCAAGTATATAAGCAAAGCATTACGTGATTTTTTAAGATACAGTGATGACTAAGGAACTGCGATTGAAATCCAATCTTAGGGCTTCGATAAGCCAATAATTTTGATTCTGATTTCGATAAGGCTTGACAGATTTTCTCTGTATAATCAGGTATCACTTCTTCTTCTTCCTCATCTTCTTTCATTTACCTTTTTTTTTTTTTTTTTTTTTTTTTTGTAAAATTGTTTTGGGTTAATTATAAAAACTACCCTCAGGTTTAGCTTATTACAAATAATTCCAGTCTTCGAAGATCTACATTATCTAATTGATATTTATCTCTTTTCTATAAAATGCATCCTCAAGAAAGGGCATATTTGTTATGTGACTTGTTGCCTGTTGGGTTGGGGGGTGGGGGTGGGGTGGGGTGGATTTTAGTAATAGTAACTTATTAAAATAAGTAAATTTCTATAATAAGGCTAAACTTCAGGCTACTTTTTGTAATTTACTGTTGTTTATTTTTCCGGATTGTGCTTTCTTTTATATGTGTCTTGTTAGTTAATAGTTTTACTTTATCGTTGTTGTTCAAAATATAAGGGTGTTTTTAGAACAATATCGATTATGATTATCTTTCGCTGCAAGTTTAAAGGAGCAGACTCCACACTCCTTGCTTTGAGTTTGGCCAATTTATAGACATCTTCTATCGTCTGACGGTAATATGATCTTTCCTTCACAACTTTTGGATGATGGAATATAAAGCCACTTGCGATGATAGTATGAGCACCTTGTTACTGAGGTCATGAAGGAGTCTTCTCTAACTTAGTTCGTGCTCCCTCCAAAATGTACATCGCGTTCATGGACATTCTCTTCTGAATGTGCTCTCAAATATAAGTTAGAGATAGAGTTCCAACCGCCAGTGTTTTTATTTTTATTTTTGGTTTTTCTTCGTTTAGGGTTAGTGTCACTCACTTTTTATAGAACACATTGTCGCTTGATCAAAGTCGATCAACGGTCTATCGTTGACACGGATATATATCCCATTAGACCATTATAAAAGTATTAATGTCAAGTGTAATATTTTGCATGTAGACCTCGAATGCCGTGAATATATATATATATATATATATATATATATATATATATATATCCGTGTGAATTATAAACCCTTGATCAACTTTGACCGAGGGTCAAAATTGCTCTATGAAAGGTGAGTGACACTAAAGCAAACCAAAATAATAACATAATTTGTTTCTAAAAGTACATCACTATGAAAGAGGAGAGGGTGTGAAAGCAACTGATATTTTAGAGAGCACGAATTATGTTGGAGAAGGATACAGCTAAATTCCGCTGGTGTCCGCATGCAGCACATTATGGTCCCATTTGGGGTACTGGCCTCTAACAGACAACACCCGTCAGAACATATCTCTTAACATATGTTATGTGGTTGTGCAAGCATTCTTTGTACATAAGCACAATTTGAGGCCTGCTCCATGTCTGTAGTGGTTTGCCACCTCAACACCACGGGAAAATGTTAACAGAAAATGGGTATGGTTTAGGTTTTGTCCGAGTATTTGTAAAGGTAGGTTTTGGTGGTGGTTTAAATATATTTAAATTTCAGTATGCATCAACTGTTATAATTAGACCTGGCAATTCGTTTTTGTCGTGTATTTTCGTGTCGTGTACTTTCGTGTTTCGTGTACCAAAAGTCCAAACCCATACACGACACTAAATGAATTCGTGTCATGTCGTGTCGTGTACCGCGCAAATTCGTGTCGTTTCGTGTCGTGTTTTCGTGTCAGGCACATAATATAAAATAAATATTAAAATATTATAAAAAATAATAATTTTAATATTATAATATTATTTTTATAGGGTTTAGTAGGCAAAATGAAATGAGTGGCAACGAAAACACGAATGTTCATACGAAATTTATGAAAATTCACATTATATTTTCAAATTTTAAAGTTTAGTATAAACAGAATTCATAATAAATATTTTTATTAAATTAAATAAAAAATATTATATATATATATATATTTATTTATTTATTTCGTGTACCTCGTATCTTGTCGTGTACCCAAAGGGTAAACACAAACCCGACACTAAATCTCGGTCGTGTACTTTCGTGTTCGTGTATTTTCGTGTCGTGTACTCAAAATGCAAACCCAAACACTAAATTTTTGTGTCGTTTTCGTGTCGTGTTTTCGTGTCGTATGGTAAATTGCCGGGTCTAGTTATAATGTACCTGTAATTGTCTAAAAGATGGCAAAAAAATGTTAAAAATGTAATTCTAGTGTGGAAAAAAATGACATTGCTTCATGTTTGTTGTATATGAGGTTCATCCATGTTGTAATCTTCTGATTATTCAATGGTTTGTGTTATTTATATGTAGGTCTATAATTGTTGGTACTTCTAACCAAAAACACACCTAAGCTAGAGATACATGTAATATTACTTCACCTTACATAGGGCCGTGCAATAGCCGTGCACGAGAATACATATATAAAACTATCATGAGTGAAGTCGTCTTCTACCTAAAAACATTTCTGGCCATTTTATTTTGTGTTGTTTGCTACATAGTTGTCAAAGGTGAAAGGCGCACCAAGCGATACAGGCTCCTATTGCATGAGGTGCAAGGCCCAAGGAGAGGCGTGCGCCTGAGAGGCGATACACACAAAAAATATAAATTAAATTAAATTATAATACTTATAAATATATTTCCAAGAAAATATAACTATCCACAGAAAAAAAATTCATCATCATCATCAACCGCACCTTAATTCCAACTATGTTGGGGCCGGTGGCATGAAGATAGTGCCAATTAAAATTAGTTAACACTATAATTCATGCACAAAAAGAACAAAATGGCAAAGTTTTACGCGGGATGCTCTTCTTGTCGCGACCTTCATATGAAGGAGAAATGGGATGAACTTCCAAAACTATCGACATAGGCTTCTCCAGTTACATGAAAAATATCACGAGTCGAGATAATTGCTCTAGCATGTCACTACTTGATTGATATTGTAAAATCAACACATACATATTATGGAACATGACTTCCACAAAATAAATTAATAATTAAAAACTCTTAAGTGTTGGAATAATAATATAACATTATAAGTACTTTGAAAAAAAAAAAGAGACGGAGCGCGCCCGGCTGAGCTCGCCGGCTTTGGCTGTAACAGGCGACTTGCCTTTTTACCTGCACGCCTTTAACAACTATGGTTGGTTGTATGCAAATATATTTTTGAGTATATATGTTTCTAGTAGAATTGTAATGTGAAATATAGGAAGATAAATGTTGAATGTTTTTTCAAACTTAAGATATTAGTTATTAGTATTATTATTCATAGTTGAGTTAAAGGTGCAAAACCTCCTGGAGCCTTAGGCGCAGGGCACACGGCTTCGTGAAGCGCATGCCTTTTGCGCATGAGGATACACATACACATACACATACACATACATGGAACCCGAGACATACTCTTCTTGCGTTGTGTGCCTTTATACATAATATACACATACATGGAATCCGGAACATACTCTTAATGATTGCTAAATTGCAAAGAACCATTCAATGGTCCAAAACTTTTAATCAAGTAATGAAAACATAAATTAGGGAAGTTCTAACGTACCCACATGGATACTATACCTGCATGTATATTCACCATTAGATTCATGATGAAAATCATTTGCTACAGATCTAATGGTGAATATACATACAAGTATGGTACCCCTGTGGGTACCTTAGAATTTTCCATAAACTAACTTATATATAATAGCTATGAAACTCATCCGATGCGGTATAAGATTGGTATATAGGAGTAGCACATCAAATCTTTCATATAGGCATGTATCTATATAAACATCTCAATTTTCATCCTGCAAAATGCAGAGTTAGCCAAACAGTCTCTAACTTTATAAAAGATTTCAATTTTAGCCTTAATTCATCAAAAATTGGGAATAGCACATGGTGCTCACGTGATTGAAATCTGATGACGTTAGGACCAAATTAAAATTCTTATTTAGTTACAGGACTCATTTTGTAGTATGTTATTTTGCAGGCCCAAACTTGATATGTTTATATAGTTAAAGAATTTTTTTGCAAAACCTGTATATTATCGGACTATTTTGCTATTGTCTTAAAGTTATAGGCCAGATCTGCAATTTTGTTGAAATCTCTTAAGTATTGTAGGAATTGTATATAACAAGGATGCCACATTAACTTATGTGCATCCTTTTAACAATCATTTTATTGAAAATGAAAAATACTTTTTTCTTTAATTTCTTATATTTGATTATTACCATTAATTGTGTAGTGAGAACCTTTGTATCTGGCGTGTTAGAGCTTGATTTGGTAATTTCCCCAGTTAAAAGATATTGAGACGAAATAAGTTGGTGAGTGCGTGCTAAAATAGATATGACGAGAATGTAACCGAACGTTTATTTTGTGAATGAAACAACATTAAATCCAAGATGAGTGAAGTAATAGTTTCTCTTGCTGCTGTTGTTGTCGTCTGTTTTTCTGTCATCGGTTCTGATGTACAATGTTGTGCTGCTTCTTTGCGCAGGTGATATGATTCTCGTTACTGGTGGAGTTCTAATTTGGTTCTATTTGCTTCATTTTGTTGTTTATAGAGCCGGGAATTCTTCTCGCACTAAGAAGCATTGAAGCTGTCTATTTAGGATAAGCTCTGTATTTCTCCTCCATTGAATTTGGAGCATACCGTATACCTTTATTTATTCATTTATTATTGGTGTTTCAATGGTATGTCACCATCAAAATAAGAACAATACCTATTTTGGACAGTTAACAAGATTTTGCACTAGCTTGCGGGACCTATTACTCACTAAGAATAATTATCTTAATGAAATGATTAGTGATTACCTCATCCAAGCGGTTAAGCTATCTCTTAAATGAAGTAATCATTTCATTAGGGTATTGTTGCAAGAAGCTTACATCTTGTTCCTCAGCCTTCAACTTCTGCTAATGCCTTACCCTTCCGTGTACTGCCAAGTTGTTTTTTGTTCTCAATCGGTAAATGACCTTTTTCCTTCTCTTTGTTTCCTAATTTCACCAAATCACATTGCTTAGTTGTTTAGGTATCGTAATTTCAACTACATGATGATACGTTCTTGTACCTTGACAAATAACTCAGAAAGTGAAGCAATCCCTTCAACATGACCAGAAAGTTCTTTTTTTTTTTTTTTTACTCACACACCCGATCTAGTAGTGTTGGTGGAGTTTGAACCCGTGACATTTGGCCTCCGAGCAACACCACTCTACCACTAGGCCATTCCCTCAACATGACCACAAAGTTGCACAATACAAAGATAATAATTAGCAAGGAAAATGTTTTCTCTCTTTTCTAATGTCAATTAAATGAAACCCTAGTAAAACCCTTTTTCGATTAAGGTCTCGATTCCTGGCTCGTTTGCGCCTGTGGTTGAATATCCTGTAATATCCGCAATTTTGAATTTCGGTAATTTTCTTTTTTCGGCGGAAGTTCGTTTTGACGACTTGCTCCTGACCGTTTCGTCATTTCGAGAATGATTAATTCTGCACTTTTTGTCATCCGAGTTCGTTTCGGTGTCGTTTTGTTGAGTTCCGTGTCCTTAATCGACTTTTTCACGTGGGAGTTCGACTTTGTAAAGTCACCATAAATTCTTGGAAACTCCAAAAATTCTGAATATTTGCAATATTATAGAGCATCAAGTTAGCTTTCCAATGGTTCAAACGGTGAGTCAATCGGAGTCCAGACGAAGGAGTTATGGTCGAAATAGCGAAGACTGCACGGTGTGCCTTTTTGGTGTTGAAGGAGGTCATGCAGTGTGCGGCACACTCGAGTGTGCCGCGGCACTAAGCCGATTCCCTGGGCATTTTGGTGTCCACGGGCGCGGCACACTTGTCCTGTGGCGGCACACGCTTTTCTGCGTTTTTAAGCGGTTGCGAGGAGAAAAACTTCATTTTTTCTCCTCTCTTCTTCCTCCTTCATCTTAGGCGATTTGATGGCGATTTTGGGCGATTTGAGTGCTCCAAAACTTGTAGAGATCATCCTCCTCAAGTCTTGTTGAAGATTTTCGACTTCTACTTGAATCCTTCATCCAAATCAAGGTATATTTCTTGATTATCCTTCAAGTTGACTTTTTGGAGAAATTGTTCTTGATTTCGTTTCTAATCCGATTTTGATACATCGATTGGTGTAGTATGATGTTATTAATCATGTTCTATGGGTTGTATATCCATATATCGAGTTTGTGTAACTCGATTGACGATTCGAGTGTTCTTGGGAATTATTGAACATTTAGTGTTCGATTAAATGTCCCAATGAGTTTCCCTTCGATAGTTTGTTGGGATTTCCGTTGTTTTGGCCTTGATTCTCGTCGTAACCATGTGTTATTGTTCCTTCCAGAGGTTTATAGGTGTTCGAGGATTCCGATGTTGAATTCCGTTTGGTGATTGACGATTCGTGTGGTGTTATTCACGTAGTAATTTCGGTGCTATCGCGTTCTTGTTAATGTTCGGAAGTTCGGGGCCGTTCGACCGTATTTCATCCGTCGTCTTATTGCGATCGTGGTTTCGAGGCAAGTACCTTGCCCATACTTTTCTTATTTTGTGGATATGATGATCGGTGATCGTCTTGGTGTGTTTGTTTGGTTGTTTGAAATGAAGTTTCAAAAGATTTGTTTAGCCTCGTTAAAGGTTTTCTTTCAAAATGCGTGTGTGTTTTGTGAACGGCGTGTTTTGGGAATTGATTATGATTTGATTATTTTGAACGTTGAAGGATTTGATGATGATACTCCTATTGTTTAAAGTTATGGAATCGTGTATTCCGTATTTAATCTTGTTATTGTGTTTTGAAGAGTTTGATAATGGTGTCGAGTTAATGGCCATCTCTAGTGAGTATTCTTAATGAACTTACATTCTTAGCATGTTAGTATTGCATAAGTAACGTGTGTGTGTGTGTATGCTCACTGCGGGTTAGATCCGACGGGGTCTCGGTAGGGCTCCGCGAAGCTGTGGAACCGCGAGCTTGCTTTTAACCACTGTGGGTTAGATCCGACGGGGTCTCGGCAGGGATCCACGAAGCTGTGGGTCCGCGGTTAATTGTGGTGCATTTTGCAAATGTGATTTGATTATGGCATTTCCGGAAATGAGCGCTTTTGAACGGTTTTCATGATTGCATGCATCGACTAAGTGTGTAAGAGGTAAGTGTTCGTTTGGCTTACTTGGCTAGGATGGCACAAGAGTATTTTGTTGTTTGTTTTAAATCCTTTATTTGTGGATTTTGATGTTGGGAGACGAACCTTGTGGTCGTTCTTGTGTCTTGTGAGTTGATGAGATTTGGGGCTAAAATCCCAATGGTTTTGTAAAAGTCATTTTATGGATTTGGGGCTAAAATCCCAACGGGTTAGTAAATGTCATTTTTCGGAAAGTAAAGATTGGGCGGACCCCTTTTGTCTTGTGGATTTTGAAAAGTAGGATTTGATAATCCTAAATGGTTTTCTATTAAAACTCTCGATGGCATTCTAAACCGTCTTATAAATTATTTCCATTGATTTATGGTATTTCGATTTTTAAAGGTTTTCTCAAACCCTTGCCTCGAGAAGTACTTTTCGTTTCGTTTGGATCTTTGAGGATTCCTGGTTATTGTTATTCGTGGAATGTGAATTGTATGGCTCGTATTTGCACTTTGTATTTGCACTAGCAAAACAGTGGAGTTTTGCTAACCCCCGAGTATTCGGGGGGTGGATGTCTATTTTGCATTCGGGTTTTGGAGCATAGCACAGGTCGGCACGAAGGATGGTGAAAGATGAACGATACTAATCACACGAGGATCTGTTGATGTCGTTTTGGTCTAGTTGTATTTTTCTTTTCCGCAAAGATCTTTTCCCGTTGTGCAGGGAGTTTATTGTATTTTGACCCCTGCGTGGGTATGTGTTTGGAATTGAGTTGTATGTTATTATTGAAAGACCAAGTCGGTCTCTTGAGTCATTTTAGCCTTAAAGGCGATGTTTAGATGTTTGATTTTAGTTATCGGCTGGTAGATCCTCGAGGAGAGGGTCTACGGCGTGTAATGTCCCTGAGCGGATTGGGGTGTTACATAAATGGTATCGAGCTTAGGTTGAGGAAACCTGGTGTCGGGTCAAGTCGTGTTGTTTGAGTCTTGTTTCGTCGGATTTTATCTGACTGAGTCGTGTCGCGACCCGTCGTCTGAGTTTGTTGGTCGTGATTAGTATCGTGGGCGATCATCATCTTCGTGTGACCTGTGAAAGTAAGTCTCCCTTCGTTGTGTTGTGCCTCGAGTGACACGAGCTATTTTTATGATTATTTGTTAAGTGATGGAATCCTTATGTGGATTTTGATTTCACGATATGTATTTAATTGACTCTCGTATTTGATTTATACGAGGAGTGTAAATCGCTTGTGATGTCTTTTTATTGTTGTTTTTGTCCGTTCTTGATGATTTTCGAATCGATTTGCACGTTTACAAGTTCTCTTGTGGAAGCTTTGTGCTTATACACGTTCGACTTGTTCACTAGCTTGATCACGGTAGGGTCTTTAGAGGCCTCGAATGGGGCCATGGTTTTGTTCGAATGTGGTTATTTGACTCTAATATTTTGTTCTTATGAGGAGTAGTGTTCTTTGGATTGTGCATGTTGAACGGTATTTCTTTTATCCATTGCGTGAGTTCTTTTGTAATGACTTTCGGTATTTTACCGACCGAGTTTTATTTCAAAACCGATTCCCTTAACCGAGTTTTTGGCATTATGGCCTTGATCATTTTGGCGAAATTCTTATGACGGTAATTAGTATTTTGTAAATGGCTTGTGAGTTTTGAAATATTACCGTCATCACCTTTTTGGCATTTTTGTAAATGGTTTTTAGCACAGGGTTAACGCGGGACCCACGCTATGATGTTCCGTGTGATTACACGAAATTTTGGGCATTCTAGCCTTTTTGGCATCGTCCTTTTGGCATTGAATTATTTTCGAAAACTTGAGTATCTTAGAAATAAATTTGAGACATATTTTTTTCAAATGAGTTATTTTCTTGTGGTACATCCAGTGCCACAATATATTTCAAAATTTTTCGCCTCGAGGACCAAAATGTTTTGAGATATTTTCAATGTTTTAGAAACATTTTTATTTAGACTGAGGGTCGAATATTCCGAAAGTTTTCACTAAGAGAAAGTGGCCTCATTTTTATCAAATGCGAAATGGTTCTCCAAAGTCTCGATAACGATGTTTCACGTTTGTACTTTTGAAAGGTGATACTCAAGATCAACCTATTCTTCAAATTATTTTCAAAATGAGGTTTTGTTTTTAAAACCTATCCATTCCGTTTGAGGAAATTTGGTATATATGTATGATGTTCGCGTTGTCATTTTGATGTTTGCTCCCGAGTATGACCGAATTGGCGGTGTGAGCGTTGAGTCATTTTCCACACATTTGTTGTGTTAGCCCCTTGTGAGAGGTGGGATGTTGGTGTTGAATATTGTCGCCTCGTAGTGATTTCTGCGTTGTCGCGCATGTGCGAGCTGTTAGAGCTTGGGTTGGTATGGTCGTGTGCATCGGTGATCGTTCCGTTATGTGTCGGTTGTTTAATGTCTTGTTACCTTGCTCCTGTTTTTGTGAATTTCGTGGACGAGGTCGGGGGTAATACCCGTACTATTTTGACTTCTGTATTTTCTCTTTCTCCAGTCTATCGATTCGCTCATGTTCGTTGAGACTTTATGAAATTGTTCTGTATTTCGGTTTCATCGTCCGAACGAACTGTGATGTTGTTGTGGGTCGATCTGGTTATCGTTGTGACTTTTTCGAGTTCGGTTCGATTCTTGTGAACCTTGTTCGGGAGTAACATCATTTGGTTCTACTAGTCCTTTTATTCGAAGGGATCGGATTTTGAACTTCTGTATATTCTACTTTGTCGACTCATTTATGTTCGTTGACATTTCGAGCTTGTCCCGCCCCTTGTTTTTGTTTATCGAGCGAGTGTGGCATCATTTCTAATAACTCGTTTGTCGTTGTGACTTTTCAATTTCTATTCCCTTTCATGTGGATCTTATGTGAATGCATACGTTGTTGTTTTCACCGGATCATATATTGTCTCGAGTCGAGATGTGAAGCTTGGAGTTGTTGTTTGAATTTTATTGTTCTTTGTGATTCGAACATGAGTGTTCGATTTTTGTTGTCTCGATCGTTGTGGTTCGATCGTTTGATTGTTCGGTTCTTGTTGATCTCGTTTCGTGATTGTTGAGCGTTCAGACTCCTTCCTAATTTCCTTATGTTCGGAAATTAGTCTCGTTCGATCTTCCAACCCTTGGGCGGTGGAATTAGTATTTCTTCAGCGATTGGCTCGCGTTTTGATTGACGTACCGTTGGGGTGGTCGATTATATTGATTTTCGTTCGTCGTGATTTGTGATTGTCGGATAATTGACTTGGCTATATTATCCGTTTGATGACGCTTGTCATTTGTTGGTTTTATTATATCCCTAACGGCGACGTTGTGTTGGTCGTCGTGGAGCGTGTTTTCACGCCGTATGTCTCTTTGCGTTTCTTGCAGCGTTTCGCCGTTGGGCGCGAGTTTTCTGTTTTTGGTGTATCTCGTTGAGTTTTCCTGGCGGGATATTGCTTCTCCCTACTTGTTTTAAGTTTCGGGACGAAACTTCTTTTAAGGAGGGTAGAATGTAATATCCGCAATTTTGAATTTCGGTAATTTTCTTTTTTCGGCGGAAGTTCGTTTTGACGACTTGCTCCTGACCGTTTCGTCATTTCGAGAATGATTAATTCTGCACTTTTTGTCATCCGAGTTCGTTTCGGTGTCGTTTTGTTGAGTTCCGTGTCCTTAATCGACTTTTTCACGTGGGAGTTCGACTTTGTAAAGTCACCATAAATTCTTGGAAACTCCAAAAATTCTGAATATTTGCAATATTATAGAGCATCAAGTTAGCTTTCCAATGGTTCAAACGGTGAGTCAATCGGAGTCCAGACGAAGGAGTTATGGTCGAAATGGCGAAGACTGCACGGTGTGCCTTTTTGGTGTTGAAGGAGGGTCATGCAGTGTGCCGCGGCACACTCGAGCTGTGCCGCGGCACTAAGCTGATTCTGGGCATTTTGGTGTCCACGGGCCGCGGCACACTTGTCTGTGCCGCGGCACACGGGCTTCTGCGTTTTTAGCGATTGCGAGGAGAAAAACTTCATTTTCTCCTCTCTTCTTCCTCCTTCATCTTAGGCGATTTGATGGCGATTTTGGGCGATTTGAGTGCTCCAAAACTTGTAGAGATCATCCTCCTCAAGTCTTGTTGAAGATTTTCGACTTCTACTTGAATCCTTCATCCAAATCAAGGTATATTTCTTGATTATCCTTCAAGTTGACTTTTTGGAGAAATTGTTCTTGATTTCGTTTCTAATCCGATTTTGATACATCGATTGGTGTAGTATGATGTTATTAATCATGTTCTATGGGTTGTATATCCATATATCGAGTTTGTGTAACTCGATTGACGATTCAGTGTTCTTGGGAATTATTGAACATTTAGTGTTCGATTAAATGTCCCAATGAGTTTCCCTTCGATAGTTTGTTGGGATTTCCGTTGTTTTGGCCTTGATTCTCGTCGTAACCATGTGTTATTGTTCCTTCCAGAGGTTTATAGGTGTTCGAGGATTCCGATGTTGAATTCCGTTTGGTGATTGACGATTCGTGTGGTGTTATTCACGTAGTAATTTGGTCTTATCGCGTTCTTGTTAATGTTCGGAAGTTCGGGGCCGTTCGACCGTATTTCATCCGTCGTCTTATTGCGATCGTGGTTTCGAGGCAAGTACCTTGCCCATACTTTTCTTATTTTGTGGATATGATGATCGGTGATCGTCTTGGTGTGTTTGTTTGGTTGTTTGAAATGAAGTTTCAAAAGATTTCGGTTTGGCCTCGTTAAAGGTTTTCTTTCAAAATGCGTGTGTGTTTTGTGAACGGCGTGTTTTGGGAATTGATTATGATTTGATTATTTTGAACGTTGAAGGATTTGATGATGATACTCCTATTGTTTAAAGTTATGGAATCGTGTATTCCGTATTTAATCTTGTTATTGTGTTTTGAAGAGTTTGATAATGGTGTCGAGTTAATGGCCATCTCTAGTGAGTATTCTTAATGAACTTACATTCTTAGCATGTTAGTATTGCATAAGTAACGTGTGTGTGTGTGTATGCTCACTGCGGGTTAGATCCGACGGGGTCTCGGTAGGGCTCCGCGAAGCTGTGGAACCGCGAGCTTGCTTTTAACCACTGTGGGTTAGATCCGACGGGGTCTCGGCAGGATCACGAAGGCGTGGGTCCGCGGTTAATTGTGGTGCATTTTGCAAATGTGATTTGATTATGGCATTTAGGAAATGAGCGCTTTTGAGCGGTTTTCATGATTGCATGCATCGACTAAGTGTGTAAGAGGTAAGTGTTCGTTTGGCTTACTTGGCTAGGATGGCACAAGAGTATTTTGTTGTTTGTTTTAAATCCTTTATTTGTGGATTTTGATGTTGGGAGACGAACCTTGTGGTCGTTCTTGTGTACTGTGAGTTGATGAGATTTGGGGCTAAAATCCCAATGGTTTTGTAAAAGTCATTTTATGGATTTGGGGCTAAAATCCCAACGGTTAGTAAATGTCATTTTCGGAAAGTAAAGATTGGGCGGCGCCCCCTTTTGTCTTGTGGATTTTGAAAAGTAGGATTTGATAATCCTAAATGGTTTTCTATTAAAACTCTCGATGGCATTCTAAACCGTCTTATAAATTATTTCCATTGATTTATGGTATTTCGATTTTTAAAGGTTTTCTCAAACCCTTGCCTCGAGAAGTACTTTTCGTTTCGTTTGGATCTTTGAGGATTCCCAGTTATTGTTATTCGTGGAATGTGAATTGTATGGCTCGTATTTGCACTTTGTATTTGCACTAGCAAAACAGTGGAGTTTTGCTAACCCCAGTATTCGGGGTGGATGTCTATTTTTGCATTCGGGTTTTGGAGCATAGCACGGGGTCGGCGAAGGATGGTGAAAGATGAGCGATACTAATCACGAGGATCCGTTGATGTCGTTTTGGTCTAGTTGTATTTTTCTTTTCCGCCGCAGATCTTTTCCCGTTGTGCAGAGTTTATTGTATTTTGACCCCTGCGTGGGTATGTGTTTGGAATTGAGTTGTATGTTATTATTGAAAGACCAAGTCGGTCTACTGAGTCATTTTAGCCTTAAAGGCGATGTTTAGATGTTTGATTTTAGTTATCAGCCTGGTAGATCCTCGAGGAGAGGGTCTACGGCGTGTAATGTCCCTGAGCGGATTGGGGGTGTTACATATCCAACCTTTTAATGTAGTCCTAGTTATTCCGATCTCCGAACATATACGGCCAATCTCTTCTTCAGAATACTCACGGAACATCTTCTAGTTGTTTCTTTCCGTGACCACTCTTATTCTCTCACTTTGTTCTCTGGTTATTCTTTTCCTACACCCGGACACCTCGTGGCCTTGAACCGACACATTCGCTAATCGGTTCATCTCTTGCCTTCCTGTTGTCGGGCTTGGTGGTGGAGAAGTTGTGTGGCTTGTGGAGGTTTGTTGATGGACTTGCGGTTGAGGGAGTGGAAGACGAACGGGCCTCGGCCCATGATGCTGGCCGGATGGGTTCCCGTTTCCATTTTCAGTTCGAGTTTCGCCGTCGCCGGGATGGAGGTCCACGACGATTCTCTGGTGGAAATTCCGGTGACAGCCGCATGCATCATACTACACCATGGACTCAGGTGTCCCATTTGGGCCTCTGGGCTCGAAAAACCCACACCCGTCGAGAATGTAGGCCCTTGCTTGGGCTGCATGGTTGTGGTGGCATTCCTTGTACATCACCACGACTTGAAGCTTTGATCCATGGCTAGTTTTGTTGGTCATCTCGGAGAACGAGAAATGGGATTATATGGAGAACTCTGTTTGGATGAAACCAAAAGTGATATAAATGCTGTGTGTGTGTGCGCGCGTGAGAGAGAGAGAGAGAGGGGGGGGGGGGGGGAGGGAGGGAGGGAGGGAGAGAGAGAGAGTTTTGGTTTTATCTTAGCTCCGGGCTTACTGAAAAAATGTGTAGGTGACATGTTTAGAAACATGTCACACAACCTTAAAAGTTGCGCATTTTTGAGTATTTTTGGGGGGTTTAGGCCTTTTCGGGTTCAAGGACAAGTTTAAAAGATGTCATACAATCTATAAATTTTGGTTTTTTGGAATTTTTTGAAATTCTTCATTCAGACAAGATTTGGTCTAAGCCCTACATTTTCTTTCTGAAGCCCGCCCCAATCTGAGTTCGATCCTTTTCTTGGGCCGAGCTCAGATATTTGACCCCAAATCCCAGCTCTATACTTACGAAGTCGAGTTTGAGTTTGTTGTGTTCCCATTATGTTCTTAGCATAATGATTAATTACTGAATATATATATATATATATATATATATATTTATAAAGAAAATTGATGCTTGAAATATTCGTATGTTTTACATTCGATAATAAAAATAATTGAGCATACACCGAAAGGTTTTCACATAACAATAATTAGGGGTCGTTTTGTTCGTATGGGGTATGGATTGGAATTAGGAATCAGATTAAGGTGGTATGGGGTTGGGTTTGATTCTTGATGCCATTTGTTTGGTTTAGTGATGGAAGGAAATAAATCCCCTCCCTCATGTTTGGTTTAAAAGTATTTTAGAATCAAGAATTAAAAGTTATTATTATATTATTTATTAAATAATTAATTTATTATTAATTTATTTATAATTTAAATAATATAGAATGATAATAGTTACTGTTATAATTAATTAATAATTTTTTCATTATTTAATAATTATTATTATTAGACAATTATTTAATTATAATTATTGTTATTATATTAATACTTAATATAAATTAATTTTTAATAATAATAATTTTATTATTAGTATTTACTCATGAAGTAATAACAAATTAAGATATTCACGAACTTGTACAATCGATGCCACAAAGATACCTTTTATGCTTTTTAACTTTTTATCTTGCAGAGAAATAAGTGTTGTGTATTTAATTTAATTTTATACGTGACGGTATAAGCTTCATACCCACCTCCCCTAAGGAATCAAACCTCATATCCCATGGGTTTGAGCCTTTGAGGTATGTGGCTTAAAATTAAATATTATTAATCAAACACTTGGAATGGGTTTAGCTCATTCTAAACCCATATGTGCTACTTTATAGTGATGAACCAAACTACTCTCGTGTGTATGATCTTCGTTGGGCATTTACCGCATGAGAGGTACCACCAATCTCCGATAAAGGAGACGATAGTTGCTGTAATCCAGAAACTTCGGACCTATAGATATATATATATATATATATATATATATATGTGTGTGTGTGTGTAGGCGCCACTTAATGTTATTTATAAAAAGTTTTTGATAGTTCATATGTAGTACTCTCTATGTCCCAGCCAAAGGTTGACAGAGGGTGTATATTTGGTGTATTTTAGGTAATGATTGGTATAAGTAATGATGATTAAATGTGTGGTGGAGATTAAAAAGTAAAAAGTATTGATGATGAATGAATGGTGGAGATTAAAAAGTAAAAAGTGATTGTTTGATTTGATTGTAAAAAGTGATATATGTAAACTTACTAAAGGGACTACTTTTTGATAGAAATGTAAACCTTTGGGCGGGACGGAGGGAGTATTATTTTGTACAAACCCTCTGCATTTACATACAACTCTTCAATGGTCTGAAAGGGTGAATTTCCTGAAGCAATATCCTCACCCGCCGTCCAAATTGATGGTGAGCTGACTTGACTTATCGACATCGTAGCCATATTAGAATTTACAATCATATAGAGTCGTGAATTAGAAATCTTATGCGGACACACCGCTATATTATTTAAAGGATTAATTTTTTATTGGAGATAACTTTAGCCCTTTTTGAAATTCAAGGCATCATCTTCGTTGATCACCCACCACCTTTATAACGTGAAAAGTATTTCACACCTTCACTTCATCTGAAATGTGATCAAAATATCAGAATAATATTTGTTATTTCTACGTAATAATGAATTAATCATCACATGATGCATACCTCTGAAAACCTCAGCTCGACACATCTGAAGAATAACCAGAATCGGTTCTTCTCAAGCATCCACGAAAGGCAATAAAGCATCAACATGATCTTCCCAAAGTGTGCAGCTCAACCGATTACTTCTGAAATCAACCCAAATTTTTAGATATAATATTTCAGGGATTAATATATTCATACTCGAGGTCCTGTAGCGTGATGTCTATAAATTGTGTGCTCCTCCCTCCAACTTGTCTCGAGGGTAATAAACTGAAATAATTATACTGCATATTTGAACTCATCAAAAAGAAATGTCTCATCCATCTTGCCCACATCAGAAAAATCTTTGAAACTTTTAAAGTTATATATGATTTTTGGGAATGATTTATCAAACATTTCAGATATATGTATTTTCCCATGCAATTAGATCTTGTATTTTGTTACAGTAATTTTGTATTTTCCAGCCATTTTAGCCACGATACAATCCTTTATGGCGCAAATATTTCCTTCAGATAACACTTTTTATGCTATGCAATATGCATCTTTCGTATAATTCCGTGAATCCTATCGCCCTACTGTAAAGTTTTCTATTCAATAGTCAATAATAGTTTAAATGATCAAAGAATCTGATAGACGTAATTAACAAAATATTAAAATAACTTACCTCAGAATCGTGAAAAACACATTTGAGACTCTAGATTTGATTTCGATTATTATATGGAGGCTTCTCATACAGTCGTATCAGACGCAACTTTATCGTCTACTGCGTTTTATCATGTTGATATCGTTGATAAGAGTCAATATTGGTGCATAATAATATGAATTAAGCTGTTCGTATTGTGCAGTAGAAAGTTTGCAGCAGGAAGACGAGTGAAAATGATGGAGCTTAATCATAATATTTATAGGACCTAATCAACTTTACTTTAGGATGCTTTTTATTATATTAACAAAATATTTCGAAAATTTATATCCAGACAAGAGTGTGGAAATTGTTTTCTATGTCATAATAATAAACCACATATTGTATCATAATTAGTAAAATACCATAATTGTTTGTGTATTACCATAAAAAGTCTTACACCCTAAGAGAATTTCCAAGAGGCTGCTCTTAACTAGAAAAATAAAAAGTCAAGATGAAGATAGTGCTCCAAAAGACTTAGAGACTCTTTATAAAGTTAAAGTCCCCTCTCTCTTAAGAGCCAACACATTGCTCTTAACTAGTTTCTATTAACAAAAAGTTCATTCCCTCCAAATTATTCATTACTTTTCCCTCTCTTTTATTTCACTTTTAGACAAATTATTTGAAAATATATTTCTTATTAATTTAATGATATATATATTTATAAATAACCCTTGGCTCGTTAATTACATCAACAATTCAAAATTTATAAATAATATATGAATATATTGCAGTAATTTAATATTTAGTTTGTTAGTTTATAGTATTAAAATATTAATTATATTATATTATATTACAAATGACTAATTATAACATGAGTATTTGATTAATTTTCACTTGTACAAATTTGAATTTTAATCTTTGTCATAGTGGGGTCCAAATATGATAAAAAATAAAATAGAGAAGAGATATAAAGAGTATTGCTGGAGTCGACACTCTTAAAAATGTAGTAACTTGCTAGGAGCTTAATATTTTATATTATATTTAGGAGCCAACTAGGAGCTTCTTGGAGATGCTCTAACTAGAGATGTTAAACGGCTAGCCTAGTTCATTTAGTCCTAGCGGGCTAAATTAAATGGTCAGCTAAAAAGTCAATTTAAACGGCCAGGAAATATTGGCCTACCCTAACGGGTTTCGAAGCAACGCTAAATATTTAAAAAATCTATTTTTTATTTTTTTATAAGTAAAAAAAAAATAATAACAATATATTTTATATATATAGTAACAACTATACTATAATAAATATAACAAAAAATACACTTTTATGTGTATATATATATACACACTATATTAACAAATACAGTAATAATATATATTATATATAATATTAATATATATTATATATATAATATTAATATAGTGTATATATATAATATTAATATAATGTGTGTATATATATATATCGGGCTTCGAGCTAGTCCTAGCGGGCTTCGGGCTAGCCCTAACGGGCTTCGGGCTAAACGGTTCGGGCCAAAAAAGCCCGGATTTAAACGGGCTAGGAAATATCGGCCTTAACCCGATTTTTTGGCGGGTTAAACGGGCCAGCCCTACGGGCCCGAGCCCGTTTAACATCTCTAGCTCTAACTAGTCTTAATTAGTCGGATTTTTGGGGTGTGCAAAAAAATCGATTAAACCGAAAAACCGCACCGCACCATAAAAACCGTACCGAAGAAACCGATAAACCGCTTAAACCGACATTTGTGATTTTTATTTTTTATAAAACCGAAATTTTGGTAACGGTACGGTATTTGAATTAAATACGGAAAAAACTCGTACCGTACCGTTATTTATATTAAATATTTTTATGATAATATATCATATATATAGTAGTTACAAACCCACATGAATATAGTTGGACGAAAACTTGAACATTAAATTAGTTAATGTTTTAAGGTTAGTGTGATTTTTTTTTGTTTAACTATTAATTTGGGTCAGCTATTTATGGTAACTTGTTGAATTAATCTATTCGAGTATTTTTGTCTTGTTAATTCTATCAAGTATCAAGTAGAAAAACCGAAAAAATACCGTACCGGTGTAAACCAAACCGAAACACCGAACTACCAAAACAAAAAAATCCGTATGTTTATGGTATTAAATCATAATAAACCGAGTATATTTGGTATGATGTCGGTTTACCCTAAAACCATACCATACCGTATCATGCACACCCCTATCAAATTTGTTATATTGTACTACCATGTAGACGAGTGCCATTATAGTAATCAAACACGATTCATAGTATGATTCTAATTTGCCTACAACTAATTACCATAACATAAAGTCCGTATTTATATATCTATATATAATATGGTATTATAATTAATCTATTCTCATACAAATATATATTCGAATACACTCATTTATATTATTATAATATAAATTCCATATTTTATACATATAATATATAAATTATATCACACTAATTACGTCTTCCATTAATCACTTTTAAAACAAGAGTAAATATATAAAATAAAATTCACTTAGTTCCTAAAATAGTATTAAAATAATGCTCTTATATTACTATAATATAAATTCCATAATTATATATATATATATATATATTGAATATTCCTTCATATTACCATAATTACGTCTTCCATTACATATATATATATATATAAATTCAAAAATATTTCTTTATATTACCATAATTATAAATATCATTTTTAAAATACTATTTCCCAGAATGGGATTAAATAATTTTGACGCCAAAATTTTCAACTACTATTTATTGCATCGATCCTCCTTTATATATAATATATATATACACACACATTATAATAGTAACATTTTGACTTTACACTATCCATGGACCACCATTTTTTTGGAGCATCCGTGGTTTATACGTAAAAAAATATAGTCATATGGAATCTTGTTAATTCTCTCTTTCTCTCTCTCTCTCTATATATATATATATAAAAGATTTTCTAATTTTGAATAATAAAGAATTAAAAATAATAATACTTAGAGTTGTGTGCATTCCCAAGAACTAAAAATACTAATACTTATGGGTTTGAGTATCTATATTATATAAAACTTATCCCCCTTAATTTAATGTGGAAGGGGGATTTATGTCACTTATTCATGTTAAAGGATTACAAATGAAGAGCTATTTTAATTGTAATTTTTAATGTAAATAAACTAATTTAAATACAAAAGTTATGATAAACATCACAATGCAAATGCACCTTCTAATACACAAGGTGATTAAAATGAACTTTTAAATGATAGTATAAATTACAAGAAAGTTAAATTTTAGCTATGAAATCTTAGATACAATCGGTGCATCGCACGGGTTGAATAAACCAAAAACAACCCCGGAGCAACATACGGGTTAGTAAAGCCTTATTTCATATAACTAATTACATAGACTAAATTAAAAGAACAATAACAATAAAAAAACATATAAACTTCTCTAGAAGGCATTTAAATTCTGGCATCTGCTCATTCAACCGTCTGCCCCAACATTATGTACAAAACACGTAGATTTTCAACCAAAGACCGTGCATCGCACGGGTTGGATAATGCCTCGTATGTTTTAAAATTAAAATTATTAACTAAATACTTGGTATGGGTATAGTTCATTCCAAACTCATACCTGCTACTTTATATTGACGAATTAAATGATTCTTTAATTGAAATCTCAAAGGGGCTCCATAACCAATCATTCATCGACATTTCAAAAGAGTTATGATATATAGACCTACAAATAGACCTACATCATTCACATTTTGACAAGTTTCAAACGTTTTTTCTCTCTTCATATTAACCAATCAAATTTTTAATTTCACCAATCATACTTGTAGGCCTATTTATAGGTTTATTTTGTAGGTCTATATATCATTTTTCTTTCAAAATTATTCCCAAAAAACATGAGCGGCTATTATTTTTCTTTTACTTAATGTGAATATATAATTTTTCAACAAGAAGAAAATAAGATTCAATGTGTGTTAATAACACATATCTATACTGAATATCGATAATATCGACATGCAAAATTTGACAAAATAGTACCACTTCGTATTTATATTTATATTGCTCTCTTTTATTAATCTATGTGAATAAATATTTAAAGCACTCAACGTTATATTTTTGAAAAATGATTGTTTTATGTTTATTAAAATACTTGCTACTAAATATTTTAATTTAAAGAAAAAAGAAAAGAAGAAACTTTGTCATACAAAATGAAGTCCAACCCACAAATAAAGAAAGTAGTGATAGGAAAAGAAATGCCCAGAAAATTTTATCGGCCCAATTACAACGGCCTGGTAACACTTCAGCTCGAAAACCCTGAAATGTATCCCACACTGGGGAAGCATAATCAAAGGCGTGCCCTTATAGTATTCTGCCTTGTCATGGCAGCTTGTCCCTTCGGGGACATCTGATAAAATTGGAACGATACAGAGAAGATTAGCATGGCCCCTGCGCAAGGATGACACGCATAAATCGAGAAATGGTCCAAATTTTTTTTGTATAACGGTCGATTGACTTGTAATGAATCCTGACTTATTGGTTGTTATTCTTATTTATCTGTTTCCGATTTCTTGTTTTTTATTCCGTCGCGGGATGAATCTTTGTGAAATTTTTCAGTCATTTGCTTTGAGATTCATCGATGGGATCAAGGTGGTTTTTCAGAGATCCGGTTCAGGTTTATTCTGATTTCTTTTTTTTTTTTTTTTCGGTCATTTTTATCGATTGAGGTTTATTCTGTTTTCTTCAATTTTAGGGTTTAAAGATGGATTGAGTTGTAATGAATCCTGACTTATTGGTTGTTATTCTTATTTATTGCTGGATGAATTAACTATGTACATATTGTTTGGGGAGGTGATTGGTTATCGTCCTACCGACATCAGAGTGTTATCCATCAACTGATCTCTACTAGTTTGTCTACAAACAGATCAAAAAATCCAGATTCAATCCTGGCTTCCACGTCGTCGTTTGATTGATGATTAAAATTTGGAGTTCATGTGTACTTGAGAGAGAAAAACCACCTCCAGTTTCTGAATCTGATGCCGTTGGGTCGCAACCCCAATTCGAATCGAGGATCCGAGAATTTGAAGGAAGACCAGATAAATGGATGCAAAAGTAAAAATTGTGTGCATGCGTTTTGTTTCTGATCGTCAATTGTTTTTAGGGGGAAGAGAGAGAATGAGAATCTGATTTTGATCTTGGACATGGATTTGATCCAGCTTTTAGTGGGCGAGCAAGTTTGCCGCCAATGTCGCCATCTTTGACATGAATTCCAGCTTCTGCTGGGGATTGCTGGCCAAGCCATAATCTGATTTCGAGGTTACACAATATGGTGGTGCCTTGTAAGGACGAGATCACGTTCGAGGTTTGTATGAATGCCGACACCATGATGGATCATGGGATTTTTGCACTGGTGAAAAAATAAATCGGCAAAGGTTTGGGACACTGCAGAGACTTGCGAGGTAGTGGGTAAGTTGCAGGTAGTATGTGTCATGAATCCATCCAAGGAGGTTGCATTGCAGGGGATACGATCACTACTGATGTTGTGCTTGATCAGGTATTGGTTTTCATCCACTTTGCCTTTCTTAGTTCTTACCACCTGGTTGTTGTGACTTCCAATGGTGTGTGCGCGCGGTTTCTGATGTTAATTTAGTTTCTGGATTTATATTTATTTGAAAACTTAAAATGGTAGTATTGATTTCTCGACACGGGAAAAATTGAAGTTAGGGCGGAGAAATTGTAGAAGCATTGACATGTTTGTTTGAGTGGGCTGTCATGGAACATTTGGTTGTTCGGTTGATTTTTTTACTTTGGTAAAAGTTTGAGATATTTGACTTAGAAACATATTGTACATGCATTCTAAAAAATAAAAAATCAATTATCTTTTTCTTATTTCTTTTAGTTTGCTGTTTTTCCCTTTTTCTAGTCGAACTGTTTTGTCCTTATTCGTACAAAAAAGTTATTCATCAACAAAAGTAAATTTATAAAAATTCATTCAAGTTTTAGATTATCTTTTTTCTATATATTAATCAATAATCACTCTAGCCACGGCATCTCTTTGGTATAAACTCTTGTCATATCTTGCTTGGTCCCTTGATGTATCGTCCCCAAAGTTACTACAGTCTCTCTTGATGCCCCTTCATCATAACGCACTTCTCAGATCAACGTTGTATACTCGTGGGTGCAAGAAGATGTTAGTGCTTAGATTGTCGCTTCCGGATGCCACCAACATAGCTGACATGACTCGTTTGGTTGCTCTTCTACCTTTTGATTTACTTGGACAATACAAGCTCAACTCACATGTAAGTATGTACAATCATGAATTGGGAAATTACACATTTTACTGTTAAAGATATGGGCTCAATTACAAAAGATACCGGAGGTTCAATCTGATTTTAAAAAATAAATAATAAAACCTATCCTTGACATTTCTTTTTCACAAGTCACATCTATTTTGAGTGTGGTGTTTGTTGAGGAAATACAAAACCTCGAATGTTTTTCTGTTATACCATAAGGAGAATTTGTAATTTTGATAGACAAGTGGGTTCTTATGTAATTAGGATAAACCTCTGTGGGTAATTTTTTTTAATTATTTAGCATCTTCTCATAATATTATGATCACAGCCACAGGCCGAACTGCAACATGTCTCAGGCCTATGTGGTTTTGATAGGCAAGAAGCTTTGTTGAAAAAAGAAGAAGTTCAATGTAGTAAATGTAACGTTGTATCAAATTTCAAGTTTTTTTGTAATCTTACAACCCTTGTTTTTTTTTCCATACCTTAAACATAGTTTCTGTAATTAACATTCGAATTTGAAAAGTAGTGTCAGAAGGTTATTGAGAGAATATAAGCTTTTTCGACGAACTGTTGTGTACATTACAACAATATTGGAAAGAGAAGTTAACCACTTATATGGTTTTTGAATGTCTTTATTCTGAAGAAATAGTAGGAACGGATAGATTGAGGCAGAGGTTGGTGTGCCGTATTAAGCGAATCATTTGGACTTAAAATTTGCAGAATTCGAGGATATTTTTGGGGGCGTGTTTTTCCATTATGACAACTGACTTGTAGCTATGAAGGTTTTCATGTTGTCTTATAAACTAAATGCATATTGCTGCATCAAATCATCAGAACTTGGAACTTATAAGTTTTTCTTTTGAATATAAACTTCATGTTTAATTTGAATAGAATAGCATACTTTGAAAAAGTAACAACATAAATCACCAGTTTATCCAAGAATTGCATTAATTTGAAATTTGCGTAGCATCGGACAACAATGCTTCCCCCCCCCCCCCCCAAATAAATTTGGAAGATCCATAGTGTTTATTGCAATGTGGTGACAATAATGCTGGTCAATGTAATTTTCATTTTCACCTTCAGTGGAGAGATCCTAAAACATTTTCCTAAACAATACTACAAGAGCAGAACCAAGTACTGGCCAAGTGGTCATGACCGCAATATACGGGAGGAGCCATAGAGACTTTTGGTTATGACTTGAAACCTTACTTTTTAATAGGGGCAACCATGTCATTGGTAACTTCTCCAGTGGACGGTATAACACTTGGACAATGACTGATACCAATCTCCGCATTTTGTTCTTCTCGGGCATTTTCTTCTCCAGTAATTGTAACCACCGCCTTATGGTTTTCATGTCGTATGTTAACTAGATTGTCCCCAACTGCAGAGACTGTCCAATTTTCTGAAGTTTTTACAAATGGAGCCTCGTCAACTGATATCTGTACGGGATTTGCAGAGGAAATCGCTATCTGCACTGGACAAAAATACATATTCAGCAACCATTATACTGGTAAATATTTTTTCTGCACTCATGCTTTGTTAGTAACATTTTGAACTTCGCTCACAATTAGGCAGAGGTTTATCGACACTCATGTTTTGTTTAAAGTACCAGAAATATTTTTCCCCGGATTAATATCAAATACCACAATATTATTCGCTTTTCTGCCATATACACATGACTAATCTGAGGAACTAGGTAATAAAAAGTTAACCTCACCTCTCTTTGCCGGTGGTTCAGTGAAGTGGATTTCAAAACACTGAAATTCATCAACTGCCCTTACCCACCTATAACATGATAGAACGAAAAGTGAACCAGAGTATGAATCTATTAAGCTCGAACAGAAAAAGATAGTAATCTGAAATGTCGAAGTCATGACTAGGAACATCAATATACCAGATGCTTTTTGCAGTCAATCCTTCAAAAAATGGTAGATGTCCCCGATGTTGTGTGGTAGCTAAGACAACATTACCATTTAACCTGCAAATTTCATTTCAGTATTTCATAGCTTATTACAGCCGTATACTAGTGTATAACCCGTCCCATAATTGCACGGTGGCGGAGCCATAATGGCATAACTAGAATAAAATATCAAACTACCAGATTATCTTGCTAGAAAAAAAATGTCGGTCGGGGACTGCTAACAACCGGCATACGGCTCGTCGGAGAACAGGCACGAGTCCGAAGAAAAAAAATGAAGCGGAGGTCCGCCTGCCGCCGGCAGGCGACCCGTCTGAGACTGTCCGGCAAGCGGCCGCAGAAAAAAAATTTGTCCGACGCTGGGTCGTTCCTTATTATTAAGATTATATATATGGTAAAATAAATTGGGTAGTCTGCTCAAATATAAATAGGATTTTTGCTTGAAGTGTGGATTGAAGGTGGTTTTTTTTCCCCTTACTTTGCCATTCTCTCAGTTTTTTGTTCTTAAGAGAGAGTTTGTGTAGCATGCATATGTTGTCAGTAGCATAGAACTTATTCTTAGTGCTGTAAATAAGTGTAGGGAAATATTCTGCTCTTTGGTAGAGGGGATTTTCTGTGCAGAGATCATTCTTATATTTCGATATTCGTTCTTTTATAGGAAAGTGATCCAAAAAATTTAAAAGCAAAAGATTAATTCTAAAAGTGCCGTTGGATATGATATTATCATGTAATAGTGAAAACTGATTTAATATACATATAGTAAAATAATAATTAGCCGACAGGAGTCTAGAAAAAAAAAAGTTGGTCAGCCGTCGAAGGTCCGTCGGACAGTGGCCAGCAAATTAAATCATAATAATCAACCTTCAAGTTAGAGGAT
Source organism: Orobanche coerulescens (assembly GCA_033398695.1). NCBI lineage: Eukaryota > Viridiplantae > Streptophyta > Magnoliopsida > Lamiales > Orobanchaceae > Orobanche > Orobanche coerulescens. The sequence continues at coordinate 18,626,534 of CM065801.1, forward strand.
GTATATAACTTTTGTAAGCCGCTCAAACGCTAATAATCTTCATCTCTTTCTTTGAAATTCATCAAATTAGTAAATAATATTTTAAAAGATTCATATTTAAGGGAAAAGAAGTGGCATGCAAATGGAGTACACATACCTGCACTCGTCGCATGGAATAGCTTCACTTGTACAAACTGGATCATCTAAGAACTAATGCAGAGAAGGGGTACACACTTCCGGCTTCCCACATAATTACAGCTGCTACACTTTCTGTAATATGCATCCACAGTCTGGAAAAAAAAAAAAAGAAAAAGATTATCATTCAGTCTTTTGCATTGAAGGTCAGCTGGGAGGAGAAGTTACTCAATTATTGTATTATTATTACCTCACAATTAGCAAGAATACTTGTTTGCAGCATCGTCAAATTCCCGAGCAGTACACGACTGTGAAATGTTACATCTTCATCAAAATTGTTAAAAAATGCAAAATTAGTCCCTCAACTTCAAGGCAGTAGCAAAGTGGTTATGTACTAAAATATAGTATGTTTTGCCATAAAAGTCATGTAACTACATACACATACTAATTTTGGTCCAACAAAATGCATGGTTCATGTAACTATATAGGTTCTGTTTTGGGAGGCAAGTGTAGAGATTATGGACAAAAGATAAATTTACCTGTTCAACAGCTTCCCCGTTGAAAGGCGAGAAAGAACATCCTGATGCCTGTGAAACTCCACATTATAATCATCAAAATATTTTTACACAAAGCGGATGACACTCTCAAGAGAAGCGAAAATGAATATACGAAGATGCATATTTTTTCCTGTCAGAGCTTTGTTGTATAAATGTTGCACAAGTCAACGTCTCAAGAAGCAATCCAATTAATGCTTAAACACTTCACCTATTGAAGCAACTTTAGAAAGTAAATGACAAGGTTGTTAAGTTGACAAGTCGAGCCCGAGTACCGTGGATTTACTAGTTGACAAGTCGCCCAACTAGTCGTAAAAAGTCGTAAATAGTCGATAATATCCTATTTAAAGTAATTATAATATATAATATAGGTAAACATATTTCAATCTCATAGTTAGAATAAAAACTAATAGATAATAAGTTTAAGTACTCAAAGTCAAACATCTATAAGCAAGTAAAAACATAATTAAAAACAAAACTGAAAATTAATTATAAAAATAAAATCAAAAATTAATTTTAAAAAGAAAACAAAAATTAATTTTAAGAAATAAAATAGAAAAAATTGAAAAATAAAAATAAAAATGTATGTAATTGAGACGTGGTGTACTGGTGTGTGGCTACGTGTTCGTGTATATATACAGAGAGAAGAAGAAAAGATGAGAGAAGACAGGAGAGGAGAGAGAAGAAGACTTACCGGAGGAGATGAAGCCGCCGTTGAAGTCATCGGAGGAGATGAAGCCGCCGTTGAAGTCGTCGGAGGAGATGAGTCGTGTTCTGTCGGCGCCGACTGTCGGGGTGAGAAGAGGAGAACGCTCGGGTAGGTGGGTTATGTGATAAAAAGGTATGTCAATTAAAACCCCTTTTTTTTTTTTTTTAAATTTCGGGTCGGGTAATTGGGCGGATTGCGGGTCCGGGTCGGGTCTGGGTATAACCCATGGACGACTATTACAGAAGTCGAGCATCGACTTTTTCAGGCATGTCGACTTTTCGACTAGTCGGCGACTAGTCGTCGACGTGACAACCATGGTAAATGGAACACCCCAAATAACTCAAAGGGTCTCTCCTCTCATTCTGCCTCTCTTGCTCTTCCCCTCTGTAACAACCCAAATAACTCAAGGGTCGTTACACGCCGTAAAACCTTTCTCAAGATCTACCAGGCTAACCATTCACATACCCACGCATGTCACATAAACATAAAACATTTAATAACGTAATTAAGCCATGGCCTCGGCCAACGCATTTGAGTAAGATAAGTTACGATTGAAAGAATGAAATCATTTCCCGCGCAGGGGACTTCAACATCAATTTATAAATAATAAAAGTGTATTTAACTGACTCTATCAGACAATAAAAGAAATCGGGAACAAACTTTCGAGAATCGAGCCTAATAACCTCATGACTGACCATCATTCGCGTGCGCCTCCCATGTCTGCTTCTCATACTGGCCATCACCTGAAAGGCATGAAAGGCATTTCTCCCATTTACGGGGTTAGCGTTCGAGTAGCTAGTGCAAGTACATAATTACACAATATCATATACATTGTACATTTCAAGTTGCACATTCACATTCTTGAAAATATTTATAAGACAATAATATCATATCATGGCAAAACCATGTCATCAATCAACACGTCACAACACATCATCATCACAAATAACAACGCATAAGTTAACCCACGGTCATGCCCCTTAGCATCGACCCCCAGAGGTCCCGTCGAACCATCCCCAAGTGGGAAACCACGTCCGTGATCCAGCGCCCTTAGCATGGATCCCCAGAGGCCCCATCGGACCCGTCCCCGGGTGGACGAACAACTCTCACACACTTGATATTTTCACGGATCATCAATCATGTCGAAATAACAACATACGTAACATAATATAATACATGTACTTCCCTTGATTATTATGACGTAAAGGAATGGTGAACGGACGAGACTTCAGTTCAAACTCTCTCTCCAAAGATTCAACCCTAACACATAACGATATGCAATAAACCTTAATGCTACTGGAAAAATAAGGGGTTGCACTAAAGTCTACCCATTAGAACCCTTTACCGAACTCCCACGAGGCATAATCGACTATAATCAATTAATGGTGGAAATAAGAAATTAAGCCACAAAACCTAAAAAAGAACAATGGATTATGATTACACAATCATAATCTATCATCAATCCAGATTAAATCGGATTAGAAAGAAAAAATCTTAAGAAAACCTCTCAAAATCCCAAAAACTAGGGTTCTAAGAGATTTTCCTCAATCTAGATTATGTAATTAGGATAAACTTTTGTGGGTAATTTTTTTTTTAATTATTTAGCATCTTCTCGTAATATTCTGATCACAGCCACAGGCCGAACTGCAACGTGTCTCAGGCCTATGTGGTTTTATAGGCAAGAAGCTTCGCCGAAAAAAGAAGAAGTTCAATGTAGTAAATGTAATATGGTATTAAATTTCAAGGTTTTTTGTAATCTTACAACCCTTAAGTTTTTTTTTCGTAACTACCCCAAACCTCAAAAGTAGTTTCTGTAATTAACATTCGAATTTGAAAAGTAGTGTCAGAAGAATATTGAGAGGATCTAAACTTTTTGGACGAACTGATGTTGTGACATTACAACAAGATTGGAAAGAAAGTTAACCACTTATATGGTTTTTGAATATCTTTAATCTGAAGAAATAGTAGGAACGAATAGATTGAGGCGGAGGTTGGTGTGCCGTATTAAGCGAATCGTTTGGTCTTAAAATTTATAGAATCCGAGGATATTTTTGGGGGCGTGTTTTTCCATTGTGACAACTGACATGTAGCTTTACTTATAGGATGATGCAAGTTTTCATGTTGTCTTATAAGCTAAATGCATATTGATGCATCAAATCATCATAACATGGAACTTATATGTTTTTCTTTTGAATATAAAACTTCATGTTCAATTTGAATCGAATAGCATACTTTGTAAAAAGTAACAACATAAATCACCAGTTTATCCAACAAGATTTGCATTAACTTCAAATTTCAAATTTGCATAGCATCGGACAACAATATTTCTTTTCGATTTTTTCCCAAATAAATTTGGAAAATCCATAGTGTTTGTTACAATGTGGTGACAATAATGCTTGTCAATGTAATTTTCTTTTTCACCTTCTTAATAAATCCTCAGCGGAGAGATCCTAAAACATTTTCCTAAACAATACTACAACTGCCGAACCAAGTACTGGCCATGTTGTCATGACCGCAATGGGAGGAGCCATAGAGACTTTTGGTTATGACTTGAAACCCGATTCAGGTACTTCTTAATAGGGGCAACCATGTCATTGATAACTTCTCCAGTGGACGGTATAACTCTTGGACAATGGCAGATACCAATCTTCGCATTTTGTTTTTCTCGGGCATTTTCTTCTCCAGTAATTGTAACCACTACCTTATGGTTTTCATGTCGTATGTTAACTAGATTGTCCCCAACTGCAGAGACTATACCATTTTTGGAAGTTTTCACAAATGAAGCCTCGTCAATCTGTATGGGATTTGCAGACGTAATCGCTATCTGCATCGGACAAAAATATATATTCAGCAACCATTATAGTGGTAAATATTTTTTATGCACTCATGTTTTGTTAGTAACATTTTGAACTTCGCACACAATTAGGCACAGGTTTATCGACACTCATGTTTTGCTTAAAGTACCGGAAATATTTTTCCCCGGAATAATATTAAGGACCACTATATTATTCGCTTTTCTGCCATATACACATAACGAATCTGAGGAAGTAGGCAATAAAAAGTTAACCTCGCCTCTCTTTGCCAGTGGTTCAGGGAAGTGGATTTCAAAACACTGAATAATTCATCAACTGCCCTTACCCACCTATAACATGATATAACGAAAGTGAACCAGAGTATGAATCTATTAAGCTCGAATAGAAAAAGACACGAATCTGAAATGTCGAAGTCATGAATAGGAACATCAATATACCAGATGCATTTTGCAGTCAATCCTTCAAAAAATGGTAGATGTCCCCCATGTTGTCTGGTGGCTAAGACAACATTACTATTTAACCTGCAAATATCATTTCAATATTTCATAGCTTATTATATCCATATACTAGTGTATAACCCATGCCATAATGGCACGGTGACGGAGCCATAATGGCGGTGGTGGTTCCATAACTGGAATAAAATATCAAATTACCAGATTATCTTGCTAGAAAAAAAAAGATGTCGGTCGGGGACTGACAACAACCGGCAGATGGCTCCTCGGAGAACAGACAGGTGTTTGAAGAAAAAAACAAAGCAGAAGTTCGCCTGCCGCCGTTAGGTGACCCGTCTGAGAACTGTCCGGCAAGCGGCTGCAGAAAAATAAAAATTTGTCCCGACGCCGGACTACAAACCGATAGGAGGCCAGAGAAAAATTTGGCCAGCAGTCGAAGGTCCGTCGGAGAGTGGCCGGCAAATCAAATCATAATAATCAACCTTCAAGTTAGAGGATGTATATAACTTTTGTAAGCTGCTCGAACGCTAATAATCTTCATCTCTTTCTTTGAAATTCATCAAATTAGTAATTAATAGTTTAAAAGATTCATATGTAAGGGAAAAAAAAGTGGCATGCAAATGGAGTACACATACCTGCACCCGTCCCATGGATCATTTAAAGAACTAATGCAGAGAAGGGGTACCATTACACTTCCCACATAATTACGGCTGCTACACTTTCTGTAATATGTATCCAGAGTCATGGAAAAAAAAGAAACAGATTATCATTGAGTCTTTTGCATTGAAGGTCAGCTAGGAGAAGTTACTCGATTATTGTATTATTATTACCTCACAGTTAGCAAGAAAACTTGGTTGCAGATTGTCAAATTCCCGAGCAGTACACGACTGTGAACAAATATGATAAATCGTTATGTTACATCTTCATCAAAATTGTTAAAAAATGCAAAATTAGTCCCTTAACTTCAAGGCAGTAGCAAAATGGTAATGTACTAAAATATAGTATATTTTGCCAAAGTCATGTAACTACATAAACATACTAGTTTTGGTCCGGAAAAATGCACGGTTCATGTAACTATATAGGTTCGGTTTTGGAAGGCAAGTGTCCCGTGATTATAGACAGAAGATAGATTTACCTGTTTAACAGCTTCCCAATTTGAAAGACGAGAAAGAATATTCTGATGCCTGTAAACCTCCACATTATAATCATCAAAATGTTATTACACGAAACGGATGACACTTTCTAGAGAAGCGAAAAGGAACATACAAAGACGCGTATTTTTTCATGTCGCGAGTCAGGAGCTTTGTTATATAAATGTTGCACAAGTTTACGTTTCAAGAACCTGTCAACGAGCTGGAAAGACGAAGAGGGCAATCCAATTAATGCTTAAACACTGAACCTATTGAAGCAACTTTATAAAGTAAATGAAACACCCCAAATAACTTAAAAGGGTCTCTCCTCTCTTTCTGCCTCTCTTGCTCTCCCCCTCTGTAACAACCCAATTAACTCAAAGATCGTTACATGCCGTAGAAACTTCCTCAAGGTTTACCAAGCTAACCATTTATATACCCAAGCATGTCACATAAGCATAAACCATTTAATAACGTAAATTAGGTCGTAGCCTCGGCCAAAGCATTTGAGCTCTGTATTATTCGGATTTGTGATATCAATAATCGAGTTTGATATTTCTCGTATTTGTATCCTTGTGCATGATTATAGCAACATGTAAATTTTCTCATGCAAGTACGTGATAACGTACGCTAAGAAGGAAGCTTAACGTACGTTATCCGCCAAAGATAGCGTACGCTACGAATGAAGCGTAGCGTACATACAGAGGCCAATAATTGAGCTGGGCGGCTAGCACATGCGCCAGCCGGACGATGGGTCCGGATAAGATTTCCGCGGATGAACCTGCACAGTTTTGAAGTCAACGAGTGTTAACATACGCTAAGTAATGTGTCTAGCGTACGCTAATGGGTGTTACGTACGTAACCTGATGGTGTAGCGTACGTAATTGAGTACAGAATGAGAACAGTTAACTATCGGTGATGATAGCGTAAGCTAAGTATATTGGGTAGCATACGCTAAGCGACTAATGTACGTTATGCATGAAGGCTAACGTACATTAAGGTCAGAAAGTTATAAATAAGACATCACCCCATTTCATTTCATTCGTTTCTTTCACTTGGCTTTCAACCTACTTCATTCCCAGAGAGTTCCCAGCCACTTTCTATACCGTTAGAACACCTTTTATTGATCATTGAAGATTGGAGGTTACTTATACTTGATCATTGAAGTGGAGAATCATTTTGGATTGACACACAAGCAACCGGAGTTGGATTCTACCTATTGTCTAGGTGTTTTCTTCATCTTAAGGTATGTTAATGCTATCTCCAACCTTGAATTCGTGTTCTTAAGGATATGATGATCATGCTTTCAAGATATTAAGTTCCATAGATGATTTATTCAACCAAACATCATGTTTAGAAGTTGGGATGATTATGCTTAAGATATCATTGTTGAAAACATCATAGTTTGAATCCTGTGTCGTCAAATGATGAGAGTAATGTTATGAGATTGATTATCCGTATTGAATAGTGTTGCCATAATGGTCGTAGATTTAATATTGGTATCACTTTTGCTTAACGGAATTAGATGAAGGATCACCAAAGGTTGAAGTTGATTTAGTAAATTAATCTTTATGATGAAGCTGGAATATGTTGATGATATTGGTAACTAGATTATCAACCTCAGAATAACTGAATTACGTAAGGGAATTTGTGATCAAAGATTGGAGTATGACATCATGATGATATGCTTATCCTTGAAGTTGTAAGACATTGAACACCATTAGATCATTCAAGTTTTCATGAGTGTATCATGCATGCAGTTAACATACGTTAACACTGAGAATTTCGTGCGGCGAGTCAGTTGTCTGATCAGGGAAGAGACTGTCGGATGCATGTTTAGCTTACGCTAGGCTCTGCAGCTTACGTACGCTAACGGACAGAATTAATGTATGCTATGTTTGGTACGTAACGTATGTTATATCATCAGACGAGTTAGTTAACTGATCAGAGAAGATACTGTCAATGTATGATTAGCGTACGCTAGACTTTGTAGTTTACGTACGCTAACAAGCAGCCTTAACGTATGCTACGTTGGATACGTAATGCACGTTACGCAGACCAGGCAGGATACGTTTTATGAACTTTCGATCGTAATTTGGATTGTTAGATGTTCATACGGCGTGAGATGAATTTTATATTATTTTTTTTGTTTAAGGTTCGAGCTTTGCAATGTGATTGATCGAAGGGGCGACCTTCGAGTGTATTCATCGAAGTGTTATTCTTGTCATCGAATCGAGACAAGTACTTTAATTGTTTTATGTATTGATGTTATACATATTGTTGTGCATATATGTCGTTGTTGTATGTCCACCTCGTGTTGGTCCGACGGGATCATCGGGGGATCTATGCTAGCGTGCGCTGGATCATCGGACGGGTTTTTCCACCACGGGTTGGTCTGACGGGATCATCGTGGGTTCTAAGCAGTGAACGCTGGATCATCAGAATCAACATGTGTATGTTGTGATATCATGTTGTGACTATCATTTGTGTATGTTATTTATGAGTTTCTCGTAAGAGGAGACTCGTTGGTATTTTGTCATTTATGTTATTATTATTCTTCGTGAGATGTTGAATAATATGTTGTGGTACTTGTACTAGCATTGTTGTGCTAACCCCTTCGAGGGTGAACATTTGTTTATGTTCAGGATCCAAGAGAACAGGGAAACAACCACTGGAGCTGCATGACGACGAGGGTGCAGAGTGATGTTCCGGCCCGGTTTAATTGTCTATTGTTTGTGTTGTTTTTAATAAGTACTCGAGTACGTCGTCGTTTGTGATGATTGGATTTGGTGATGTATTAATATTCTTCCTTTGGATATTTGTATTCTCGGTATTGGCCCAGAACTGTTGTATTTTATTTCAGTTACTTTCATATGTTGGTATCTGTCATTGTCTTTTCATTTCTTCAGCCTTGTAAATTCTTATATAAAGGATTTACGGCGCTGTAATATTCCTGAATATATCGGGGGTGTTACAGAATATACCCAAGCATGTCACATAAACATAAACAATTTAATAACGTAAATTAGGTCGTGGCCTCGGCCAAAGCATTTGAGTAAGACAAGATATGACCGAAAGTAAATGAAATTATTGCCCGCGCAGGGGATTTCGACATCAGTTTATAAATAATAAAAGTTTATTTAACTGACTCTATCAGACAATAAAAGTAATTGGGAACAAACTCCCGAGAATCGAGCTTAATAACCTCATGGCTGACCGTCCTTCATGTGCGCTTCTCGTGCCTGCTTCTCATACTGCTCATCACCAGAAACACATAAAAAGTATTTCACCCTTTAAGGGGTTAGCGTTCGAGTAGTTAGTGCAAGTACATAATTACACAATATTATATACATGTACATTTCAAGTCGCACATTCACATTCTTGAAAATATTTATAAGACAATATTCCGAAATATCATATCGTGTAAAAACAATGTCATGAATCAACATGTCACAACAATCATCATCATAAATAATAACACATAAGGTAACCCGCGGCCATGCCCCTTAGCATCGACCCCCAGAGGTCCCGTCGAACTCGCCCTAGGTGGGAAACTCCGAGTGGACGAACAACTCACACACACTTGATATTTTCACGGATCATCAATCATGTCGAAATAACAACATACATAACATAATGCAATACATGTACTTGCCTTGATTATTATGACGTAAAGGAATGGTGAACGGACGGGACTTTGGTCCAAACTCTCTCCAAAAATTTAACCCTGACACATAATGATATGCAATAAACCTTAATGCTACTGGAAAAATAAGGGTTTGCACTAAAGTCTACCCATTAAAATCCTTTATCGAACTCCCACGAGGGCATAATCAACTTTGATCAATTAACGGTGGAAATCACAAAAATTAAGCCACAAAACCTCAAGGAAGACAATGGATTATGATCGCACAATCATAATCTGTCATCAGTGTAGGATAAATCGGATTAGAAATAAAAAATCATAAGAAAACCTCACAAAATTATAATATCCGCAATTTCGAATTTCGGTAATTTTATTTTTTCGGCGGAAGTTCGTTTTGACGATTCGCTCATGACCGTTTCGTCATTCCGAGAATGATTAATTCTGCACTTTCTGTCATCCGAGTTCGTTTCGGTGTCGTTTTGTTGAGTTTCGTGTCCTTAATCGACTTTTTCACGTGGGAGTTCGACTTTGTAAAGTCACCATTAATTTTTGGAAACTCCAAAAATACTGAATCTTTGCAATATTATAGATCATCAAGTTAGCTTTCCAATGGTTCAAACGGTGAGTCAATCGGAGTCCAGACGAAGGAGTTATGGTCGAAATAGCTAAGATTGCACGATGTGTCTTTTTGGTGTTGGAGTGGACTGTACCGTGTGCCGCGGCACACTTCGGCTGAGCCGCGGCACTAAGCTGATTTCTGGGCGCTTTTTTGGCCCTGGGCCGCGGCACACTTGTCCTGTGCCGCGGCACACGACTTTTTCTGCACTTTTTAGCAGATTTTCGAGGAGAAACATTCATTTTCTCCTCTCTTCTTCCTCCTACCATTCTAGGCGATTCTAAGGGCGATTTTGGGCGATTTGAGTGCTCCAAAACTTGTAGAGATCATCCACCTCAAGTCTTGTTGTAGATTTTCGACCTCTACTTGAATCCTTCATCCAAATCAAGGTATTTTGGCTTGAACCCTTGTTTTTGTAGATTTGGGGATTTTCCTTTTTGATTTCGATTCCAATCCGTTTTTGATCAATTAATTGTTGTATAAACGTTGTTTTGAACTTGTTCTACGGATTGGATACTCGTATCTTTGGTTCGTTCGACCCGAGGGGTGATTTCTTTGTTCTTGAAGGGTCTTGAACATTTAATGTTCGATTAAATGTTCGAATGAGTTCCCTTTGATAGTTTGTTGGGATTTCCGTTGTTTTCGGCCTTGATTCTCGTCGTAATAATGTTTTATTATTCCTTACGGAGGATTATAGGTGCTCGATGATTCCGATGTTGAATTCCGTTGGTGATTGATGATTCATGTGGTGTTTTCCCGTAGTAATTTCGGTGCTATCGCGTTCTAGATAGTGTTCGGGAATTTGAGGGCTACCCGGCCGTATCCGTTCATTTTTCTATTTGCTCGTGATATCGAGGCAAGTACCTTGTCCATACTATTCTTGTTTTGTGGATATGATAATTGGTGATCATCTTGGTGTGTTTGTTTATTTGTTTGAAATGAGTTTTCAAAGGATTCGGCTAACCTCGTTAAAGGCTCACTTTCAAAACGCGTGTGTTTTGTAAATTGTGTGGGTTGTAAGTGACTACGTGAATCCTTTGGATATATTTGGTGTTGATGTTGCGCTTGATAATGCGTGCGTACGTATATTGCTTATTTCCGTCGCGTTATGGTTAACGTGCATGTTGTTATTTATTCGTGTGGTCGTGGACTGACGGATGAATTATGTGAATTGGTGTATTGATTTGATAATTGTTACGACGATGACTGTGTACTTGATGTGTGTGACAATGTGAATATTTGTTGTGAGAGACGTCATATCCGGGAGCCTCTGAGGGCGGGGCGTGCGATCTCCGGTCTGGTGTACGCTGCAATGTGCGGCTCCATATGGTTGGTGAATGCCGGTGTTTACCTGATGCGCGTGCAAGGGGCGGCTCTTATGGGAGTGACGCCGGCGTGGTAGACACGAACAAGGTGCGGCTGACATGTGGAGTGAAGGCCGGTGCACAGGCGTTTCAGTGGAGGCGCCTGGCAGGCTTATTGGTAACGGATATTGAGTGTTTAGCTAAGACCCCGTTACCGAACGATTATCGTATTTCAAATTCTTTTGACCCTTTTCAAATGTTGGTCTCGATATAGACCGTGATTCTTGTTTTCTGAAAGTTTGTTTCAACTCGTTTTTAAAGTGTTGGTATCAGGGTTAATTAACCAAGGACATTTGACGAGATCTCCGAGGGTTAATTAATCAGGGGTCTTGAGCAGTTTTTGGGCGGACGAAAGGCTGTGTCCTTGATTATTACTGTGTTGTCATTTTGTGTTTTGGGTCGAGGACCCCGTGTGATGTTGTGATGTTTGATCTCATGTTGATATTATTTGGATTGGGTCGAGGACCCCGTGTGATGTTGTGATGTTTGATCTCATGTTGATATTATTTGGATTGGGTCGAGGACCCCGTGTGATGTTGAGACATTGTAATTTGTTTAGCTAGCCAGCTCGGGAGGGTCCTTCGAGGCCTCGAGTGGGATTTGTGGCTTTGTCCCGGTCCTAGGCGATGCGCGTGCGCGATTATGTTTTGTTGATTTTTATGTCCGTCGAGGACACGTGATATTGGGCTCTGGCCCTGTGTATTGTTGTCGGTTTTCTATTTGCGAAAACAAAACCTTTGGGCTGTGATCCCTGTTGATTTTGGAAAGAGAAGGATTCGGAAATCCTAAATTGTTTTCTATTAAAACTCTCGATGGCATTTTAAACTGTTTTGTAAATTATTTTCCTTGATTTGTGATCTTTCGGTTTTGGAATGTTTTACCAAACTTATGCCTCGGGAAGTGCTTTTCGTTACGTTTGGAACTTTGAGGATCTCTGGTTATTGTTATTCGTGGAATGTGAATTGTATGGCTCGTATTTTTGCACTTGTACTTGCACTAGCAAAACAGTGGAGTTTTGCTAACCCCCGTGTATTCGGGGGGTGGATGTCTATTTTTGCATTCAGGTTTTGGAGCATAACACAGGGTCGGCACGAAGGATGATGAAAGACGATCGATACTAATCACATGAGGAATCGTACATTGTTTATCGGTTCAGTTGTACTTTATTTTCCGCTGCTATATTTTTTCCGTTGTACGAGTGTGGTTGCGTTTTGACCCCTGCGTGGGCATGAGTTGTATTTGAGTTGTATGTATTTATGGAAAGACCAAATGGGTCTACTGAGTCATTTTAGCCTTAAAGGCATAGTTGAGTTGTTATATGTTGTTACCAGCCTAGTAGATCCTTGAGGAAAGGGTCTACGGCGTGTAATATCCCTGAGCGGATTGGGGGTGTTACATAAATGGTATCGGAGCTTAGGTCGTGGAAACCTAGGCTGTCGGGTCAGTGGTGTCAGTTGAGTTTTGTCTTATCGGATTTTGTCTGACTAAGTCGTGTCGCGACGCGTCGTCTGAGTTTGTTGGTCGTGATTGGTATCATGGGGCGATCATCATCTTCGTGCGACCTGTGAATGTAAGTCTCCCTTCCTTGTATTGTGCCTCGTGTGACACGAGCTATTTGTTTGATTTTGTGTTAAGTGATGGAACCTTCATGTAGATTCTTGGTTTCGTGATGCGTTCGTGTGATTCTCTTATTTCGTTTGTATGAGGAGGGTTGTCGTTATTTATGTCTTTTTGACTGTGATAATTGACTGTTTGTCTTCCCGATAAAAGACATGTATTGTCTTGACTTTGTACGATTTGATGCGTATATTATAATATGTTTAAACGAATATTGTTACATGAGCATTATTGGGCATTCTAGCCCATTGAATTATTTTTGAAAACCTTGAGTATCTTAGAAAATAAATTTCGAGACGTACTTTTAAAATGAATCGTTTTCTCGTGGTACTTCCAAGGTGCCACAATATGTTTCCAAATTCTTCTACCTCGAGGACCAAAATGTTTTGAGATATTTTCAATGTTTTAGAAACACTTATACTTAGACCTGAGGGTCGGATATTCTGAAAGTTTTTCACTAAAAGAAAGGTGTCCTCATTTTTGTTCAAACGCAAGATGATTTTCAAAGCCTCGAAAATGATGTTTGTTCAACTTTTTGTAAAATGATACTCAAGATCAACTGTTGTTTCCAAACTGTTTTCAAAAGGTGGTTTTCGTTTTTAAAAACCTATCATTCCTGTTTGCGGACTGGAAATGCATGTATGGTTTTCGAACTTTCGTTACGGTGTTAATCCCGATTTGTGATTGAATTGGTGGCGTGAGCGTTGAGTCGTTTTCCACACACTTGTTGTGTTAGCCCTCTGTGAGAGGTGGGGTGTTGGTATTGAATATTGTCGCCTAGTGGTGATTTCTGCGTTGTCGCGCATGTGCGAGCTGTTAGAGCTTGTTTTGGTATGGCCGTGTGCATCGGTGATCGTTCCGTTATGTGTCGGTTGTTTAATGTCTTGTTACCTTGCTCCTGTTTTTGTGAATTTCGTGGATGAGGTCGGGGGTAATACCTGTACTATTTTGACTTCTGTATTTTCTCTTTCTCCAGTTCATCTATTCGCTCATGTTCGTTGACACTTTATGAACTTGTTCTGTATTTCGGTTTCATCATCCAAACGAGCTGTGATCTTGTTGTGGGTCGATCTAGTTATCGCTGTGACTTTTTCGAGTTCGGTTCGATTCTTGTGAACCTTGTTCGGAAGTGACATCTTTTGGTTCTACTAATTCTTTTATTCAAAGTGGATCGGATTTAGAAGTCCTGTGTTTTCGACTCTGTCGACTCGTTTATGCTCGTTAACATTTTCTGAACTTTCCCTATCCCTTGCTTTTGTTGATCGAACGAGTGTGGTATTATTTCGGAATAGCTCGTTTGTCACTTGTTGGTTTTATTGTGTTTCTAACGGCGACGTTGTGTTGGTCGTCGTGGAGCGTGTTTTCACGCCGTATATTCCTTTGCGTTGCTTGTAACATTTCGCCGATGGGCGTAAGTTACGCACTTCTTGTGTATCTCATTGAGTTTTTCCTGACGGGATATTTCTCCTCCCTACTTGTTTTAAGTTTCGGGACGAAACTTCTTTTAAGGAGGGTAGAATGTAATATCCGCAATTTCGAATTTCGGTAATTTTCTTTTTTCGGCGGAAGTTCGTTTTGACCACTCGCTCATGACCGTTTCGTCATTCCGAGAATGATTAATTCTGCACTTTCTGTCATCCGAGTTCGTTTCGGTGTCGTTTTGTTGAGTTCTGTGTCCTTAATCGATTTTTTCACGTGGGAGTTCGACTTTGTAAAGTCACCATTAATTCTTGGAAACTCCAAAAATTCTGAATCTTTGCAATATTATAGATCATCAAGTTAACTTTCCAATGGTTCAAACGGTGAGTCAATCGGAGTCCAGACGAAGGAGTTATGGTCGAAATAGCTAAGACTACACGATGTGCCTTTTTGGTGTTGGAGTGGACTGTACCGTGTGCCGCGGCACACTTCGGCTGAGCCGCGGCACTAAGCTGAATTCTGGGCGCTTTTTTGGCCCTGGGCCGCGGCACACTTGTCCTGTGCCGCGGCACACGGGCTTTTTCTGCACTTTTTAGCAGATTTTCGAGGAGAAACATTCATTTTCTCCTCTCTTCTTCCTCCTACCATTCTAGGCGATTCTAAGGGTGATTTTGGGCGATTTGAGTGCTCCCAAACTTGTAGAGATCATCCACCTCAAGTCTTGTTGTATATTTTCGACCTCTACTTGAATCCTTCATCCAAATCAAGGTATTTTGGCTTGAACCCTTGTTTTTGTAGATTTGGGGATTTTCCTTTTTGATTTCGATTCCAATCTGTTTTTGATCAATTAATTGTTGTATAAACGTTGTTTTGAACTTGTTCTATGGATTGGATACTCGTATCTTTGGTTCGTTCGACCCGAGGGGTGATTTCTTTGTTCTTGAAGGGTCTTGAACATTTAATGTTCGATTAAATGTTCGAATGAGTTCCCTTTGATAGTTTGTTGGGATTTCCGTTGTTTTCGGCCTTGATTCTCATCGTAATCATGTTTTATTATTCCTTACGGAGGATTATAGGTGCTCGATGATTCCGATGTTGAATTCCGTTGGTGATTGATGATTCATGTGGTGTTTTCCCGTAGTAATTTTGGTGCTATCGCGTTCTAGATAGTGTTCGGGAATTTGAGGGCTACCCGGCCGTATCCGTTCATTTTTCCATTTGCTCGTGATATCGAGGCAAGTACCTTGTCCATACTATTCTGGTTTTGTGGATATGATAATTGGTGATCATCTTGGTGTGTTTGTTTATTTGTTTGAAATGAGTTTTCAAAGGATTCGGCTAGCCTCGTTAAAGGCTCACTTTCAAAACGCGTGTGTTTTGTAAATTGTGTGGGTTGTAAGTGACTACGTGAATCCTTTGGATATATTTGGTGTTGATGTTGCGCTTGATAATGCGTGCGTACGTATATTGCTTATTTCCGTGGTGTTATGGTTAACGTGCGTGTTGTTATTTATTCGTGTGGTCGTGGACTGACGGATCAATTATGTGAATTGGTGTATTGATTTGATAATTGTTACGACGATGACTGTGTACTTGATGTGTGTGACAATGTGAATATTTTTTGTGAGAGACGTCATATCCGGGAGCCTCTGAGGGCGGGGCATGCGATCTCCGGTCTGGTGTACGCTGCAATGTGCGGCTCCATATGGTTGGTGAACGCCGGTGTTTACCTGATGCGCGTGCAAGGGGCGGCTCTTATGGGAGTTACGCCAGCGCGGTAGACACGGACAAGGTGCGGCTGACATGTGGAGTGAACGCCGGTGCACATGCGTTTCAGTGGAGGCGCCTGGCAGGCTTATTGGTAACGGATATTGAGTGTTTAGCTAAGACCCCGTTACCGAACGATTATCGTATTTCAAATTCTTTCGACCCTTTTCAAATGCTGGTCTCGATATAGACTATGATTCTTGTTTTCTGAAAGTTTGTTTCAACTCGTTTTTAAATTGTTGGTATCAGGGTTAATTAACAAAGGACATTTGACGAGATCTCCGAGGGTTAATTAATCAGGGGTCTTGAGCAGTTTTTGGGCGGACGAAAGGCTGTGTCCTTGATTATTACTGTGTTGTCATTTTGTGTTTTGGGTCGAGGACCCCGTGTGATGTTGTGATGTTTGATCTCATGTTGATATTATTTGGATTGGGTCGAGGACCCCGTGTGATGTTGTGATGTTTGATCTCATGTTGATATTATTTGGATTGGGTTGAGGACCCCGTGTGATGTTGAGACGTTGTAATTTGTTTAGCTAGCCAGCTCGGGAGGGTCCTTCGAGGCCTCGAGTGGGATTTGTGGCTTCGTCCCGGTCCTAGGCGATGCGTGTGCGCGATTATGTTTTGTTGATTTTTATGTCCGTCGAGGACACGTGATATTGGGCTCTGGCCCTGTGTATTGTTGTCGGTTTTCTATTTGCGAAAACAAAACCTTTGGGCTGTGACCCCTGTTAATTTTGGAAAGAGAAGGATTCAGAAATCCTAAATTGTTTTCTATTAAAACTCTCGATGGCATTTTAAACTGTTTTGTAAATTATTTCCCTTGATTTGTGATCTTTCGGTTTTGGAATATTTTACCAAACTTATGCCTCGGGAAGTGCTTTTCGTTACGTTTGGAACTTTGAGGATCCCTGATTATTGTTATTCGTGGAATGTGAATTATATGGGTCGTATTTTTGCACTTGTACTTGCACTAGCAAAACAGTGGAGTTTTGCTAACCCCCGTGTATTCGGGGGGTGGATGTCTATTTTTGCATTCAGGTTTTGGAGCATAACACAGGGTCGGCATGAAGGATGATGAAAGACGATCGATACTAATCACATGAGGAACCGTACATTGTTTATCGGTTCAGTTGTACTTTATTTTCCGCTGCTATATTTTTCCCGTTGTACGGGTGTGGTTGTGTTTTGACCCCTGCGTGGGCATGAGTTGTATTTGAGTTGTATGTATTTATGGAAAGACCAAATTGGTCTACTGAGTCATTTTAGCCTTAAAGGCATAGTTGAGTTGTTATATGTTGTTACCAGCCTGGTAGATCCTTGAGGAAAGGGTCTACGACGTGTAATATCCCTGAGCGGATTGGGGGTGTTACATAAATCCCCAAAACTAGGGTTCTAAGAGATTACCTTAATTGGGACGGTGAAGGAGGATAAGGTAGTGTTAGATCCGCACTAGGAACTTGAAAATATTGTGAGGTGATGATATCTGCTCACATTACACGTTCTAACACTCAAATCGCCGTTGGTCGCCGAGGGTAATGAGGGGTGAAAGATAATGAAGGTTGATTGTTGTCCGCCTATACCTACAGGTGGGCTTTAGCGCGCGCTAGGTGAATAATTATCGTGCACTAACGACTTGTAACACCCGAGTGTTCTGACACAATTTGCACGTAGCTCACCTAAGTGTTTATTATAGCGTGCGCTAACGGCCCAAAAAATCCGAGTGTTCTGTCCGGGACTTCAAAATCTGATTGTTTTGCCCAGATTCGTGATCATGCGCTAATGATAGGGTGCGCTATTGTAACATAAAAAGAAAATAATGTGAGGGATTTCAAAATGTTCCTATTAATCGAAAATAAAAACGAAAAAATAAAATAAAAAGAGTAATTTTCTTTTTCTTTTTTTCAAGATATGTTTTTATTTTTATTATAAAATAATGTGTTTTTATTTAAGTTATTTTCTTTGATATTGGAATAAAATGAAATAGTCAAATAAAATATAAAGGGGTTAAGTTGAATTAGGAAAAATATGAGGGATTTCTTTGTTTAAAATGAGGAAATAAGGCCATGTTTGAGAGAAAAATAATTTCACTCGTGGTGAACGCAAAAATAGAAAAAAAGATATATAATTGAGACCAATGATTACCCAAATATAATTAGAACATCTAACAGGAATGTTATATGAAATTCACCTTTCTAATATTAATTTCTCGACACGGGGTAAATTGGAGTTAGGGCGGAGATATTATTGAAGCATTGACAATGTTTGTTTGAGTGGGCTGTCCTGGAACATTTGGTTGCTTAATTTTTTTTCTTTTAATTTACTATTTCCCCCTTTTTTTAGTCGAACCGTTTCGTCGTACTCATACAAACAAAATGATTCGTCAACAAAAGTGAATCCATGAAAGTTCATTTAAGTTTTAGATTATTTTTTTCTCTTCCAAGTGCCACTAACATGGCTGACATGACTCGCTTGGTTGCTAATCTACCTTTATCACATTGATCTTATTGGACGATACAAGCTCAGCTCACTAACCATGAACTGGGAAATTACACATTTTACTTTTGAAAATACGGGGTCAAAATTACAAAAGATACCGTAGCTTCAGTTTGATCTTAAAAATAAATAAAAACAAAATAATAATAATAATATAAACTGTACTTAATTGAAAATTCCCCTTGACGTTTGTTTATTTTCACAAGTCACATCTATTTTGAGTTTGATGTTTGTCAAGGAAATACAAAACTTCGAATGTTTTTGTTATATCACGAGGATAATCAATAATTTTGATAGATAATTGGGTTTATTTGTAATTAGGACAAACCCTGGTGGCGAGGTTTTGTAATTATTAAGCATCTTCTCATAATATTTTGATCACAAGCTTATGTGGTTTCGAAAGGCAATAAGCGTTGCTCAGAAAGAAGTTGGAGTTTTAACTATTGTTGAGGACGCAACGGAACTAAAACGTGGGTGTCAAGGAAGTGCTCATGATGTATTGTGTATGGAAATTATTTTGAAAAATCATACAAAATATTTTTTACTTGTACAAAATGATTTATTAACAATATCTTATTCTAAAATATTTTCTTGATTTATTAGGTAAATAATATTTTATGGAATCAGTATATCCACGCAAATTTGGATATTCGATATTCAAGCAAATTTCTATAATGGTCCTTCACCTTACGGAATGCGTGAACACCAATTTGTGTAGGAGGGTGTTAGTTTTTATGAGTTGAATATTGATTTATATGGGATAATGATGAATCAAGTCCAGCCGAACACAGTATGAAAATGGTGTTGACTGCATAGAACAATTGTATACCAATATGTGTGGAAGGTATAAACTCGCATATTAATAGATTATATAGTTGTTAGACACTTACTATTTATCTAGTCAATTTTTTGTTGTGTACAGCAGAGTGAATGTATAAGGATTACCCCACCTTCTAACCACTACAAATCTTGTCTTGCTTTGTCTCTTTATCTCATGCTCATATATTCTACTAGTACTTGGCCCGTGCGATGCACAAGATGTAATATAAAGTGAAGAAATATATGATATCAATACAATTTTATATTACAAACATAAAATATACCACATAAAACTTTATATATTTTTAAATATTTATATATAATATTTTTGCTTGATTTTGAGTTATCATCGATGTGAACCAATATATTCCATCCTTAAGGTATAGTCACTCGAGAAACAGTCACATATATATGGTCGTGACTAAAGACTGAATTCTTAAAGTGTAGTCCATTGTGACAGATATTATCTTTGACTTTTATTTATAACCACAGAATATGAAATCATAAAAGATTATTGTCTGAATTTTGAACCGTGTCTGAAGACCAAATGACATTAGTGTAATCCGGGGAATTAAAACCTGACCAAATATGAGAATTTTACATTTGAATACGTGTGTGTCAAGCTTCGTAATCACAAATTTCATCCCATTATATAATCTCATGGAGCAATCTATATTTCTTAATAGGACTACATGAGTCTCTATATTCATATGCAATTCATGGTTAGAGAATACGACCTGTGTTGACTCATTGTTTTAATAATTAACCTTGTACTTTTATGAGCGACACTAATTTTATAAACGCGCAACCACAGAAAGATTTGGGAAAATAATCATTTGTTATTGCCATTTTCTACTTATTATTCATATAAGCAACAACTAAATTTTATATAGCACATTATGCCTTTCAACCGACATTCTCTTGTATTGTCTAATGTGCATTTTTCTATTGTTCCGTTAATTCTGGCGCCCTGGAATATATGATTGCCTTTATCACTATATATATATATATATATATATATATTAATTTTGGAACTAGCATACCATAATATTGGAATATATTTTGGTATTCTATATATAAACATACATATAACTTTGTATTTAGTACCCTAAAAACCTACTTATCAAAATAATTTTGGAATCTATATGCATATATGAAAATAATTTCGTAATTAAATAATCTATTATAAATATGATTTCATTACCATAAGATTTATATATAAAATTTTATATTTACCAAATACACCACAAATATGATTCTATAACTATAAAATCCATTTATCAATATAAATTTTGGAATTTTTATTTAACTAATAACCATAAATATGATTTTATTATAATAAGATAGTAATATCAAGATAATTATGTATTTAATGAATATACCATGAATCTGAATTTAGTACCATAAATATTATATATCAAAATAATTTCATATATACACATATATATATATATATTAAAATAGATTTATATAACTAATATACCATAAATATGATTTTTCTAAATGAACATAAAAATTGGAATTATTTTATATAATTTATTTTTTGTGTAACTAATATACCATAATATAATTTGATTACCAAAAACGAAATATATCAAAATTATTTTGACTATAATATGTGTATATATATAATAAAACTTGTTTTTATATTTAACTAATATACCATAAATATATTACTTTATGTACTCAAAGTTATCATTTCTTACACAAATATAATTTTAAATTATTTAACACATACAACTACAGTACATAAATTATAGTTTATATTTGAGATCTTTAGTATATATAAATGAAGAATATCTAATTAACATACTGTAAATAAAATACTATTATAATAAATTGTATGTTAAAATAAACTCGTATATATCAAAATACCATATATATATATATATATTATATTGTTAAAGTAATAATACTCATTGTGTGCCTAAGTTTGTTAGTTTACGGGCTCTAGTTAAGGTTTGACTAGGCCTGTTTGTATGTATTTCTCCCTATTTAAAGCGATGTCATCAATGGAATAAGACAACTTTTGCCCTACTTTCTGTCTCAGTCATTTTCCCTTCAACACGTTATCAGCACGTAGTTCCCAACTGAGCAAAGAAAAAATCCCTCCCGGTTTTTCTGCAAAATTCCGAAAAAAAAAAATCGGGTGCCAAAACCCTAGCCGCAACCTTCCCTGACCGACGACCGGTCATCTTCTTCCCCAACCGCACGCAACCATCTGCTACCCCTCCTTCGACCGATAACCTTAATTATTGCTCGCCTTCGTTTTCAGTCGACCCCCAGAACCACCATGACCAACTCTGGTCAGTCGCTCCGATCCCGTATCTGCACCAAACCGTGAACCACCGCAACGCCGCTGCTCAGTGGCACCTAATCGCGAACCACCGTCTCCTGCATAGGAACCCGCCACCGGTCATCTTCGACCTAATTGTCCAGTCGTCGTCTCCGACCGTCCGCTGCAATTTTCTGGCCCGCTCGTGCAGCCTTCGACCCGATCACCCAGCCCATTGCTGCAGTCCAGAACTCGGACCGTGACCCAGACCCAGAAGGACCTGACTCAACCCGGTTGCTGACCCAGACCCAACCCGGTTGTTGAACCCGACCCGAATAGACCCGTTCGGCAGTCTCGTTTTTTTTTCAGTCCGTTTTTATGCCCCTATTCACGAAGTAAAGTACACAATACGAACTCTACTATCTCCAATGTGCAATTTTAGATGCCTTTTTAAATATTTTTAATTGCATACTTATACCCCGTAATTTATTTATGCTTATTTAAACCAATTAAAAGCATGGTGCATTAAAAATTTTAATTAAATTATTAAAGCAAATCGCCTATAACAACTTGGATTAAAATAAATTCACGTTGAATTAATAATTACTGCGGCATAAGAAACCTACTTGATGCTGAATTGGTACCGCCACTAGAAGGGGGTTGAATAGTACGGTTAAGAATTTTAAACTCTTTTTGTGCGAAAGCAAGATATCGGAGGAAATAAAGTGCGGAAAAGAAAGAACACGAAAATTTGTTCGAGAGGTTCGGCTATAAACGAAGCCTATGTCCCCTACCTAGTTTTATCGACTAGGACTTTTCTTAGAAAACCTTGAATGCACTTTCTAGTTTAGTGCTAACTCTTACAATCTCTTGATTTCCGTGCTCAAGAAAACCACACTAAAAACACTTGTTTTTCCTGGTACAAGACAACCTTACAATCAAACAATTGCGAGTAGAAACTCGACTTTATAAAGAATGTCACTCTTAGATACAAGAATATAAGTAGGAAGTGATGGAACAATTCTCCTTGTATCGCAATGTAGAGTAAGTATATCTCTCGTAAAATATGCTTGAAATAGCTTGGTAATACTTGTGAGCTCAGATGATTTGTTGTATCTTCCAAATTCTTGAAATGTGCTATTTATAGCCTTCAAGAGGTAAATTTCTCGTTGGAACAGTTGCATGCTTTACGTACGTTATGGAGGGGCGGTTACGTACGTTATATCACTTACGTACGTTATGTAACTTGAGTAGCGGCCATAATGTACTCTGAAAAACAGTCCAGTGACATCTGATAAAATTCATTACGTACATTACGTAAGTAGGCCTTACGTACGTTAACTTCCAGTCAAAGATCTGTTGGATGTGTAGACCTGTTGTAACGGCTAATGACTTTTTGCAACGGGCAGAAGTTTCAAACCTTACGTACGTTATACATAATATGTTACGTACGTTACCTGCATAAAAACTCTTGCAAGAATTGTGAGTGTTACGTACGTTATAGATGGATTGATTACGTACGTTAAGTGAAGGAAAAATGTGTAAAATAAATTTTGGTTAAATAACTCATCATCAAAATGTATAAAATGAATTATTAAAAATATTGTACCAACAATCTCCCCCTTTTTGATGATGACAAAATTTATATGGGAGTTTTTGAAAAAGATGAGTTTTGGAAGATCGAAGAATTTTTTTTTAAGAAAACTCTCCCCCTGAGTAAGACTCCCCCTGAAACGAACAAGGGATATTTCAAAAACGAGACATATTTTTCTCCCCCTTTTTGTCATTAACAAAAAGATAAGAGATCCTGTAAGAGCAAGAGAAACACAAAATAGTCAACGTATACCAAAACAACGAACATCAATGAATAGCAATGAGTAGTAATAAATAGGAAAGGAAACCGCCAAAACGACACATTCAACCAAAATAAGGCAGTAAGAGTTTAAGACAGTAAACATAGAAAAATGCATGAAATGTTTGGTCTTTAACAAAATAAGATCATCATCATAGGAAAGAAAATCCTCTAATCAAGGTCTGCTTCCGGAGGTGTAGGAGGGATCCCGAAATGAGTACAAATGCTCTTAACCATAAGCTTTATCTCGCTCATTTCTTTTTCTAATTTATCCATTCGAGCTACCATCTGGGACGAAGAACTCTCCTGCCTTGGGCGAGAAGGACCAGGCTGAGAAGAAGGACGAGGCCGAGTATGAGCAATCCCACGTGATGTAATCCTCTCCTCTGGTCTCGGTAGCACTCCATCAACTAAACGATCGTCATCGTTAATGTAGGTGAAGTAAATCCAACCACGGTTTCGCGTACGGAGATATCTCATGGTCCGGATGGTTCCTTCGGTAACTAGGCTCCCCTAGGGATGGCGACCCCATGAAGCCCTGTGAGATCAACTCCAGCATCCTCGAATATCTCAGTCAAGATAGATCCAAATGGCATTCCGGACTTTCATTGTCGGTCGGCCTTGGCATAGCTCTTTTTGTGGAAGATTAGACTTTTTTCCACAAACCACTTGAGTACGATTGAAGCAAAATTAACCTGATGATCTTTCCAGACATGATAAATGATTTCTATGTCCACATTTACAAGACGATGCTGAGCATTAACTTTAGGCATTAGACATCGAGTGATAGCATCGTGTAGTAAACGAATATTTATTCCGAAATCATTATTTTCAAAATGGCCCGAATGTACTTCAATTACAGCCTTGTTCGTCAAAAAATCACGAACTTTCGATTCATGAACACCATAATTTTCATCATCTTCAAAACTATCAATCACTTCATCAGGAGCAGCAAATTCTCCTTTACAACGAAATCCCTCATTAGGGAGACCAAAAAGTTCGGATAATTTAGCAGCATCAAAGAGAATAGGTTTACCACGAACTAGGGAGTTAACTATAGCAAGTCCTTCAGAATCATAAGTCATGAAAAAATTTGCGTAGAATTCCTTTACGCAATCCACATAAATAGGTCGGGCGAGACTTATAAAATGGTTAATACCGAGCATGTCAAAAAATTCTTCTATCCCAATACCAATAGAATTCAGAGATTCAAAGTCGAAGTGATGACTCGGAGTTACCTCTTCGTCGATAAGCACTTATTTGAAGATTTTGACGCTTGAGCATTCCTGAAGGTTGGTTCTCTAGAAGGTGAGGAAGAGGATTAAGAACCATCTCATTTTCGTTTCTTGCTGATTCTGGATGCCATTGATAGAGATGAACAGAAGTTATGGAGGTTCGATCGGAGTTTCTGAGGAGAAGGGGGTGTTTCGTCGCTGCCGATTTAGGGATTTGGGGATGAATGAATTGAAATCTGTCGAATGGGGTATTTAAGTAACAGGGTCAAAATGAATTACGTACGTTATACAGCTTAAGTAACGTACGTAGCTAAAAATCCAGAACTCACTGTACTAAAACCTGAAGACCGTTACGTACGTAGACCAAACACCTGTTACGTACGTAATGTCCTATTACGTACGTAATATCCCTATCTTAAAGTCCGTAAACGTGACCAAATGAGCAGTAATTTTCTTTCGATGATGTCCCTTTTTACTGACCATTTAATGTAAATATGAATATGCAAACCTTAAAAGTGATCAACATGTCCCATTCCTAAGTTTATGCGTATAAAATTGAAAGCTTCTTCGGGCAATGGTTTTGTAAAAATATCCGCCAATTGTTCATTAGTACCAACAAATTAGAGACGTACATTCTCGTTTTGGACATGGTCACGAATGAAATGGTGACGGATTTCTATATGTTTTGTCCTGCTATGCAAAATGGGATTTTTGCTTAAATTAATGGCACTTGTATTGTCACAAAAAATAGGAGTATTTTTAAGTTTAATGCCATAATCGAGTAATTGATTTTTGATCCATAGGACTTGTGCACATGCACTTCCCGCAGCCACATATTCAGCTTCAGCTGTGGAAGTAGCGACACTAGTCTGTTTCTTTCTCTCCCATGAAATTAAACATGAACTCATAAAATGACAAGTTCCGGTGGTGCTCTTTCTATCAATTTTACATCCACCGAAATCGGCATCACTATATGCAAAAAGTTGAAAATCAATGCTAGAAGGATACCACAGACCTAAGCCAGCAGTATATTTTAAATAACGAAAAATCCTTTTGCATGCAATGAAATGAGATTCTTTAGGATTCGCTTGAAAATGAGCACATAAGCAAGTAGCAAACATTATATCGGGTCTAGATGCAGTTAAATAAAGTAAAGAGCCGATCATACCTCGATACTGTTTTTGGTCAACAGACTTACCTTTTCATCTTTGTCGAGTTTAAGAGTGGAAGACATAGGAGTCGATATTTCTTTGCAATCTTCCATCTTAAATTTCTTTAGAAGCTCATTGACGTACTTGGATTGGTGAATGAATATTCCGTCATTGAGTTGCCTAATTTGGAGTCCGAGAAAAGTTTTCAACTCTCCCATCATGCTCATTTCGAACTCTCCCTTCATAAGATTTGAAAATTCTTGGGACAGAGATTCGTTAGTTGCACCAAAAACAATGTCGTCCACATAAATTTGACAAATAAGCATATCATCACCTAAATTCTTAATAAATAGGGTATTATCAACATTACCTCTTTTATACCCATTTCAAATAAGAAAAGTGCTTAAACGATCATACCATGCTCTCGGGGCTTGTTTTAATCCATAGAGAGCTTTATGGAGCTTGTAGACATGATCTGGATGATCATAATCTTCAAAACCCGGCGGTGGCTTGACATACACCTCCTCCTGGATGATTCCATTTGGGAACGCACTTTTTAGATCCATTTGATGGAGTTTGATTTTCTTGTATGTGGCAAAGGCACAAAGGAGACGAATTGCCTCAAGACGAGCAACAGGAGCAAATGTTTCTTCATAATCCAAGCCTTCTTCTTGATTATAACCTTGGGCGACCAACCTTGATTTATTTTTAATTGGGAGACCATCATCATCGGTTTTAATTTTATGAACCCATTTGGTACCAATGATTGATTTGTCTACCGGTGCCGGAACTAATTCCCAAATATTATTTCTTTCGAATTGGTTTAGCTCTTCTTGCATAGCAATAGCCCAATTCTCGTCATTTATGGCTTCATCGATATTTTTTGGTTCTGTAAGAGAAATAAACGCAATATTGTTAATACAATCATTTATATTTCTCCTAGTTCGTACACCTTCATCGATTTTTCCGAGAATTTGTTCCATCGGATGGTCTTTCACATTTGCCCAATCTTTAGGAAGGTTGTAAGTATTCTCCTCCTGCTTGTCCGAGCTTAAGTCGAGCTTCTCCAACTCCTTTGATACTTCTGACACTTCTTTAGCCAGGACCATACCTGCATCATCATCAA
Source organism: Orobanche coerulescens (assembly GCA_033398695.1). Lineage (NCBI taxonomy): Eukaryota > Viridiplantae > Streptophyta > Magnoliopsida > Lamiales > Orobanchaceae > Orobanche > Orobanche coerulescens. The sequence continues at coordinate 18,653,688 of CM065801.1, forward strand.
AAACAACATTTCTCGGTGGTAAAACTGTATCATCGAATTTTACATGAATTGACTCTTCTACCGAGCCTCTTCTACAATTAAATACATGATACGCTTTACTATTAGTTGAATAACCAAGAAATATTCCAATATCTGATTTTGAATCAAATTTTCCCAAATTATCCTTACCATTATTATGAATAAATACTTTACAACCAAAGAGATGGAAATAAGATAAATTGGTCTTTTTACCTTTAAATATCTCATATGGAGTCATCATTTTGTTCCTCCGGAGATGGACTCGATTAATAACATAACAGGCGGTGTTAACGGTTTCGGCCCAGAAATATTTAGGAAGACCATATTCATTGAGCATTATCCGGCTCATTTCTTCTAGAGAGCGATTCTTTCTCTCACCAACTCCATTTTGTTGAGGTGACCGAAGTGCCGAAAAATTGTGCCCAATACCATAATTATCGCACCAATCTTCAAAAATATTAGAATCAAATTCTCCACCATGATCGGTTCGGATGGCGATAATTCGTAACTCTTTTTTCTTCTGGGTAACCTTACATCACTTAACAAACTCGTTAAATGCATCATCTTTATTTGCCAAGAATTTTACCCAAGTAAATCTCGAAAAATCATCGACAAGAACTAAAGTATAAAGTTTACCTGTTAAGCTAGCATGTCGTGACGAACCAATCAAATCCATATGAATTAATTCAAGAATGCGACTAGTGGAAATTTTCATTTTCGGTTTAAACGAGCCTCTAGCATGTTTACCTTTAATACAGGCCTCACAGATGTGGTCTTTTCTGAAATTTAATTTTGGCAGACCACGGATAATGTCGTTTTTGTCCAATTTTGAAAGAAGTGGTTGTTGTGGGAAAATCCCTCACAATATGCCGCAAGTGCACGGTGTCAACAAGTAATAAAGTGATAAGTAAAGTATCGTTCCCTCGAGGACTGATTTCACTAAGTACCAAAATATAGTCAACTCACAATTTTATTTGATGAACAATTATATGGAATTTATACCTAAACTAATAAATAATAATAATACTAATAAGGACGTAGGATTATGATTTTCACCTCAAACAATCAGGAATGATATTTATTCAATTCAATTCACTTTTATTCAATTGATTGTAAGCCAGGAATTCCTACATTATTCTAAAACCTTTCCCAAGGTCGATAGAAAATACTACGAATTATTAACTCGATATATCCCTATTCGAATTAGATAATTAATAGCTAAAACAGTTCAAGAATTCCCACAATAACATGCTTCACAATTCGCATGAGTATATCCCTATCTAACAAAAATTATGATTTGTCTCACAAGAACTATGCCTAATTTTCATCTCCCGAATCCATAAAGACATTCAAAAGAAATTGACTGTTGGCCAGACAATTAAAAAGCATTAAGAACAGTAAGAAGAATCCAATTCAATAGAATAACGAGTAAATCGAAATAATAATAAATACTCAAACCGTCATGAAATCGGCTACAATCAAAATCCTACTCGAATAGATTTAGGAACTAAGATGCAGAAAAACCGTAGGGATTCGTGGTCTTGTCGTCGCCCACAAATCTCCTCCTTGTGTTCTTCGCCCTCGCTCTAATCCACCTCCGAATTCCTTCTGATCGATCCCCCTTTATTTCTGCAGCCCTACCATGCTTATTTATATCAGTCCTCAGCCTCCAAAACGCGTCCGTGTGATTAGGACGAGAACAGGCTCCAAAACGGCCCAAACCCGCGCGGAGTACACCAACACCTCCACGTGTGCCGCGGCTCACTTTATCTGTGCCGCGGCTCACGGCACTCAGCGGGATGCCTGGGCACTGTTTATTTCTTCTGTGCCGCGGCTCACTAAATCTGTGCCGCGGCACAGAGTACAGTTTACTCGGCACTCTGCTAGTCTCCTGCGTGTGCCGCGGCTCAGCACATGGGTGCCGCGGCTCATGACCAAAAACTGTTGTTTTCGCCCGTTTTTTGTCGTTTCGGCTTCCGGACTCCGATTTCCTACAAAACAAATAAAAATAATGCATTAAAAGCTCATTTATGCTGATTTAGGCTCAAGATGGATATAAATTAATGATATAAAAGCGCATAAAAATACGCCTAACAAATACCCCCAAACTTGAGCCTTTGCTTGTCCTCAAGCAAAAATTATCAATTTTAGACAAAATGTATCGTGACTAATCATGCAACACATAGTGCTCAACCTAATCAATACTACCCTGAAAATCTCAAAGAATAGTACAAGTATCGTAATAGTGAGTCGCACCCAGGACACTGATTCCACTAAGTAACCAATTTCAGTCCTAATCAATCATTCATGAAGAAAATCAAGCTCAAAGATTAACAAGCGTGAATTTAACCGACCGTCAATATGAAGGGTTAGATTAAACAAGCCAATTCGCCCAGTCCCACAGTCTAGTGGAAAAATTCAAGAGTTTCATTATCAAAATTATTCCTAGGACAGCATTCCCTTATGTATGATCAATAATATGATTCGAGTTAACCACTAGGTTTCGGATCTCGGGATGTTTCATCGGGATAATCCTAGGGTGGAACTTCCATTCTCATGTATTGGGAGACCGTTTGACGTAAAAGACACTCATGGGGCACATGGATGCTTCTAGTTACTAAGTTCCCCTCCACAGCGGAGAAACGACTCGAATAGCTAATTCCAGCATGTTCGAATCAAGGTTGCTATTTTACGCGAGAGTAAACAACGGGTCACGTGAATACCCCCGGTTACTAGGCTTCTCATCATCGGTAATGCGATATTTCTAAATTATTAATCTATTCAGGGTCGTCGTTTTACGCGAGAGTAAACAACGGGTCACTTGAATACCCCCGATTACTAGACTTCCCATCATAGAACAACTAATATCTCGACTTTTTGAAAAAACTGTCCAACTCTAAACTCAATCCTAGTGCCAACAAGATTCATATTACTGTACGACTAGCTACGCGAAAAGTTTAACCAAACGTATAAACGGCAATTTGAAAACACGTATGTCTCCTTTCTTATCTGCTAAAATTTCTACAAAAACGATAAAATTTCGGACCTAACTGAATACTCAACAGAAACATATATCGCTGACTACAACTCGACTAAACTCAACCGTTTCTTCCAAGAGAAATCAGTATCGTAACATCAGTTTTAACACATGGAAGCATGAAAAATTCACTTTTTTAGCAAAAGCCATCAACAGCATGCGAGGACAATAAGGCAATGATGAAATCACAATTTATAACCAAGAAAAATCAAGACAATTATCGCATGCTTCAATTTATTCCACTACACATAGCATCATCAACAATAAAACTCATGTGAAAATAAAAGAGATAAGGAAAAGAGAATCTTATTCCAAATGTCTTCTTGAAAGCCAGCGCATGTCTGAGTGGAACCGACTATCCATACGTCCAATAACGCTCAACATCACGAGGGACCCCCAAACTTAGTCTCTAGTCATGAAATAACAATAGACATTAAATCCTAGAAAGACTACAATATGAAGAATAATAAATCATTGGGGTTATAAAGAAATGTTAGAGAAATAAGGGCCAACAAGAATACACGAATCCAAAAGAAATAACAAAACAAAGAAAAATTAAAACCGAAAAATCAATTAAAAACAACTAACTAGAAAGCAAGTAAAAATGATGGGTTGCCTCCCATCAAGCGCTCTATTTTACGTCTTGAGCACGACGTGGCAAAAAGAGTTTAACGTGGCTTTTTTATAGGGAGATTGCCAAGTGCCCCCTTCTTGCAATCTATAAGCCTCTTATTCCTTAAGGGAGGCTTTGGTTCATGCCCGGTTGCCGAAAACAATGAGTAAGAATAATTATGCGGGCAACCACAAAATGATGGAAGAATATAATAATGATAAGGCATGAAAAAATAAGCAGAGTTCGAATGGGCAAATAATAAAGACTTATCATGAACAACCTCATTAGAACTCAAGGAATCAGCCTCGACAAAATCAGAAGTAATGGGGTCAATCTCTCCCATTATGGATTTAGGAAAGATTATGCGCGGAACCGTTAATAAAATTTTTGGCACAAAAGTGCTCACCTTATTAGTCGAAGTTTGATGACAATTTAATGAAATTATTTTGGAAACATCATCAATGGTAACTTCTTCTACAGGCTCATCACACTTTATGTAATTATCGGGTGCTGGGGGATCGACCCTAAAACTTAACATGTCTTTCTTCTCAACCTCTCCCTCAACTTCACTACTAAATAAATGAGCTGGAAAATAACCATAGTGAATCTCAAGACCACGACGTGCACATTCTAGCTCAAAAAGGGTACTATCAGGATTTTTAAGAGTGTCTACACATTGTTCAAGCATGGTCTTTTGTTTTGGGGGAGGGGGCTGACTGACCCTATTTGGCAAATTATTAAGAACATCGAAATTTATGAAATGCCAAGGGCCACGATACTCATAGGAAAACATAATGAAGAAAATAAAAATATAGAGATTAAAGAAGAAACTTCAAATTAAAATTAGAGTCGCTTGGTATTGATATTAGCGAAAAATCAGTCCCCGGCAACGGCGCCAAAAACTTGTTGTGGGAAAATCCCTCACAATATGCCGCAAGTGCACGGTGTCAACAAGTAATAAAGTGATAAGTAAAGTATCGTTCCCTCGAGGACTGATTTCACTAAGTACCAAAATATAATCAACTCACAATTTTATTTGAAGAACAATTATATGAAATTTATACCTAAACTAATAAATAATAATAATAATAAGGACGTAGGATTATGATTTTCACCTCAAACAATCAGGAATGATATTTATTCAATTCAATTCACTTTTATTCAATTGATTGTAAGTCAGGAATTCCTACATTATTCTAAAGCCTTTCCCAAGGTCGTTAGAAAATACTACGAATTATTGACTCGATATATCCCTATTCGAATTAGATAATTAATAGCTAAAACAGTTCAAGAATTCCCACAATAACAGGCTTCACAATTCGCATGAGTATATCCCTATCTCACGAAAATTATGATTCGTCTCACAAGAACTATGCCTAAACCCGAATCCATAAAGACATTCAAAACAAATTAACTATTGGCCAGACAATTAAAAAGCATTAAGAACAGTAAGAAGAATCCAATTCAATAGAATAACGAGTAAATCGAAATAATAATAAATACTCAAACCGTCATGAAATCGGCTACAATCAAAATCCTACTCGAATAGATTTAGGAACTAAGATGCAGAAAAACCGTAGGGATTCGTGGTCTTGTCGTCGCCCACAAATCTCCTCCTTGTGTTCTTCGCCCTCGCTCTAATCCACCTCCGAATTCCTTCTGATCGATCCCCCTTTCTGCAGCCCTACCATGCTTATTTATATCAGTCCTCAGCCTCCAAAACGCGTCCGTGTGATTAGGACGAGAACAGGCTCCAAAACGGCCCAAACCCGCGCGGAGTACACCAACACCGCCACGTGTGCCGCGGCTCACTTTATATGTGCCGCGGCTCACGGCAGTCAGCGGGATGCCTGGGCGCTGTTTATTTCTTCTGTGCCGCGGCTCACTAAATTCATGCGGCACAGAGTCTGATTTACTCGGCACTCTGCTAGTCTCCTGCATGTGCCGCGGCTCAGCACATGGGTGCCGCGGCTCATGACCAAAAACTGTTGTTTTCGCCCGTTTTTCGTCGTTCGGCTTCCGGACTCCGATTTCCTGCAAAACATATAAAAATAATGCATTAAAAGCTCATTTATGCTGATTTAGGCTCAAGATGGATATAAATTAATGATATAAAAGCGCATAAAAATACGCCTAACAGTGGTAAAGAGGCATGTCCCAATTTTCGCTAAAGTATAAAGTTTTCCTGTTAAGCTAGCATGTCGTGACGGACCAATCAAATCCATATGAATTAATTCAAGAATGCGACTAGTGGAAATTTCCATTTTCAGTTTAAACGAGTCTGTAGCATGTTTACCTTTAATACATGCCTCACATATGTGGTCTTTTCTGAAATTTAATTTTGGTAGACCATGGACAATGTCGTTTTTAGCCAATTTTGAAAGAAGTGGTAAAGAGGCATGTCCCAATTTTCGGTGCCAAATAACGGCATTTTCATCGTATGAAAGTAAACATTTTTTATTGAAAGAAGATTCATCTTGGAGATCAACAATATAAATATTTCCATATCGTAATCCAATAAAAACGATTTGGTCTTTTCTCATTGCCGTGCGATGCGTACTTTCAAAAATTAATTTAAGACCGATGTCACAAAGTTGAGAAACACTTAGAAGATTATGGGAAAGACCATCAACAAATAGAACATTTTCAATAGTAGGCAAAGGTTTCTTACCGATCTTACCTGTCCCTTTTATTTGGCCCTTTTTATTATCGCCAATGGTTACACAGCCACGATCTTACTTTTTCAGCTCTGTGAAGAGATGTTCTTTCCCACTCATGTGATTTGAACATCCACTATCAACGTACCATTTATTTGATAATGTTGTTTTCCTTGCTTGTACCTACAAAAATAATTTTCTTCCGTTTTATAGGTACCCAGGCTAATTTGGGTCCTGAGGAGTTAGACACAAAAACTTGATTTTTAACAATGGTCCCATTTAGTACCCAAATTTGTTTGACTCTTATAGTTCGTCTAGAACTTCTACAGTACGCTTCGGTATGTCCTGGTTTTAAACATTTTGGACATGATGGAATTCCCGTTTTTAAAGTGTCCGAATCTTTCGTGGTAATTTCTAAGGACTTTTTCATTGGAAATGAATTATACCCAAGTCCTTGTTTTGAAAGAGAATTTTTGACCAAATAATAGTTGTTCGAATTTGTCATTACCACACGAGAATTTTCTAACGTAGAGATTCAATTCTTTCTGAGTTTTGTGTAGATCATCTCTCAGAATTTTCTCGGTTTCCAAACAATTTGTATGATCAATCGATACTTTCTTGTTTTTCAATAATTTTGCATTTTCATTTTCAAGGAATTTTATTTTCTTTTTCAAATCTTTATTAATATTGCAAACTTTTTCGTATTCATTATTTAGAGATTCAAAAGCATCAAGTAGTTCTTCATGAGAAGAGTCACTAATCTCGACTTCTTCATTACTATCATCGGATGCGCGGGCCATTAGAGCAAGATTTTTTTGAACTTGAGGTTCATCATCCTCATCATCATCGCTCCATGTAGCGATATCGACTTCCTTTTTTTGAACTTTTCGTGAGGAGGTTTTGATGAACTTATTGGAGCAGCAGCACGACAATCTTTAGCAAAATGGCCTGGAACGCCGCACCTTCGACAGGTGTTGTCGAACCTTTTATTTTGAGGGAAGTGAGTCTTTTTGGTTTCATCCCTCGTTTCTTGTTTGATGTCTCTCCGGCGCCTTTGTAGAATATTTTTGAATTTCTTTATGTTTTTGGCATAAAAGGCGGTTTCTTCATCCTCTTCTTCAACAGGTTCATCCTCTAGGTCGCTTTCTTCTTTGGCTTTGAAGGCGATTGTCCTTTCTCTCTCCTTGGTTTTTGGTTTCGAACTTCGAGATTTAATGACAATTTCATAATTAATGAGAGATCTAATGAGAGCACTGAATTCTATGGTGTTGAGGTCTTTTGACTCCATGATAGTCGTAACAGTAGCGTCCCATTCTCTTGGTAGAGACCGAATGATTTTCTTGGCTTTATCACTACTTGATATCGGTTTCCCGAATGAAGCTAGCCCATTTGTGATAGCCGAGAAATGGTCAAGCATAGTGGTAATGCTTTCTTCTTCTTTCATAGTGAAGAGTTCATAATCGTGAAGAAGCATATTGATTTTTGTTTCTTTCACTTGACTCGTACCTTCGTGGGTTATCTCTAGCATTTTCCAGATCTCTTAGCCGTCTCGCAAGAAGATATTCTGTTGTGATCTTCTGGGTTGAGAGCACAGTAAAGCAGTTGAGTAGCTTTACTATTGAACTGATCGTTCTTCCAGTCGGCATCGTCGTACTCTTCAAAACTTTTGAGAGAGCCATCTGTCTTCTTGGTAATGGTAGGTCCAAGAGCAATGACCTTCCATATTTCAATGTCGTGAGCTCGGATGAAGATGGACATTTTCTTCTTCCATGTCATAAAGTTTGAGCCATCAAAGAAGGGAGGGCGATTGAGAGCGTTGCCTTTAAGAGAGGAGTGGATAAAGGCCATTTCTGGATCTTTTCTCTAGCGGGTGTTAATCCGGTGATAAAGAGACCGCTCCAATACCAATTGTTGAATTGGTACCGCCACTAGAAGGGGGGTTGAATAGTGTGTTTAAGAGTTTTAAACTCTTTTTGTGCGGAAGAAAAATATCAGAGGAAATAAAGTGCGGAAATGAAAGAACACGAAAATTTGTTCGAGAGGTTCGGCTATAAACGAAACCTATGTCCCCTACCTAGTTTTATCGACTAGGACTTTTCTTAGAAAACTTTGAATGCACTTTCTAGTTTAGTACTAACTCTTACAATCTCTTGATTTTCAGGCTCAAGAAAACCACACTAAAAACACTCTTGTTTTTCCTAGTACAAGACAACCTTACAAACAAACAATTGCGAGTAGAAACTCGACTTTACAAAGAATGTCACTCTTAGATACAAGAATATAAGTAGGAAGTGATGGAACAATTCTCCTTGTATCGCAATGTAGAGTATGTATATCTCTCGTAAAATATGCTTGAAATAGCTTGGTAATACTTGTGAGCTCAGATGATTTGTTGTATCTTTCAAATCCTTGAAATGTGCTATTTATAGCCTTCAAGAGGTGAATTTCCCGTTGGAACAATTGCATGCTTTACGTACGTTATGGAGGGGCGGTTACGTACATTATATCACTTACATACGTTATGTAACTTGAGTAGCGGCCGTAATGAACTCTGAAAAACAGTCCAGTGACATCTGATAAAATTCATTACGTACGTTACGTAAGTAGGCCTCACGTACGTTAACTTCCAGTCAAAGATCCGTTGGATGTGTAGACCTGTTGTAACGGCTAATGACTTTTTGCAACGGGCAGAAGTTTCAGACCGTACGTACGTTATACATAATATGTTACGTTTGTTACCTGCATAAAAACTCTTGCAAGAATTGTGAGTGTTACGTTCGTACGTTAAGTGAAGGAAAAATGTGTAAAGTAAATTTTGGTTAAATAACTCATCATCAAAATGTATAAAATGAATTATTAAAAATATTGTACCAACACTTGACTGCATAATATGTGTATAGATATATTCTTAAGATTACGTGTCTATATCTATAAATATACATATTTACACATATATAGATATGACATGCAAATTAGGCTTCATCATTGGTAGATTTTAGAGGACTTATATCTACTGTCTACATTTAACTCGAATCATGATAAAGTAATTTCATTGGTCACCATCAATAGCATCGAAAGTAATTTATTGACCATATCTTGGTTCTGAAAAATAATAACCCTCCACATTATTGAAAATTTTATCATGGAAAGTACTCATGATATACTGTGAAAATTCATTTTTTCTTTTTTTTTTTCTTGTCTCAAGATGGCTGATCCAACTCGTCCTGAATTTGACATCTTGGACTCAGAAGGACTTGAGTACCATAGATGAGTTTCTGACGTCGAGACCACTTTTGTCGCTAAGGACTATAGTGCTACTACTTTGAAAAAACAGGCAAAGTACCGTCTGACAAAACCAAAGCTAGTGCATTAATATTCCTTAAGCGACATATCGACCCCAGCCTAAGATGGGAATACCTACTGTTGAAATCCCCGAAAGAACTATGGGATGCCCTTAAGGGCCGTTTTGGGAACATACACAATACCTTGCTCCCAGAGTTGACCGTGCAGTGGAATGAAATCCGCTTGCTTGATTATAAACGGATCAACGATTTCAACAAAGATATGCTCCGTCTGAAGGCACGCCTTAATTTCTGTGGAAAGGACATCACAGAAGATGATATGATCCAGAAAACCCTTTCCACCTTCCATACTTCTGCCCTTATACTAGCGAACCAGTATAGCTAGAGTATGACAACAAACACATCACTACCTTCAATAAGCTTATCAACCTACTGCAAGTGGCTGAGAGGCATAATGAAGTGCTAGTGAACAATAATTCCAGGCCTGCTGGGATAAAAAAAGTTCCCGAGGCCAACTATGGCAAAGTGAAAGGTGTAAAGAACCCCAATGCACAGGGGACTGGTCATGGAAACCCCAAACCACAACGTGGAAAAGGGCACAATGGTCGAGGATGTGGTCGAGGACGTGGGGGTTCTTCCAATGTAATGAGAAGACTTGGTGCTCCCGGCTCTTTTAGTCAAGGAAACAAAGCACCTACCCCCCATGTCGCTCCCAAAGTCAGAGTTGGCGATGAACCGTGCTATCGATGTAGAGATGCTGGACATTGGTACAAGAACTGCCATGCAAGCAAGCAAGTCGCAGCACATTACAAGAAATATAGAGAGCCCAAAGAACGAGAAGTTCACTATATGGAGGAAGATGCTCTCGACGAGTCCCCCAACATCAATTTCACAGTCACCGATAATCGCAATGAGCCATACGTGTCAAAGTCATTAGAGGCACCCATTTATGACTGAACGTCATCATTATGTTTACTTTCTCGTTTACATTTGGCATTGTTACCTCAGAAATATTTTATCGATGTTTTATTTTCAGTAATGGTGTGATGAAACTTTGTTTTTCTAGAACAAGATATTATTATTGCTTACGTTATATCCTTAACTTTATTTCGAAGAAACGAATATTGCTTGCGTGTTTATGGTTCGAATTTTTTTCTTTCCTCTTTTTTGTAGGAATGAATCGAGGAGAACTCGAATGTTTGGTTGACAGTGGGACCACCCACACCATTCTTAGGAATAGGCTTGTATTCACTGAATTAGTTGCATGTCAATCCTTGGTAACCACGATGACTGGGTCCTCCCAACTCATCCAAGGGCGAGGCAATGCCTGATTTTTATTGCCTAACAGCACTCTTCTCTGAGTTACCGGTGCTCTATACGCACCTAGGGCCCCTCGAACCTTACTAAGCTTTAAAGATATACGTAGCAATGGTTTCCACGTCGAAACCCACTATGAGAATGGAATCGAGTTCCTTTATATTACATCTAATGAATGTGGACGTAAACGCATATTAGAAAAACTTAAGAGTCAAAATAGTGGACTGTACACCACAACCATTAGGGTATTCGAATCCTATGTTGTCACCATAAATGAAATTTGGGACAAAGACTCATATAGGCTTTGGCATGATTGACTAGGTCATCGTGGTTGAGATATGATGATCCGTATCCTAAAGAACTCGTACGAAGATCCTTTCTTTCGAGTGAAAAAAGGGCAACAACTCAACACAAAGAACAGTATTGATGTTAATCATGCTATGTCGTCTAAAGAAATAGAGACATATGCCCCTCCTAAGCAATTGACTATGTCAAAAGCACATCACTCATTCTGCAAAGACTGCTCTTTAGCTAAAGTAGGAGCGAAACCTTCCTACGCTAAAGATACTAAAGCGAACATCCCATTCTTACAACGTACACAAGGAGATATTTGTGGACCCATCCACCGAGAATGTGGACCATTTCGGTACTTTATGGTATTGGTGGATGCTTCGACACACTGGTCACATGTCGCACTCCTTTCCACTCAAAATGCTGCATTTGCAAAACTCCTAGCTCAGATCATTCGTCTAAGGACTCACCATCCTGATCACCCAATCAAGTCTATTCGACTCGATAATGCATGAGAATTTACATCTAAAGTATTTGATGACTATTGCATGTCAATCGGAATCGATGTAGAGCATCCCATTCCCCATGTACATACACAAAATGGTCTTGCAGAGGCAATCATCAAAAGAATCCAAATGGTAGCACGGGCATTGGTTTTGCGCACCAATCTGCCCATCTCTGCTTGGGGATATGCAGTCCTACATGCAGTCGTACTTATTCGTTTCAGACTCACCGTTGGCCAACCATTTTATGCATACCAGTTGGTAACTGGATATGACCCGGATATCTCACATCTACGCATATTTGGTTGTGCAACATATGTGTCGATTGCGCCCCCACAATTCTGTCTCGGTATTCAGATAGAACATAGAGTATGTGGAATTCTCATCCATCAGTCTGCTTATGTCCAAAAGATGATTAGACGCTTTAACATGGACAAATCACACCCGGTTAGCACTCCCATAATCGGTCATAACTTGGATATGAAGAAAGATCCATTTTGTCCAAAGGAAGATGCCGAGGAGCTTTTGGGAGCTGAAATTCCCTACTTAAGTGCAATAGGCGCTCTATTGTACTTAGCTCAATGTACGCTACCGGACATCGCCTTCTCAGTAAACTTACTAGCTCAATTTAGTTCAGCACTGACGCACCGTCACTGGAATGGTATCAAGAACATATTCAGATACCTAAAAGGAACCGCTGACTTGGGACTACTCTTTCCCTACAAGCAGGCAAAGGAAGCTGTTTCCGTAAAGGCAAATGCTGAAGTAAATGATAATGCCATAGAACCTACCCCGGCGAACATATTGGTAGGATTTGCTGACGCATACCTCTACGACCCACATAATGGTCGTTCCCAAACTGGCTATGTATTTGCTATTGGGAACACCGCTATATCTTGGAGATCTATAAAACAAACCCTTGTAGCTACCTCATCTAATCACGCCAAGATTATCGCTTTGCATGAGGTGGTACGTGAGTGTATTTGGTTAAGAGCTATCATTACACATATCTGAGGTAACAGTGGACTAAGTAATGTCACTGAAGCACCCACATGCATATATGAAGATAATGCAGCTTGCATCGAACAGATGAAGCTTGGGTATATCAAGGGGGATAACACAAAACACATATCTCCAAAATTCCTCTACAATCAGCAACAACAGGCTCTCCTTAATATTCAAGTAAAGCAAGTAAAATCTGAGGAGAATATGGCCGATTTGTTCACCAAATCTCTGCCAAAGCCGTGCTTGAAAAACATGTGAGAAGTATCGGAATGCGGAGAATTTATGAACTCCCGAAATCAATGTAAAGGTAGAGGGATAAGGGTGAGTCATAAAGAAACTTACTCACCGACATTGTGCTCTTTTCTTTGACCAAGGTTTATTTTCTCCCATTGGGTTTTGTTACTTGTCAAAGTTTTTAATGAGGCAAATGGCACATGCACAAGTTTTTCAAAATATCTTTGATTGATGTACAAGTGAGGGGGAGATGTAGACTTGAGGGGGAGTCTTACATCCACACCTTCCAAGGATTCTTTTTCCCACAAGGTTTTTATCACTTGAAAAGGTTTTAATGAAGTAACAAGATGTACGATTTTAAGGATCGATGGAATGGTCACCTTAGTAGCGCTATGATCAAATGTAACGATCATATGAGTGGATAGATTCAAAGGACGAAGTCTAAACTTGATGTGTCTAGATGCTGTACTCTTTTCCCTACGATCAAGACATTTTTCCCACTGGGTTTTTGCTTGACGAGGTTTTAACGAGGCAACATGACATGCGCTTGTAGACTGGGCACAAGGGGGAGTGTTAAAGTAATAATACTCATTGTGTGCCTAAGTCTATTAGTTTACGGGCTTTCCTAGTTAGGGTTAGGCTAGGCCTGTTTGTATGTATTTCTCCCTATTTAAAGTGATGTCATCAATGGAATAAGATACAACTTTGCCTTACTTTCTGTCTCAGTTATTTTCCTTTCAACATATATATATATATATATATATATATATATATGCCTAATTCATATCATAAATGTAATTTGTTACCATAAAGGCTATTGATCAAAATAATTATAAAATCATTACATATCAAAATAATTTAGTAGTTAACTAATATATAATTTTGACTTTATTACCATAAAATATATATCTAAATATTGTTCTATTTAATGCATATATCATAAATATGATTTACTATCATAAAATCCATATATCAAATTGTTGTTACCCAAAATATTATTCGGAAGGGATTGCTGGAATGGATGAGTAACAAACAAATGCGAGAGCACGTCCGTGGGGAAGTAAATGACACAAGATTTTCCAGGGTTGTTAGTCCCGGGATTGAATGCTCTCGCGAGATATTATTAATACGAATACTTGGGAGTACAAATATTAATGTTAGAGTACAATTACAATGAGTGTAAAGACCCTAGTTATCTAGCTTTTGAGTGCTGATGATTGCCGGAAGAACCAGAGTTGATGCTCTGTGGGTTCTTGTAATAACGATGGAGTGCTGTGTTAACCTCGAGAAATCGACTATCTCTCACTGTGTGAATTAGCTGAACTCTCGTATGAAAATCACCGTTCGTGAACTTCTGAACCTTTTTCCAGTTGCTGAAGGTTTCCTATTTATAGGGGGAAGTCGCTGGGCGATCACCTCTACTGTATTATAATAAGCGGGCGATCGTCTTTAGCACATGGGTTGGTCTCCTTTAAAGTCTGCAGCCGCTGCTGGCAGCCGGATGTGCGAATCAATGAGAAGACAGCACGCGTCCTAAGTCGCTGTCTTGGGAGGTCCCACCTAGGACTTTCGGCGGGTCTGTCGGTAGGTGAGGCAGTCCTTGTCGTTGACAGCTGTTGATGGGCTGGAGTCAAAGATCCTTAATCCGCATTGCCATTCGCGGATCTGGACGTGGGTCTTCGCTCCGAGATCCGGTCTTCGTAGAAATGACAGATGATGGCCTTATACGTGGCATAGGATGGTCGTCCTTGATCGGGCACCAGAGTCGATCGCTAGGTGCCAAGAGGCGATCGCCCTGGACCTCGATCGCTCGGTACCTGATCACGGTCAGGACTCTTAGCTTGGCAAGTCTGCCTTGGATTATTTGATGCTGTCTTTGGTTGCTCGGCCCTTACGCCGATCGCCGTCGAGGCGTATAAATCGCCGCACAACAATTGCCCCCCAGCTCTCTCCGATGTTGGAGACATGGGGTGAGGTGTTTCTACTGGCGATCGCTTAACGTAGATGAGCGACTCAGCATTTTACGGAACAGATGATCATATCTCGAACGAACTGATTTTGAATTTGGACGACCTGGTCGATCGCTGAAATGAGCGGGAAATGACAGCAGTTGTGGAAACGTCACTGGGGCACGTGTCGGGCTCCTGTTGGGGGAGTCCGACGGTTTTGTCAGGCTATCCTCTGGCGTGCCTTAGAAACGACGCGCACGCGGGATTCGAGGATAGCATTAAATGCGGCCTATCTGACAGTTGCACTTCGATCCTCAGGACTCCGCTTATTGCCCAGAACCCCCGCTCCTGCCTATAAAAAGGACTGGGGTTACAAGGTTAAAACCCTTATGCATTTCTGCCTGAGAAGAAGACATAGCCGATTTCTCTCGAAGCTCTGTGTGACGATCTTCGTTCGACTAAGACCTTAGGTAAGAACAAAAAACTCCTTCTCCCTCTTTTCTCTTTGAATATGTCCGGAGGAAGACCAGATGTGTATGAGTCGGGTAGCACTTCCGCCGCCGGGGCTTTGACCGCCCGGGATGAACCTTCTGCGAAATTTTATGTAGACAGCGCCGTCGAGGCCATTTGTGCCGGGATTGAGCCTGCAGAGATTGAGGAACTTTTTAATAAGGCTGACGCGGCCAAGACGGTGGAGGCCGATCGGATCCGTTCACTGAAACGAGAGGAGGCGGATGTGACGGCGCACAGGGAGCGGGACAGCGCGTTCGACAAAGCCTTCACAGATTTTGCCGAACTCATGGAGAGATTGGCCGGCCCACTCCCTAAATTTAACTTTAATGAATATTCGATCGCCCATCCTTATGAACCTGTAAGGAGGACGTTGTTCCAGGCTGCTCGCCGCTCCCCATGGACCCTTGGCTAGATCGGGAGCTCAGCGACCAGGAAGGATCTGGACCGTTGGAGGGCGAGGTTCCATGTTCCTTCTGATGTCAGCCTCCACGTGCCTGCCGAGAACGAGCGAGCCGATCAACCTCCCGAGGGCATGATCGTCGTCAATGAGGCGATAATGGAGGCTAGACTACGATTCCCACTGCCGTTCGCTGTCTCCTATTTGCTGACCGCCTGGAACGTGGCGCCGCTTCAATTGACGCCGAACGCCTGGCTGAAGATCATCTGCACCCTCATTCTGTTTGGTGGCCATCGGTTCTATCGTCTTCCTTCGCCGTTGGAGATGAACCATCTCTTCAAACTGACGGTTCAAAAAGATTCTGTCGGTGGCTACCATATCCAAGGTCGCTCAGGTCGGGTGATTCTTGGAGTCCCGAATAAAGTAAGGGGTGATCCGTCAAAGTGCTTCTGGGTCAGCGGCGCTTGGAAGTTGGCAGCGAGCGACAACCCGACCGACGAGTTGGATATTCCCACCGGCTTTCGGGAGAGGAGTCCGAGTAAGGATTTAGACTCTCTCTTTGTTCGGATACATTCTGAACTGATCTTATCTTGGCCTTCTTTTTGTAGGTGTCATTGTTCCTACGGCGGGCGACCTCGCTTTTGATTTCGCGATTGTCTGGGAGAAGATACGGAGTCTTCCTGACGACCGTATAGACGCACGCCAAATTAACAATGAAGCCTGCTGGTTGGCTGCTCGGCTATTTCGCTACCCTCGCCATCTAAAGGTTCCAGGTACGAACTCTTTGTGATCTTCTTTGACATGTCGATCGCCTTGACCGAGGAGGATTACTAACTTTTTCGATTGTTTTCTTTTGCAGAAATTCGTTTCCCTTGTTTCCCAGAGCCTCCTGCTGCGATTGCCATGTCTAATCTGAGGGTCATGAACTGTCTTTGCCAAGGGAAAAAGGTGAGCCGAGCTCCTTCTGCTCTGCCGTGACTGACCCCAGAGGCAAGACCTCTCAAGGAGCCTGTCGTCGAAGGGCGAGAGCCTCGGGTAGAGGAGCAACTTCGGCTTATCCGTAAGAAACAGAGGACTGTGGAGCCCTCAGCCCCTGTTACTGCAGACGAGCCGCCGATCTCTGTGCCTCCGATTTTCGCGATTCCTCCAGTGGAGGGGTCCACGCCATCTTCGGCTTTTCTTTAGTCCATGGCGACTGCTGAGGCCGAGACTTCGCGTGGCAGGCTGTTCTTCGGTCGTGACCCAGAGAAGGTCGAGAGGTAAGCCTGGTCGTTTTGCCAAGTTATGAAACTTGTGTAGGAAACACACTTAACTCTTTTGTCATTTGTGCAGGGTCCGCCATTCCGACCCGAATTGCTCGCCGATGGTGTTGGACTTCCTGTCGAGCAATGCTCCTCACGAGGTCAGCGATATTCCATCCTACGTTGCTCGGGCTACCGCTTCCCTCCCGAAGGCCTGGACGACCGATCTGGATGCGATCGCGCGCCGGCGATCTGCTGACGCGATGCAGGCTACTTTTGCGTTGGCCCTTCAGACGGCAACGATGGAAGCTCAGGCCATGAGGGACTACGAGGGGCGACCATCCACTGCCCGTCTTCATGCGGACCTCGAAACCGCACGGAGACAAAATAATGAGTTTGCCGACCGGCTCGCGACCATGGAGAAGAGCTCCGCGGAGGCGGATAAGCAGGCGAAGCAGGATGTTGACCGGGCACGGGCGGCGACTGACCGGATGCGGGACCAGATTACGGAAGCCCGCAAGTCGCACGCGGATACGCAGAAGGAGGCCGACCAGCTGAAGGTGACCGTCGCCCGACTAACTAGCGAGTCGGCGTCCTCGAAGGAAGAGGTGGCCGCCAAAACTGCCGAGCTCGAGGGCGTGAGCCAAACGGTTATGGAGGTGAAGGAAAAGCTTAAGGCGATTGAGGCCGATTCCTTCGTTAACATGGAGTACGTCAGCGAATTCGCTTACTATATGGATTATGTTGACGCGATCCGCGCCGCTAAGAAGGGAGGGCTCGAGGTCGACCCTTTGGCTGAAAATTTCAAAGCCTATGCGCTGGAGCATCCTCTGCAGCCTGACTTCGCCGTGCCGATCCTCGACCTTTCCGCAGATCTTGGGATCGACTTGAGCTGGTACCCGTTGCTGGACAATCTTGTCCATCCGGGTTCCCCGGAGGATGGGGGTTCAGAGCCTGCTGCTGGCGATGGAACGGGCGCCGATCCTTGAACTTTTCTGCTTTTTACTTGTAATTTTTTGTAGTTTTCGTTGTACTTTTGCCTTCGGGCGACCGTGTTTGTACTTTTGTATTCCAAGTGATGAAATAAATGTTTGCTTCTCTGATTTCTTGCTTGCATGATTTTATACAAGTGTTTAAGGAACGATCGTTGTGTGTACAGCTCCAAGTGAATTGATAAACTTATATTCATAACTTTAGAACAAAGTCGATCGCTGCATATACATCTGAACAATGCCGATCGTCGTACGTGTATTTGAGTAGAGACGATTGTGATATACATAGCTCCGCCCTTCCCCCTTGTTTTTGTTTACTTAGTGAAAATAAGGGGACGAAAATAAATCATTTAGTGAGCGGTCTTCAATTTTGCAGATTCCTCGAGGAAGGCCGACCATCCCGGCCTAGAGGAACCGTGCATAATCGTAGAGTTCGATGGAACCGACCTCCGCGACCATGTCTTGCACGCGAGCGACATTCCTTCTGATGGCCAACTTCTCGCGACTCACTTAATTGTGAGGGTCCTCCGTAGACTGCGCCCGCCTCATATTTAAACGAAGGGCGGGCGGTCTCGGTCTGGAGGAGTCCTTGCATGGGTTGTCGTCGGATTAATCGACTCCACGACTGCGGCTTGTTAGCACTTTTCTACCTTGGACCATCATGTTAGATGGCGATCCTCGACGGTATACGCTGTGATGGGGGAGGGACGCGTCGCTTTGTCCGGATCCACCATGTTAGGTGATGGACCTTTGAGGGCGGGCAAACGTGTCCACAGATCTGTTTTGGAGGGCCCTTTGGCTACGCCCGCCTCGTATTTAAACGAAGGGCGAGCGATCGCTGCCCAAAGGAACCTTGCATGGTCATAGAGAACGGTTTCATCGTCCTCCACAACTATGTCGGAACTTTTCTACCTCGGACCGTCATATTAGATGGCGATCCTCGACGGTATACGTTGTCCTGGGGAGAAGATCGCCTGCCTAGGTCGATCATGTTAGATGATGAACTTTAGAGGGCGAGCGAGTCATCTTCTTTTCCGAGGCGTTGCTCAGGCAGTAGCCTTTGGTTTGACGTGGTGGGAATTGGGGAAAGACTTCCGAAGTTCCCACCTCTTGATTGAAGCATATAGATCCGGCCGCCGAGGTTGATCGGTAGGTCGACTCGTATGAGTCTTTTGGCCTGTCGCGTTCGACTCTGGCGATCGATTTGGGAGATTGACGGGGCTCCGAATAAGCCAATAAACTGTCCAGCTTGCCCTCCTCGAACAATCTCCAGAGTTGTCTGAGGAGGTCGCGGTATTGGTTGGTGCTCTGAACGGGACTCTTGTGGTAAGCACAATATTTATTGTGGTCCAGATGACCTTTGTCCCTTAACGCCTTGGGCTTGCTTAGCAGTTCGCGCACCTTGATGGCGTAAAAAATATGAGCCAGAGTTTGGTTGAACTTGTGGAGGAGATGGGCTTCCACCTCCTCGATGGCCTTGAAATCACCGGGTGGCTTGGTGACCGCCTTTTTGGATTTGGCGATCGCCGTCTTTTGGACGGGAGGCGGCGTTTCCTCACCTTGGCGAAGGGTGAGGAGCCTTTGCCTGGCCAGAAAATCGGCAGCCTTGGCGCGGAAGATCGCGTAGGTCGGAGGGATGTTCTTCGTGAGGTGCCTAAACATGGGTGAATGACTATAGAAACCCCCCAGGACTGAGTAGAGGGCGAGCTCGTCGCGTATGGGCTCGCCAGTGAGGACTATTTCATCCACCCGGTCGATGTAATCTGCGTCGGACTCATCTCCCCTTGCCTGATTTTCATCATGCGGTGAGGGCCTTCTGGTCTGGCGTGGCAAAGTATGACATGAAGTCACTCGTCAGTTTCTCAAAGGAATTGATTGATCGCGGTGGCAGTGAGACGTACCACCTGTGGGCCAGTTCGCCCAACGTTAACGGGAATATTCGGCACCTGGTCGCATCTGATGCCCCACACCCGGTCATGTAGATCCGGAACTTGCTCAAGTGGGTCTCGGGGTCTGATCTCCCCTCGTACAAAGGTGTTTGAGGAGGAGCGATCCTTGGTTGCACGGGGGCAAGCTCGATGTGGACCACAAGTGGCTCACTCGGTCCGATGATCTTTCAACTGGCGCTTGCCCCAGTTTCCATGAGCGCTTTCATCTCGTCGAGCTGGCGTTGCATAGCGGCCATCGCCGTGGCCTGGCTGCTCGTGGCTAGGCGTTCGGAGCAGGAGCCGAGACGATCAAGTACTGATCCCCTGGTTCCTCTGTCGATGATGTCCTTGCCGTGCGGCTCGATTCTTCGGCGGGTGGGGACCAAACGGCTGACCTATTTTTGGTTAGGAGTTGGGTATGCTGAACTCCTGGTGACGGATTAGGATTTCGTCGTCTCGTGGTTGGGGCCAGAATGCCCCAGTCGCCACGATGGATCGCTTTCTAAGCGGCTGAAGACGGAACCGTCCCGCCTCGCGAGAGCCTTTTCTCATGAATCGGGGCTTTCTGACGATCGCTCGACCAGTAACTCCTTGAGCTTCCGTTTGCTCGCGTGGCGGATGGCCGAGGGGGGTATAGCGGGCGCTGCACATGCTCTCCGTCGCTCCCTTAGGATGGCCATATCCTCCTCGATCTATTCCGCGATTTGGAATGGTCGAGCGAGAGGCTGGGACTGTCCCTCAGGGGTGGGATCGAGAGTCTCGCGTCGCCGCGGCTACCCTCTGCCGTAGGTTGGGGCTCGGATTGAGCCGTAATATGACGTCCGGCGGATCGGAGAGTGGCTCTCTTCGCTGTGGTGGCAGACATTATTATTCTGAAGGTTTTTCTTTGAAGAACAGTGAGTGTTTCTTCAAGTATATACCCCGGAGAACAGTGAGTGTTCTTCGAAACGGTCGGAATGAAAATGAAGGTTTGCGCCCCCTCCTTCTAGCGCCAATTGTTGTTACCCACAATATTATTCGGAAGGGATTGCTGGAATGGATGAGTAATAAACAAATGCGAGAGCACGTCCGTGGGGAAGTAAATGACACAAGATTTGTCGGGTTGTTAGTCCCAGGCTTGAATGCTCTCGCGAGATATTATTAATACGAATACTTGGGAGTACAAATATTAATGTTAGAGTACAATTACAATAAGTGTAAAGACCCTAGTTATCTAGCTTTTGAGTGCTGATGATTGCTGGAAGAACCAGAGTTGATGCTCTGTGGGTTCTTGTAACAACGATGGAGTGTTATGTTAACCGCGAGAAATCGACTGTCTCTCACTTTGTGAATTAGTTGAACTCTCGTATGAAAATCACTGTTCGTGAACTTCTGAACCTTTTTCCAGTTGCTGAAGGTTTCCTATTTATAAGAGGGGAAGTCGCTGGGCGATCGCCTCTATTGTATTATAATAAGCGGGCGATCGTGTTTAGCACATCGGTTGGTCTCCTTTAAATTCCGCAGTCGCTGCTGGCATCCGGATGTGCGAACCAATGAGAAGACAGCACGCGTCCTAAGTCGCTGTCTTGGGAGGTCCCACCTAGGACTTTCGGCAGGTCTGTCGGTAGGTGAGGCAGTCCTTGTCGTTGACAGCTGTTGATGGGCTGGAGTCAAAGATCCTTAATCCGCGGCGCCATTCGCGGATCTGCACGTGGGTCTTCGCTCTGAGATCCGGTCTTCATAGAAATGACGAATGATGGCCTTATACGTGGCATAGGACGATCGTCCTTGGTCGGGCACCAGAGTCGATCGCTAGGTGCCAAGAGGCGATCGCCCTGGACCTCGATCGCTCGGTACCTGATCACGGTCAGGACTCTTAGCTTGGCAAGTCTGTCTTGGATTATTTGATGCTGTCTTTGGTTGCTCGGCCCTTACGCCGATCGCCGTCGAGGCGTATAAATCGCCGCACAACACAAATAATTCTAAAATTATATGTATAATCAAAATAATCATATTTAAATAATATACCTGATATAAGATATTATTAGCATGAAATATATTTATCAAATAATAAAATTATATATATATATATATGCGAGAAATATCATATTATTATTATCATAAGTTCTATTTATCAAAATAATTTTGAGTTCGATATATACTATAATGTATTTTAGAGTTAATAGATATATATTAATTAAATTCTCATTTGATAAATAATTTTATTAATAGATTATATGGTAATGAAATCATATTCATAAAAGATAATATAATATAATTTTATTACCATAAAATTTATTTTTTAATAATTTTAGAAATCGATATATAACAAAATAATTTCGTCTTTATCTAATATACAATATATATGATTTATTACGATAAAATATGTTTACCAAAATAGTTTCAAATTAGTATACAATTTATACAAAATTCTAGAAATAGTAACTATAATTCTGGCGGGAATTCAAATTTTAATAGCAACTATAATTCTGGCGGGAAACTATCTCTGCTGAAATTTAAATGGTATTCGAAGATCCGACGGTGTTAACGTCATCCGTGGAATTCAAATTTTATCACCAATATTGGACAAAATCTGATTCCTATATGAAAAAAACATTTTAAAAGTAGAAAATGTAACATAGATAATGTATAAAACTTGAATTTCATGTTGCTTAGGCCTGACTATCGGCCTGTGGAGTTGTGTGATTCTTAATTAGATCATCATCAGTAGACAATCTAACAACTGAGAAAGCTCCAAAATAGTAGATGGTTTCGTCCGACCTAGCTTGCACCTTAAAGAGCACAATTCTATCAATCAAACCAGCTATTTCATCAGGCAAGTCGTCCTCAATCCTCATATCACCTATTCAAATCCCGCATCATTAACCAAGACACCAACATTGATTTTGGTATAATTCTGCGGAGGAGGAATCCAAGCTTCAGGGGGAACACATAGGGGTGCAAACGAGACGAGACAACTCGCGAGCTACTCGAGATTGACTCGGTCAAAACTCGGTCAACACTCGACTCGAGTAGGCTCGACTCGAACTCGAACTCGACTCGACATACTAACGAGTCGAGTCGAGCTACCCAATACTCGACTCGATAAGCTCGTGAGATACTCGAATTTTTTTATATATAATTAGTTTTTATAATATACTTTGTAAAATATAATATAAAAAAATATTAATTGGCCAAAAAATAAAAAATAATAATACATATTAGATTTCTATTTTAAATAAAAGAAATAACAATTTATTGGTCAAATAAAATTACTGCTAGATAATACAAAAATTGAAATTATTCTATATTGATTAAGGGTGTTTGAGTGTTTACAAGTTAAAAGCAAAAGAGCTTCTCCCACATCGGTTGGGTGTTGTTTATTTTGGATCACAAGTGGGTAATAAATTTAAGCCAAATCCCTTGTCCCACATCGTTATGTAATTATGATTGTAACTCAAACGAGATTTTTAAAGGAGATTGGAGGCTCTCCTTTAATATATTTGACTACCCAATGCTACTATGTGGGGTGTAAACGAGAAGAGACAACTCGCGAGCCTACTCGAGATCGACTCGGTCAAAACTGGTCAACACTGACTCGAGTAGCCGATTGAACTCGAGCTCGACTTGACATACTAACGAGTCGAGTCGAGCTTGGATTTTAACTACTCGCGAGTTTTCGAGTCGAGTTCGAGCCTGAGAAATCACTATCGAGTTCGAGTCGAGTATACCAATACTCGAGCTCGACTCGCATCATTTACACCCCTAGGAACACATATTAAATTATCAGTTAGAATAATTCCAAATTACAAATATGAAGCTTAGATCAGATTAGAAAATCAAACATACCTCCTCTTGTTGCTTTTTCAACATTGTACAACTCTTTTGTAGGGCCTCACAACCCCTGTCCCAGACCATGAGAGATATAGTTTCAGTCCTGTCGGTGACCTCCATTTGGATGCGATACTTATTTTGAAAATTATAGAATGTATTACTTATATCAAAATTCATGAAAATGAAAGCATCATACGCAACACATGAAGTTACCTAAAATGTCACATGGATGAGAATTTTTCACAATGCTCGTAGTAGGATCTTTGTCCCGTGTGTATGAGCTTCTTTGGGCATTTTTAGCATCAGAGGTACCACCAATCTCCGATAAAGGAAAAGATAGTTGTTGTAATCCTGAACAAACACACACACACACACATTCTGTGTGTGTATGTGTTGTAGGTGCCAATTAATGTTATATATAAAAAGTTTTTGATAGTTCATATATAGTATTATTTTGTACAAACCCTCCGCATTTACATACAACTCTTCAATGGTCCGAAACGGTGAATTTCCTGGGCAATATCTAGACCCGGCAAAATAGGCCCAGGCCCGCGGGCCGGTCCAGCCCGCCCGTTTTTGGGCGGGCATTGGGCTGCATATTATTAGCCCAAAAAAACCCGGGCCTTTTTGGCCCGGCCCAGATTTGGCCCGCCCATTGAGGGCCGGCACGGGGGCGTCCCGCCCGGCACTTTTTTTTTTTTTTTTTTTATGTTAAGTTATGTGTAATTATAATATTTAATTTTTTTTCCTTGTTTGTTAGATTATAATACATCTATATGTTAATTATTGATGTAATTTTATTTTTTTTGGGACTTTGTGATTATTTGTAGTATCTCATATCAATAATAATATTATTTTTATTTTATGATTTTATAAGAAATTAGTAGTGATAAATGATATGATGATCAAATAAAAATATTTGTATATTTGTCTTTTGATTATGGTAGTGTAGTAAATAATGTAATTATCAAATAAAAATAATTGTATATTTATTTATCCGATCATTACATAGTATAGTGAATAATATAATAATTAAGGATCAAAAATATTTGTATATTTATTTCAGAATTAATATTTTAAAAAAAAAAAAAAAGTCCCATGGACCAGTGCGCGCTGGAGGCCACACTAATAATTTTGGCCCAGGAAAAACCGGGCCTTTTTGGCCCGGCCCAAAAAAGGCCCGCCCATTTTATGCCCGGCCCGTTTGGGTCGGGCCCGCCCGTTTGCCAGGTCTAGCAATATCCTCAGTAGCCGTCCAAATTGATGGTGAGCTGACTTGACTTATCGACAACGTAGCCGTATTAGAATTTACAATCGTATAGAGTAGTGAATTAGAAATCTTATGCGGGCACACCGCTACATTATTTAATGGATTAATTTTTAGATATAATATTTCAGATAAATATCTATATTTATAGATAGATGTTAATGATATTATTTCTTCAGGGATTAATATATTCATACTCGAGGTCCTGTAGCGTGATGTCTATAAATTGTGTGCTCCTCCCTCCAACTTGTCTCGAGGGTAATAAACTGAAATAATTATACTGCATATTTGAACTCATCAAAAAGAAATGTCTCATCCATCTTGCCCACATCAGAAAAATATTTGAAACTTTTAAAGTTATATATGATTTTTGGGAATGATTTATCAAACATTTCAGATATATGTATTTTCCCATGCAATAAGATCTTGTATTTTGTTACAGTAATTTTGTATTTTCCAGCCATTTTAGCCACGATACAATCCTTTATGGCGCAAATATTTCCTTCAGATAACACTTTTTATGCTATGCAATATGCATCTTTCGTATAATTCCGTGAATCCTATCGCCCTACTGTAAAGTTTTCTATTCAATAGTCAATAATAGTTTAAATGATCAAAGAATCTGATAGACGTAATTAACAAAATATTAAAATAAATTACCTCAGAATCGTGAAAAACACATTTGAGACTCTAGATTTGATTTCGATTATTATATGGAGGCTTCTCATACAGTCGCATCAGATGCAGCTTCACCGTCTACTGCATTTTATCATGTTGATATCCTTGATAAGAGTCAATATTGGTGCATAACAATATGAATTAAGTTGTTCGTATTGTGCAGCAGAAAGTTTACAGCAGGAAGACGAGCGACAACGATGGAGCTTAATCATAATATTTATAGGACCTAAATCAACTTTACTTTAGGATGCTTTTTATTATATTAACAAAATATTTCGAAAATTTATATCTAGACAAGTGTGGAAATTGTTTTGTATGTCATAATAATAAACCACATATTGTATCATAATTAGTTAAATACCATAATTGTTTGTGTATTACCATAAAAAGTCTTACACCCTAAGAGAATTTCCGAGAGGCTCCCTACCGTAATAAGTATGGACATGGTCTGCGTACATCTTACCCTCCCGAGACCCTGCTCTGAGCGGGATATACTGGGTATGTTTACAGCAGGAAGACGAGCGACAACGATGGAACTTAATCATAATATTTATAGGACCTAAATCAACTTTACTTTAGGATGCTTTTTATTATATTAACAAAATATTTCGAAAATTTATATATAGACAAGAGTGTGGAAATTGTTTTGTATGTCATAATAATAAACCACATATTGTATCATAATTAGTTAAATACCATAATTGTTTGTGTATTACCATAAAAAGTCTTACACCCTAAGAGAATTTCCGAGAGGCTCCCTACCGTAATAAGTATGGACATGGTCTGCGTATATCTTACCCTCCCGAGACCCTGCTCTGAGCGGGATATACTTGGTATGTTTGATTTGGTTTGATTTACTAGAAAAATAAAAAGTCAAGATGGAAATAGTGCTCCAAAAAGTTAGGAGTCTACTCCCTCTCCTCTCTCTTAAGAGCAAACATATTGCCCTTAACTAGTTTCTATTAACAAAAAATTCATTCCCTCCAAATTATTCATTACTTTTCCCTCTCTTTTATTTCACTTTTAGACAAATTATTTGAAAATATATTTCTTATTAATTTAATGATATATATTTATAAATAACCCTTGGCTCGTTAATTACATCAACAATTCAAAATTTATAAATAATATATGAATATATTGCAGTAATTTAATATTTAGTTTGTTAGTTCATAATATTAAAATATTAATTATATTATATTATATTACAAATGACTAATTATAACATGAGTATTTGATTAATTTTCACTTGTACAAATTTGAATTTAAATCTTTGTCATAGTCGGGTCTAAATATGATAAAAAATAAAATAGCGAAGAGATATAAAGAGCATTGTTGGAGTTGACACTCTTAAAAATATAGTAACTTGCTAGGAGTTTAATATTTTATATTATATTTAGGAGCCAACTAGGAGCTCTTGGAGATGCTCTAATAGAGTCTTAATTAGTCGGAATTTGTTATATTGTACTACCATGTAGACGAGTGCCATTATAGTAATCAAACACTATTCATAGTATGATTCTAATTTGCCTGCAACTAATTACCATAACATAAAGTCCGTATTTATATATATATATATATATATATATATATATATATATATATATAATATTGTATTATAATTAATCTATTCTCATACAAATATATATTCGAATACACTCATTTATATTATTATAATATAAATTCCATATTTTATACATATAATATATAAATTATATCACAATAGTTACGTCTTCCATTAATCACTTTTAAAACAAGAGTAAATATATAAAATAAAATTCACTTAGTTCCTAAAATAGTATTAAAATAATGCTCTTATATTACTATAATATAAATTCCATAATTATATAAATATATATGTATATATATATATATATTGAATATTCCTTCATATTACCATAATTACGTCTTCCATTACATATATATATATATAAATTCAAAAATATTTCTTTATATTACCATAATTATAAATATCATTTTTAAAATACTATTTCCCAGAATGGGATTAAATAATTTTGACGCCAAAATTTTCAAACTACTATTTATTGCATCGATCCTCCTTTATATATAATATATATATACACACACACACACATTATAATAGTAACATTTTGACTTTACACTATCCATGGACCACCATACGTAAACAAAATATAGTCATATGGAATATATATATATATATATATATTCTAATATAAGCTTTTCTAATTTTGAATAATAAAGAATTAAAAATAATAATACTTAGAGTTGTGTGCATTCCCAAGAACTAAAAATACTAATACTTATGGGTTTCAGTATCTATATTATATAAAACTTATCCCACTTAATTTAATGTGGAAGGGGGATTTATGTCACTTATTCATGTTAAAGGATTACAAATGAAGAGCTATTTTAATTGTAATTTTTAATGTAAATAAACTAATTTAAATACAAAAGTTATGATAAACATCACAATGCAAATGCACCTTCTAATACACAAGGTGATTAAAATGAACTTTTAAATGATAGTATAAATTACAAGAAAGTTAAATTTTAGCTATGAAATCTTAGATCTGATCGGTTAAATCGCGGGTTGAATAAACCAAAACAACCCTGAGCAACATACGGGTTAGTAAGCCTTATTTCATATAACTAATTACATGACTAAATTAAAAGAACAATAATAAAAAAACATATAAACTTCTGCAGAAGGCGTTTAAATTAAGCGTCTCGCTCATTCAACCGTCTGCCCAACATTATATGTACAAACACGTAGATTTTCAAAGGCAGTGCATCGCAGTTGGATAATGCCTCGTATGTTTTAAAATTAAAATTATTAACTAAATACTTGGTATGGGTATAGTTCATTCCAAACTCATACCTGCTACTTTATATTGACGAATTAAATGATTCTTTAATTGAAATCTCAAAGGGGCTCCATAACCAATCATTCATCGACATTTCAAAAGAGTTATGATATATAGACCTACAAATAGACCTACATCATTCACATTTTGACAAGTTTCAAACGTTTTTTCTCTCTTCATATTAACCAATCAAATTTTTAATTTCACCAATCATACTTGTAGGCCTATTTATAGGTTTATTTTGTAGGTCTATATATCATTTTTCTTTCAAAATTATTCCCAAAAAACATGAGCGGCTATTATTTTTCTTTTACTTAATGTGAATATATAATTTTTCAACAAGAAGAAAATAAGATTCAATGTGTGTTAATAACACATATCTATACTGAATATCGATAATATCGACATGCAAAATTTGACAAAATAGTACCACTTCGTATTTATATTTATATTGCTCTCTTTTATTAATCTATGTGAATAAATATTTAAAGCACTCAACGTTATATTTTTGAAAAATGATTGTTTTATGTTTATTAAAATACTTGCTACTAAATATTTTAATTTAAAGAAAAAAGAAAAGAAGAAACTTTGTCATACAAAATGAAGTCCA
Source organism: Orobanche coerulescens (assembly GCA_033398695.1). Lineage (NCBI taxonomy): Eukaryota > Viridiplantae > Streptophyta > Magnoliopsida > Lamiales > Orobanchaceae > Orobanche > Orobanche coerulescens. Next base: position 18,682,899 of record CM065801.1, read on the forward strand.
ACCCACAAATAAAGAAAGTAGTGATAGGAAAAGAAATGCCCAGAAAATTTTATCGGCCCAATTACAACGGCCTGGTAACACTTCAGCTCGAAAACCCTGAAATGTATCCCACACTGGGGAAGCATAATCAAAGGCGTGCCCTTATAGTATTCTGCCTTGTCATGGCAGCTTGTCCCTTCGGGGACATCTGATAAAATTGGAACGATACAGAGAAGATTAGCATGGCGCAAGCAAGGATGACACGCATAAATCGAGAAATGGTCCAAATTTTTTTGTATAACGGTCGATTGACTTGTAATGAATCGACTTATTGGTTGTTATTCTTATTTATCATTTCCGATTTCTTGTTTTTTATTCCGTCGCGGGATGAATCTTTGTGAAATTTTTCAGTCATTTGCTTTGAGATTCATCGATGGGATCAAGGTGGTTTTTCGAGATCCGGTTGAGTTTATTCGATTTCTTTTTTTTTTTTTTCGGTCATTTTTATCGATTGAGGTTTATTCTTTTCTTCAATTTTAGGGTTTAAAGATGGATTGAGTTGTAATGAATCGACTTATTGGTTGTTATTCTTATTTATTCTTTGGATGAATTAACTATGTACATATTGTTTGGGGAGGTGATTGGTTATCGTCCTACCGACATCCAGTGTTATCCATCAATCGATCTCTACTAGTTTGTCTACAAACGGATCAAAAATCCAGATTCAATCCGGCTTCCACGTCGTCGTTTGATTGATGATTAAAATTTGGAGTTCATGTGTACTTGAGAGAGAAAACCACCTCCGGTTCGAATCGATGCCGTTGGGTCGCAACCCCAATTCGAATCGAGGATCCGAGAATTTGAAGGAAGACCAGATAAATGGATGCAAAAGTAAAAATTGTGTGCATGCGTTTTGTTTCTGATCGTCAATTGTTTTTAGGGGGAAGAGAGAGAGAATGAGAATCTGATTTTGATCCTGGACATGGATTTGATCCAGCTTTTAGTGGGCGAGCAAGTTTGCCGCCAATGTCGCCATCTTTGACATGAATTCCAGCTTCTGTTGGGGATTGCTGGCCAAGCCATAATCTGATTTCGAGGTTACACAATATGGTGGTGCCTTGTAAGGACGAGATCACGTTCGAGGTTTGTATGAATGCCGACACCATGATGGATCATGGGATTTTTGCACTGGTGAAAAAATAAATCGGCAAAGGTTTGGGACACTGCAGAGACTTGCGAGGTAGTGGGTAAGTTGCAGGTAGTATGTGTCATGAATCCATCCAAGGAGGTTGCATTGCAGGGGATACGATCACTACTGATGTTGTGCTTGATCAGGTATTGGTTTTCATCCACTTTGCCTTTCTTAGTTCTTACCACCTGGTTGTTGTGACTTCCAATGGTGTGTGCGTGCGGTTTCTGATGTTAATTTGGTTTCTGGATTTATATTTATTTGAAAACTTAAAATGGTAGTATTGATTTCTCGACACGGGAAAAATTGAAGTTAGGGCGGAGAAATTGTAGAAGCATTGACATGTTTGTTTGAGTGGGCTGTCATGGAACATTTGGTTGTTCAGTTGATTTTTTTACTTTGGTAAAAGTTTGAGATATTTGACTTAGAAACATATTGTACATGCATTCTAAAAAATAAAAAATCAATTATCTTTTTCTTATTTCTTTTAGTTTGCTGTTTTTCCCTTTTTCTAGTCGAACTGTTTTGTCCTTATTCGTACAAAAAAGTTATTCATCAACAAAAGTAAATTTATAAAAATTCATTCAAGTTTTAGATTATCTTTTTTCTATATATTAATCAATAATCACTCTAGCCACGGCATCTCTTTGGTATAAACTCTTGTCATATCTTGCTTGGTCCCTTGATGTATCGTCCCCAAAGTTACTACAGTCTCTCTTGATGCCCCTTCATCCTAACGCACTTCTCAGATCAACGTTGTGTACTCGTGGGTGCAAGAACATGTTAGTGCTTAGATTGTCGCTTCCGGATGCCACCAACATAGCTGACATGACTCGTTTGGTTGCTCTTCTACCTTTTGATTTACTTGGACAATACAAGCTCAACTCACATGTAAGTATGTACAATCATGAATTGGGAAATTACACATTTCTTGTTAAAGATATGGGCTCAATTACAAAGATACGGAGGTTCAATCGATTTTAAAAAATAAATAATAAAACCTATCCTTGACATTTCTTTTTCACAAGTCACATCTATTTTGAGTGTGGTGTTTGTTGAGGAAATACAAAACCTCGAATGTTTTTCTGTTATACCATAAGGAGAATTTGTAATTTTGATAGACAAGTGGGTTCTTATGTAATTAGGATAAACCTCTGTGGGTAATTTTTTTAATTATTTAGCATCTTCTCATAATATTCTGATCACGACCACAGACGAACTGCAACATGTCTCAGGCCTATGTGGTTTTGATAGGCAAGAAGCTTTGTTGAAAAAAGAAGAAGTTCAATGTAGTAAATGTAACGTTGTATCAAATTTCAAGTTTTTTTGTAATCTTACAACCCTTGTTTTTTTTTTCCATACCTTAAACATAGTTTCTGTAATTAACATTCGAATTTGAAAAGTAGTGTCAGAAGATTATTGAGAGAATATAAGCTTTTTCGACGAACTGTTGTGTACATTACAACAATATTGGAAAGAGAAGTTAACCACTTATATGGTTTTTGAATGTCTTTATTCTGAAGAAATAGTAGGAACGGATAGATTGAGGCAGAGGTTGGTGTGCCGTATTAAGCGAATCATTTGTACTTAAAATTTGCAGAATTCGAGGATATTTTTGGGGGCATGTTTTTCCATTATGACAACTGACTTGTAGCTATGAAGGTTTTCATGTTGTCTTATAAACTAAATGCATATTGCTGCATCAAATCATCAGAACTTGGAACTTATAAGTTTTTCTTTTGAATATAAACTTCATGTTTAATTTGAATAGAATAGCATACTTTGAAAAAGTAACAACATAAATCACCAGTTTATCCAAGAATTGCATTAATTTCAAATTTGCGTAGCATCGGACAACAATGCTTCCCCCCCCCGCCCCCCCCAAATAAATTTGGAAGATCCATAGTGTTTATTGCAATGTGGTGACAATAATGCTGGTCAATGTAATTTTCATTTTCACCTTCAGTGGAGAGATCCTAAAACATTTTCCTAAACAATACTACAAGAGCAGAACCAAGTACTGGCCAAGTGGTCATGACCGCAATATACGGGAGGAGCCATATAGACTTTTGGTTATGACTTGAAACCTTACTTTTTAATAGGGGCAACCATGTCATTGATAACTTCTCCAGTGGATGGTATAACACTTGGACAATGACTGATACCAATCTCCGCATTTTGTTCTTCTCGGGCATTTTCTTCTCCAGTAATTGTAACCACCGCCTTTGTAATACCCGTGATTTTCTTTTTCGGTAATTTTTCATTTTTGGCATTTTTCTAGTTTCCAGAACTCGCTTGCGACCGTTTTGACATTTTGACAATGTTTTGTTCTTCGTGTTTGGTCATCCGAGTTCGTTTCGGTATCGTTTTGTCGAGTTCCGTGCTTTTTGGCGACTTTTCTGCACTTGAGTTCGATTCTTGCGAATCTCGTCCGAAACTGTTGTTTCGACTTTCTCGTAAGTTCATTTAATGTTATTATTCATGTTGCGAGCTTTGTCTTGGTGTTTCGATCACGTATCGTGATTTTCGGGCGTTTTGGGCCATTTTCGTAATTTCCCAAAGTTTGGGGTAATTACTTTCCGTTGTCGAATTTTGAGCCTTCGGGTGGTCAGAATCGTGTGTTCTCTTAGTGCTCGGATTCGTTTTTGCGAGTACTTCGTAACCGTATTTTCGATTCATATTCAGGTTCGGGTTTCGGGGTCGTTCGGACCGTCGGAGTGGCCACGACCAGAGGCGGCGCGGCCAGTCTTGGTCTAGCCGAGTTACGGCCGTAAGGTGCGATTACGGCCGTAAGTGTTCGGCGGGCATGGCTCGACGAATGCGATTCTGGCCGTAAGTCGAGTTACGGCCGTGCGGGTGCGAGCAACTTCGGACGAATGCGATTCTGGCCGTAAGGACTGTATGCGGCCGTAAGTCCCGATTACGGCCGTAAGGTCTGTCGATTCTGGCCGTAAGCGATCGGCATGCGTTGGGCGGATTTTGTGAATGCCGATTACGGCCGTAAGGTCGGCCGATTCTGGCCGTAAGTGGTCGGCAGGATCTTTGGGGAGTATATATATGTTCGAGCAATCGGGTTTACACCTATTTTCTCATCCCTCTCATTTCCTTCCGTGGTCGGCTTGGAGTACGTGATTAGATGTTGTTTATATATCAATCCACGAAGTTCTTGAGTTTCTAACATCAATCCATCACCTCATAACCTCCTCCGATCTACCGAATCAAGGTTAGATTTCTTGATAATCTAATTTTGGGGATTTTGGGTATTTTGTTCGATTTCGTCCGTTTTATCCGATTTAACTTAGTATTGTGATGGATTGATGATTATTTAGATGTATTATATCATTTCCTTGTTATTCCATGGTGGGATCGTATCGATTCATTATTTTGGTCGAGTTCTTGATCGACGCCTTGAAGGTGTCCTAAAATGTCATAGAGGGTTTTCGGGCGTTCTACGATTATTCTTCCTCGTATGATTGATGATTTATTGATTATATGTTGATTAGGGTCGAATTCTTGTGAAGAACTCGAGTGGAACCCTTTCGTTCATTGTCTTCTTGAGTCCGAGCTTCCGGTTGAATCGTGTTCTTGAGTGTTCGGTAGCGGTCATTAAGTCGAGCTTTCCGTTGCTCCGCGTGCGTTGGACTTGAGGCGAGTATCTCGTCTATATTCTTTATACTTTGAGAATGTGATGTGTCGTGAATTTAACGTGGACTCGTTAGTGATGGTATATTTAACCGTAACTTACTTTAAATGAAGATGTGATTTTATGAAGGTAATTACCAACGTAAACTTTAGTTTCAAGAATAATGATAACTACCTCTTCATGTTATTTTGTGATTAAAATAAATACTATAAATGAGTAGTTAACTGAAGAATTGTGGAATCGCGTAATACTTGTATTATTTGCTCGTTGGCCTTTTTCCTGAATGATGGTTTGCTGTGGATGTTGTGCCCTTGTTGAAGTTATGATGCGTTAACCTATGTGTTACGTGGTTGCAGTTGTGGTGAATATTATACCTTTGTTATTGTGTATAGTAGAGAGTTGAGATGTTATCCGGGTAGGGGTCCCGTCGAGGCCTCCGGAGGCGCGTGCTTGCGAGTACGGCCAGACGTACGTTGTGACCATAAGGTTATCAATTCGGGTAGGTCTGGGGAGGGCTCCGAGAATCGACACTTGCGAGTGCGATGTCATGATAACTTATGGGCGTACTTGAATGATGTTATCCGGGTAGGGTCCATCGAGGCCTCCGGAGGCGCATGCTTGCGAGTATGGCCAGATGTTACGATTTGACCATAAGGTTATCTAATCGGGTAGGTCTGGAGAGGGCTCCGAGAATCGTCACTTGCGAGTGCGATGTCAAGATAACTCATGGGTGTGTTCGAGTTTATTCTTGATGACTAATCCGGGTGGGACCCTTCGGGGCCACGGAGACGTTTATTTATTGATTTGATATCTGTGAATTGTTTATGTTTGTTTCTTGAATCCCGATTATATTGGTGAATATGGTTTTGGTCTTGAGGTTTGAGTTGAGAATAAATTCATTTGTATGATTTTAAAAGAAAACCTTTTGAAAAGGAAAAACATTCATATTTCAGGATTTTACACTGAGACCCCCGAAGTCTCTAAATAATCTCTTACAATGATTTCTGGAGTAATCCCCATGGTTTGTTTTAAAGGAATAAATTTTCAAAAGACTTTAGACTCGGGGATCGTGTTACTACCTTGTCGAAATGTTATTTTCATAACGGTTGTATTCTTGATGTATAATTGTATAGCTTGGTTACTTGCTAGCGATTCCATCGCTAACCCCTCGTTGGGGATTTTGTTATTTATTCGTGTGTTACAGGAGAGTGAGCAACCACGGGATTGGCTCGGAGGATGATGCGATGCGGCGATACTAGTCACGGTTGTAGTCTGTCTGCATCGGTGATATGTCAGTTTGAGTTCTTGTCATCCTTGAGGGGATGGACATTTTATGTACTATGTGATCGAGTTGTAATTTAGTTTCATCAGATGTACGGTTATGCTATGTTTTGAGAGACCTAATCGGTCTACGGTATTATGTTTTGGTCAAGTTGACCGCATGTGGGTTTTGATTTGTAGTCTCCCGCCTGGTAGCTCCTTGTGGAAAGGGGTCTACGACGTGTAATATCCCTGAGTGGATTGGGGGTGTTACATAAATGGTATCAGAGCTTAGGTTTGCGAAAACCTAGGCAGTTGGGTCGAGTCGTGTCTTGTCCGAGTCGTGTCTTGTCGTGTCACCCGGGTGAGCAGTTGTGAACAAGCGAGATCATTGCGATCCGTTGTGATCAATTGTGGTTCGTGTGATTAGTATCGTATTGCAGCCATTATCTCCGTGCGGCCTGTGGACGTAAGTCTCCTCCTTTGTGTGAGGTACCTGTATTTCATGTTTTTACGTGTGAGAATTAAATGTGATGTGTGTCCTTATTTACACGGTGTTGTGTAAGGGAGTTGTAATTGATGCTTGTGACGCACGGTATACGGATATGACTGAACGTATTGATGTTTTGACTTTGAACCGCCGTGTGGGGTGGTATGTTGTGAAATTTGTGAACCTTGATGGGTTTCGAAAGTGTGCCGACAGTTGATTCGGTGAAAAGCTCAAATGATAGTCTTGATATATGTTTTAACTTGATGCGTCCGAAATGTGTTTGGTTGAATTTGTGATTTTGTTTGTCGTTTGAGCAGGTGGTTTTTAGTTCGATCAGTTTGTTTGGACTATCGTAATTATTCCGCTGCGGGTAGATTTGAGAATATATTTTTGAGGGGCCATAAGGGTCGGAACATTTTTGTGAAAGTTGATTTTGAAAATATTTTTATGGTTCGATTAAACCAGCAGCCCGTATGAATTTTGAAATCGGTCGAGTTTTGACATAGTTAATCCTGTATTTTCAAATGACACCATCAGGCGGTATGAGGAAAAATGTATATTAATGTATTTTGGGCACTGCAAAATATTACCGTCACCTTCGGTTGAGACCAAAAGAATTTTGAAAAATTTATGTTATATGTTTGTTATGTTGTTTTGCCCGTCGGAAAATTTTTACAGTACCTTTGCTGTTACAATTCTATAGGTGATCATTTTCTGTTGCTCAATCTCTATCGACCTAATCATATGGTCAAATGCAGTGACGATCGTGAACCCTAATCTGCGATATCGATTGCACTTAGTTGCTTCACTGTGTGGATATTATTGACGTATTATATATTGTCACAATTCTTGTTAGCAAGTTATGGGTGTACGCCGAATACGATGATTTCATAGTTCGGTATAATTCTGTTTCTTTGACGTTATCCGGATGTGGTAATTCGAATGTCTTGTACATGGTATTCAAACGAGACAGAGATGATAATAGATTCGTAGTTTTGATCAAACTTGTCTTTTCTAAAATTCGCTTCAACAAATTTTTCAAATTCAGGAATTTTAAAATGCTATCATTTGGACAAGCACCTTAAAAAAAAAAAAAATATTACCCATATTCGACCCTGATGATATGTTTGTGGTTTTGACCGTGATAAACTTGGTAAAGGTCGTACGTTATGTTAACATGGCTAAGTGAATGATTTATGAATTTGAATTCCTGTCGTTGCAGTGATAGTTCATGTATTCGTGTTACAACTCGGAATGAGTATTTTATTGTGTTATTGTTGGTTGCTATATATTGATTATGTGGTGGTTGTTTTGTTGTTCTGATCGGTTGCCCATTCAGTATGCCGAGAGGTCGAGGTCGTGGTAACCCTCCGCGCGACCAGGATCGTACTACCGGTAATGGAATTAGTCTTGGTGTTGCTCGTGCTCCAACGGGTGGCGGACCGGATGACACATTTAGCTCGGGTGGTTCGGCGTAACCATACCGCGAATGAGGATGTTGGATCGACTCGGTGGCTTAGAGAAGTGGTTCGTATCGTCCCCCTCGCTGCGGGAGCGGGTGATACTTTGGCCGGGACGGTTGGCTTATCCATTGGAGAAGATTTTCAAGGCGATTGGTTGTCCCGAGCGGAGGATTCTATCGCTCGGTTCCTTCTCGTTGATGACGCCGCTAAGCGGTGGGAGGCCGTTGAGCCTCAAGATCATCTTTGTTACTTGGGAAGAGTTCAAGAAGTTGATGGAAGCGGAATTTTGCCGAGGCCGATTCGAGAGCATAGGATCCGAGATTTTTACCTAGCCGAGCCACGGATGTACCGTGTCGCAGCTATTGTCGATTATAGTCGACGGCTCGCCTTTGTGAAGAATCGGTGAGGACCGAGGAGGACAAGATCCGTCATTTTGATATGCGGATGAGACCGGAGATTCGGACAGTACATGTCGGGTTTCACTTGTGCTACTTTGAGAGAGTATCGAGAATCGAGCCATGGCGTACGAGATGGCATCGTTATCACCGGGCCTTCGCATGAGTCGAAGAGACAGAGGACGTCTGGAGATTTTTCGGACGGTGCGAGACGGAAATTCTTCTCATCGAGTTTCGCGTAGTCGTGCGGCGAAACCTTCAATTTCTTCGTTTGGTGGAACCAAGAGTTCCAAGTTGTCTTCTTTGACTCCTAGTCGGGAGGTGCTTTAAGCGCAATGTTGTCGGTCATGTGCAAGCTAATTGTCCTTCGCAACGGATTACTTGTTATAATTGTGGACTCGAGGGCCACAGAGTTCAGTATTGTGAATTATTCCATGAAGTTTCCCAGAATCGTGTTTTGGCATCGGTATCGGGATCGGTTCGTCGGGACCGTTGAGATTTTGTCGGCCGTGCTTTGTTGTTTGTGACTTCACTTTTTTTTAGTTTAAGTTTCGGGACGAAACTTTTTTTTAGAGGGGTAGAATGTAATACCCGTGATTTTCTTTTTCGGTAATTTTTCATTTTTGGCATTTTTCTAGTTTCCAGAACTCGCTTGCGACCGTTTTGACATTTTGACAATGTTTTGTTCTTCGTGTTTGGTCATCCGAGTTCGTTTCGGTATCGTTTTGTCGAGTTCCGTGCTTTTTGGCGACTTTTCCGCACTTGAGTTCGATTCTTGCGAATCTCGTCCGAAACTGTTGTTTCGACTTTCTCGTAAGTTCATTTAATGTTATTATTCATGTTGTGAGCTTTGTCTTGGTGTTTCGATCATGTATCGTGATTTTCGGGCGTTTTGGGCCATTTTCGTAATTTCCCAAAGTTTGGGGTAATTACTTTCCGTTGTCGAATTTTGAGCCTTCGGGTGGTCGGAATCGTGTGTTCTCTTAGTGCTCGGATTCGTCTTTGCGAGTACTTCGTAACCGTATTTTCGATTCATATTCAGGTTCGGGTTTCGGGGTCGTTCGGACCGTCGGAGTGGCCACGACCGAGACGGCCGCAGCAGGTACTGGTCTGGCCGAGTTACGGCCGTAAGGTGCCGGTTACGGCCGTAAGTGTTCGGCAGGCATGGCCTGACGAATGCCGGTTACGGCCGTAAGGGTCGAGAGTTACGGCCGTACGGGTGCCAGGCAACTTCCGGACGAATGCCGGTTACGGCCGTAAGGACCTGCCGTGTACGGCCGTAAGTCCCGAGTTACGGCCGTAAGGTCCTGTCGGTTACGGCCGTAAGCTATCGGCATGCGCTGGGCGGATTTTGACGAATGCCGGTTACGGCTATAAGTGGTCGGCAGGATGCTGGGGAGTATATATATGTTCGAGCAGTCGGGTTTACACCTATTTTTCTCATCCCTCTCATTTCCTTCCGTGGCTGGGGCTTGGAGTACGTGATTAGATGTTGTTTATATATCAATCCACGAAGTTCTTGAGTTTCTAACATCAATCCATCACCTCATAACCTCCTCCGATCTACCGAATCAAGGTTAGATTTCTTGATAATCTAATTTTGGGGATTTTGGGTATTTTGTTCGATTTCGTCCGTTTTATCCGATTTAACTTAGTATTGTGATGGATTGATGATTATTTAGATGTATTATATCATTTCCCTTGTTATTCCATGGTGGGATCGTATCGATTCATTATTTTGGTCGAGTTCTTGATCGACGCCTTGAAGGTGTCCGGTAAAATGTCATAGAGGGGTTTTCGGGCGTTCTACGATTATTCTTCCTCGTATGATTGATGATTTATTGATTATATGTTGATTAGGGTCGAATTCTTGTGAAGAACTCGAGTCGGAACCCTTTCGTTCATTGTCTTCTTCGGGGTCCGAGCTTCCTGGTTGAATCGTGTTCTTCGGAGTGTTCGGTAGCGGTCATTAAGTCGAGCTTTCCCGTTGCTCCGCGTGCGTTGGACTTGAGGCGAGTATCTCGTCTATATTCTTTATACTTTGAGAATGTGATGTATCGTGAATTTAACGTGGACTCGTTAGTGATGGTATATTTAACCGTAACTTACTTTAAATGAAGATGTGATTTTATGAAGGTAATTACCAACGTAAACTTTAGTTTCAAGAATAATGATAACTACCTCTTCATGTTATTTTGTGATTAAAATAAATACTATAAATGAGTAGTTAACTGAAGAATTGTGGAATCGCGTAATACTTGTATTATTTGCTCGTTGGCCTTTTTCTGAATGATGGTTTCTTTGTGGATGTTGTGCCCTTGTTGAAGTTATGATGCGTTAACCTATGTGTTACGTGGTTGCTTGTGGTGAATATTATACCTATGTTATTGTGTATAGTAGAGAGTTGAGATGATAACCGGGTAGGGGTCCCGTCGAGGCCTCCCGGAGCGCGTGCTTGCGAGTACGACGGACGTACGTTGTGACCATAAGGTTATCAATTCGGGTAGGTCGGGAGGGCTCCGAGAATCGACACTTGCGAGTGCGATGTCATGATAACTTATGGGCGTACTTGAATTATGTTATCCGGGTAGGGTCCATCGAGGCCTCCGGAGGCGCATGCTTGCGAGTATGGCCTGATGTTACGATTTGACCATAAGGTTATCTAATCGGGTAGGTCTGGAGAGGGCTCAGAGAATCGTCACTTGCGAGTGCGATGTCAAGATAACTCATGGGTGTGTTCGAGTTTATTCTTGATGACTAATCCGGGTGGGACCCTTCGGGCCACGAGACGTTTTATTTGTTGATTTGATATCTCTCAATTGTTTATGTTTGAATCTTGAATCCCGATTATATTGGTGAATATGGTTTTGGTCTTGAGGTTTGAGTTGAGAATAAATTCATTTGTATGATTTTAAAAGAAAACCTTTTGAAAAGGAAAAACATTCATATTTCAGATTTTACACCGAGACCCCCGAAGTCTCTAAATAATCTCTTACAATGATTTAGAGTAATCCCCATGGTTTGTTTTAAAGGAATAAATTTTCAAAAGACTTTAGACTCGGGGATCGTGTTACTACCTTGTCGAAATGTTATTTTCATAACGGTTGTATTCTTGATGTATAATTGTATAGCTTGGTTACTTGCTAGCGATTCCATCGCTAACCCCTCGTTGGGGATTTTGTTATTTATTCCAGTGTTCTGATGGAGAGTGAGCAACCACAGGATTGGCTCGGAGGATGATGCGATGCGGCGATACTAGTCACGGTTGTAGTCTGTCAATGCATCGGTGATATGTCAGTTTGAGTTCTTGTCATCCTTGAGGGGATGGACATTTTATGTACTATGTGATCGAGTTGTAATTTAGTTTCATCAGATGTACGGTTATGCTATGTTTTGAGAGACCTAATCGGTCTACGGTATTATGTTTTGGTCAAGTTGACCGCATGTGGGTTTTGATTTGTAGTCTCCCGCCTGGTAGCTCCTTGTGGAAAGGGGTCTACGGCGTGTAATATCCCTGAGTGGATTGGGGGTGTTACAACCTTATGGTTTTCATGTCGTATGTTAACTAGATTGTCCCCAACTGCAGAGACTGTCCAATTTTCTGAAGTTTTTACAAATGGAGCCTCGTCAGCGATATACATGCAGGATTTGCAGAGGAAATCGCTATACGCCTTTGGACAAAAATACATATTCAGCAACCATTATACTGGTAAATATTTTTTCTGCACTCATGCTTTGTTAGTAACATTTTGAACTTCGCTCACAATTAGGCAGAGGTTTATCGACACTCATGTTTTGTTTAAAGTACCAGAAATATTTTTCCCCGGATTAATATCAAAGACCACAATATTATTCGCTTTTCTGCCATATACACATGACTAATCTGAGGAACTAGGTAATAAAAAGTTAACCTCACCTCTCTTTGCCGGTGGTTCAGTGAAGTGGATTTCAAAACACTGAAATTCATCAACTGCCTTTACCCACCTATAACATGATAGAACGAAACGTGAACCAGAGTATGAATCTATTAAGCTCGAACAGAAAAAGACAGTAATCTGAAATGTCGAAGTCATGACTAGGAACATCAATATACCAGATGCTTTTTGCAGTCAATCCTTCAAAAAATGGTAGATGTCCCCGATGTTGAGTGTGTAATATCTGCAAATTTTCGATTTTCGGTAAATTTCTTTTTTTGGTCGGAGTCTGTTTTGACGACTCTCTCATGACCGTTTCGTCATTCGGAGAATATTTAATTCTGCACTTTTGTCATCCGAGTTCGTTTCGGTGCTGCTTTGTTGAGTTCCGTGCTTTTTAGCGACTTTTCCGCGCTTGAGTTCGGTTCTTGCGAATCTCGTTCAAAACTGTCGTTTGGGGTTTTTCGTAAGTTCATTTAACGTTGTTATACGTGTTGTGAGCTTCGATTTGATTATTCGTTGTCGTATGGTGATTTTCGGGCATTTGGGCCATTTTCGTAATTTCCCAAAGTTTGGGGTAATTACCTTCCGTTGTCGAATTTCGAGCCTTTGGGTGGTCGGAATCGTGTGTTCTGCTAGCTCTTAGATTCGTCTTTGTGAGTACTTCGTAACCGTATCTTCGGTTCGTATTCAGGTTCGGGTTTCGGTGTCGTTTTGTTGAATTCAGGATTACTAAACGACTTTTCTAAGTATGAGTTCGACTTTGTTGGATCACCATTAATTTTTGGTACAACAACAACAACAACATCTAAGCCTTAGTCCCAAAATGATTTGGGGTCGGCTAACATGAATCAAACTTTGAAACCGTCAATAATCGTTACATAAATAACATAAAAGGAAAAAAGAGGGAAAAAGTAGAGAAAAAAGCAAATAAAAAAAGAGAATGAATGAAAAAAAAAAAAAAAAAAAAGAAAGAAAAGAAAAAAAGATAACATGAAATAAAAGAAAATAGGAATTAAAAAAAAAAAAAAAAAGAATCAGACTCCATCCACCATCCGTATTCTTTCCCGCCACATTTGCCTCTCCATCGCCATACTTTCTCCAATTCCAAGAAACCGCATATCATTTTCAATCATCTTTATCCAAGTTTTCTTGGGTCTTCCTCTACCTTTCACAACATTACTTGTTCCCCAACTTTCTAGCCTCCTCACCGGGCATCAATAGGTCTTCTTCTCACATGACCAAACCATCGTAATCGATTCTCCATCATCTTGTCTTCTATAGACGCAACTCTTACCTTCTCTCCGATCACCTCATTTCGAGCCGATCCTTTTTGTATGACCACACATCCATCGTAGCATACGCATCTACGCCACATTCATCTTTTGAACGTGACAACATTTCTGACCCAACACTCGGTGCCATATAACAAGTACAGCCTAATTGCCGTGCGGTAAAATTTACCCTTTAATCTATGAGGCATGCCGATCACATAAAACCCCTGTGGCACTCTTCCACTTCAACCACCCCGCCTTTATTCTCGTGAGCCACATCGTCATCTAGCTCTCCATCCTTTTGGATAATAGATCCAAGATACCGAAAGAAAGTGGATCCATGAACCACTTTCCCATCAAATGTGATCATCCCCGCCTCTCTATCATCTGCTTTCGCTAAACCTACACTCCATATATTCATCTTACTTCGCTCGACTTAAAGCCTCGAGCTTCCAAAGTATCCCTCCAAAGTTCCAATTTCTGTTGCACTCCAACCTTCGTTTCATCAATCAACACAATATCATCTGCGAACATCATACACCACGGAGCGTCATTTTGAATTTCTCTTGTCAATTCGTCCATGACTATGGCAAAGAGAAAAGGACTAAGAGCAGATCCTTGATGCACCCCAATCGTAATAGGGAATTCTTCTGTCCTCCCAACATTAGTACGTACACTTGTACTAGCTCCCTCATACATGTCCTTTATAATGTCAATATATTTCCGCGATACACCCTTCTTTGCTAAGGCCCACCAAAGTACTTCTCTTGGTACTTTATCATATGCCTTCTCTAAATCAATAAAAACCATATGCAGATCTTTCTTTTTATCTCGATAATGTTCCATCAACTGCCGGATAAGATAAATTGCTTCCATGGTCGATCTTCCAGGCATAAATCCAAACTGATTTTCTGTTATCTTCACACATTTCCTGATCCTTTGTTCAATCACTCGTTCCCACAACTTCATGGTATGACTCATTAGTTTAATTCCGCGATAATTAGAACAATCTTGAACATCACCTTTGTTCTTATACAAAGGGACGAGAATACTTTTCCTCCATGCTGACGGCATCTTATTGCTTCTCCAAATCTTATTGAAAAGCATAGTTACCCATTCGATCCCTCTCTCCCCCAAACACCTCCAAACTTCAATAGGTATACCATCTGGTCCTTCTGCTTTCTTTGACCCCATCTTCTTCAATGCAATTGTCACTTCACCCTTTTGGATTCTTCTCTTAAACTCTCGGTTAACCATACTTGAGGGGATGTTTAAATTCCCAATATCTTGTTCTTGATGGCCATTGAATAGGGTATCAAAGTATGACCTCCATCTCTCTTTTATCTCTTTATCTTGAACCAAAACTTTTTGGTCAGTATCTTTTACACATTTAACTTTTCCAATATCTCGCGCCTTCTTCTCTCTCATTCGAGCAAGTTTATAGATATCTTTTTCCCCTTCTTTAGTATCTAATCTTGCATATAATTCTTGATTGACCTTTGATCGGGCATTTCGCACTGCCTTTTTAGCTTCTGTTCGAGCTTTCTTGTACTTCTCATAATTCTCATCGCTCGAGCATTTACCCAGCACCTTATAACATTCACGTTTGGTCTTTTTAGGTTGCTTAACTCCATCATTCCACCAAGAGGTGACCTTACTTGATGGACAGATTCCTTTAGAATCTCCTAGGACTTCTTTTGCAACTTCCTTTATGTTGTGTTCCAACAAGTTCCACATCGAATCTATATCCATCTCCGTGCAATCAGACCAAATACCACTATCAGCAATCTTAGCCACAAAAGTATGTCGACTCTCCCCTTGGAGCTTCCACCACTTAATTCGAGGGTCAACTTGTGGTCTTCTCTTTCTTAAGTGCCTCTTACCTCGAAAGTCAAGCACCACAACCCTATCTTTGTGTTGCGGCACTCTCACCGGTATTACCTTGCAATTAGTAAAACTTTTCCTCCAAACATTCCTTACTAAAAAGAAATCAATCGACTTGCATTACCTCCGTTTCTATATGTCACCAAATGAGAGTCCCTTTTCTCGAACCAAGTGTTCATAATACCCAAGTCATGAGCTAATGCGAAATCAATATATCATTTCTGCTTCATTCTGTCCCCAAAACCAAAGCCACCATGAATGCTCTCAAAGCCATCTCTGCTAACACCGACATGCCCATTGAGGTCACCACCAATGATCAATTTCTCACCCATAGGAATTCGTTCGACAACCTCTTCCAAATCTTCCCAAAATTCTTGTTTGATCGATGCATCCAATCCTACTTGTGGTGCATAAGCACTTATGATAGTTAGAAACTCATCCCCTATCACAAGCTTAATACTCATTATTCTATCGCTCTTTCTTGACACTTCCACCACATCATCAATGAATTCTTTATCAATGACGATACCCACTCCATTTCTACTTCTATCCTTTCCAGAGTACCAAAGCTTGTAACCCCAAGGAGCTAACACTCTTGCCTTCTCGCCAACCCACTTAGTCTCTTGTAGACACATTATGTGAATTCTCCTCCTTTTCATAACCTCCCCCACTTCGCTGATCTCCCGTCAAAGAACCAACGTTCCAAGTTCCAACCCGCACCTTACTACCCTTACTAGCCGCAAGAACTAACTTCTCTGTCTGTCCCAGTCCACGCTGCAAGGATTCTTGCACATTTGACACCACACCCATACTTCGAGGTGGCGCGCCGCTTCCGGGCGACGACCTAGCAACCCTTGCATATTTTCCACTACACCCGGGCCTATGAAGTGTAGCGCATCCTTGCTCATTTGACACCACCCTCAGATGTAAAGGTGGCGCGCGCTCAGGCGGCGACCTAGCAACCTCGCATACTTATCACCGCACCCGGCCTATGAAATGCGGCGTCGCTTCTGAGGAGACGCCCCAATGATTTTCAATGTTTGATTCATGTCCATGGAATGTGACGAGTTTTACGCTGGCTGCCACTAACCTACCGCAACCCTCCTCTTTTATCCGGGCTTGGGACCGGCAATGGATGTCAAGAAGACACCCACAGGCAGAGTTTCACCATTAATTTTTGGTAACTTCAAAAATTCTGAATCTTTGCAATATTATATAGAATCGAGTTAGCTTTCCAATGGTTCGAACGGTGAGTCAATCGGAGTCCGGACGAGAGAGTTATGGTCGTTTTAGCTCACCCGCTCGTTATTGGCCGATCACTGCCGGCCGAACTCGGCCGTGTCGTCCGACACGGCCCGTGCCGTACTCGTCCGGATAAGCCGGAAGTCTCGCCTCGGGACCCGGCCGTGTCGTGCAGCGCGGCCGAGCGAACTCTTCCGGATAAGCCGGAGCGGCCGAGAGGCCGGCCGTGTTCGGGACACGGTCGAGTGTGCGAGCGCCGCGAGCGAGGTCACTATCGGAAGGCGGCCGTGTCTAGCGGGACACGGTCGAGTCCTGCCGACCAGCTGCGCGCCACGGCCGTGTCGGCGGACACGGTCGAGTCTGTCGGCTATTTAAGGCCCAAGAATCGGGTTTTTCTTCATTTTTCTCACTCGTTTCTTCCTCTTCCGCGGTGGAGATTTGATGATCATGGAGGGATGTTGTTAGGGTTAAATCCATGAAGTTTTGAAGATCATAACATCGATTAATCCTTCCATAACTTGCTCCGATCGGAGAATCAAGGCAAGTTTTCCTAAAATATAGTTTTGGGGATTTTGTTCGATTTGTCCGTTTAATCCGTTCTAACTCAGAATATTGATGGATTGATGATTGTTAAGCTATATTATATCTAATTCCTTGTTATTCCACGGTTGGATTGCCACGGATTTGTCATTTTATTGAGTATTTTATCGACGCCTTGAAGGTGTTTGATAAAATGTCATAGAGGGGTTTTCGGGCGTTCTACGATTATTCTTCCTCGTATGATCGATGATTTATTGATTATATGTTGTTAGGGTCGAATTATTGTGAAGAACTCGAGTCGGAACCCTTTCGTTCGTTGTCTTCTTCGGGGTCCGAGCTTCCCGGTCGAACCGTGTTCTTCGGAGCGTTTGGTAGCGGTTATTAAGGCAAGTATCTTATTATACGACTCGTATCTTGTGAATAGTAATTACGTATGATATGTATAACGATTTTGCTTGCCTCGTAAATATGTTCCATTTGAGTTGGTTGTGTTTTCCAAATTTGAAGGCTTTGTGATAATAGTGATATATTGGTATACGTGTTAGGCGTTGTGCCATTTGTGCGGGATTGCGATGTACATATGAGATGGTTGTACACGTGTTTCTTCAATGTATTGTGTACCGAATGTGTGTTGTGTTGCTTAAGAGTCGTTCTGATCATCATGATGTTTGTGTTGTTTGGTTTACTTGCTTTGGATTGTACATTCGGCGTAATGTGGAATGACTTGACATTTAATGATTATGAATTGTGTCGAGTCGATGTGTGTGTGATCCGGGTAGGGTCAGCGAGGCCTGCGGAGTTCGGTACATGATGTGTACGAACAAAGTGTGTGAACCGGGTAGGGTCGACGAGGCCTGCGGTGTCCGTACATGACGTGTACGGACAAGGTGTGATCTGTAGGGTGCAGCGAGACCTCTGGAGTTCGGTACATGATGTGTACGAACGATGCTGTAGCCGGATAAGGCCCGTTGAGGCCTCCGGAGTTCGGTACATGATGTGTACGAACAGTGTGTGTTGTAGCCGGGTAGGGTCCGTCGAGGCCTCCGGAGTTCGGTACATGATGTGTACGAACAATGTGTGTAGTTCGGGTAAGGTCCGTCGAGGCCTCCGGAGTTCGGTACATGATGTGTACGAACAGTGATCGTGTAGCAGTGATTGTTCGGGTAACATTTTAAATATGGATCTCGGACTCATAATGATATATTATTTGGTGTGCTTTG
Source organism: Orobanche coerulescens (assembly GCA_033398695.1). Classification (NCBI taxonomy): domain Eukaryota; kingdom Viridiplantae; phylum Streptophyta; class Magnoliopsida; order Lamiales; family Orobanchaceae; genus Orobanche; species Orobanche coerulescens. The sequence goes on from CM065801.1 coordinate 18,701,392, forward strand.
AAACGAGAATCGGGCTAAGGCCCTAATGTTTTCGAAAAGGTTTTGTAAATTGGGACTCGAGGTCCAAAAGAATTTCTGTTTCAAAAATCCCCGAGATGATGTGTTCCTTTTCAAATATCTCTTACTTGAGTTCGAAATTCTAAAACTTCTCGGGAATATTTTGATAATGGATTTCCGTATTAAATTCGTAGTTGCTATTTGCTTGTTACTTTTCGTATGGTTTGATACTTGCACTAGTAAAATAGTGGAGTTTTACTAACCCCCGAGTATTCGGGGGGTGGATGTCTGTTCTGCGTCCAGGTACATGCAGGTTCAGAGGAGCAGTCACAGGATTGGCACAAGGGGATGACGAGCTGCGATACTAATCAAGAGTTGAGAGTTGGTAGAGTTTAGTTGTATTGTTAGAGTTGATTCAGTCTTCCGCTGTATTGTATTTCGACCCCTATGTGGGTAATGTTGTTAGTCAGTCCTGTTGATAGAGTTGTGTGACCTCATCGGTCTGTGTGTTTATGTGTAAGTGACCTTGGAGTGCAGTATTATTATATTGTTTGACCACAGACGGGCAAGCTTTTGGTTGTTTATGGACGTTTGCTGGTAGATCCTTGCGGAAAGGGTTTACGGCGTGTAATATTCCCATACGGTTTTGGGGTGTTACATTTATGGTATCGGAGCTTAGGTTGCGGAAACCTAGGTGTCGGGTCGAGTCAAGTCGTGATTTGTCGAGTAATGTGTTGTCATGTCGTTTGAGTCATCGGTGACGAGTTGAGTTGTGCGTAGTCACAACGTGTCGGTTATGTTGTCGGACGAGATTGGTATCGTGGGCGGCCGTCACCTCCGTGCGACTGTGGATGTAAGTCTCATCTTTTATGCGAAGTACATGTATCTCGATTTTTATCTTAGTGAGTTAATTGCGGTGCATGATTTTCTTTACAGTATTGTGTAATATAATTGTGTTTAGTACTTGTGGCATATAGTATGTGTATAGAATTTGGGCACATTATTGTTTTATCTTTGAACCACCGGGTGGTGTGGTATGGTGTGGAAGTTGTAAACCTTGACGGATTTGAAAAGGTATCGGCGAGTTTTAGTTTGAAAACCGATTCCTTTAACCGAGTTTTGGCGTTATGGACTAGAACTTTTTGTCAAAATTCTTGTGACGGTACTTAGTATTATGTAAATGGCTTTTGTGAGTTTTGAAATATTACCGTCATCGGCCCTTTTGGCGTTTTTGTAAATATTTTTATCTGGTGGGTTCGTGGCGGGACCCACAACGCTATAATGTTCCGTGTAATTACGAGATTTTTGGGCATTCTAGCCCATTGAATTATCTTTGAAAATCTTGAGTATCCTAGAAATAAATTTCGACGTCGTTTAAAATGAATTGTTTTCTCATGGTACTTCCAAGGTGCCACGATATGTTTCAATTCTTCTACCTCGAGGACCAAAATGTTTTGAGATATTTTTCAATGTTTTATAAACACTTTTACTTAGACCCGATGGTCGAATATTTCCAAAATTTTTCACGAAAAGAAAGTGTCCTCATTTTTATCGAATGCAAAATAGTTTTCCAAAGTCTCGATAACGATGTTTCACGATTGTACTTTTTTTGAAGGGTGATACTCAAGATCAATCGGTGTTTCCAAAATTATTTTCAAAAGGAGGTTTTCGTTTTTTTAAAAACTATCAATTCCGTTTGAGGGCTGGTATGTATGTATGATGTTCACGTTGTCATTATGATGTTTGCTCCGAGTATGATCGAATTGGTGCCATGAACGTCGGCGTTGCCACGCATTTCTTTGTACTAGCCCTCTGTGAGAGGTGTGAACTGGTGTTTACTTTGTATCGCCACGTGGCAATTTGAATGTAGTCGCAGGAGTGAGAGATGGTGACGCTTGGGTTTGTACGTTTGTGTACATCTGTGAGTGTTTCATAATGTTTGTAATTATGTGCTGATTATCGTTCGGGCCGTTGATGTCGCCGAACGATCATCGTTGTTGTAGTGTTTGTGTGTGTATTACTTTACGATGGTAATCGTTGTATATGATATGTATTATGATTCTTTATTATCTTTGAGTTGGCATCTCCGTATGTTGTTTTGCGGTGTTATGTTCCATTGTATCTAGCATTTGTATTTTCGATATGCCGAGCGAGGCATTTGAACGTATTATGTCGGGAGCATGTACGTGCCAATTGTCCTTCGTCGTGCGCTTTTCAAGTGAGGACCCGAGAGACACAGGATCCGGTTTTGCGAGTTGGGTTCCGAGTCTTTCGGGCGCGAACTTGATAAAGATATGAGGATCGGATCGGAGAGGCCCATGGGAGATATTTACATCGTTTACTTTTTGTGTTGTCACCTTACTCCAGCTTGTTGTGAGTTGCGGGAACGACATTTCTTTTATAAGAGGTCGAATGTAATGCCCGTATCGTTTTGACTTACGCATTTCCTCTTTCTCAGTCTATCGACTCGTCGTGTTCGTTGATACTTTATGAACTTGTTACGTATTTGGTTTCATCGTTCGAGCAATTGTGATCTTGTTGTGGGTCGATCAGTTATCGATGTGACTTTTTGGGTTCGATTCGATTCTTGTGAACCTTGTTCGGGAGTGACCTCATCTGGTTCCATTAGTTCTTTTATTCGAAGTGGATCGGATTTGGAACTCTTGTGTTTTCGACTCTGTCGACTCATTATGTTCGTTGACATTTACGAGCTTGTCACGCCCCTTGCTTTTGTTGATCGAGCGAGTGTGGTATTGTTTTGGAATAACTCATTTGTCGTTGTGACTTTTCAATCGCTATTCCCTTTCCTGTGTATATTATGTGAATGAACGTCTTTTTTTTCTCACCAGATAATCATGGGAGTTGTTTTTTGAATTTTCTTATCGTTAGAGTTTATAAAATGATTGTTCGATTTTTGTAGTCTAGATCGTAGTGGATCGATCGTTTGTTTGTTCGGTTTTGTTCTCGTTTCGTGATTGTTGAGCATTCAGGCTCCTTCCTAATTCCCTTAAGTTCGGGAAATTAGTCTCGTTTTCGATCTTCCAACCCTTGGGCGGTGGGATTCCGTATTTGTTCAGCGGTTGGCTCGCGTTTTGATTGATGTACCGTTGGGTTGGTCAATCATATTGATTTTCGTTCGTTGTGTTTTGTGATTGTCGGATAATTGACTTGGCTATATTATCCGTTTGATGACGCTTGTCATTTGTTGGTTTTATTATATCCCTAACGGCGACGTTGTGTTGGTCGCCGTGGAGCGTGTTTTCACGCCGTATATTCCTTTGCGTTGTTAGTAACATTTCGCCGTTGGGCGTTAGTTACGCATTCTTGTGTATCTTGTTGAGTTTTTCCTGGCGGAATATTTCTTCCCCCTACTTGTTTTAAGTTTCGGGACGAAACTTCTTTTAAGGAGGGTAGAATGTAATATCTGCAAATTTTCGATTTTCGATAAATTTCTTTTTTTGGTCGGAGTCTGTTTTGACGACTCTCTCATGACCGTTTCGTCATTCGGAGAATATTTAATTCTGCACTTTTGTCATCCGAGTTCGTTTCGGTGCTGCTTTGTTGAGTTCCGTGCTTTTTAGCGACTTTTCCGCGCTTGAGTTCGGTTCTTGCGAATCTCGTTCAAAACTGTCGTTTGGGGTTTTTCGTAAGTTCATTTAACGTTGTTATACGTGTTGTGAGCTTCGATTTGATTATTCGTTGTCGTATGGTGATTTTCGGGCATTTGGGCCATTTTCGTAATTTCCCAAAGTTTGGGGTAATTACCTTCCGTTGTCGAATTTCGAGCCTTCGGGTGGTCGGAATCGTGTGTTCTACTAGCTCTTAGATTCGTCTTTGTGATTACTTCGTAACCGTATCTGTAACATCCCGAGATATTCGGATTATGTTACAGCGCCGTAGACCCCTACATGGGACCTACCAGGCTACAATAGGAAAAACTCCACTCGTCTAACCATCTTGGTTAGCGAGGATACACAATTAAATAATATGACATATAAAGATACGCCCGAAACAACCGGCAAAATAAGCATCAACCAACAACGTGACAATTTAAAAGTAGTACAACACGGAGTTTGAATCGAAAAGCCTAAGTACTCGCGAGTACAGTCTATCAGTTTATAAATATAGAAAACAACCAAATCGAAATGGACAAAAGAAATAAGTAAACCCAAGTGCACATGTCAACGACCCTGACCAGCATCCTCGTACTGTCCCAGTGCTCGCTCGTCCGGATGATCATAACCTGAAATCCATAACAAGAATTTCCCCAAAACGGGTCCCCAGAGGGGTTAGCAATTACGCTAGTACAAGTAATCAAGGCAAACCAATCGCTTACACATTTCATAATACATGTACTAATATCAATTTCAAAAGTCAAAACCAGACATGTCTTTTCCGGAAAATATACAGTCCACAATTAGCCTTGAGAACAGGGCGGCAGCATACATTCTCACTCGAGGCCTCGCAGGGACCCTACCGAGTTGGCTACAATTACAGAAAAACAAAACCACGCACACGCTATGCCGTGAGAACAGGGCGGCAGCATACATTCTCACTCGAGGCCTCACAAGGACCCTAACGAGTTAGCTAGCGGTACGAAACTCGTGAAATCCAGGGCGGCAGCATAGATTTCCCTCCTTGACCCCGTCGGGCCAACACAAGGTGAGTTACACACAAGTAATATACATCACCATTTCATGTTAAGCTTAAAGGTTTCCAAAAATACTTGCCTTGAATATTTTGATGACGCAACGAACGGAAAGGATAATCACCGACGAACACTAGGAATCAACGGAACCAAACCTAACGATTTGAAGAACATAATTACAACCAACTCTAGTCGAATACGGAAATGGAATACACCCGAAAACCCGCCTACGATTCATGTATAATCATACCAAAAATAACAACGAGGGCGGACCAAAACCAAACCCTCTCGATTCCGTAAAAATCCACAAATTATCCATGAATCCGTAGGAAACTAAAGATACTAACAATATTAATCGTATTCATCAAGAATCCACCAACAAAACGGGACTAATCGGAAGAAAAACCCAAAACCCCCAAATTAATCGAAAATAGGTTTCTAGAGATGTTACCTTCGGAGATTCAAGTACTAAGATCCGTAGAACACGCGTTGGATTGGTTGTCCGGGCTTCACGATCAAAAGGAGATGAAGAAAATCAACACTCAAATGATTTGTGAAGGAAGAACTCTCCCTCAAGCTCTCTCTCGGTTGCAGGTGAAGAAAAGGGGAAAAATGAGCTGAAATGCCGAGAAAACGAATTTATAGGGCGGACAGACTCGACCGTGTCCGACATGACACGGTCGTGGCGCGCAGTCGGCCGGCAGGGACTCGACCGTGTCCTGCATGACACGGTCGCGGCGCGAAGGGGACCTACCGATAGTGACCCGTCCGCGGCGCTCGGCAATGACTCGACCGTGTCCTGGAACACGGTCGGGCCTCTGGGCAGTCGCTTCCGGCTTATCCGGACGAGTACGGCACGGGCCGTGTCGGACGACACGGTCGGGTCCTGAGGCAGTCGCTTCCGGCTTATCCGGACGAGTACGGCACGGGCCGTGTCGGACGACACGGCCGAGTCCGGTCGGCAGTGATCGGCCGAAAGCTGAAAAATGAGCGGGTGAACGAAAACGATCATAACTCTCTCGTCCGGACTCCGATTGACTCACCGTTTGAACCATTGGAAAGCTAATTCGATGCTCTATAATATTGCAAGGATTTAGAATTTTTGAAGTTACCAAAAATTAATGGTGATCTAACAAAGTCGAACTCATATGAGGAAAGTTGAAACAATGAACAATAACGAGAATACAGTTCAACAGTTGACAGGAAGGACATACTGAAAGATACACGAGGGTCACTATGACCGAGAAATATACCAAAAATGAAAATACAAGGGAAAGAAAAATACCGGATATTACATTCTACCCCTCTAAAAATAAGTTTCGTCCCGAAACTTAAGAAACAAACAACTCAGGGTACCTAGCACGCATGCTATCCTCGGTTTCCCAAGTTGCCTCCTCGACACCGTGTCTCGACCACTGCACTTTGATCAAAGGGATGGTCTTATGCCTCAGTCGTTTCTCACGATGCTCCAAAATCTTCAAAGGTCGCTAGTCAAAAGTTATATCTTGACAATATCAATCTCGCCATAATCGATGACGTGACTAGGATCCGAACATATTTCCTCGGTGGGAAACATGAAAACGCTATGAACATGACTCAAGGCGGGGTAACGCCAAGCGGTATGCTAACCCACCGACTCGCTCGAGAATCTCGAAGGGTCCAATAAATCTCGGACTCAACTTCCCCTTCTTCCCGAAACGGAAAACTCCTCTCGTTGGCGACACCTTGACAAAACGTGGTCTCCCACCTCGAATTCTAAAGGTCGACGACGGACATCGGCATATGACTTACGCCGACTGGGCGCCAACATCCGTTCTCGAATTAATTCTATCTTCCGTCTCGTCTCTAACACGACATCCGGCTCGGTCCCGACTAAATCGGACGCCTCATTCCAACAAATCGGCGATCGACATCGTCGCCCATAAAGTGCCTCATACGGTGCCATCCGAATCGACGCGTGCCAACTATTGTTGTACGTGAATTCGATCAATGGCAAATGCTCCTCCCGATCGCTACTCCAATCGAGGGCACAAGCACGCAACATGTCCTCGAATGTCCGGATAGTGCGTTCCGACCGTCCATCCGACTAAGGATGGAAAGAGGTACTCAAATGCAAACGGTACCCAATGCCTTATGCACCTTTGCCAAAAGTGCGTCTGAAACGGCCATCACGATCCGAAACGTTAGACTTGGGAGTACCGTGAAGCCTCACAATCTGTGCGATAAATATACGGGCCAACTTCTCCGGGCCCCAAGTGTCCTTGATGCCCAGAAAATGTGCCGACTTGGTCAGACGATCAACAATCACCCAAACCATATTCATGCCCGATCTCGATCTCGGCAAACTCGTAATGAAATCCATCAATATATCTTCCCATTTCCATTCCGGAACGGGAAGTGATTGCAATAACTTGACCGGTCGATGCTCGATTTTGACCTGCTGACAAGTCAAACATCTCGCCACAAACTGTGCGACCTCCCCCTTCATATCATTCCACCAGAAGTTCCTTCTCAGGTCCTTATATATCTTACTCGAGCCAGGATGAACAGAATAGGGTGTGGAATGGGCCTCATGCAAAATACCCTGTCGCAACCCTGGATCGTTCGGCACACAAAGCCGACTCTGGAATCTCAAAACACCATCCTCGTGAATCACAAACCCAGGAGACTTTCCTCTAAGAACGTTCTCTCGGATTTGAGTAATCATCGGATCCTCTAATTGCTTCAGCTTAATTTCATCGATCAAAGACGACGAAATTTCTAGGGCACAAAATTGCTCGACAGATCCAGGCAGCAAAACCTCAACATCTAACCCGATCAAAGCCCGCCGAAGCTCAGACTGAGGCGTAAGGACCTCAAGCGTTCGCAACGCAATCGGTTTCCGACTCAAGGCGTCGGCCACGACATTCGCCTTACCCGGATGATAAAGGATTTCGAGGTCATAATCCTTAATCAACTCTAACCACCTCCTCTGCCTCATATTCAACTCCCGCTGAGTAAATATGTATTTCAGACTTTTATGATCGGTAAAAATCTGACATGTAGAGCCGAAAAGACAGTGACGCCAAATCTTGAGTGCAAAGACAACCACCGCTAACTCCAAATCGTGAGTAGGGTAGTTAAGCTCATACGGCCTCAACTGTCTGGACGCATAGGCAATGGTCTTGCCGTGCTGCATCAATACGCACCCAAGACCCTGACCTGAAGCATCGCTATACACAGCGAATCCCTCGTTGCCACATGGCAACGCCAGAACCGGAGCTGAAGTCAAACGCTTCTTCAGTTCCTCAAAACTCGACTGCCTCTCATCGGTCCAGACGAACTTCTCAGATTTCTGGAGCAACTGTGTAAGTGGTCGAGCTATTTTTGAGAAACCCTCGACGAACCTACGATAGTAGCCAGCCAAACCCAAGAAACTACGGACCTCTTTCACATTTGTGGGCGATGCCCAATCCAACACTGCCTCAATTTTCTGCAGATCCACTCGAACTCCCTCGGCTGAAATCACGTGACCCAAAAACATCACTTCCTTCAGCCAGAACTCACATTTCGAGAACTTCGCATAGAGTTGCTCGGTCCTCAAAATGTCTAACACTACCCGCAAATGATGGGCATGCTCTTCCTCGTTCCTCGAATAAATAAGAATATCGTCAATGAAGACGACGACACACTTATCCAAATACTTGATAAAGACTTTGTTCATCAACTGCATGAACACCGCCGGCGCGTTAGTTAACCCGAAAGGCATAACTACAAACTCATAATGTCCGTATCTCGTCCGAAAAGCTGTTTTCGGCACGTCGGACTCCCTCACCCGGAGCTGATAGTACCCCGATCTCAAATCAATCTTTGAGAATACCGCCGCTCCCTGCAACTGATCGAACAAGTCGTCAATTCTCGGCAAAGGATACCTGTTCTTGATGGTCAACTTGTTCAGTTCACGATAGTCGATACACAAACGTAGTGAACCATCCTTCTTACGTACAAACAAGACTGGTGCGCCCCAAGGCGAGGCGCTCGGTCGAACATACCCCGACTCAAGAAGTTCACTCAACTGTTTCTTCAACTCTGACATCTCTGAATGTGCCATGCGATACGGCGCCTTCGAAATCGGAGCCGCACCCGGCTCTAACTCTATAGCAAACTCAACCTCACGATCCGGTGGCAATCCCGGCAACTCGTCAGGAAAAACATCAGGAAACTCACTAACGACTGGAATCGATGAAAGCTCGACTCCACCATTCTCCGCCTTCAAGGCGTAGCACCAATAACCGCACACCCTTTTCGCAGAGTCTCATCGCCTTCAAGGCGTTAATAACAAACTTCTGGTTTCTCTTTCGCCCTGCGAAGGAGTGTTCGGTGCCGTCCTCGGCTAACATAGTGATGATTCTCGTGCGGTAGTTCATGATCGCGCCATGCCGCTCGAGCCAATCATCCCCGAGAATCAAATCCTCGCCCTCGATACCCACGACAATAAGATTAGAGAGCCAAGCCCTCTCACAAATAATCACAGAACAGCCCCGGACTTCTCGATCACCGACAATTCTATCACCGCTAGGAAGTTTAACGATGAAAGGCTCACAGGGTGACAAGCAGTCGAGACTCAAACGGCGCACACACTCTAGAGAAATGAATGAATGCGTAGCACCCGAATCAAAAAGTACACCGACAGGATGAGAATGGATATGAACGGTACTGCCGCCACAGAGCCTTTGGATCATCGCTCTCTTCATCTCATAGATACGCGGGCCGAGCGAGCCGACATCGAAGCTCCACCCCTAGCGGGCTGACCCGACCCTTACCTCGGCCGGCACTCGGTGGGGGCGGCGAGCAATTGAGCCCTGGTTCACACTCGGCTCCAACGGCTCGGTTGAGAAGAACGGCGCCGCGAAGCCGTTGATCTGTTCACAAAAGGGGCCTTGTGGCCTAGCTGTCCACAAGTATGACAAGTAAGCTTGACGAGAACAACTGCCGGCTCCTATGGCTCGCACACCACAGTTAAAACATGTGGGTTCATGAGCGGAAGTTCGGCGGCACCCAGCTCCCGGAGAAAGCGAGCCGAACCTCCGTTGAAATATTTGTAGCTTGAGATTTCTGCTGGCCTCCACTCTTGGGACCAGAAAAATTTCCGACCGACTTCTGCTTCTTGCTCTCACGAGCCAAATCACTCGCCGTCACTGACATATCATAAGCAAGAGCTCGACTCTGATAATCCTTCAAGGTAGTGCAGACGAGTCCAGACATGTAGTCCCGAATAGGCAGCTTCATCCTCCTGGAAAAATGGAAAATTTTGTCGCTCTCAGCAACAACTTGGGTCTTCACATAACCCAACTCCTTGTTAAAGTCGGCAATGGCCTGAGATACTGGGATATCCCGTGGTTGAGCATCATAGAAAGCATGCACTCGAGCCTGTCTGACCGGCCACGGACAATATTCGGTCTCCATCAACTCCCGAAACTCGGCCCACGAAGCAACATGATCTTTGGGACCAACGGCCTCCCACCAATCTGTAGCATCTCCCGTGAGAAAGTATTGAGCAATAGGGACCTTACGGTCCTCGGGCGGTTGGTAGCAGTGAATACTTTGGATATCTCCTTGATCCACCCTTCCCGGCCGATCGGGTCCGAAGCTCCCGAACCGGGAGGATGCATCTTGATGACATCCTGAAGCCGGCGATCCGCTCCGCCCCGATTAGCATGGGCCTGGTTGGGGTTCTGGACCACCTGAGCTATAGCCGCCATTTGGTTAACCATTTGTTGCATAACAGCCGCAATACCAAGATCGGCGCGCTCCTGAGAAGAAGCATGACTGTGACGGTCGCCGGTACTGCCAGCTCCTGAAGAGTGCGACGTGGCTGCCCCACCGGCTGCCCCACGTCCTCGGCCGCGTCCACGGCCACGACCACGACCACGGTTTCTTCCGGCATCCATACTGAAGTTGAGAGATAACAGAAGTATATCGATGATGAGTAAGGGAGGAAAAGCAACTACGATTCAAAAGTGGAAATACAATGGAAGAAACAAAAGAGCCGAATAAGAAAACTTACGAGCACTGGAAGTACTGGGATGCTGGCAGCGGTGTGACAATGTGCAAAACAAATACGACTAGACCCAAATAACCAACAAGCCTAGGTATCCATAAACCTAGAGCTCTGATACCATTTCTGTAATATCCCGAGATATTCGGATTATGTTACAGCACCGTAGACCCCTACATGGGACCTACCAGGCTACAATAGGAAAAACTCCACTCGTCTAACCATCTTGGTTAGCGAGGATACACAATTAAATAATATGACATATAAAGATACGCCCGAAACAACCGGCAAAATAAGCATCAACCAACAACGTGACAATTTAAAAGTAGTACAACACGGAGTTTGAATCGAAAAGCCTAAGTACTCGCGAGTACAGTCTATCAGTTTATAAATATAGAAAACAACCAAATCGAAATGGACAAAAGAAATAAGTAAACCCAAGTGCACATGTCAACGACCACGACCGAGATCCTCATCGTCCCGGTGCTCGCTCGTCCGGATGATCATAACCTGAAATCCATAACAAGAATTTCCCCAAAACGGGTCCCCAGAGGGGTTAGCAATTACGCTAGTACAAGTAATCAAGGCAAACCAATCGCTTACACATTTCATAATACATGTACTAATATCAATTTCAAAAGTCAAAACCAGACATGTCTTTTCCGGAAAATATACAGTCCACAATTAGCCTTGAGAACAGGGCGGCAGCATACATTCTCACTCGAGGCCTCGCAGGGACCCTACCGAGTTGGCTACAATTACAGAAAAACAAAACCACGCACACGCTATGCCGTGAGAACAGGCGGCAAAGATACATTCTCACTCGAGGCCTCACAAGGACCCTAACGAGTTAGCTAGCGGTACGAAACTCGTGAAATCCAGGGCGGCAGCATAGATTTCCCTCCTTGACCCCGTCGGGCCAACACAAGGTGAGTTACACACAAGTAATATACATCACCATTTCATGTTAAGCTTAAAGGTTTCCAAAAATACTTGCCTTGAATATTTTGATGACGCAACGAACGGAAAGGATAATCACCGACGAACACTAGGAATCAACGGAACCAAACCTAACGATTTGAAGAACATAATTACAACCAACTCTAGTCGAATACGGAAATGGAATACACCCGAAAACCCGCCTACGATTCATGTATAATCATACCAAAAATAACAACGAGGGCGGACCAAAACCAAACCCTCTCGATTCCGTAAAAATCCACAAATTATCCATGAATCCGTAGGAAACTAAAGATACTAACAATATTAATCGTATTCATCAAGAATCCACCAACAAAACGGGACTAATCGGAAGAAAAACCAAAAACCCACAAATTAATCGAAAATAGGTTTCTAGAGATGTTACCTTCGGAGATTCAAGTACTAAGATCCGTAGAACACGCGTTGGATTGGTTGTCCGGGCTTCACGATCAAAAGGAGATGAAGAAAATCAACACTCAAATGATTTGTGAAGGAAGAACTCTCCCTCAAGCTCTCTCTCTCGGTTGCAGGTGAAGAAAAGGGGAAAAATGAGCTGAAATGCCGAGAAAACGAATTTATAGGGCGGACAGACTCGACCGTGTCCGACATGACACGGTCGTGGCGCGCAGTCGGCCGGCAGGGACTCGACCGTGTCCTGCATGACACGGTCGCGGCGCGAAGGGGACCTACCGATAGTGACCCGTCCGCGGCGCTCGGCAATGACTCGACCGTGTCCTGGAACACGGCCGCCTCTGGCGCGCTTCGCTTATCCGGACGAGTACGGCACGGGCCGTGTCGGACGACACTTGTCGGGTCTGAGGCGGTCGCTTCCGGCTTATCCGGACGAGTACGGCACGGGCCGTGTCGGACGACACGGCCGAGTCCGGCCGCGTGATCGGCCGAAAGTCAAAATGAGCGGGTGAACGAAAACGATCATAACTCTCTCGTCCGGACTCCGATTGACTCACCGTTTGAACCATTGGAAAGCTAATTCGATGCTCTATAATATTGCAAGGATTTAGAATTTTTGGAGTTACCAAAAATTAATGGTGATCTAACAAAGTCGAACTCATATGAGGAAAGTTGAAACAATGAACAATAACGAGAATACAGTTCAACAGTTGACAGGAAGGACATACTGAAAGATACACGAGGGTCACTATGACCGAGAAATATACCAAAAATGAAAATACAAGGGAAAGAAAAATACCGGATATTACAGTATCTTCGGTTCGTATTCAGGTTCGGGTTTCGGTGTCGTTTTGTTGAATTCAGGATTACTAAACGACTTTTCTAAGTATGAGTTCGACTTTGTTGGATCACCATTAATTTTTGGTAACTCCAAAAATTCTGAATCTTTGCAATATTATAGAGAATCGAGTTAGCTTTCCAATGGTTCGAACGGTGAGTCAATCGGAGTCCGGACGAGAGAGTTATGGTCGTTTTAGCTCACCCGCTCGTTATTGGCCGATCACTGCCGGCCGAACTCGGCCGTGTCGTCCGACACGGCCCGTGCCGTACTCGTCCGGATAAGCCGGAAGTCTCTGCCTCAGGACCCGACCGTGTCGCCCTGCACGGTCGAGCCGAACTCTTCCGGATAAGCCAAGCGATCGCGCGAGGCCCGACCGTGTTCCAGACACGGCCGAGTCAATGCCGAGCGCCGCGGTGTCACTATCGGAAGGCGCGACCGTGTCTAGCAGACACGGTCGAGTCCTCGCTGCCATCGCGCCACGACCGTGTCGGCGGACACGGTCGAGTCTCGGCTATTTAAGGCCCAGATGGGTTTTTCTTCATTTTTCTCACTCGTTTCTTCCTCTTCCGCGATGGAGATTTGATGATAATGGAGGGATGTTGTTAGGGTTAAATCCATGAAGTTTTGAAGATCATAACATCGATTAATCCTTCCATAACTTGCTCCGATCGACCGAATCAAGGCAAGTTTTCCTAAAATATAGTTTTGGGGATTTTGTTCGATTTGTCCGTTTAATCCGTTCTAACTCAGAATATTGATGGATTGATGATTGTTAAGCTATATTATATCTAATTCCTTGTTATTCCACGGTTGGATTGCCACGGATTTGTCGTTTTATTGAGTATTTTATCGACGCCTTGAAGGTGTTCGATAAAATGTCATAGAGGGGTTTTCGGGCGTTCTACGATTATTCTTCCTCGTATGATCGATGATTTATTGATTATATGTTGTTAGGGTCGAATTCTTGTGAAGAATGTTGTTGCCCAAAATATTTATCCGAAGATTAATACTGCTGGAAGACGGACAACAAACAACAATTGCGGGAGCACTTCCGAGAGAAGATAAATAATACAAGATTTGCCGGGTTTGTTAGGCCCGGGCTTGAATGCTCTCGCGAGATGTTATTAATACGAATATTCGTGGATACAAGTATTAATTAGAGATATCTAAATACAATGAGTGTAAAAAGACTCTGTTGATCCGGCTCTTGAGCGAAGCTCGGTGTTCTTCGTCCCGCCGGTAATCTGCTCGAGGAGAAAAGGCCGGGAGAAGTAAGACCGAAAGAAAGCTGTTGCCAAGAGTTGGATGTTAGCCAAGTGTAAGTAATTGCTTCTGTATAGTGTGAAATGCGAAGGAAGCTGAAGCCTTTTTTGTGGTAAAGGTTCGATCCCTTCTACAAGTGCCTGCTGCCTTGTATATATAGAGGCTGAGAGGCCCTGTCCCCTAGTGGGCGATCGCCTTTCGGCATTTAATGCAATGGGGCGATCGTCCTAAAGGTTACGTGGGCTGCCTGCCAAAAGTCCATAGATCCAGCGGGCAGCTAGCTGAGTGGCCCAATGAGGAGCCGGCACGCGTCCGGAAGTACTGTCACAGGAGGTCCCACTTTGCTACTTTCGGCGGACTTTGTCAGTAGGTGCAGTAGGCGCCAGGATGTAGTCATATGTCTTGTCCGCCAACTCCTTTCGCAGGTCTGGGCCATGCTGGTAGGTGAGGTAGGTGACAGGTTTGTCAGCGCCTTTTGTGGATCTGCACGCGTGGGTCTTTGTCACCTTGCTCGGCCTTGGCCGACTGGATGGCCATCGGCCAGTTACTGAAGGTCGGCAATGGTCGGTCACCAAGGGTCGATCGGCAGATGCCCAGAGAGGTCGGTCACCAAGGGTCGATCGGCAGATGCCCAGAGAGGTCGGTCACCAAAGGTCGATCGGCAGATGCCCAGAGAGGATCGTCCGCTAGTCGATCGCCAGGAGTCGGTCGCCGAGTGCCGAGTGATGATCGTATCTGAGGTCGATCGCTCGGTACCGGGACTTGTCCTGGGACCTTCCTTTGGCCGATTTAGCTGGTCCACTGGGTTGAGGCTCGGTCGCCTGGTCGCTGCTCGGCAGATCTGCCTTGTCTCCTCGGCGGTAAGTCGGTCGCTCGGCCTCGGAGGCGATCGCCGGTCGGAAGGTGTTAAATCTTGACACAACAATTGCCCCCCAGCTTGCTCCTATGTTGAAGACATGGGGCGAGGTGGTTCTTGCTGGCGATCGCGTCTGGATGAGGACGGGCGATCTGAGCCGACTTAGGACTCGGACTTGGGCTAACATAGTCGATTGGCTTAGCTATCTTTCGGTCTTGTACCTGCAAAAAACAACATTGGCCGATCCCCCATGGAAACTTGGTGGTTTCGCTTGCTTGAGGAATCGTGCACAGTCGCGTAGATCGATGGACCGACCCCATGACCGTGTCTTGGTGCGCGAAGACAATGAGTGTCTCGTGACTCACTTTATTATGAGGGTCCTCCGTTAGGCTGCGCCTCGCCTCGTATTTAAACGAAGGGCGTGCGGTCTCGGTCTAGAGGAGTCCTTGCGCGGGGCAGCGTCGGATGAATCAACTCCACGCCCGCGGCTTGTTAGCTCTGCTTCCACCTCGGCCAGCCATGGAGATGGCCGACCTCGACGGTGTACGTTGAGACGGGGTTGTGGCACGTCGCATTGTCCGGGTTCACCATGTCAGATGATGAACCTTTGAGGGCGAGCGATCGTGTCCACTGATTAATGTTGGAGAGCCCTCAGACTACGCCGGCCTCGTATTTAAACGAAGGGCGGGCGATCTTGGCCGAAAGGGACCTTGCATGACCGAAGCAGCCGGTTCCATCGACTGCCAGGGCCATGGCTTTATGATGTGCGGTGGAGGCGATCTTATGCCTTTAGTCCGTCATGTTATATGCGGGATGTAGATGGCGATCGTGTCCTCCGATCGCGGATGATGTAGCGTGATGATCGGCGATCGGGCCGAAGACTGTCGATCGTCGCTCAGCCGATCGCTTTTATTCGTAGGTCGATATTGGCGATCGGGCGGGAGATCGTCGTCGGTGCCGATCGCGGCCGCTCACGAGGCTAAGAAGAAACCTTTGCACAGCCGTAAAATCTGCGGCTCTAGCCGGAAGGCTGCGTAGGTCGTAGGTTGGGTCTTCGTAAGATGCTTGAACATAGGCGAAAAACCACGAAAACCTCCAGGACCGCGTAGAGGCGGTCTCATCGCTTATGGGCTCGCCATTGAGGATGATTACGTCTACCCGGTCGATGTAGTCCGAGTCGGACTCTTCTTCTCCCGCTTGATTTGCATCATGCGAAGGGGACCTTGGGCAGACGACCACAGTGGCGAAGTACTCAGTGAAGCCGTGCGCCAGCTCGTTAAAGGAGCCAATGGACCGAGGTGGCAATGAAGTGTACCACCGGTGGGCGAGGTCGTCCAGCGTCAGAGGGAACATTCGGCATCTGGTCGCGTCAGATGCCCCGCACCCAGTCATGTAGATGTTGAACTTCCTCAGGTGTACTTGGGGGTCCGATCGCCCCTCGTACACGGGTGTTTGCGGGGGAGCGATCACTGTCGTGCGACGGGGCGAGCTCGATGTCGATCGTGAGCGGCTCGCTTGGCCCGGCGATCGTCTTCTTGGCGCCTGCCCTGGATTCCAGGAGCGCCTTCATGTCGTCGAGTTGACGCTGCATCGCAGCCATCGCCGTGGCTTGGTCGCTTGCCGATCGGCTTTGGGAGCAGGAGCCTAGGCGATCGTGTACCGATCTCCGGGCTCCGCTACCGCCGACCTCGGCAATTTGGCGAGGGGGAGCCAGACGGCTAGGCTGCCTTCTGGGAGTCGGGTAGGCCGAGCTCCTGGTGACGGTCTCAAACTCCGTCGTCTCGTAGCTGGGGCCGGATTGCCCGTGCAGTCGGGTCACGCCCCGTGCGATCGAAGACGAGGTGCCCCCGGGCGAGCGCCTCTTCTGGGACGGAGCCTCTGGCGATGGCTCGGCCAAGAGTGCCTTGAGCTTCAGCTGATCTCCCGGCGAGAGGCAGGGCGATGGCGGAGGTGCGTCGAGAGCACTCCGTCGCTCCTGTAGGACGGCCAGGGCCCCTTCGATCTGTTCCTTGGTTCGGAACCGATCGAGCGAGAGGCTTGGGCCGCCGTCCAGGGACGGGATCGAGCGTCTCTGACCGCGGCGGCTACCTTCCACCATCGGCTGCGGCTCGGACTGGGACGGAACAGGGGGTTTGGCCGGCTGGCCAGCGGCTTTCTTCGACGCGGATGCGGAAGACATGATTTCTGAAGGATTTCTTTTGAAGTGCAGTGAGTGTCACTTCAAATATCTGCCCTGAGAACAGTGAGTGTTCTTCGGGACGGTAGGTGTAAAAAATCGAGGGTTGGTTTCCCCTTCTTCTAGCGCCAATTGTTATTGCCCAAAATATTTATCCGAAGATTAATACTGCTGGAAGACGGACAACAAACAACAATTGCGGGAGCACTTCCGAGAGAAGATAAATAATACAAGATTTGCCGGGTTTGTTAGGCCTGGGCTTGAATGCTCTCGCGAGATGTTATTAATACGAATATTCGTGGATACAAGTATTAATTAGAGATATCTAAATACAATGAGTGTAAAAAGACTCTGTTGATCCGGCTCTTGAGCGAAGCTCGGTGTTCTTCGTCCCGCCGGTAATCTGCTCGAGGAGAAAAGGCCGGGAGAAGTAAGACCGAAGAAAGTCATTGCCAAGAGTTGGATGTTAGCCAAGTGTAAGTAATTGCTTCTGTATAGTGTGAAATGCGAAGGAAGCTGAAGCCTTTTTTGTGGTAAAGGTTCGATCCCTTCTACAAGTGCCTGCTGCCTTGTATATATAGAGGCTGAGAGGCCCTGTCCCCTAGTGGGCGATCGCCTTTCGGCATTTAATGCAATGGGGCGATCGTCCTAAAGGTTACGTGGGCTGCCTGCCAAAAGTCCATAGATCCAGCCGGCAGCTAGCTGAGTGGCCCAATGAGGAGCCGGCACGCGTCCGGAAGTACTGTCACAGGAGGTCCCACTTTGCTACTCTCGGCGGACTTTGTCGCAGGTGCGATGGCGCCGGTGTAGTCATATGTCTTGTCCGCCAACTCCTTTCGCAGTGCAGGCCATCTTTGGTAGGTGAGGTAGGTGACAGTTTGTCGGCGCCTTTTGTGGATCTGCACGTGGGTCTTTGTCACCTTGCTCGGCCTTGGCATTGGATGGCCATCGGCCGATTGCAAGGTCGGCAATGGTCGGTCACCAAGGGTCGATCGGCAGATGCCCAGAGAGGTCGGTCACCAAGGGTCGATCGGCAGATGCCCAGAGAGGTCGGTCACCAAAGGTCGATCGGCAGATGCCCAGAGAGGATCGTCCGCTAGTCGATCGCCAGGAGTCGGTCGCCGAGTGCCGAGTGATGATCGTATCTGAGGTCGATCGCTCGGTACCGGGACTTGTCCTGGGACCTTCCTTTGGCCGATTTAGCTGGTCCGCTGGGTTGAGGCTCGGTCGCCTGGTCGCTGCTCGGCAGATCTGCCTTGTCTCCTCGGCGGTAAGTCGGTCGCTCGGCCTCGGAGGCGATCGCCGGTCGGAAGGTGTTAAATCTTGACACAACAAAGAACTCGAGTCGGAACCCTTTCGTTCGTTGTCTTCTTCGGGGTCCGAGCTTCCCGGTCGAACCGTGTTCTTCGGAGCGTTTGGTAGCGGTTATTAAGGCAAGTATCTTATTATACGACTCGTATCTTGTGAATAGTAATTACGTATGATATGTATAACGATTTTGCTTGCCTCCGTAAATATGTTCTGTTTGAGTTGGTTGTGTTTTCCGAAATTTGAAGGCTTTGTGATAATAGTGATATATTGGTATACGTGTTAGGCGTTGTGCCATTTGTGCAGGATTGCGATGTACATATGAGATGGTTGTACACGTGTTTCTTCAATGTATTGTGTACCGAATGTGTGTTGTGTTGGTTAAGAGTCGTTGTGATGATCATGATGTTTGTGTTGTTTCGGTTTACTTGCTGGATTGTACATTCGGCGTAATGTGGAATGACTTGACATTTAATGATTATGAATTGTGTCGAGTCGATGTGTGTGTGATCCAGGTAGGGTCTGACGAGGCCTCTGGAGTTCGGTACATGATGTGTACGAACAAAGTGTGTGAACCAGGTAGGGTCTGACGAGGCCTCTGGTGTCCGGTACATGACGTGTACGGACAAGGTGTGATCCAGGTAGGGTCTGACGAGACCTCTGGAGTTCGGTACATGATGTGTACGAACGATGCTGTAGCCGGATAAGGCCCGTTGAGGCCTCCGGAGTTCGGTACATGATGTGTACGAACAGTGTGTGTTGTAGCCGGGTAGGGTCCGTCGAGGCCTCCGGAGTTCGGTACATGATGTGTACGAACAATGTGTGTAGTTCGGGTAAGGTCCGTCGAGGCCTCCGGAGTTCGGTACATGATGTGTACGAACAGTGATCGTGTAGCAGTGATTGTTCGGGTAACATTTTAAATATGGATCTCGGACTCATAATGATATATTATTTGGTGTGCTTTGAAACGAGAATCGGGCTAAGGCCCTAATGTTTTCGAAAAGGTTTTGTAAATTGGGACTCGAGGTCCAAAAGAATTTCATTTCAAAAATCCCCGAGATGATGTGTTCCTTTTCAAATATCTCTTACTTGAGTTCGAAATTCTAAAACTTCTAGAACATTTTGATAATGGATTTCCGTATTAAATTCGTAGTTGCTATTTGCTTGTTACTTTTCGTATGGTTTGATACTTGCACTAGTAAAACAAATGGAGTTTTACTAACCCCGAGTATTCGGGGTGGATGTCTGATACTGCGTCCGGTACATGCAGTTCGGAGGAGCGATCCACAGGATTGGCACAAGGGGATGACGAGTGCGATACTAATCAAGAGTTGAGAGTTGGTAGAGTTTAGTTGTATTGTTAGAGTTGATTCGGTCTTCCGTTGTATTGTATTTCACTGTGTGGGTAATGTTGTTAGTCGATCCTGTTGATAGAGTTGTGTGACCTCATTGATGCATGTGTTTATGTGTAAGTGACCTTGGCCAGTCGTATTATTATATTGTTTGACCCTGGACGGGCAAGCTTTTGGTTGTTTATGGACGTTTAGCCTGGTAGATCCTTGCGGAAAGGGTTTACGGCGTGTAATATTCCCATACGGTTTTGGGGGTGTTACAGAGTGGTAGCTAAGACAACATTACCATTTAACCTGCAAATTTCATTTCAGTATTTCATAGCTTATTACAGCCGTATACTAGTGTATAACCCGTCCCATAATTGCACGGTGGCGGAGCAATAATGGCATAACTAGAATAAAATATCAAACTACCAGATTATCTTGCTAGAAAAAAAAATGTCGGTCGGGGACTGCTAACAACCGGCATACGGCTCGTCGGAGAACAGGCACGAGTCCGAAGAAAAAAAATGAAGCGGAGGTCCGCCTGCCGCCAGCAGGCGACCCGTCTGAGACTGTCCGGCAAGCGGCCGCAGAAAAAAAATTTGTCCGACGCTGGGTCCTTCCTTATTATTAAGATTATATATATGGTAAAATAAATTGGGTAGTCGGCTCAAATATAAATAGGATTTTTGCTTGAAGTGTGGATTGAAGGTGGTTTTTTTTCCCCTTACTTTGCCATTCTCTCAGTTTTTTTGTTCTTAAGAGAGTTTGTGTAGCATGCATATGATGTCAGTAGCATAGAACTTATTCTTAGTGCTGTAAATAAGTGTAGGGAAATATTCTGCTCTTTGGTAGAGGGGATTTTCTGTGCAGAAATCATTCAGGGGAACTCGCCCTCGGAATTGCTAGGGGAGCGGCTGGATATTCTTATATTTCGATATTCGTTCTTTTATAGGAAAGTGATCCAAAAAATTTAAAAGCAAAAGATTAATTCTAAAAGTGCGTTGGATATGATATTATCATGTAATAGTGAAAACTGATTTAATATACATATAGTAAAATAATAATTAGCCGACAGGAGTCTAGAAAAAAAAGTTGGTCAGCCGTCGAAGGTCCGTCGGACAGTGGCCAGCAAATCAAATCATAATAATCAACCTTCAAGTTAGAGGATGTATATAACTTTTGTAAGCCGCTCAAACGCTAATAATCTTCATCTCTTTCTTTGAAATTCATCAAATTAGTAAATAATATTTTAAAAGATTCATATTTAAGGGAAAAGAAGTGGCATGCAAATGGAGTACACATACCTGCACTCGTCGCATGGAATAGCTTCACTTGTACAAACTGGATCATCTAAGAACTAATGCAGAGAAAGGGTACACACTTCCGGCTTCCCACATAATTACAACTGCTACACTTTCTGTAATATGCATCCACAGTCTGGAAAAAAAAGAAAGAAACAGATTATCATTTAGTCTTTTGCATTGAAGGTCAGCTGGGAGGAGAAGTTACTCGATTATTGTATTATTATTACCTCACAATTAGCAAGAATACTTGTTTGCAGCATCGTCAAATTCCCGAGCAGTACACGACTGTGAAATGTTACATCTTCATCAAAATTGTTAAAAAATGCAAAATTAGTCCCTCAACTTCAAGGCAGTAGCAAAGTGGTTATGTACTAAAATATAGTATGTTTTGCCATAAAAGTCATGTAACTACATACACATATAAATGTTGCATAAGTCTACGTCTCAAGAAGCAATCCAATTAATGCTTAAACACTTGACCTATTGAAGCAACATTAGAAAGTAAATGACAAGGTTGTTAAGTTGACAAGTCGAGCCCGAGTACCGTGGATTTACTAGTTGACAAGTCGCCCGACTAGTCGTAAAAAGTCGTAAATAGTCGACAATATCCTATTTAGAGTAATTATAATATATAATATAGGTAAACATATTTCAATCTCATAGTTCAAATAAAAACTAATAGATAATAAGTTTAAGTACTCAAGTCAAACATCTATAAGCAAATAAAAACATAATTAAAAATAAAATTGAAAATTAATTATAAAAATAAAATCGAAAATTAATTTTAAAAATAAAACAAAAATTAATTTTAAGAAATAAAACAGAAAAAATTGAAAAATAAAAATAAAAATGTATGTAATTGAGACGTGGTGTACTGGTGTGTTGCTACGTGTTCGTGTATATAAATACTATGTATGTATATACACCTAGTAAGATGAGAGAAGAAGAAAAGATGAGAGAAGACAAGAGAGGAGAGAGAAGACTTGCCGGAGGAGATGAAGCCGCCGTTGAAGTCATCGGAGGAGATGAAGCCGCCGTTGAAGTCGTCGGAGGAGATGAGTTGTGTTCTGTCAGCGCCGACTGTCGGGGTGAGAAGAGGAGAATGCTCGGGTAGGTGGGTTATGTGATAAAAAGGTATGTCAATTAAAACCCCCTTTTTTTTTTAAATTTCGAGTCGGGTAATTGCGCGGATTGCGGATCCGGGTCGGGTCTGGGTATAACCCATGGACGGCTATTACAGAAGTCGAGCATCGACTTTTTCAGGCATGTCGACTTTTCAACTAGTCGGCGACTAGTCGTCGACGTGACAACCATGGTAAATGGAACACCCCAAATAACTCAAAGGGTCTCTCCTCTCATTCTGCCTCTCTTGCTCTTCCCCTCTGTAACAACCTAAATAACTCAAGGGTCTTTACACGCCGTAGAACCTTTCTCAAGATCTACCAGGCTAACCATTCACATACCCACGCATGTCACATAAACATAAAACATTTAATAACGTAATTAAGCCGTGGCCTCGGCCAACGCATTTGAGTAAGATAAGTTACGACCGAAAGAATGAAATCATTGTCCGTGCAGGGGACTTCGACATCAATTTATAAATAATAAAAGTGTATTTAACTGACTCTATCAGACAATAAAAGAAATCGGGAACAAACTTTCGAGAATCGAGCCTAATAACCTCATGACTGACCATCATTCGCGTGCGCCTCCCGTGCCTGCTTCTCATACTGGCCATCACCTGAAATGCATGAAAGGCATTTCTCCCATTTACGGGGTTAGAGTTCGAGTAGCTAGTGCAAGTACATAATTACACAATATCATATACATTGTACATTTCAAGTTGCACATTCACATTCTTGAAAATATTTATAAGACGATAATATCATATCATGTCAAAACCATGTCATCAATCAACACGTCACAACACATCATCATCACAAATAACAACGCATAAGTTAACCCACGATCATGCCCCTTAGCATCGACCCCCAGAGGTCCCGTCGAACCATCATCAGGTGGGAAACCACGTCCGTGATCCAGCGCCCTTAGCATGGATCCCCAGAGGCCCCGTCGGACCCGTCCCCGGGTGGACGAACAACTCTCACACACTTGATATTTTCACGGATCATCAATCATGTCGAAATAACAACATACATAATATAATGTAATACATGTACTTCCCTTGATTATTATGACGTAAAGGAATGGTGAACGGACGAGATTTCAGTTCAAACTCTCTCTCCAAAGATTCAACCCTAACACATAACGATATGCAATAAACCTTAATGCTACTGGAAAAATAAGGGGTTGCACTAAAGTCTACCCATTAGAACTCTTTACCGAACTCCCACGAGGCATAATCGACTATAATCAATTAACGGTGGAAATCAGAAATTAAGCCACAAAACCTAAAAAAGAACAATGGATTATGATTACACAATCATAATCTATCATCAATCCAGATTAAATCGGATTAGAAAGAAAAAATCTTAAGAAAACCTCTCAAAATCCCAAAAACTAGGGTTTTAAGAGATTTTCCTCAATCCAGATTATGTAATTAGGATAAACTTTTGTGGGTAATTTTTTTTTAATTATTTAACATCTTCTCACAATATTCTGATCACAGCCACATGCCGAACTGCAACGTGTCTCAGGCCTATGTGGTTTTATAGGCAAGAAGCTTCGCCGGAAAAAGAAGAAGTTCAATGTAGTAAATGTAATATGGTATTAAATTTCAAGGTTTTTTGTAATCTTACAACCCTTAAGTTTTTTTTTTCCGTAACTACCCCAAACCTCAAAAGTAGTTTCTGTAATTAACATTCGAATTTGAAAAGTAGTGTAAGAAGATTATTGAGAGAATCTAAGCTTTTTGGACGAACTGTTGTTGTGTACATTACAACAACATTGGAAAGAAAGTTAACCACTTATATGGTTTTTGAATATCTTTAATCTGAAGAAATAGTAGGAACGAATAGATTGAGGCGGAGGTTGGTGTGCCTTATTAAGCGAATCGTTTGGTCTTAAAATTTATAGAATTCGAGGATATTTTTGGGGGCGTGTTTTTCCATTGTGACAACTGACATGTAGCTTTACTTATAGGATGATGCAGGTTTTCATGTTGTCTTATAAGCTAAATGCATATTGCTGCATCAAATCATCATAACATGGAAATTATATGTTTTTCTTTTGAATATAAAACTTCATGTTCAATTTGAATCGAATAGCATACTTTTTAAAAAGTAACAACATAAATCACCAGTTTATCCAACAAGATTTGCATTAACTTCAAATTTCAAATTTGCATAGCATCGGACAACAATATTTCTTTTCGATTTCCCCCCCAATAAATTTGGAAAATCCATAGTGTTTGTTACAATGTGGTGACAATAATGCTTGTCAATGTAATTCTCTTTTTCACCTTCTTAATAAATCCTCAGCGGAGAGATCCTAAAACATTTTCCTAAACAATACTACAACTGCCGAACCAAGTACTGGCCATGTTGTCATGACCGCAATGGGAGGAGCCATAGAGACTTTTGGTTATGACTTGAAACCCGATTCAGGTACTTCTTAATAGGGGCAACCATGTCATTGATAACTTCTCCAGTGGATGGTATAACTCTTGGACAATGGCTGATACCAATCTCCGCATTTTGTTTTTCTCGGGCATTTTCTTCTCCAGTAATTGTAACCACCGCCTTATGGTTTTCATGTCGTATGTTAACTAGATTGTCCCCAACTGCAGAGACTATCCTATTTTCGGAAGTTTTCACAAATGAAGCCTCGTCAATCTGTATGGGATTTGCAGACGTAATCGCTATCTGCATCGGACAAAAATACATATTCAGCAACCATTATAGTGGTAAATATTTTTTCTGCACTCGTGTTTTGTTAGTAACATTTTGGACTTCGCTCACAATTTGCCCTTACCCACCTATAACATGATATAACGAAAGTGAACCAGAGTATGAATCTATTAAGATCGAACAGAAAAAGACACGAATCTGAAATGTCGAAGTCATGACTAGGAACATCAATATACCAGATGCATTTTGCGGTCAATCCTTCAAAAAATGGTAGATGTCCCCCATGTTGTCTGGTGGCTAAGACAACATTACCATTTAACCTGCAAATTTCATTCAATATTTCATAGCTTATTATATCCATATACTAGTGTATAACCCATTCCATAATGGCACGGTGACGGAGCCATAATGGCGGTGGTGGTTCCATAACTGGAATAAAATATCAAATTACCAGATTATCTTGCTAGAAAAAAAAGATGTCGGTCGGGGACTGACAACAACCGGCAGACGGCTCCTCGGAGAACAGACAGGTGTTTGAAGAAAAACAAAGCGAGTTCGCCGCCGTTAGGGCGACGTCGAGAAGCTGTCCGGCAAGCGGCTACAGAAAAATAAAAATTTGTCCCGACGCTGGACTATAAACCGATAGGAGGCCAGAGAAAAATTTGGTGAGCCGTCGAAGGTCCGTCGGACAGTGGCCGGCAAATCAAATCATAATAATCAACCTTCAAGTTAGAGGACGTATATAACTTTTGTAAGCTGCTCGAACGCTAATAATCTTCATCTCTTTCTTTGAAATTCATCAAATTAGTAATTAATAGTTTAAAAGATTCATATGTAAGGAAAAAAAAAAGTGGCATGCAAATGGAGTACACATACGTGCACCCGTCCCATGGATCATTTAAAAAACTAATGCAGAGAAGGGGTACCATTACACTTCCCACATAATTACGGCTGCTACACTTTCTGTAATATGTATCCAGAGTCATGAAAAAAAAAGAAACAGATTATCATTCAGTCTTTTGCATTGAAGATCAGCTAGCAGAAGTTACTCGATTATTGTATTATTATTACCTCACAGTTAGAAAGAAAACTTGGTTGCAGATTGTCAAATTCCCGAGCAGTACACGACTGTGAACAAATATGATAAATCGTTATGTTACATCTTCATCAAAATTGTTAAAAAATGCAAAATTAGTCCCTTAACTTCAAGGCAGTAGCAAAATGGTAATGTACTAAAATATAGTATATTTTGCCAAAGTCATATAACTACATAAACATACTAGTTTTGGTCCGGCAAAATGCACGGTTCATGTAACTATATAGGTTCGGTTTTGGAAGACAAGTGTCCCGTGATTATAGACAGAAGATAGATTTACCTGTTTAACAGCTTCCCAATTTGAAAGACGAGAAAGAATAGTCTGATGCCTGTAAACCTCCACATTACAATCATCAAAATGTTATTACACGAAACGGATGACACTTTCAAGAGAAGCGAAAAGGAACATACAAAGACGCGTATTTTTTCATGTCGCGAGTCAGGAGCTTTGTTATATAAATGTTGCACAAGTTTACGTCTCAAGAACCTGTCAACGAGCTGGAAAGACGAAGAGGGCAATCCAATTAATGCTTAAACACTGAACCTATTGAAGCAACTTTAGAAGGTAAATGAAACACCCCAAATAACTTAAAAGGGTCTCTCCTCTCTTTCTGCCTCTCTTGCTCTCCCCCTAAGGATCGTTACATGCCGTAGAAACTTCCTCAAGGTTTACCAAGCTAACCATTTATATACCCAAGCATGTCACATAAACATAAACCATTTAATAACGTAAATTAGGTCGTGGCCTCGGCCAAAGCATTTGTGCTCTGTATTATTTGGATTTATGATATCAATAATCGAAGTTTGATATTTCTCGTATTTGTATCCTTGTGCATGATTATAGCAACATGTAAATTTTCTCATGCAAGTACGTGATAACGTACGTTATCCGCCAAAGATAGCGTACGCTACGAATGAAGCGTAGCGTACGTAAAGAGGCCAATAATTGAGCTGGGCGGCTAGCACATGCGCCAGCCGGACGATGGGTCCGGATAAGATTCTCACGGATGAACCTGGACAGTTTTGATTCAACGAGTGTTAACGTACGCTAAGTAATGTGTCTAGCGTACGCTAATGGGTGTTACGTACATAACCTGATGGTGTAGCGTACGTAATCGAGTACAGAATGAGAACAGTTAACTATCGGTGACGATAGCGTACGCTAAGTATACTGGGTAGCGTACGCTAAGCGACTAACGTACGTTATGCATGAAGGCTAACATACATTAAAGTCAGAAAGTTATAAATAAGACATCACCCCATTTCATTTCATTCGTTTCTTTCACTTGACTTTCAACCTACTTCATCCCCAGAGAGTTCCCAGCCACTTTCTATACCGTTAGAACACCTTTTATTGATCATTGAAGATTGGAGGTTACTTATACTTGATCATTGAAGTGGAGAATCATTTTGGATTGACACACAAGCAACCAGAGTTGGATTCTACCTATTATCTAGGTGTTTTCTTCATCTTAAGGTATGTTAATGCTATCTCCAACCTTGGATTCGTGTTCTTAAGGATATGATGATCATGCTTTCAAGATATTAAGTTCCATAGATGATTTATTCAACCAAACATCATGTTTAGAAGTTGGGATGATTATGCTTAAGATTTCATTGTTGAGAACATCATAGTTTGAATCCTGTGTCGTCAAATGATGAGAGTAATGTTATGAGATTGATTATCCGTATTGAATAGTGTTGCCATAATGGTCGTAGATTTAGTATTGGTATCACTTTTGCTTAACGGAATTAGATGAAGGATCACCAAAGGTTGAAGTTGATTTAGTAAATTAATCTTCATGATGAAGCTGGAATATGTTGATGATATTGGTAACTAGATTATCAACCTCAGAATAACTGAATTACGTAAGGGAATTTGTGATCAAAGATTGGAGTATGACATCATGATATGCTTATCCTTGAAGTTGTAAGACATTGAACACCATTAGATCATTCAAGTTTTCATGAGTGTATCATGCATGCAGTTAACGTACGTTAACACTGAGAATTTCATGCGGCGAGTCAGTTGTCTGATCAGGGAAGAGACTGTCGGATGCATGTTTAGCTTACGCTAGGCTCTGCAACTTCCGTACGCTAACGAACAGAATTAACGTATGCTATGTTTGGTACGTAACGTATGTTATATCATCAGACGAGTTAGTTAACTGATCAGAGAAGATACTGTCAATGTATGATTAGCGTACGCTAGACTTTGTAGTTTACGTACGCTAACGAGCAGCCTTAACGTACGCTACGTTGGATACGTAACGCACGTTACGCAGACCAGGCAGGATACGTTTTATGAACTTTCGATTGTAATTTGGATTGTTAGATGTTCATACGGCGTGAGATGAATTTTATATTATTTCTTTTGTTTAAGGTTCGAGCTTTGCAATGTGATTGATCGAAGGGGCGACCTTCGAGTGTATTGATATTCGTCGAAGTGTTATTCTTGTCATCGAATCGAGGCAAGTACTTTAATTGTTCTATGTATTTATGTTATACATATTGTTGTGCATATATGTCGTTGTATGTCCACCTCGTGTTGGTCCGACGGGATCATCGGGGGATCTATGCTAGCGTGCGCTGGATCATCGGATGGGTTTTTCCACCACGGGTTGGTCTGACGGGATCATCGTGGGTTTTAAGCAGTGAACGCTGGATCATCGGAATCAACATGTGTATGTTGTGATATCATGCTGTGATTATCATTTGTGTATGTTATTTATGAGTTTCTCGTAAGAGGAGACTCGTTGGTATTTTGTCATTTATGTTATTATTATTCTTCGTGAGATGTTGAATAATATGTTGTGGTACTTGTACTAGCATCGTTGTGCTAACCCCTTCGGGGGTGAACATTTGTTTATGTTCAGGATCCAGGAGAACAGGGAAACAACCACTGGAGCTGCATGACGACGCGGGTGCAGAGTGATGTTTCGGCCGGGTTTAATTGTCTGTTGTTTGTGTTGTTTTTAATAAGTACTCGAGTACATCGTCGTTTGTGATGATTGGATTTGGTGATGTATTAATATTCTTCCTTTGGATATTTGTATTCTCGGTATTGGCCCAGAATTGTTGTATTTTATTTCAGTTACTTTCATATGTTGGTATCTGTCATTGTCTTTTCATTTCTTCAGCCTTGTAAATTCTTATATAAAGGATTTATGGCGCTATAATATTCCTGAATATATCGGGGGTGTTACAGAATATACCCAAGCATGTCACATAAACACAAACCATTTAATAACGTAAATTAGGTCGTGGCCTCGGCCAAAGCATTTGAGTAAGACAAGATATGACCGAAAGTAAATGAAATTATTGCCCGCGCAGGGGATTTTGACATCAGTTTATAAAGAATAAAAGTTTATTTAACTGACTCTATCAGACAATAAAGTAATTGGGAACAAACTCCCGAGAATCGAGCCTAATAACCTCATGGTTGATCGTCCTTCATGTGCGCTTCTCGTGCCTGCTTCTCATACTGGTCATCACCAGAAACACATAAAAAGTATTTCACCCTTTAAGGGGTTAGCGTTCGAGTAGCTAGTGCAAGTACATAATTACACAATATTATATACATGTACATTTTAAGTCGCACATTCACATTCTTGAAAATATTTATAAGACAATATTCCGAAATATCATATCGTGTAAAAACAATGTCATGAATCAACATGTCACAACAATCATCATCATAAATAACAACACATAAGGTAACCCGCGACCATGCCCCTTAGCATCGACCCCCAGAGGTCCCGTCGAACTAGCCTTAGTTGGGAAACCACGAGTGGACGAACAACTCACACACACTTGATATTTTTACGGATCATCAATCATGTCGAAATAACAACATACATAACATAATGCAATACATGTACTTGCCTTGATTATTATGACGTAAAGGAATGGTGAACGGACGGGACTTTGGTCCAAACTCTCTCCAAAAATTCAACCCTGACACATAATGATATGCAATAAACCTTAATGCTACTGGAAAAATAAGGGGTTGCACTAAAGTCTACCCATTAAAATCCTTTATCGAACTCTCACGAGGGCAAATCGACTTTGATCAATTAACGGTGGAAATCACAAAAATTAAGCCACAAAACCTTAAGGAAGACAATGGATTATGATCGCACAATCATAATCTGTCATCAGTGTAGGCTAAATCGGATTACATAGAAAAAATCATAAGAAATCCTCACAAAATCCCCAAAACTAGGATTCTAAGAGATTACCTTAATTGGGACGGTGAAGGAGGATAAGGTAGTGTTAGATCCGCACTAGGAACTTGAAAATACTGTGAGGTGATGATATCTGCTCACATTACACGTTCTAACACTCAAATCACCGTTGGTCGCCGAGGGGAATGAGGGGTGAAAGATAATGAAGGTTGATTGTTGCCCGCCTATACCTACAGGTGGGCTTTAGCGCGCGCTAGATGAATAATTATCGTGCACTAACTACTTGTAACAACCGAGTGTTCTGACACAATATGCACGTAGCGCACCTAAGTGTTTATTATAGCGTGCGCTAACGACCCAAAAAATCTGAGTGTTCTGTCCGGGACTTCAAAATCTGAGTGTTTTGCCAAGATTCGTGAGCATGCGCTAATGATAGGGTGCGCTTAACATAAAAAGAAAATAATGTGAGGGATTTCAAAATGTTCCTATTAATCGAAAATAAAAACGAAAAAATAAAATAAGAAGAGTAATTTTTCTTTTTCTTTTTTTCAAGATATGTTTTTATTTTTATTATAAAATAATGTGTTTTTATTTAAGTTATTTTCTTTGATATTGGAATAAAATGAAATAGTCAAATGAAATATAAAGGGGTTAAGTTGAATTAGGAAAAATATGAGGGATTTCTTTGTTTAAAATGAGGAAATAAGGCCATGTTTGAGAGAAAAATAATTTCACTCGTGGTGAACGCGAAAATAGAAAAAAAAAGACATAATTGAAACCAATGATTACCCAAATATAATTAGAACATCTAACAGAAATGCTATATGAAATTCACCTTTCTAATATTAATTTCTCGACACGGGGTAAATTGGAGTTAGGGCGGAGATATTATTGAAGCATTGACAATGTTTGTTTGAGTGGGCTGTCATGGAACATTTGGTTGCTTAATTTTTTTCTTTTAATTTACTATTTTCCCCTTTTTTTAGTCGAACCGTTTCGTCGTACTCATACAAACAAAATGATTCGTCAACAAAAGTGAATCCATGAAAGTTAATTTAAGTTTTAGATTATTTTTTTCTCTTCCAAGTGCCACTAACATGGCTGACATGACTCGCTTGGTTGCTCATCTACCTTTATCACATTGATCTTATTGGACGATACAAGCTCAGCTCACTAACCATGAACTGGGAAATTACACATTTTACTTTTGAAAATACGGGGTCAAAATTACAAAAGATACCGTAGCTTCAGTTTGATCTTAAAAATAAATAAAAACAAAAATAATAATAATAATATAAACGGTACTTAATTGAAAATTCCCCTTGACGTTTGTTTATTTTCACAAGTCACATCTATTTTGAGTTTGGTGTTTGTCAAGGAAATACAAAACCTCGAATGTTTTTGTTATATCACGAGGATAATCAATAATTTTGATAGATAATTGGGTTTATTTGTAATTAGGACAAACCCTGGTGGCGAGGTTTTGTAATTATTAAGCATCTTCTCATAATATTTTGATCACAAACTTATGTGGTTTCGAAAGGCAATAAGCGTTGCTCAGAAACAAGTTGGAGCTTTAACTATTGTTGAGGACGCAACATGTAACACCCCCAATCCGCTCAGGGATATTACACGCCGTAGAACCTTTCCTCAAGGATCTACCAAGCTGGTAACAACAAACGAACAACTCGACAATGCTTTTAAGGCTTAAATGACTCAGTAGACCGATTTGGTCTTTCAATAAATACATACAACTCAATTACAATACATGCCCACGCAGGGGTCGAATACAACACACTCCCGTACAACGGGAAAAGAATACTGCAGTGGAAATAAAATACAACTAAACCAATACGACATCCACGGATCTTCGTGTGATTAGTATCGTTCATCTTTCATCATCCTTCGTGCCGACCCTGTGCTATGCTCCAAAACCTGAATGCAAAAATAGACATCCACCCCCCGAATACTTGGGGGTTAGCAAAACTCCACTGTTTTGTTAGTGCAAGTACAAGTGCAAAAATACGAGCCATACAATTCAAGTTCCAAGAATGACAATAATCAGAAATCCTCAAAGATTAAAATACAACGAAACGAATACTTCCCGAGGCAAGAGTTTGAGTAGAACTTTCCAAATCCGAAAGATCACAATTAACGAGAACGGTTTGCAAAATGGTTTAAAATACCCTCGGGAGTTTTAATAGAAAACAAATTAGGATTATCACATCCTTATCTTTCCAAAAATCAACAGGGGTCACAGCCCAAAGGTTTTGTTTTCACAAATAGAAAACCGACAACAATTCACAGGGCCAGAGCCCAACATCACGTGTCCTCGACGGACATAAAAATCAACACAACGTAATCACGCACGCGCATCGCCGAGGACCGGGGTGAAGCCACAAATCCCACTCGAGGCCTCGAAGGACCCTCCCGAGCTGGCTAGCTAAACAAATCACACACATGCATCGCCTAGGACCGGGACGAAGCCACAAATCCCACTCGAGGCCTCGAAGGACCCTCCCGAGCTGGCTAGCTAAGCAAATCACACACATCTCACGGTTGGATCAATCGCTTGTTGCATCCTGGCCACATGATCGCATGCCATGTGCCACCGTAGATTATCTTTGGCGCTCACGGTTGGATCAATCACTTGTTGCATCCTGGCCACATGATCGCATGCCATGTGCCACCGTAGTTTTTCTTAGGCTCTCACGGTTGGATCAATCGCTTGTTGCATCCTGGCCACATGATCACATGCCATGTGCCACCGTAGGCCCCGCCCACATTCACACAATCACACACATAGCACAATGCAACAAAGATATCCAAACAATTCACTCAGAGGCATCAAACACTTAGCAAAATACCACGTCAACCACAACGCACTGAAATGAAATAATATAGGTCCACACGCAATACCAAGTGCAACATCAACACCAAACATATCCATAGAAATCACATAGTCATTCTCAAACCACACCATTCACAAAACACACGCATTTTGAAAGCAAGCCTTTAACAAGGCTAAACCGAATCTTTCGAAAGTTCAAAACAAACGATCAAATAAACATATAGAGACGGTCACTAATTATCGTATCCATAAAACAAGAATTATATGGACAAGGTACTTGCCTCGAAATCGGCACGCAAGTATTCCGACGAACGCGGCTCAACCGGAAAGCTTCGAAACGCCCGATGCTTTCGAAAAGGAAAACGACAACGAACGGAAGGGTTCAACTTGGTTTCTTCGCAAGAAACTTGACCCTAACAACATATAATTAATAAATCAATGATCATACGATTAGGAATAATCGTAGAACGCCTGAAAACCCCTCTAAGACATTTTACCGGACACCTTCAAGGCGTCGATCAAGAACTCGACCCAAACAACGAATCGATACGATCTAACCATAGAATAACAAGGGAAATGATAGAATACATCTAATTAATCATAAATACATCACAAATCCTTAGTTAAATCGGATTAAACGGATGAAAACAACCAAAACACCCAAATTCCCCAAAACTAGATTTCAAGAAATCTAACCTTGATTCGGTAGATCGGAGGAGGTTATAGGATGGATTATTGATGATATAAACTCCAAGACTTCATGGATTGATTGTCCAACAACATCTAATCACGAATCTCCAAGCTACAAACATGAAGGAATTGAGAGGAATGAGAAAATGGGTGAAAACCCGACCATAGGCCTTAAATAAAGCCCGTGCCGGAGTTACGTACGTAACCGGCCAAGGCTTACGTACGTAACCGAGTCACTGCCCCAAATCTGCCGGCCCGTTACGTACGTAACCGGCCAGGGCCTTACGTACGTAACGACCGAGCACTATCGGCCGTAACTCGACCAGTGCCGGCCTGGGCCCAGACTGCCCGACCATGACTCGGCCGGGGCCAACTCCGACGACCCGAACGACCCCGAAACCCGAACCTGAATACGAATCGAAGATACGGTTACGAAGTACTCGCAAAGACGAATCCGAGCACTAAGAGAACACACGATTCCGGCCACCTGAAGGCTCGAAATTCGACAACGGAAAGTAATTACCCCAAACTGGAGTATTATGATCCTTCTGATCGGTAGTGGTAGTCGGAACTCTAGCGACCCTGGTGGCTTTCTCACAATGAGCCGCCCGATGCCCGGTCTGCCCGCAAGTGAAGCAAGCAACGGGGGGAAAAGGGCAATCCTTCATCAAATGCTCATATTGGTTGCAGTTAAAACAAACCCTGACACCCGAAGCGACGGACTGAACTGAACGGTTACCCTGAGATCCACCGGCCTGATGGAGCGGCCTCTTCCCGATGGGAGCGAACGAGACCTCAAATCGACCACCCTTCCTGGCCGAGAATCCACCGGTAGTCTTCGCTTCTTAGCTTCAAACCGACTCGATTCCTGAATCGCCATCTCGATCGCTAGGCGCGATCCTCGGTATTCTTTCAAGGTGGCACACATGAGCGGTGCCATACTCGCCTAATATGCGGCTTCATGCGCATATTGAAGTAACGGATTTTATCGGCCTCCGTCCTCACCCGATCTCTCACGAAACTCAACCGCCGATTGTAAGTAATGATGGCACGAGAAATAGGCACGTCCCGAGGTGTAGCGGTGAAGAACTCCACACTGCGCTCCTTAATCGGCGGTGGGCAATATTCTGCCTTCCATAGCAGTCTTGAATTCCTCCCAAGTAGCTCGACGGTCTCTCGGGCACAACGGCCTCCCACCATTCCGCAGCCTTCCTTATCCAGGAGGTACCGGGCAATATGTACCTCCGTCTTCGTGACAAGCTACGGCATCGAAGGTCCTGGACAACCGAAAGAGCCAATTCTCCCAACCGAGGGAGTCGGAGGATCCGAGAAACGAGGAGGGTGCATCTTAGTCACCGTCAAGCCACTTACTAGCCTCCTCTTCCGGTGCCTGGGGCGGATTCTCGCGTCCACCCCGAGCTATCTCGAGTAAGTTGGGCTACCAATCACAAGTACGGCAAGAGCCCCGTCGGCATTATTACCCGACGGCAGAGTGAGAGGCCGAGTCCGCAGAGGCCGAGAAATTGAGCCCTCCTCATTATCGGCACCCGACCACGGCCTCGGCCGCGTCCCCTAGCCGGTCTACCACGACCTCTCAACATACTGAAGGAAAATAAGAAAAGGACAAGGTCAGAAAGATTCACAATTCACAAAGTTGGTAACACAAGTCACGATTCCGAACAACGTAAGAAAACGAATTACAGAGATATAAGAGTTCGAGGAGACTTACAGCCACGGGTCGCACGAAAAGACGGTAGCATGATGATATTAGGCTCAACGACTGACTCTAATGACGCAACTGACAGACCCGAAAATTCACCGACAGCCTAGGTATTCAAAACCTAAGGCTCTGATACCATAAATGTAACACCCCAATTCACAAATGGGACATTACACGCCGTAGAACCCTCTTGAGGTCTACCAGGCTAACACATGACACATAACCACAATGAAAATCCCAAAAGATGCACTCAAAAGTAAATAGGGCCGTGGCCTCGGCCAAATCATTTCAACGGAGTACATAAAACATAATGTAAATATCAATTCGTTGCCCACGCAGGGGACTTAAACCAAGTTCAAGGATAAACAGTTTAATTCCAATACTCGACATATGCAATGACCAAACATAGAAATAAACAATACAGACTCGAGCCACTATCATCAAGCCATCCCATCCTTCGCGTGCGTGCCCCGTGCCTGCTCCTCAGCTCTTCCGGTACCTGAAATGCATAAGACGCATTTCCCCCATTTAAGGGGTTAGCATTCGAATAGCTAGTGCAAGTACACAGTTACACCACATTATATACAAAAATACGGTTTTACACAATCATCTCAAACATAAGTCATTTGCCACATATATATTCCGGAATACTACATTGGCAATCAAATCAGTTCCAATCATCACGATATCACAAAATCACAACTGGTATCC
This sequence comes from Orobanche coerulescens, assembly GCA_033398695.1. NCBI lineage: Eukaryota > Viridiplantae > Streptophyta > Magnoliopsida > Lamiales > Orobanchaceae > Orobanche > Orobanche coerulescens. The sequence continues at coordinate 18,737,615 of CM065801.1, forward strand.
CGTGGCCGTACCCCTTAGTATCGACCCCCAGACATCCCGTCGAACACTCCGAGTGGGATACCACTTCCGCGGCCGTACCCTTTAGTATCGACCCCCAGACATCCCGTCGGACACTCCGGGTGGAAGTTCAATCACTAACGCACACAAGTTCCCTTCCGCGGCCGTACCCCTTAGTATCGACCCCCAGACATCCCGTCGGACACTCCGGGTGGAAGGAACACATCTCACGCACCCAAAACTTCACCATTCAGCATTCATTTCGAAAATCACAATATACATAACGAAATGTAATACATGTACTTGCCTTGAATGAAACGAAGCGAAGGAAAGCAGACGGAATAGGTTTTGGTCCGAACAATCCTCCCAAATCCAATCCTAACACCATAACGGTATACACAAGTCTCAATAATGCGGAAAGGTAAGAATTAATCCTAATTCTACCCGTTGGGACAATTCATCGGACACTAAGAGTGCATAAGGAAATGAAATCGGTCAATGGTAGAACAACGGGATTTCATCCCAATCAAAAACAATAAAACCAAGGGTCACGAGTATACTATCAAATCTAACAACAACATCGGCTAATTCGGATTAAAACATAAGATTACCACCAAACCCTCCCCAAAATCATACTAGGGTCAAAGGAGTGCTTACCTCTTGAAGAATCAAGCACTCAAATCCGAAAACCACGTGATAGATCCGCAATCCGAGCCACCCGATCGAAAAGGGATGAAGAAATCTACACAACTAAGTGATAGATGGAGAAACTCTCCCTCTCAAGACTCTCTCTCTCTCGCACGGTTGAAGAAGGGGGAGGAAATGAGCGATTCTCGCTGAATAAGAAGCAGATATAGCGCTGACCGCGTTGTGTGCCGCGGCTCAGCTAAACTGTGCCGCGGCACAGAGCCAAAAATTGTGCCCAGTGGTCGGCTGACCGCTCGTTGTGCAGCGGCTTATCCGAAGTGTGCCGCGGCTCAGACTCGGCATGTGCGCAGCCTTTGCCGGGATGCCGCGGCCTGCACGCTGATCGATTTTGGCTGGCAAGTGTCACACGGGTGTGCCGCGGCCCGGACAAGTGTGCCGCGGCACTGACTCGGCTGTGTGCCGCGGCACACGGTACAGTTTGTTTAGGCAACAACTGGGTGATGTGTGTGCCGCGGCGCACAATCCTTGTGCCGCGGCCCACACCCCCCCTCGGGTCCCAAAATGACGAAAAATGATCCGGAAGGAGAATAAAAGCAACAGGGATCGATATTTGGGCACAATAACACGAAATGGAAGTACGGAACCCAAAACGATCTGAGGTACACAACCAAAGTCGAACAAGGGACAAATTCCCTAAACTTCTAGGAAATTACAAAAACGGCCCAAACATACGAAAAATCACGACACAACGTCGGATTAACAATCCGAAACTCACAACATGCTCTACACAAGCATACGAACTCATGGAAGTAAGAAAACGACGAAATCGAACGAGTTTAACGAGAATCGAATACACATGAGACCGAATATAACACGAGATGAAATTACGTAAAAACATTATCAAGACCCGTCTAAACGGAAAAACTCCAAGAACAAAATAGGTTCAGAATTACAAAACAGTGGCAGGCGAGTTGTCCGAAACGAAAATGCACCAAAAGAAAGAAATTACCAAGGATAGAAAACGCGGATATTACAGGTTGTTCCCACAGTTTTAAACTTATAGATTGTACTCGCGAGTACTTAGGCTTTTTGTTTCAAACTCCGTATTGTATTGTTTTTAAATTGTCACGTTGTTGGTTGATGCTTATTTTGCCGGTTGCTCCGGGCGTATCTTTATATGTCATATTATTTAATTGTGTATCCTTGCTAACCAAGATGGTTAGTCGAGTAGAGTTTTTCTATTGTAGCCTGGTAGGTCCCATGTAGGGGTCTACGGCGCTGTAACATATTCCGAATAACTCGGGGTGTTACAGAAAATGGTATCGGAGAACTAGGTTTATGGATACCTAGGCTTGTCGGTTACTTGGGTCTAGTCGTGTTTTGTTTTGCACATTGTCACACCGCTGCCGGCATCTCAGTACTTCCAGTGCTCGTAAGTTTACTTACCCGATTGTTTGCTTTCACATACTGTATTCCGTTTCTTGAACCGTGGTTATTCTCCCTCTTTTGCTTATCATCGTAGTTTTCCTTACTCATCCTTGATATGCTCCTGTTATCTTTTAACACCAGTATGGATGCCGGAGGAAACTGTGGTCGTGGTCGTGGTCGTGGCCGTGGACGCGGCCGAGGACGTGGGGCAGCCGGTGGGGCAGCCACGTCGCACTCTTCGAGGCCAGCGATCGCGGCGGCGTCACGATCATGCTTCTTCTCGGGAGCGCGCCGATCTTGGTATTGCGGGCATCATGCGGCAAATGGTTAACCGAGATGGCGGCTATAGCACAGTGGTTCGTAACCCCGATCAGGCCCATGCTAATCGGGCGGAGCGGATCGCGGCTTCAGGATGTCATCAAGATGCATCCTCCTCGGCGGGAGCTTCGGACCCGATCGGCTGGGAAGGGTGGATCAAGGAGATATCCAAAGTCTTCACTGCTACTAATTGCCCCGAGGACCGTAGGGTCCCTATTGCTCAATACTTTCTCACGGGAGATGCTACAGATTGGTGGGAGGCTGTTGGTCCCAAAGATCACGTTGCTTTATGGGCCGAATTCCAAGAATTGATGGAGACCGAATATTGTCCGTGGCCGGTCAGACAGGCTCGAGTGCATGCTTTCTATGATGCTCAACCACGGGATATCCCCGTATCTCAGGCCATTGCCGACTTTAACAAGGAGTTGGGTTATGTGAAGACCCAAGTTGTCGCAGAGAGCGACAAAATTTTCCATTTTCCGTGAGGATGAAGCCGCCCATTCGGGACTATATGTCAGGCTCGTCTGTACTACCTTGAAGGATTATCGAGTCGAGCTCTTGCTTATGATATGTCGGTGACGGCTAGCGATTTGGCTCGTGAGAGCAAGAAGCGAAGTCGGTCGGAAATTTTCTCGGTCCCAAGAGTGGAGGCCGGCGAAATCTCAAGCGCAAATATTTCAACGGCGGTTCGGCTCGTTTCTCTGGGAGCTTTGGGTGCCGCCGAACCTCGCTCGTGAACCCACATGTTTTAAGCGTGGTGTGCGAGGCCATAGGAGCCAGTGTTCTCGTCAAGCTTACTTGTCACACTTGTGGGCAGTGGGCCACCGGGCCCCTTTTTGTGAGCAGTCAAACGGCTTCGTGGCGCCGTTCTTCCCAACCGATCTGTTGGAGCCGAGTGTGAACCGTGGCTCATTTGCTCGCCGCCTCCACCGAGTGCCGGGGGTAGGGTCGGGTCAGCCCGCTAGGGTGGAGCTTCGATGTCGGCTCTGCTCGGCCGCGTATCTATGAGATGAGGAGGGCCGATGATCCAGCGACTCGTGTGGCGGCAGTGCCGTTCACGTTCATTTCCATCCTGTAAGTGTGCTTTTCGATTCGGGTGCTACGCATTCATTCATTTCTCTAGAGTGTGTACGTCGTTTGAGTCTCGACTGTTTGTCACCTTGCGAGCCTTTCATCGTTAAACTTCCTAGCGGTGATAGAATTGTCGGTGATCGAGAGGTCCGAGACTGCTCTGTGTTTATTTGTGAGAGAGCTTGGCTCTCTAATCTTATTGTCGTTAATATTGAGGGTGAGGATTTGATTCTCGGGGATGATTGGCTCGAGCGGCATGGTGCAATCATGAACTACCGCACGAGGATCATCACCATGTTAGCCGAGGATGGCAGAGCACTCCTTCGCGGGGCGAAGGAGGGGAAATCAGAAATTCGTCATTAATGCCTTGAAGGCGATGAGTCTCCTGCGAAAGGGGTGTACTGGTTATTGGTGCTACGCCTTGAAGGCGGAGAATGGTGGAGTCGAGCTTTCGTCGATTCCAGTCGTTAGTGAGTTTCCTGATGTATTTCCTGACGAGTTGCCGGGGCTGCCACCGGATCGTGAGGTTGAGTTTGTTATAGAATTAGAGCCGGGCGCGGCTCCGATTTCAAAGGCGCCGTATCGCATGGCACCTTCAGAGATGTCAGAGTTGAAGAAGCAGTTGAGTGAGCTTCTTGAGTCGGGGTATGTTCGACCGAGTGCCTCGCCTTGGGGCGCACCGGTCCTGTTTGTGCGGAAGAAGGATGGTTCACTACGTTTGTGTATCGACTATCGCGAACTAAACAAGGTAACCATCAAGAACAAGTATCCTTTGCCGAGGATTGATGACTTGTTCGATCGATTCTGAGGAGTCTGCGGTATTCTCGAAGATTGATTTGAAATCGGAGTACTATCAGCTTCGGGTGAGAGAGTCCGACGTGCCGAAAACAGCTTTTCGGACGAGATACGGACATTATGAATTCGTAGTTATGCCTTTCGGGTTAACTAATGCGCCGGCGGTGTTCATGCAGTTGATGAACAAAGTCTTTATCGAGTATTTGGATAAGTGTGTCGTCGTCTTCATTGACGATATTCTTATCTATTCGAGGAATGAGGAAGAGCATGCCCATCATTTGCGGATAGTGTTAGATATTTTGAGGACCGAGCAACTCTATGCGAAGTTCTCGAAATGTGAGTTCTGGCTGAAGGAAGTGATGTTTTTGGGTCACGTGATTTCAGCCGAAGGGGTTCGTGTGGATCCGCAGAAAATTGAGGCAGTATTGGATTGGGCATCGCCCACAAATGTGAAGGAGGTCCGTAGTTTCTTGGGTTTGGCTGGCTACTACCGTAGGTTCGTCGGTATTATGATCCTTCTGATCGTAACTGGAGTAGCTGAGTAGCTGGAGTATTATGATCCTGAGTAGCTTAATAAAATTGAACATGTTTTCTATAATTCACAATAAATGTATATGCGAAATCGGGGCGTTACAAAAAGTGCAACCTATGTGAGTATGTTCTGTTATGTCACATATTTCCCTTTATAATCATTCCATCAATCAAGGGGATTTACAAGTTACATCATGTTCACAAATGTAAGTATGCTCATCAGAGGTAGTACGTAACCAATAGTTTCTCGCATGTGTATAATGATAGTTCTTAATCATGTACACTCGCAGACTGATTCCTGGAAAGCAATAATCTTGTCATGACCCTAGGAGGTATCCAAAAGGGGTTTGCATAGCCGATTTCCAAAACATAAGCAAATCATACCAGCACATTCTTTGTGGTAGTTGCTTCGGCACCAGCATTTACTTTAGCATTTGCCTTTTCGCAAGCAGCTTCCTTTGCCTGCTTGTAGGGAAAGAATAGTCCTAAGTCGATGGTTTCTCTTAAGTATCCGAAGATATTCTCGATACCATTCCATTGATGCTGCGTCGATGCTGAACTAAACCTAGTCAGCGAATTAACTCAGGAGTAATATCAGGCCGTGTACGTTGAGCCAAGTACAATAATGCACTATTGCATCAAGTAGGAAATTTCAGCTCCCAAAGCTCTTCATCACTTTTCTTTAGACGAAATGGATCTTTCCTTTGCATCCAAATGTTCGACCTATCATGGGAGTGCTAGTCGGGTGTACCTTGTCCATGTTAAAATACCTGAGAATCTTCGGGACAAAGGTAGACCGGTGAATTCTACAAACTCGATGTTCTATGTCAATACCTCGATAGAAGCGAGTTTTCCCAAGATCTTTCATCTCAAACTCAAATTTCTAGTATCCAGTGGTTTCTCTTATTTCATCAAGAGTACCAATTGTGTTCATATTATTGACATACATTGCGATGATCGTGAATTCGGAACTTATTTGTGAAGATGCAAGAACACAGTTCATCGTTCTTATATCCCTTCCCAAGCGAGTAGTCACTTAGACGGTTATACCACATCCTTATGGATTGCTTCAAAATCGTAAAGTTGAACGTTTCAATCTAATTTTAAATGCACTCCGTGGTCTAGAGTCACTTCATTTGGGTAATAAAATGCCATCGGGCACTTCCATACATATCTCCGTATCTTGATCCCCATAGAGATATGTAGTATCCACATCCATTAGCTGTATTTACAGTCCCTTGGAAATTACTAGGCTAATCAAACAGCGGATACGTATACATGGGAGTACATTTCCTCGTAACCAATTCCAAGGTAGTGTGAGAAGCATTACTTCGTGAATCTTGTATATTAGGACTATTATTCTCACTAAGTTTTATGATAAAGAGTCGTTTATGTCCTACAGGCTTTACACTTGGTTATGTACCTACACCAAATACCTGTCTCTTTGTCAGAGAATCTAATTTTACCTGGAATGTTTGTCTTATAGGCCAATCAGCTGTATGTTGATTTCGTCCAATTGAGCGAGGTCCAACATCATCGTACTTTATGATTCATGACATGCCATCAAAGTGGGTGGTTGATCAGGCCACACCCTCATAATTTCATCGAGATTCTTGGTTTCCTGAATCATATCTTTGGGGCGTCCCCCCCATCATGACTCATGGACATAATAAAATCAAGCATGATCTCATGAAACGAGTTCATTTATGGTTAATATGTAAATTTGTGCCATACTCTACCTCTTCCTTGGGTGAGTATTTAGTTGAACCATGAGGCTTCCACCCCTTCCTTCGCAGGGAGCCACGGCCTCAACCACACCTCCACCATGTGAAGTTGCATCACCCGGTTCATTGGTGATGTGCCCCTTACAGGGGATTTCTAACCTTACAGGCACATTTGCAGCTTTAATGTGAGATCTTGTCACTTGAACGATATCAGTAAATGCATCAGGCATCGAATCTGCTACATTCTGAAGATCGAGTTTTCTTTGTGTTTCACAGTAATATTGTGAAGTTCGGGGATCATAATGAGACAAAGTGCGGACACAGCACGACAATTCCTGTTGATCCCCGAGAAATTACGTTTTCTCTCCTCCCCAAACGACGAGAAGGTTGTCTCATTAAAGTGACAATCCGCAAACCATGCGGTAAAGAGATCACCTGTCAAGGTTCCAAATAGCGATAAACATTTGGAATTTTTTTTCCAACGTAGATACCTAATCGTCTAAAGACCGATGCACTGTGGGGCGCAGAATGCATATATAATGCGTAACCAAATATACGCAATTGGCACTCAAGTCCTTCTGGGTCCAAAATATAAAAATCAGGCTATCTAGTTACCAGCTGGTACACATAAACTAATTAGTTAGCAGAGGGTCTAATAATAAATGATTTAAGTGAAGTTGCATGAAATGTTGCATAATTCCAGGCAAAGATATGTAAATTGGTGCGCATAACCAATGACATAATCACCATACATATTCTTTTGACGGTCGTTTATGTGAGACTGTTTGCATATGCAGATGGGACGAGATGCTATTCATTGATCTATATCATATAATAAACATCAAGTACTTTTTGATGTGAACTCTCCAACATCATCAAGTCCTTTAGATGTGATAAGGGAGGTGAACCCTTATAAGTTATCTTGGAAGTTCTGTAGCAATTTGAGTGGACATGAGAGCGGCATGTGACCAACATGTCGGAGAATCCATCAAAACCATAAAGTACATAAATGGTCCGCATATTAGGTGGATGGGTCCACATATCTTCTTATATACGTTGTAAGAATGGAATGTTCACTTCAGTGTCTTTAGCGTAGTAATGTCTCGCTCCTACTTTAGCTAAAGAGCAGGCTTTACAAAAATGAGTGGTGCGCATTTGATATGCATCCGATTCTTTGGATGACATAACATGATTAACATTAACATTGTTCTTTATGTCGAGTTGTTGCCACATTTTCGCTCAAAAAAAATGATGTTCATACAAGTTCTTTAGTATATGGATCATTATACTTCGACCAGAATACCCTAGTCTATCATGCCAAAGCTTATATGAGTCTATGTCCCAAAGTACATTATTGATGACAACATGGGATTTTAAAAATCTCATTGTAGTGAGGTACAGTCTACTAGACTGACTCATGAGCTACTCTAAAATGCGTTTACATCCACATTGATTAGAATTAATAAAAGAAACTCTATTCCATTCTCACAGTTGGTCTCAACATGAAAACCATTGCTACGTATATAATTGAAGCTAAGTATTGTTCGAAGGGCTCTAGGTAATAAAATAGTTTTTTATGAAAAGTAAAAAAAAAAATAGGAAAACAAAAACCAGAAGGTTCTCTTAAAAAAATAATAATAATTCAGTTTTTATATATTTATGGAAAATAAAATTCCATTTTTTTTGAAAAATAGTTTATAAATCAGATATAGATTTTATTTTATTTTAGAACTTTAAATAAAAACATCTAACTGTGGATAAAATAGTTTTTTATTTTATTTCATATAAAAATAAATTTATCAAATGAGTGAATACAATAAATATCACAAACTTATATTTATATTCCTAAAGATTAATTGCTCAGCTCATATAAAAATGAGCAAATACACAGTTAATAAATCCTCTATTCTTTGTATTCCAATTGGTATCTAAAATTATTAGCTACAATCAACAGTGGACATGTTTTTATATTGATGTGAATTTGTTGAAGGCTAGTAAGTAAGTTTATGTATGTTATTTTATATAGGCTATGTAGAATGATTCACAAGTATTGAGAGAGAAAGAACTTTTGTAAGAAAGGAGGTCTGTTTTTAGACAAATAAATGTATTTAGACAAATCGAGGTGCTTTTGTAGAAAATATTAATAGACCCACGGCCCAGTTAAGAAATAACTTAAATCAAGAGATAAACTATATGGATATCTGGGGAAGAAGAAATCAAAAACTAACCGGATGAGGGTGAGGTGGAGGAAGTAGCCAACGTGGGACAAAATGTATTAGAGAATTCATTATATAGTCAACTAACATGGTGTCAAGATATACAGGAATTAAAATTGAAGATATTTGTACAAGTATAACGAACTCATGCCCTGTTTAACATATCGGACAGAAAATGAGAAGGAAGAATTTAAACAAATCTTTCTCACCTATTGAGGCTGGATTCCGAGAAAGAGCAACCGCCATCTCCAACATATAGGAAATTTCTACTGTTATATTGCTGCAAATAGTAGATTAATAATACTGGCGAAGAATTGACGGAGCTGTAACACCCCTAAGATATTTAGGGCATATTACAGCGTCGTGGACCCTATACGAGACCCACCAGGCTAATTACGAACTACCACTCATCTACCTATCTTAGTTAGCGAGAAAACACACATCACCAGAACGAAAATTAAATAAAACGCCCAGTATAACCGGCAAAACAGACATCACTGACAATCATAAATAACATATAATAATACAAACCATAATCCTAGTAGAAATGCCTAAGTACTCGCGAGTACTTTCTATAAGTTCACAAGTTTAAAGAAAAACAATCGCATTAAAAAGAACAATGGAAATAAAGAGACTCAATTGCACACGTCATCAACTATGGACATAATCCTCGTACTGCCCCAGTGCTCGATCGTCCGGCTGAACATAACCTGATATTCATAACAAGAATTTCCCCAAGACGGGTCCCCAAAGGGGTTAGCAATTACGTTAGTACAAGTAACCAAATGAACAACTTACATCTTACACATTTAGTCAATGCATGCCAACATGAAATCACGGTTCAAAAGCACTCATTTTCGAAAACGCCATAACCCAAAACACATTTATAAAAATGCACCACAATTAACCGTCGAACCACGCCTCTGTGGACCCCTACCGAGACCCCGTCGGATCTAATCCATAGTGGTTAAAATCCAAGCTCGTCGATCCACGCCTCTGTGGACCCCTACCGAGAGCCCGTCAGATCTAACCCGTAGTGAGCATACACACACCCATCACTCATGCAATACTATCATGTTAAGAGTGTAAGTTCATTAAGGATACTTGCCTCGATTATCACGACGAAAAGACGAAATGGACAATCGCGGTTGCGAGAATCCGGACACACCGAACCTGATGATTCGTCATACACCATTACAATCAATTCGACAAGAATAACAATAACGGAAGACACCCAAAGCCCCACCTACGATTCATGTAAGTTCGTACAAAACAACAACAAGGACGGATCACAACCAAACCCTCTCGATTTCACAAATACAATGAAACTTACCATGAACTCGCAGGAAAAACAAGAATACCACCAAGATTAATCATATACATCATGGATTAACCGACAATATGGGACGAATCGGACAAAAACTCGAAAACCCCCAAACTTCCCAAAAATAGGGTTCTAGGAGATTACCTTGGATTAAGGATGAAGAACCCAAGTAGATGTTGTTAATCTACACCAAGAACTCAAGAAAAATGATCTTTGAAGTGATTGGAAGAAGAAATCGCCTCCGGATCGCCTAAAGGATCGCCCGGCCGCGGAGAAGGAGAAGAAAAGAGAAATGAGACGGATCTGGGTCAACTCTCTGTTTTATATAACCAGAGAACTTAGCATGCGCTAACGATACATAGTTAGCGTGCGCTACTAGAGAATAGCGTGCGCTAACAGCCCCTCGATAGCGCGCGCTATCGGGCCATAGCATGCGCTACCTGGACATCAGACCGAGTCCAGAGATATTCTGCCCAGTCTGGACTACCGAGTTAGCATGCGCTAAGTCCAAACCATAGCATGCGCTAATATACAAACTTAGCGTGCGCTAAGCTGCTCGTCCAGAGAGCAGAGGGCAGAAACAACCCACTATCACTGATGTGCTCGAGTCGTTAGCACGCGATACTAAACGAACAGAGCGTGCGCTACAAAACAACAATAGCGTGTGCTACACAACACCAATAGCGTGCGCTAACGAGTGCAGATAGCAGTACAGGCAGCACTCAAGGATGGAAACAGCTAATCCCATCTCGGATGAAAACAACGCGCATTTGACACCAAACAACGGGTCGAATGAGACACACGAACAACAAGATCGAGTCAGAACCATAGCGCTAAAATAAAATATGATTCCGACTACCCAAGGGTTCGGAAACCTACAATGTTAGTAATCGCCCCAAAACTTTGGGAAATTACAAAACGGCCCAAAACATCCAAAATACACGATACATGATCGAAACAACATACGAAAACTCAAAACATACATAATAACATGAGATGGATCTGCGGCAACCCCGATACGGCAGTTCCGAACAACGATTACGAGAATCGAACGAAATAACGACAGAAAAGGCAATAAACACGGAATTGAGTATAACAAGTTCGAAGCAAGCTCGGATGACAAAAATTTCAGTATTAAATATCCTCTAAATATTCATACGGTTACAAGGGAGTCGCTAAAACAAAAAATACACCAAAAATAAAAATACCGGGAAAAGAAAATGCGGATATTACAGGAGCACTGTAATAACCATAACGAATAACACATCACGGGTAAAATATGATGATGATTGTAATGCGAATAGAGTTTCTAGTTTCTTATCTAACAGAAAGCATAGTTGCGTCTCAGATGTGTTAATATCATGTTTCAAAATATACGGAATTTATATTTTCAATGTTTTGCATTTAACATGATATGTGAAATAGGTAACACTTAATTAATAGAATAGGATGACAACTATAATGCAAATAGAATATCGAGTTTCTTACCGAATGAAAATCGGATCAATGCAGCGTTCTAATATGAGAAATTTCACATTCCCTTATGCGGTTTGCTACTGCGATTTTCCACAATAACCAACCTCCTTTGAAGGGATTTCTTTATATATTACTAAACACTCGAGGATGAAACCATAGATAACTGTCCATAAGAGAAAAGAAGATCAAGCAAATACATAACCTATTTGACGCTCATAATAATAATGATAGTCACACGTAAAATAATAAATAGAACTCAATAAACATGATTACCTTCATATGACAGTATAAAGCAAGTATATATTTTTAAGTTAATATTTTCAAGATGGACAACACAATATACAACTACCAATAAAGTCATATGTAGTCTAAAAAATATAGTAAATGTAGAAAAAATAATCGATAAAAAAATAGGTACACACTTCATATATCACAACGACTGTTGAAGATATATGCAGATTAAAAGAGACTGACTAAACCAAGAACCTCTATTCATATAAAATCAATTACACTAAAAAATAAACCAAATGTTGTAACGCCCCGATTTCGCATATACATTTATTGTGAATTATAGAAAATATGTTCAATTTTATTAAATTAGTGCCCGAATACTTTTATCATTTAATCCACTTTTATTTCATGATCATGCAAATCCATTTACGTCATTATAATTCATGTCAAGTCATGTGATTCGTTCGTTGCATTTTTTATTTTATTCATTGTGTCTCATCTCATCATTTCTAGGCCCGAGTCAAATTTTAAACAATATTAATTGTTACCAAAAGATTTTTTTCAAGATAAATAATAATATTATTTATTATTATTATTATTATTATTACTATTACTGTTATTAATATTATTATTATTATTATTTAATTCAGCCTAATTATTATTCACTTTCATTGTGGCCCAATTAATAATGATTTGGAGTTATGAGTTGACCCAAACTATTTTCCTGGCCCAATTAAAATTATGCCCTAAAACCTAATCTCTACAGTATAAATACTGTATTTATACTGCAGCCATACACAAACATATTTTGCTGTTTCTCTCCTTCCCGCAGGCGTTAGTTTCAGCCAATCTAAGAGGTAAATTCTACATCTTTATTTTGTTTGTTTCTTCTGCAAATCAAACTCCAACCCCGATCGATCACCTATCTCAGCCACAAACTACCATCTAAGATCCGACCAAAACTTGCTTCCAATCGACCCAAGTCCTGGCATTAACCCTAATCTGTTTTGCCGGTCTGGGTGCATGGCAAACCACCACCTCAGCCTGAAACCACCATAACTTTCACTAACTACCAATTCCCAAAATTAGAAATCAGAACCCGAACCGAAATCATGGCCGAATCCAAATTGGAACTCACATACAAGAACTCCGGATCAGAAAAACCCAAAGCTCGAAACCCACTTCCTGATTCAAACTCGCCGATCCGTCGCCCAGCGAACCTCGCCACATCCGAACCTTGCTCGCGCCACCCCCATCAGACCACCTCCAGCCGCCCGAACAGTTCAATTCCATTTTGATTGTGCATGTGCGCGCCCGGCGGCGATGGAGTGTGCGTGTTTGTGAGCCTCTCTGGTGTATTCGGCGGTGTATATATATATATATATATATATATATATATGTGTGTGTGTGTGTGTGTGTGTGTGTGTGTGTGTGTGTTACAGGGAGGTTTTGAGAGAGGAGAAGTGAGAACGAGAATGAGGCGGATGAATTAGGGCTAAGGGTTTTTATACCCAATACCTTTCCAATAATTTAATTGATCACCCCCAGGTTTTTAGAATACTCAATCTAGCCCCAGTCTGGTTATAATTATTTTCAGTTAGTCCCAATCAGAATTATAATTTTTTCAATTTCAGTCCCCAGATAGTTAATCTTTACGAATTAATCACGGTTAGCTTTATAACTCCTTCAATTTCAGTCCTAAAATATTTAGTTCCTTCACGTTTACTTCAATCAGCTTTTCAATAATTATAAATCCAAGCCATTTAAAATATTGATTGTATATTCATTAATATTAATAATTCAATTTTAATATATGCCTCGTATTTTATTCCCAATAATTATATATTTTCAAATTATAATAATAGTGATTATTATTAATTGTAGATAATAACAAGAATTTACGGGCCTAGTCGAGTCAAGCATCTCATCACATTCAAGTTCAAGAACTGCATTTATCCAGGTGTGGGGATTTATTACGCTTTTGTTTATTTTAGTTGCTTTATATATTGTCTCGTATGTGCACGTGAAATCAGTCAGAAGCACTTAAATGTGCAATCAGTCAGAAGCACTTAAATGTGCAATCAGTCAGAAGCACTTAAATGTGCAAATCAGTCCGAAGCACTTAAATGTGCATAAAGCCTTCAGGATAGCCGACTGGATTCAGAATTTATCAGTCATGTTGTTTATACTTGCTAATATGTTTAGTAATTAATGTAGACATATTGCGTACTCTCCACACTGAGCGAGTTGGAAGGTGACCCCACTATTTACCCCTTTCAGGTTGAGGAGCTCAGTGTGGTATGCGATTGAGAGTGTGATGATCAAGCTGATGATTAAATATTTATTTATTAAATGTTATTTCTCTACAACTATATTTTACGAACAATTGTTCGATTTGTTTTATTTTCACGTCAAAGTATGTTTTGTTTTAACGATGACTCGAGAACATTACTTGCGATCTTGCGATTATTAAGTTTGTCATTTTGAAATGCATTTCCGCTGCAAAAAAAAAATCTTTATTTATTCTTCTTAAAATTAGAAGAATTATTTTTTTAAAATTGGTCGCTACATAAGTGGTATCAGAGCGGGTCTACGGTTCTGTAGACTCGTTAAAATGGTTTCTCTTTCTAAACTGAAATTTTACTTTCGCAAGTAGTCAAATATTTTAAGCAATTATGATCATCCACCTCGGACGCTCCACATCGACTCCAAGGTACATTAAGTTATTATTATTCATTATGTGATAAATACAGTTTCCCAGATCAACCATGATTCATACATTAAAGATGCATCTTCAATCTATTTTCTACATAAGAATTTTATGATAAAGTATTTAGGCATGAAATTGTTTTCTTATAAATTCATAAGTATACATGTGACATGCGTAAATCATCATTGCTAGAAATCTCTGGTTCTCAACCTATAGATGCAACGTAACTCCCCATTTTATTTCTCTCTCTCGTTGGGTAAGTACTGAAGGATTGTTGCGTGTGGTATGCCTTAGGATAATGGCAACTCGTGGACGTGGACGCCCAGCTAACCGAGGTGCAGATAATCTCGGTGGTCAGAATGCCAACCTTGGTGGTGGTGATGGAGGCCAGGATAACCACAATGATAACGTGCCAGCTCCTACTCAGGCACAAGTCGTGCAACAGTTCTGGCGTTTCACCCCACCAACATTCAACGGTCGAGAAGGACCAGCCTTTGTTGATGAATAGTTCATGTCGCTCGAGCGCACCTTTGAGCTCATTGGGTGCACTGATGCGCAAAGAATCCTTTGTGGCCAATACCAAATGGTGGAGGATGCTGGACGTTAGTGGATAAGATATTGGCGTTTGAGGCCGATGGTCGAGCGTGCTGCATTAACTTAGGATCAGTTCAAGGAAATAGTGATGGAACAGTACTACCCACAGCATTACCGAGAGAATATGGAGAGAGAGTTTTGGAATCTCGAACAAGGAGGAATGACGGTTGAAGAATATGAGAGAAAATTCAACCAAATCAGCTTCTTTGTGGAGCACATGGTGGATACAGATCGAAATAGGGCCCTTAAGTTCCGGAGTGGTTTACGTCCGAGTATTCGTCACATCGTGGCTGGTCATGGGGTGTTACTCTATACCGAGACAGTGTTTCGAGCCCAAGAGGTTGAGGCTAGCCATAATCTGGATCAGCAACAGTCTACGAAGCCTAGTACTGGTACGAGGCATTGGAATGGAAACCAAAATAAGGTCATGGTTTCTAAAAAGCAAGCAAAGGTTGATCAAAGGTCGGGACCTAAGCCTCAAACCAGTAAGCCGGAGTGCTCGAAGTGTGGTAAGAATCATGGCGGGGAGTGTTTGTATGGAAAAGGTGTCTGCTACAGATGCAAGGAGCCAGGGCATGCATCTTCTAACTGTCATCTCCAAAGGGCCAAAGGTCAAGGTTCTATAGGAAAAGCTCGTACTTATTCTTTGACCCAAAATGACGCAGATGAAAATCCCGGTACGGTGTCAGGTATGATTATGATCTCTAATGTGCCTGCTTTCATTTTATTTGACACTGGTGCCACACGTAATTTGATGTCTGCAAAGTTTTATCATGCTATTGGTCATAGAAGTGTTAGAACTATTGAGTCTCTTGAGGTTAGCTTACCGTTAGGAAATACGATCCTCACTAATACAATGATTGACGAGAATATTGAGATAGGAGGTAGAGAATTTGACGCTAGCCTGTATTTGATTAACTCTATGGATTTTGACGTGATCCTTGGTATGTAATATCTGCATTTTTCTTTCCCTTGTATCTTCATTTTTCGGCGTATTTCTCGGTTGTAGTGACCCTCGTGTATCTTTCAGTGTATCTTTCCCGTCATCTATTGATCTGATTCTCGTTATCGTTGTACGAAACCGCTATTCGGGGTTGCCGTGGATCCATTCCATGTTTCGATGCGTCTTGAGATGTTCTGTTTAACGTTTCGTTCATATTCCGGTGTTTTGGACCGTTTATATTTCGTACCTAGCGCACGCTATATTTACTTCATAGCGCACGCTAGGGGTCACTTAGTAGCGCCCTTCTGTTGTTTAAGCACGCGCTGAAGGCAAGCCACAGGAGGGCGATGCGATTCAGTCCTGCAGGTGGTAGATTAGCGTACGCTACGTAGCTTAGCGCACGCTAATGTTGGGAGTTAGCGCACGCTGAGACGCCCGGTAGCGTGCGCTAGTGTGGATGTCCAGTACTGGGCAGTTTGCTACTGGACTCTACTGATGCCCAGGTAGCGCACGCTATTGGTCGATAGCGCGCGCTACCGATACATTTTAGCGCACGCTATGTTTGGTCGATAGCGCGCGCTAACCGGATCAGGTGTGTACTGACAGTGGCTTCTGGACTCGGCTGATGTCCAGGTAGCGCACGCTATTGGTCGATAGCGCGCGCTACCGATAGGTTATTAGCGCACGCTACATTTGGAGTAGCGCACGCTAACGGCCAGAAGTCTGGCTACTGGACTGGACGCCAACTGTTTGGTCTGTATTTTTATCCCGTTAGCGCACGCTAACCTTGAGGATTAGCGCGCGCTAACACTCCCTGGCTATATAAACTAGGGAGTTGACCGAGATGAGCGTATTATTTCCATTTCCTCCTCCCTTTCGCGGCTGTGGCGATTTCGGGCGATTCTTGGCGATTTCTTCCTCCAATCATCTCATCCAGCATCTTCCTTAAGTTCTTGGTATATTATATCAACATCAACACGAATCTTTCATCCTAATCCAAGGTAAATCTCTTAGAACCCTATTTTTGGGCGATTTGGGGGTTTTGGGATTTTCTTCCGATCCGTTCCGTTTTGTTGGTGGATTCATGATGAATATGATTAATCTTGTTGCTATAATTAGTTTTCCTACGGATTCATGGTATATTTTCATGGTTTTGCGAAATCGAGAGGGTTTGGTTGTGGTCCGCCCTCGTTGTTATTTTTGTACGAATATACATGAATCGTAGGCGGGTTTTCGGGTGTAGTCCATTTCCGTAATCGTTTAGGAGTGGTTGTGATTGTGTTATTCGAATCGTTAGGTTCATTCGTCGGTTCCTCGCGGACGTGCTTGATTCTTCCGTTCCGTTCGTGTCACCGTCTATTAATCGAGGCAAGTACCCTTATGAACTTACAATCTTGACATAATAATATTGTGTGAGAAATGGTGTGTGTGCGTATGCTCACTACGGGTTAGATCCGACGGGGTCTCGGTAGGGGTCCACAAGAGACGTGGATCGACGAGCTAGCTTTTAACCACTACGGGTTAGATCCGACGGGGTCTCGGTAGGGGTCCACAGAGACGTGGATCGATAGTTAATTGTGGTGCATTTTACAAATGTGATTTGATTATGGCATTTCCGGAAATGAGTGTTTTGGAACTATGCTTTTCTTGATTGCATGCATTTGCTATATGTGTAAGATATAAGTTGTTCATTTGGTTACTTGTACTGGCGTAATTGCTAACCCCTCTGGGGACCCATTTTGGGGAAATTCGTTTTATGAATTTCGAGTCCTATGTCGAGACGAGCGGGCCTTTGGACGATTACGGATGATGGCCGTGCATGATGATTGTGCACGAGTGACGTCTTAGTGTCTTTTTATCTTTTCATCTTTTGTGGTTTTTGATCTAATAGTTGTACTCGAGTACTTAAGAGTTCTTGTTCGTCCGGATTGTATTGTTGCCTATTATGTTTGTGTTGGATGATGATGTTACGTTGACCGGTTGAACCGGGTGGATTATTTCGTTTTGCGTCTTTATGACGAGGTGTTATTTTGTCGTTTCTGTGAGTCGATGAGTATGATGCTGTTCAGCCTGGTGGGTCCCATATAGGGATTCACGGCACTGTAATATACCTCGAATATCTTGAGGGTGTTACAGAAAATGGTATCAGAGCACTAAGTTATGGATACCTAGGCTTGTCGGTTTATTGGGTCTTGTTGTGTTTTGTTTTGCACATCATCGTCACGCTGCCATGATTCCGGTACTACCAGTGTCCATAAGTTTTTCCTTCCTCTGTTCCTTATTCCCTTGTATCGCACCTTTGATTCTCGATTTGTGATTGTTCTTTTCTTGTACTTACCATCATATGGCTTTTGCTACTTATTTAACATCAGTATGGATGCTGGAAGAGGCCGTGGTCGTGGACGTGGTCGTGGACGCGGCCGAGGACGTGGGGCAGCCGGTGGGGCGGCCACGTCGCAGTCTTTGAAGCCGCGTCTGCGGCGACCGTCATAGCCATGCTTCTTCTCGGGAGCGTGCCGACCTTGGTATTGCAGCCGTTATGCGGCAAATGGTGAACCAAATGGCGGCGATAGCTCAGCGGTTCGTAACCCGGATCGTGCCCATGCTAATCGGGCAGAGCGGATCGTTGGCTCCAAGAGGTTATCAAGATGCATCCTCCTCGGTTTTGGGAGCTTGGACCCGATTGGCCGGGAAGGGTGGATCAAGGAGATAATTAAAGTCTTCACCGCTACCAAGCGTCACGAGGACCGTAAGGTCCCTATTGCCCAATACTTTCTCACTAGGGACGCTACTGGTGGTGGGAGGCCGTTGGGCCCAAAGATCATCTTTGCCGTGGTGAGTTTCAAGAATTGATGGAGATCGAATCGCCGTGGCCGGTCAGACAGGCTCGGGTACATGCTTTTTATGATGCTCAACCGCGGGATATCCCCGTATCTCAAGCTATTGCTGATTTTAACAAGGAGTTGGGTTATGTTAAGACCCAAGTTGTCGAGGAGAGCGACAAAATTTTCCATTTTTCCAGACGGATGAAGTTGTCGATTCGGGACTATATGTCGGGGCTTGTCTGTACTACCTTGAAAGATTACCAGAGTAGGGCCCTTGATTATGATATGTCGGTGACGGCTAGCGAGGCGGCCCGCGAGAGCAAGAAACATAAGTCCGCTGGGAACTTTTCGTGCCACAAGGGTGGGGGTCAGCAGAAATCCCAATCTGCTAACTTCCCCGCCGGCGGTGGTCCAGCTCGTTCCGCTGGGGGTCCTCGTGGAACTACCAGTGCTCCTTTCCGTGATGTAAAATGTTTCAATTGTGTTCGTACAGGCCACGTCAGTCGTACTTGTTTGAGCCCTTTACTGACGTGTAATCAGTGTGGCCAGCCGGGCCACAAGGCTGCTTTCTGTGCTGAGAGGGAGAGAATTCTTGGTGCCCGCGCCTCCACTCTAGCGCCTAGGGAACCAAGCGTGAATCAAGGATCATTTGATTCTCAGTCCCCACCGAGTGCCAGTCGAGGGAGAGGTCGGGGTCAGACCGCCAGAGGGGGAGCTTCTAGTGTCGGCTCCGCCCATCCGCAGGTTTATGAGATGCGGAAAGCCGATGACCCAGCAGCTACTGTGGCGACAGGTACCGTTCATATTCTTTCTCATCCTGTCAGTGTGCTTTTCGATTCCGGTGCTACGCATTCGTTCATATCTTGGGATTATGTGCGCCGTTTGGGTCTCGACTGTTTGATGCCTTGTGAACCCTTCATCATTAAGCTTCCTAGCGGTGATAGGATCGTTGGCGATCAGGAGGTTCGAGACTGTTCTGTGTTTATTTGTGAGAGGACTTGGCCCTCTAATCTTATTGTTGTGGGTATCGAGGGTGAGGATTTGATTCTTGGGGATGATTGGCTCGAACGGCATGGTGCGATCATGAACTACCGCACGAGAATCATCACTATGTTAGCCGAGGACGGCACGGAGCACTCTTTCGCGGGGCGAAAGAGGGGAAACCAGAAGTTCGTTATTAATGCCTTGAAGGCAATGAGACTCCTGCGAAAGGGGTGTACTGGCTTTTGGTGCTACGCCTTGAAGGTGGAGAGTGGTGGAGTCGAGCTTTCATCGATTCCAATCATTAGTGATTTTCCTGATGTATTTCCTGATGAGTTGCCGGGATTGCCACCGGGTCGTGAGGTTGAATTTGTTATAGAGTTAGAGCCGGGCGCGACTCCGATTTCTAAGGCGCCGTATCGTATGGCACCTTCAGAGATGACAGAATTAAAGAAGCAGTTGAGCGAGCTTCTTGAGTCGGGGTATATTCGACCGAGCGCCTCGCCTTGGGGCGCACCGGTCCTGTTTGTGCGGAAGAAGGATGGTTCACTACGTTTGTGTATCAACTATCGCGAACTAAACAAGGTGACCATCAAGAACAAGTATCCCTTGCCGAGAATTGATGACTTGTTCGATCAGTTGCAGGGAGTCGCGGTATTCTCGAAGATCGATTTGAAATCGGGGTACTATCAGCTTCGGGTGAGAGAGTCCGACGTACCGAAAACAGATTTTCGGACGAGATACAGACATTATGAGTTTGTAGTTATGCCTTTCGGGTTAACTAATGCGCCGGCGGTGTTCATGCAGTTGATGAACAAAATCTTTATCGAGTATTTGGATAAGTGTGTCGTCGTTTTCATTGATGATATTCTTATTTATTCGAGGAACGAGGAAGAGCATGCCCATCATTTGCGGATAGTGTTAGACATTTTGAGGACCGAGCAACTCTATGCGAAGTTCTCGAAATGTGAGTACTGGCTGAGGGAAGTGATGTTTTTGGGTCACGTGATTTCAGCCGAGGGAGTTCGTGTGGATCCGCATAAAATTGAGGCAGTGTTGGATTGGGCATCGCCCACAAATGTGAAGGAGGTCCGTAGTTTCTTGGGTTTGGCTGGCTACTACCGTAGGTTCGTCGAGGGCTTCTCCAAACTAGCTCGGCCACTTACGCAGTTGCTCCAGAAATCCGAAAAGTTAAATGCGGAATGACGAGGCGATCGAGTTTTGAGGAACTGAAGAAGCATTTGACTTCAGCCCCGGTTTTAGCATTGCCATGTGGC
Organism: Orobanche coerulescens; assembly: GCA_033398695.1. Lineage (NCBI taxonomy): Eukaryota > Viridiplantae > Streptophyta > Magnoliopsida > Lamiales > Orobanchaceae > Orobanche > Orobanche coerulescens. The sequence continues at coordinate 18,758,704 of CM065801.1, forward strand.
AACGAGGGTTTTGCTGTTTATAGCGATGCTTCGGGACAGGGTCTTGGGTGCGTGTTGATGCAGCACGGCAAGACCATTGCTTATTCATCGAGACAGTTGAAGCCGTATGAGCTTAACTACCCTACACATGATTTGGAGTTAGCGGCAGTTGTTTTTGCACTCAAGATTTGGCGTCACTACCTTTTCGGCTCTGCATGTCAGATTTTTACCGATCATAAAAGTCGAAATACATATTTACCAATGAGTTGAATATGAGGCAGAGGAGGTGGTTAGAGCTGATTAAGGATTATGACCTCGAAATCCTTTATCATCCGGGTAAGGCGAACGTCGTGGCCGACGCCTTGAGTCGGAAACCGATTGCGTTGCGAACGCTTGAGATCCTGACGTCTCAGTCTGAGCTTCGGCGGAATTTGATCGAGTTAGATGTTGAGATTTTGTTGCCTGGAGCTGTCGGGCAACTTTGTGCCTTAGAGATTTCGTCGTCCTTGGTCGATGAAATTAAGCTAAAGTAGTTAGAGGATCCGATGATTACTCAAATCCGAGAGAACGTTCTTAAGGGAAAGTCTCCTGGGTTTGTGATTCACGAGGATGGTGTTTTGAGGTTCCAGAGTCGACTTTGTGTGCCGAACGACCCAGAGTTGCGACAGAGTATTTTGCGTGAGGCCCATACTACACCTTATTCCGTTCATCCTGGTTCGAGTAAGATGTACAAGGACCTGAGGAGGAATTTCTGGTGGAATGATATGAAGGAGGAGGTCGCACAGTTTGTAGCGAGATGTTTGACTTGTCGTGAGTCAAAATCGAGCATCGCCGACCGGGAGTTATTGCGATCACTTCCGTTCCGAATGGAAATGGGAAGATATATCGATGGATTTCGTTACGAGTTTGCCGAGATCGAGGTCGGGCATGAATATGGTATGGGTGATTGTTGATCGTCTGACCAAGTCGGCACATTTTCTGGGCATCAAGGACACTTGGGGCCCGGAGAAGTTGGCTCGTGTGTTTATCGCGCAGATTGTGAGACTTCACGGTACTCCGAAGTCTATTGTTTCGGATCGTGATGGCCGTTTCGTATCGCACTTTTGGCAGGCAGTGCATAAGGCGTTGGGTACCCGTTTGCATTTGAGTACCTCTTTTCATCCCCAGTCAGATGGACAGTCGGAACGCACTATCCAGACATTCGAAGATATATTGCGTGCTTGTGCCCTCGATTGGAGTAGCGATTGGGAGGAACATTTGCCATTGATCGAATTCACATACAACAACAGTTGGCACGCGTCGATTCGGATGGCACCGTATGAGGCACTTTATGGGAGGCGATGTCGATCACCAATTTGTTGGAATGAGACATCTGATTTGGTCGGGACCGAGCCGGATGTCATTTTAGAGACGAGGCGGAAGATAGAATTGATTCGGGAACGGATGTTGACTGCCCAGAGTCGACAGAAGTCGTATGCCGATGTCCGTCGTCGACCTTTGGAATTCGAGGTGGGAGACCACGTTTTGCTTAAGGTGTCGCCGATGAAGGGAGTTTTTCGTTTCGGGAAGAAGGGGAAGTTGAGTCCGAGATTTATTGGACCCTTTGAGATTCTCGAGCGAGTCGGTGAGTTGGCATACCGTTTGGCGTTACCTCCAGCCTTGAGTCATGTTCATAGCGTTTTTCATGTTTCCCAGTTGAGGAAATATGTCCCGGACCCTAGTCACATCATCGATTATGGTGAGATTGATGTCGCCGAGGATATTACTTTCGAGGAGCGTCCTTTGAAGATTTTGGAGCATCGTGAGAAACGACTGAGGCATAAGACCACCCCTTTGGTCAAAGTGCAGTGGTCGAGACACGGTGTCGAGGAGGCAACTTGGGAGACCGAGGATAGCATGCGTGCTAGCTACCCTGAGTTGTTTGTTTCTTAAGTTTCGGGACGAAACTTATTTTTAGAGGGGTAGAATGTAATATCCGCATTTTTCTTTCCCTTGTATCTTCATTTTTCGGTGTATTTCTCGGTTGTAGTGACCCTCGTGTAACTTTCAGTGTATCTTTCCCGTCATCTAGTGATCTGATTCTCGTTATCGTTGTACGAAACCGCTATTCGGGGTTGCCGTGGATCCATTCCATGTTTCGATGCGTCTTGAGATGTTCTGTTTAACGTTTCGTTCATATTCCGGTGTTTTGGACCGTTTATATCTCTTACCTAGCGCACGCTATATTTACTGCATAGCGCACGCTAGGGGTCACTTAGTAGCGCACGCTAGGGGTCACTTAGTAGCGCACGCTACGACTGTTTCGTAGCGCGCGCTAGAGGGCAAGCCCTGGGAGGGGCAGTGCTGATTCCAGTCCTCTGGACTGGTGGATTAGCGTACGCTACGTAGCCTAGTGCACGCTAATGTTGGGAGTTAGCACACGCCGTAGCGTGCGCTAGTGTGGATGTCGATCGGGCGGTTTGCTCTTGGACTCTCGATGCCTGTAGCGCACGCTATTGGTCGATAGCGCGCGCTACCGATACATTTTAGCGCACGCTATGTTTGGTCAATAGCGCGCGCTAACCGGATCAGGTGTGCACTGACAGTGGCTTCTGGACTCGGCTGATGTCCAGGTAGCGCACGCTATTGGTCGATAGTGCGCGCTACCGATAGGTTATTAGCACACGCTACATTTGGAGTAGCGCACGCTAACAGCCAGAAGTCTGGCTACTGGACTGGACGCCAACTGTTTGGTCTGTATTTTTATCCCGTTAGCGCACACTAACCTTGAGGATTAGCGCGCGCTAACACTCCATGGCTATATAAACCAGGGAGTTGACCGAGATGAGCGTATTATTTCCATTTCCTCCTCCCTTCCGCGGCTGTGGCGATTTCGGGCGATTCTTGGCGATTTCTTCCTCCAATCATCTCATCCAGCATCTTCCTTAAGTTCTTGGTATATTATATCAACATCAACACGAATCTTTCATCCTAATCCAAGGTAAATCTCTTAGAACCCTATTTTTGGGCGATTTGGGGGTTTTGGGATTTTCTTCCGATCCGTTCCGTTTTGTTGGTGGATTCATGATGAATATGATTAATCTTGTTGGTATAATTAGTTTTCTTATGGATTCATGGTATATTTTCATGGTTTTGCGAAATCGAGAGGGTTTGGTTGTGGTCCGCCCTCGTTGTTATTTTTGTACGAATATACATGAATCATAGGCGGGTTTTCGGGTGTATTCCATTTCCGTAATCGTTTAGGAGTGGTTGTGATTGTGTTATTCGAATCGTTAGGTTCATTCGTCGGTTCCTCGCGGTCGTGCTTGATTCTTCCGTTCCGTTCGTGTCACCGTCTATTAATCGAGGCAAGTACCCTTATGAACTTACAATCTTGACATAATAGTATTGTGTGAGAAATGGTGTGTGTGCGTATGCTCACTACGGGTTAGATCCGACGGGGTCTCGGTAGGGGTCCACAAGAGACATGGATCGACGAGCTTGCTTTTAACCACTACGGGTTAGATCCGACGGGGTCTCGGTAGGGGTCCACAGAGACGTGGATCGACGGTTAATTGTGGTGCATTTTACAAATGTGATTTGATTATGGCATTTCCGGAAATGAGTGTTTTGGAACTATGCTTTTCTTGATTGCATGCATTTACTATATGTGTAAGATGTAAGTTGTTCATTTGGTTACTTGTACTGGCGTAATTGCTAACCCCTCCGGGACCCATTTTGGGAAATTCGTTTTATGAATTTCGTGTCCAGTTAATCGAGACGAGCTACTGGACCAAGATACGGATGATGGCCGTGCGTGATGATTGTGCACGAGTGACGTCTTAGTGTCTTTTTATCTTTTCATCTTTTGTGGTTTTTGAATTAATAGTTGTACTCGAGTACTTAAGAGTTCTTGTTCATCCGGATTGTATTGTTGCCTATTATGATTGTGTTGGATGATGATGTTACGTTGATCGGTTGAACCGGGTGGATTATTCCGTTTTGCGTCTTTATGACGAGGTGTTATTTTGTCGTTTCTGTGAGTCGATGAGTATGATGTTGTTCAGCCTGGTGGGTCCCATATAGGGATTCACAGCACTGTAATATACCTCGAATATCTTGAGGGTGTTACATGGTAGGGACTGGCTCGATAGACATGATGCCGATATAAGGTGTCGTGAGAAGAAGGTAACATTGAGGTGTTCCGAAGGCGAGTCGATCACCTTTTATGGGACTAAGAGTAGGACAATACCCAGAGTAATCACTGATATGAAGGCACTGAGAAGTCTAAGGAAGGAGAAATGTCAGGGTTACTTGGTGAGTTTGGTCGACACTCGTACTAATGAGGTGTCCCCTATAGACGTACCTATAATACGAGAGTTTTTGGATGTGTTTCCAGAAGATTTACCGAGAGTCCCACCCGATCGGCGAGTGGGGTTTAGTATTGATTTGGTCCCTGGGGCGGCCCCAACTTCCAAAGCGCCATATAGGATGGCTCCTAAGGAACTTCAAGAATTGAAGGTCCAAATTCAAGAGCTGCTGGAGCTCGGATTTGTTCGTCCTAGTGTGTCACCATGGGGTGCACCAATGCTGTATGTAAGAAAGAAGGATGGGTCACTTCGGATGTGTATAGATTACCGAGAGTTGAATTGACTCACGGTGAAGAACAAGTACCCACTACTGAGAATCGAGGATCTATTCGATCAGTTGAGGGGAGCCGGAACCTTTTTGAAGATTGATTTGCGGTCGGGGTACCATCAACTGAAGATTAGGGAGTGTGACAATACCAAGACGACTTTCAGGACCCGTTATGGACATTTTGAATTTGTAGTGATGCCATTTGGTCTGAGTAATGCACCAGCAGTCTTTATGGATTTGATGAACAGGGTGTTCCAACCTTACTTGGATAAGTTCATGATCGTTTTCATAGATGATATCTTAGTGTATTCTAAGGACAAGGAACAACACCAAGAGCATTTAAGGATTACATTGGAGACATTTTGCAAGGAGAAGTTGTATACCAAGTTCAAGAAATGTGAGTTTTGGTTAAACAGAGTTGGATTCCTTGGACATGTGGTGACTTCAAAAGGAATTGAGGTAGATCCCGGGAAGGTTGTAGCAGTGAGTAGTTGGGGAGTACCCAAGAATGCGAGCAAAGTTCGCAGCTTTCTGGGCCTAGCTGGCTATTATAGAAGATTTATCGAAGGATTTTCGAAAATCACCACTCCTATGACCCAATTAACAAGGAAGGGCGTGAGGTTTGAATAGAGTGAGAGGTGCGACGAAAGTTTTCAAGAGTTGAAAAGGAGACTAACCTCGGCACCAGTATTAACGATTCCTGATCTGACGGAAGACTTTGTTATTTATAGTGATGCCTCAAAGCAGGGTTTGGGTTGTGTTCTGATGCAACATGGTAAAGTAGTTGTAACACCCCAAAAGGTGGCTATTACAGTGCCATGGACCCCATACTGGGACCCACCAGGCGATATCCAAAAACAGATTAAATAAGTATTACTTGTGATACCGAACCACAATAAATAGTCATTACTTCGATTAGGAGTTTATTAAAAATATGGCCAATGGCCTTATGATATACAGGATCCGAAAAAACAAGTATAAACCATATGGGGATGGAAAATACTTCAAATATCACTACAACCAGATAGTAATTTAAATGAAGCGGAAATAAAATAACATAACACGGTTTAACATAACCGGACAACAAATGATTTGGGGCCCCCGAACTAGTATCCTCCGAACCCTTCGCCGTCAACATGCTCTTCCCGTGCCATGCCTTTGCCTCGACCTAAAATACAATACAAGTATTTCGCCCAAAACACAGGGTCAGATATACATGATAATTAATTCTTCCGACATTATACAATTCACATATATAGATCTCAGGGAAAACATCCTGACTATTAATCAAACCCCTCGAGCATATGAAACAATCAGTCACAAAACGTCGAACACATCCAATCATACATGGACTATGAACGATTAACAATATGGCTCAAGATGGACATCACAGTATGCCCGATCCGGAAATGTGTCCATGTACATGTCCACCCCGTATACGGAATCCAGAATATATGTGGGACAATGTACCTAATTAGCCTCACGAAACTACGTCTCGTGTACATAGTCCAATACGGAATAATATCCACGCATGACTATATATGTGCCTGGCTAAAAATCCTACACAATAACCAATCGGAACGCAGATACGATTCCGGATATGTCACGATACAACATGACAACGAATTCAATAAATTACATATCCGATTAAGGATCAAGAAAACTCACCGAAGTGAAAATAAAGACCAATGAGATCAACGATTCAAAGCGACGTACTTGGGAATGCAACCCCATGATGAAAACGGAATAACGTCAAGGACATTGTCAAATCACGACAAACATTTCATAAACAGTTCATACACATGCGATGTATAACCATCACAAGAATCTAATCATCATTATAACCAAGCAAGATAACTTGCCTCAATACGGAGATGAGAATAATCCTCTTCTTGTCGAAACGAACGAACGGTCCTCGACCAAAATCGTTTACTCGCACAATCAACCTTAAACGAAATACATTTTACTCAATAACATATTCGTTTAATTATCAATATAGAATTAGTAAGACGACACCCTAATAATCCATTAGAATAGTTCTCTATCTCAAAATATCAAAGTCTTATGCCAAGAATTCTTTCTACCTCATTACAACCACAAAATTGGTTTACAATACTTTTTCCAAATGTTCACATGATTCTACATAAATAAGAATTCTATCAAGAACATGTTAAATAACCATTTATGATTTCAAGATCATCTTATGTTGATTAAGTTCTCCAAAACATTACAATGTTGAAAGCTAAAATCTCCACCATTGTGTTCATCCGTACTCTCATCTAAATTGAATATTAAGCTTACAACAAGGTTATTAGCTATGAGATTACACCATATTCATGAAGGTTATCAAAATCATTCTTTACAAAGCTGGAAGATCCATTAACATCATGATGAATTCACCATCTATCTAGTATGATGATCAAAACATTCTAAGTTCTCAACACATTAGATTAATGAAAAGTTATTGTTGTTTTCCCAAATATCCTTATCCATTTCAAAGTCTTGCTGAGCTAAAACATAAGGAGATTATAATTCTTAAGAAATCTGAGCAAGAGGACATCCTTCACTTCTAACATTGCCAAGTTCTTCCCAAGGTACGTGAAAACTTAAAATGGTGTTTAATCACTTTATGATAACAATTCTATTGGTTAAATCCAACTATGGTGAAGTTAACTGATTCAAAGGTGTTCTACTGAGCTAAATTCGTCCAGAAAGATGAGCATGATAGTTACAACATGGTTAATATCACTATATTATCAAGAACACATCCATCTCAAACCCTCATTTATCATATTCATCAAAAGTGTTAAAAAGGTTGGATTAAAACTATGTTTTACTTGATTAATTTAACTCTAGGTGAAGTATAATTTGTTACTAACATCAACATATGAAAACAATACAGAGAAGAAAGTACACCTACCTCCAGAAACAAAGAACAACCTCAATGCTACGAGAAAGTACACTCCAAGCTCAAGAACACTTCCTAATCTTCAAGGATGTGAGCTCCACTCCAAGATTTAAGGCTTAAAAGCAAGTTGGAGGAGGTTGATATCGGTTTGGGAGTGCAGAGGGACGATATATGGAGAGAGAATCGGTTTAGAGTTGTGAAGAAATGAAAAACAGGTTGGTCCTTTAAATAGACTGTGCAGACTTAGCGCACGCTATCGGGAAGATTTAGCGTACGCTAACACACTTACGTACGCTAACCGGTTAATATTGCGTACGTAAGCGGTTTACAGTGGCTACTGTCTTGAATCCGCAAGCCATTAGCGCACGCTAATAAAAAGGGGCTACGCACGCTAATAAAAGTTGACTATGCTGACACGACAACTCAGACACCACCCACATGCATGCCAACAGATAACAAGTTCACGTGTTGAAGTCAACTGATGCCAGATTCTCTCTTAGCGTACGCAATAGAGGAAACATTACGCACGTTAAGGCACAAGATTAACGTATGTTAATCATGCTACGTAGCGTACGCTACATCAACATAAAAGTTCAAAAAATGCAACTCTCTAATTAACATCGAATTATCGAGTATGGAATGAAATAACAACGATATGAAGTTCAAATTTATAATACCTCAACATAATACTGAATGCAATGATTTACGATAATCAATTATCCGAATATATAATGACAGATAAAAATGAAAATTACAGTCGGATATTACATACTCCCCCATTAAAAAGAGTTTCGTCCTCGAAACTAAGGGGTAAACAACTCGGGGTATCTCACTCGTATACTATGCTCGGTCTCCCACGTAGCCTCCTCGACTCCGTGTCGTGACCACTGAACCTTCAGTAGGGGGATCGTATTGTTCCGCAATTGCTTGATCCTCCTCTCGAGTATCCGCATAGGACGCTCCTCATACGAATGATCCTCCGCTAATTCAATCTCTTCGAATTGAAGTGCATGGCTCGGATCAGCAACATATTTCCTCAATTGGGAGACATGAAATACGGTGAATCCTACTCAAAGCCGGTGGCAAAGCTAGTCGATAGGCCAGATCACCTACATGCTCCAAGACCTCAAACGGCCCAATGTACCTCGGGCTCAGCTTGCCCTTCTTCCCGAAACGAAAAACACCTCGGGTAGGAGACACCTTCATTAACACATGGTCACCAACCTAGAACTCAAGCGGTCGTCGACGGTGGTCAGCATAGGACTTCTGTCGACTTTGAGCCGTTAACAACCGACTCCTAATCAAGGTGATCTTCTCACGGGCTGCTAATAACATATTGGGTTCCGTACCCAGATATTCTGACAGTTCGTCCCAACACAAAAGGGGACCTACAGCAACGGCCATACAATGCCTCATACGGAGCCATCTGAATCGAAGCATGCCAACTATTATTATAAGTGAATTCCACCAAAGGTAGCTGGGCTTCCCAATCGTCCTTCCAGTCAAGAGCACATGCTCTCAACATATCCTCTAGAGTCTGGATGGTTCTCTCAGACTGACCATCGGTCTGCGGATGAAAAGCCGTACTAAAATTCAACTGCATGCCCATCGCACGATGAACTGCCTTCCAGAAGTGCGATACGAATCGCCCGTCACGATCCGATACAATACTATTGGGGGTACCATGTAACCTCACAATTTCCTTAATGAATAGATGGGCCAACCTCTCGGGACCCCACGTGTCTTTAATCTCCAAGAAGTGGGCTGATTTGGTCAGACGGTCCACAATCACCCAAATCGTATTCATTCCTCGACGACTCGTTGGCAAGCTGGTGATGAAATCCATCGATATATCCTCCCATTTCCACTCGGGAATCAGGAGCGGTTTCAGCATTCCTGCGGGTCGCTGGTGCTCAATCTTAACCTGCTGACAGGTTAAACATCTCGAAACGAATTCGGCAACCTCACGTTTCATATTCCCCCACCAATAATTTTGCTTCAAATCCTTATACATCTTGCTAGATCCCGGGTGAATAGAGTACGGGGTAGCGTGGGCTTCTCTCATGATAGAGTTCCTCAACTCTTCGTCTGCGGGTACACAAACTCGATTTCTAAAGCGTATCAATCCATCCTCGTGGATCACGAATCCAGGGGCTTTCCCTTGAGTTACCTCATCCCGAACTCGAGATAAGAATGGGTCCGTAATTTGCTTCGATTTGATCATATCATCCAGAGACGAAGAAATCTCAAGCGTGCAAAGTTGTCCCTGAACACGTTGTAACCAAACTTCAATTTCTGGCCTCATAAGATCTAACTGCAACTCTCTCTGTGTTGTCAAGCGGCTCAGCATCTGCTCCTGCACTGTCTTACGGCTCAAAGCATCGGCAACCACATTTGCTTTGCACGGATGATAAAGGATCTCGATATCATAGTCCTTGATTAATTCTAGCCACCGTCTCTGCCTCATGTTCAACTCCTTCTGAGTAAAAATGTACTTTAGGCTCTTGTGGTCAGTAAAGATCTGGCAGGTAACTCCATACAGATAGTGACGCCAGATTTTCAAAGCAAACACCACGGCTGCTAACTCCAAGTCGTGGGTCGGATAGTTAACTTCATAGGGTCTCAATTGTCTCGATGCATAGGCAATCACTTTCCCTTCCGGTATGAGTACACATCCAAGGCCCTGTCTCGACGCGTCACTGTACACCATGAATCCTTCCGTTCCTTTTGGTAGGACCAAAACAGGTGCCGAAATCAATCGACTCTTGAGTTCATCAAAACTTTGCTGACATGCTTCTGACCACAAATACTTCTTATCCTTCCGCAGTAAGTTAGTCATCGGTTGCGCAATTTTAGAAAATCATTCTACGAACCGCCAGTAGTAACCTGCTAGGCCTAGGAAACTACGAACTTCCTTCACGTTCATCGGTGGTAGCCAATCTCGAATGGCTTCCGTCTTCTGCGGGTACACTCTCACTCCTTCGGCTGATATCACATGCCCGAGAAAGATAACCTCAGGCATCCAGAATTCACATTTAGAAAATTTCCCATAAAGCTGTTCCCGCCTCAACGCATCAAGAACTTGGTGGAGATGATGTTCATGCTCTTCGTGGTCACGAGAGTAAATTAGAATGTCGTCAATAAAAACGACTACAAAGCGATCTAGATAGTTTATAAAAACTCGATTCATCAACTCCATGAATATTACCGGTGCATTAGTCAATCCGAATGGCATCACCACGAACTCATAATACCCATAGCGAGTACGGAAGTCCGTCTTTGAAATGTCAGACTCTCGAATACTCAACTGATGATAACCAGATCTCAAGTCGATCTTAGAAAACACGGCAGCTCCCTGAAGTTGATCCAATAAATCATCAATACGAGGCAAATGATACTTGTTCTTGATGGTTACCCTGTTCAGCTCACAGTAGTCAATACATAAACGCAGAGATCCATCTTTCTTCCGTACAAATAACACTGGTGCTCCCCAAGGGGACGCAGGTCGAATGTAGCCCTTTTCGGTCAACTCCTCAAGCTGGTTCTTCAATTCCAGCATCTCAGTCGGAGCCATACGATACGGTGCTTTTGAAAGCGGGGATGTACCTGGCTCTAACTCAATAATAAACTCCACGTCACGATGAGGTGGTAAGCCTGGAAACTCCTCTGGAAATACGTCTGGGTAGTCTCGGACTACCGGAATGTCTGCCAATTCAACTGGTTGATCTGATGTTTTGGTCATGTAGCACCAATAACCAATGCACCCTTGATTAAGCAGTTTCACTGCTTTCATAGCGTTGATGACTCTCCCGGAACGACTGGGATTACCACCTCGAAAAATACACTCGAAGCCATCATCAGAAGTGACAGTTACCATTCGCTTGCGGACACTAAGTATGGCATCATGACGATCCATCCAATCGATACCCAAGATTATATCATCCTTAGGTAAATCGACTACAATCAGATTTGACAACCACTCACGGTCGTTCATGCGAATCGGATAGTTCTGGACTTCACGATTCCCAATAATTCTTCTACCATCGGGTAGACCAATCACGTAAGGTTCACAATTGATAACATGGTCTAGAGGCAAATTACTCAAACAAGAAGAAGATATAAAGGAGTGTGAAGCACCAGTATCAAAAAGAACACACACAGGCTGGGAGTGGATCTCTAGTATACCTGAAATCATGCTGGCCTCGGGATCGTCAGCTTTCTTCATCTCGTAAATCCTGGGTTTTGCAGTTCCAACACCAGGTGTACCACTTTGATTCCCACGGCCCATTCCTTTATTCGCCCCGGTGGTCTGATAGGAAGCGGACGGAGGCGCCCGGTTCTGGACAAGGACTGAACTGGAGTATGAGACGCCACTGGTTCATGTCCGGGCCCACTCCTGCAAAAGCGAGCACGGTGACCATTCTTGCCACAAGTATGGCATGTGATGGCAGGCTTTGGGCATTTGAAGTTGACATGCCCCTGGTCTCCACAGTTATGACATACCACGGACGAGGGAACCACTCTAGAGTGCGATTCGGCTGGCTTCGACGCCATGGGTGGTCGGTCAGAAGGGTTTGGCAATGACTGGGGTTTCCTGAATATCCCCCGATTACTTTCAGTCTGGTTCTGGTTCCTGGATCTTTTGTTGTTGGACTGTGGTTGTTTCTTGGAAATCTCTTTCGCGGTGAGTTCGTACTCCAGAGCTTTCTCGATGAACTCTGGTAGGGTAGTACAGTGGTGATTTAATAGCTGCATTCTCATTCGGGGTTTAAGCCTCTTGAGAAAGTATTTGATCTTATCAGCCTCTGTTCGGATAATTGTCGTGGCGAAAGGAAGAAGTGCCTAAAATTTCTCGGCAACAGATAACACATCATCGTCTTCAGACGGGTCTGGATTCAGCAGTTCTGACAGTTTGGCCTCACGGAGTGGCCCTGGATAGTAACGGTCTAGCATGAGGTTTTTAAATTCCTCCCAAGTATAAACACCATCAGCTGGCCTCACTGAAAGCCGCCAGGTATGAGCGCCTTTGCTAAGGTAGTACGCGGCTACCGAGACACGGTTCTCTTCTGGGCAATCCACCATCTCGAAAAGTTTCTCAAAATGCTCGATCCAATGCATAATGTCAGCAGGCTCAGAGGAGCCTTCAAAGGTCGGAGGTCGCTGGCGAGAGATATCGCTGATGATCCGACTCACGGGTCCGCCAAGAACAGGAGGAGGATGAGGCCCCTGTTGCTGGCCAGTAGTGGCTCCTACATAGCTTCCATTAATTGACCCATCTGGGCCATCTGAGTCATCATGCCCTGCATCACAACGTAAGGATCGACACGCGCATCCTCACGCACACTGTGGTGCGATTGTTCCCTAGAAGGTGAACCACTGTCTTCAGAACTATGATCCACATTCGCGCGTCTGTTGGCTCGAGGTATCGGGATTCGGCCCCTTCCACAGCCTCATCCCCCTCTGCCACGACCTCTCAGGTTTCTTTCCATACTGAAAGAATCAATCATAATGATAACCATAAGTACAGTTCAAGATACTATTTAAAATTCACGCTAAGTTAATAGCAACAAGGAATCATATATTCAAGGAAACAGTTCACAATTAATTATCGACACCACGAATGTCGCACCAAATATTATATCGACGTCAAGTCGAACAATTTCAATCATATAATCAATCCAGCATTTATCTCGGATTATTAATCAGATAAATCCTGCCACAAATCCTCGAAATAACAAGATCAACAAAAAGATCCATTCCGATATCAATATCATGCCAGCAATTAAATCATGGCTCATAAAGTACATACCGTATCTGGTGCCACACGTACTTTGATGTCTGCAAAGTTTTATCATGCTATTAGTCATAGAAGTGTTAGAACTGTTGAGTCTCTTGAGGTTAGCTTACCGTCAGGAAATAAGATCCTCACTAATACAATGATTGATGAGATTATTGAGATAGGAGGTAGAGAATTTGACGCTAGCCTGTATTTGATTAACTCTATGGATTTTGACGTGATCCTTGGTAGGGACTGGCTCGATAGACATGATGCCGATATAAGGTGCCGTGAGAAGAAGGTAACATTGAGGTGTTCCGAAGGCGAGTCGATCACCTTTTATGGGACTAAGAGTAGGACAATACCCAGAGTAATCACTGATATGAAGGCACTGAGAAGTCTAAGGAAGGAGAAATGTCAGGGTTACTTGGCGAGTTTGGTCGACACTCGTACTAATGAGGTGTCCCCTACAGACGTACCTATAGTACGAGAGTTTTTGGATATGTTTCCAGAAGATTGACTGGGATTCCCACCCGATCGGCAAGTGGGGTTTAGTATTGATTTGGTCCCTGGGGCGGCCCCAACTTCCAAAGCGCCATATAGGATGGCTCCTAAGGAACTTCAAGAATTGAAGGTCCAAATTCAAGAGCTGTTGGAGCTCGGATTTGTTCGTCCTAGTGTGTCACCATGGGGTGCACCAGTGCTGTTTGTAAGAAAGAAGGACCGGTCACTTCGGATGTGTATAGATTACTGAGAGTTGAATCGACTCACGGTGAAGAACAAGTACCCACTACTGAGAATCGAGGATCTATTCGATCAGTTGAGGGGAGCCGGAATCTTTTCGAAGATTTATTTTCGGTCGGGGTACCATCAACTGAAGATTAGGGAGTGTGACATTACCAAGACGACTTTCAGGACCCGTTATGGACATTTTGAATTTATAGTGATGCCATTTGGTCTGAGTAATGCACCAGCAGTCTTTATGGATTTGATGAACATGGTGTTCCAACCTTACTTGGATAAGTTCATGATCGTTTTCATAGATGACATCTTGGTGTATTCTAAGGACAAGGAACAACACCAAGAGCATTTAAGGATTACATTGGAGACATTTTGCAAGGAGAAGTTGTATACCAAGTTCAAGAAATGTGAGTTTTGGTTAAACAGAGTTGGATTCCTTGGACATGTGGTGACTTCAAAAGGAATTGAGGTAGATCCCGACAAGGTTGTAGCAGTGAGTAGTTGGGGAGTACCCAAGAATGCGAGCGAAGTTCGCAACTTTCTGGGCCTAGCTGGCTATTATAGAAGATTTATCGAAGGATTTTCGAAAATCGCCACTCCTATGACCCAATTAACAAGGAAGGGCATGAGGTTTGAATAGAGTGAGAGGTGCGACGAAAGTTTTTAAGAGTTGAAAAGGAAACTAACCTCGGCACCAGTATTAACGATTCCTGATCTGACAGAAGACTTTGTTATTTATAGTGATGCCTCAAAGCAGGGTTTGGGTTGTGTTCTGATGCAACATGGTAAAGTAGTTGTAACACCCCAAAAGGTGGCTATTACAGTGCCATGGACCCCATACTGGGACCCACCGGGCGATATCCAAAAACAGATTAAATAAGTATTACTTGTGATACCGAACCACAATAAATAGTCATTACTCCGATTAGGAGTTTATTAAAAATATGGCCAACGGCCTTATGATACACAGGATCCGAAAAAACAAGTATAAACCATATGGGGATGGAAAATACTTCAAATATCACTACAACCAGATAGTAATTTAAATGAAGCGGAAATAAAATAACATAACACGGTTTAACATAACCGGACAACAAATGATTTGGGCCCCCCGAACTAGTATCCTCTGAACCCTTCGCCGTCAACATGCTCTTCCCGTGCCATGCCTTTGCCTCGACCTAAAATACAATACAAGTATTTCGCCCAAAACACAGGGTCAGATATACATGATAATTAATTCTTCTGACATTATACAATTCACATATATAGATCTCAGGGAAAACATCTTGACTATTAATCATACCCCTCGAGCGTATGAAACAATCAGTCACAAACCTTCGAACACATCCAATCATACATGGACTATGAACGATTAACAATATGGCTCAAGATGGACATCACAGTACGCCCGATGCAGAAATGTGTCCGTGTAGATGTCCACCCCGTATACAGAATCCAGAATATATATGGGACAATGTACCTAATTAGCCTCACGAAACTACGTCTCGTGTGCACAGTCCAATACGAAATAATATCCACGCATGACTATATATGTGCCTGGCTAAAAATCCTACACAATAACCAATCGGAACACAGATATGATTCCGGATATGTCACGATACAACATGACAACGAATTCAATAAATCACATATCCGATTAAGGATCAAGAAAACTCACCGAAGTGAAAATAAAGACCAATGAGATCAACAATTCAAAGTGACGTACTTGGGAATGCAACCCCAGGATGAAAACGGAATAACGTCAAGGACATTGTCAAATCACGACAAACATTTCATAAACAGTTCATACACATGCAATGTATAACCATCACAAGAATCTAATCATCATTATAACCAAGCAATATAACTTGCCTCAATACGGAGATAAGAATAATCCTCTTCTTGTCGAAACGAACGAACAGTCCTCGAGCAAAATCGTTTACTCACACAATCAACCTTAAACGAAATACATTTTACTCAATAACATATTCGTTTAATTGTCAATATAGGATTAGTAAGACGACACCCTAATAGTCCCTTAGAATAGTTCTCTATCTCAAAATATCGAAGTCTTATGCCAAGAATTCTTTCTACCTCATTACAACCACAAAATCGGTTTACAATACTTTTGCCAAATGTTCACATGATTCTACATAAATAAGAATTCTATCAAGAACATGTTAAATAACCATTTATGATTTCAAGATCATCTTATGTTGATTAAGTTCTCCAAAACATTACAATGTTGAACGGTAAAATCTGCACCTTTGTGTTCATCCGTACTCTTATCTAAATTGAATATTAAGCTTACAACAAGGTTATTAGCTATGAGATTACACCATATTCATGAAGGTTATCAAAATCATTCTTTACAAAGCTGGAAGATCCATTAACATCATGATGAATTCACCATCTATCTAGTATGATGATCAAAACATTCTAAGTTCTCAACACATTAGATTAATAAAAAGTTATTGTTGTTTTCCCAAATATCCTTATCCATTTCAAAGTCTTGCTGAGCTAAAACATAAGGAAATTATAATTCTTAAGAAATCTGAGCAAGAGGACATCCTTCACTTCTAACATTGCCAAGTTCTTCCCAAGGTACGTGAAAACTTAAAATGGTGTTTAATCACTTTATGATAACAATTCTATTGGTTAAATCCAACTATGGTGAAGTTAACTGATTCAAAGGTGTTCTACTGATCTAAATTCGTCCAGCAAGATGAGCATGATAGTTACAACATGGTTAATATCACTATATCATCAAGAACACATCAATCTCAAACCCTCATTTATCATATTCATCAAAAGTGTTAAAAAGGTTGGATTAAAACTATATTTTACTTGATTAATTTAACTCTATGTGAAGTATAATTCGTTACTAACATCAACATATGAAAACAATACAGAGAAGAAAGTACACCTACCTCCATAAATGAAGAACAACCTCAATGCTACGAGAAAGTATACTCCAAGCTCAAGAACACCTCCTAATCTTCAAGGATGTGAGCTCCACTCCAAGATTTAAGGCTTAAAAGCAAGTTGGAGGAGGTTGATATCGGTTTGGGAGTGCAGAGGGACGATATATGGAGAGAGAATTGGTTTAGAGTTGTGAAGAAATGAAAAACATGCTGGTCCTATAAAAGACTATGCAGACTTAGCGCACGCTATCGGGAAGATTTAGCGTACGCTAACACACTTATGTACGCTAACCGGTTAATATTGCGTACGTAAGCGGTTTACAGTGGCTACTGTCTTGAATCCACAGGCCATTAACGCACGCTAATAAAAAGGGGCTACGCATGCTAATAAAAGTTGACTCTGCCGACACGACAGCTCAGACACCACCCACATGCATGCCAATGGATAACAAGTTCACGTGTTGAAGTCAACTGATGCCAGATTCTCTCTTAGCGTACGCAACAGAGGAAACATTACGCACGTTAAGGCACAAGATTAACGTACGTTAATCATGCTACGTAGCGTACGCTACATCAACAGAAAAGTTCAAAAAATGCAACTCTCTAATTAACATCGAATCATCGAGTATGGAATGAAATAACAACGATATGAAGTTCAAATTTATAATACCTCAACATAATACTGAATGCAATGATTTACGATAATCAATTATCCAAATATATAATGACAGATAAAAATGAAAATTACAGTCGGATATTACAGTAGTAGCCTATGCATCGAGACAACTTAAGCCACATGAGTTGAACTATCCAACGCATGATCTGGAATTGGCTGCTGTAGTACATGCACTGAAGATTTGGCATCACTATCTCTACGGAGGGAAGTGCGAGATATACACAGACCATAAAAAGTCTGAAGTATCTTTTCACATAGAAGGATCTTAATATGAGGCAAAGGAGATGGTTAGAATTGGTGAAGTACTATGATTGTACTATTCATTACCATCCGGTAAGGCTAATGTGGTAGCTGATGCCTTGAGTCGGAAGACTAGAGGCGAGTTAGATTGCTTGACCAATCAGGAGAGTTTGATAAAAGAGTTCTCTCGGTTGAGGAGTTGAGTCTTCAAAGAGTTCTAAAGCAATCCTATCATCTTTGGTCTTGCAACCAAACTTGAGGGATAAGATTAAGGAGGCTCAACCTCATGATAAGTTCTTGTGCAAGATGAAAGATCGAGCACAAGATGGAAGTATTGAGAAGTTTGTCGTTGACGTAGACGATGTTTTGACTTATGATGGGAGGTTATGTGTTCCTAAGGATCCATCACTTAGGAAGCAAATTCTTGAAGAAGCTCACAATGCACCATACTCCGCTCACCCGGGAGGTATAAAGATGTACCACGACTTGAAGAAGTTCTTTTGGTGGAGAGGAATGAAATGGGACATTTGTGTATTTGTGGAGAGGTGTATGATATGTCAACAGGTGAAGGCATAACACCAACGGCCAGGAGGTTTACTTCAACCATTGGAAATCCCAGAATGGAAATGGGAGCATATCACAATGGATTTCGTGGTTGGTCTGCCACGAACAGTGAGAAAGAACGATGTTATATGGGTGATAGTAGATCGTTTGACGAAGTCATCTCATTTTCTACCTATGAGGATGACTTAGAGTATGGAACAATATGCGAAGATTTATATTCAGGAGATCGTGAGGTTACATGGTGTTCCAGTGTCGATCATCTCGGATAGAGATCCACGATTTACATCAAAATTTTGGAAAAGTCTGCAAAGTGCATTGGGCACTAAATTGAATTTCAGTATTGCATATCATCCCCAAATCGATGGTCAATCTGAACGGACTATCAAGACACTTGAAGATTTGTTGAGGGCGTGTGTTCTTGATACTGGTGAGAATTGGGAAAATATTTTTCCGTTAGTAGATTTGCTTATAACAACAGTTACCAAGCAACTATACAAATGGCCCCTTATGAGGCTCTGTACGGAAGGAAATGTCGATCGCCCCTTTATTGGAATGAGGTTGGAGAAGGAAAAACTTTGGGTCCAGAATTGATCGGGCAGACTGTAGAGAATATAGCCAAAATCAAAAGTAGAATTAAGACTGCCCAGGATCGGCAGAAGTCTTATGCTGATAAGCAAAGGAAAGATATCAAATTTGAGATTGGAGAAAAGGTGTTTTTGAAGGTAGCGCCGATGAAAGGAGTGATACGATTCGGTAAAAAGGGAAAGCTACAGCCTCGTTATATCGGACCTTTTGAGATTTTGGGTCGCGTTGGTGATCTTGCTTATAGATTGGCATTGCCGATGGAGTTATCAGGAGTGCACAATGTCTTTCACGTCTCCATGCTGAGAAAGTACATACATGATCCGAGTCACGTATGCAATTTCAAAGAGTTGCATGTAGCCAAGAACCTGACTTATGAGGAGGTACCTACAGCTATTTTGGAGCGTGAGGTACACCAGTTACGAAACAAAGAGGTTAAATTGGTGAAGGTTCAATGGAGTAGTCATGGACCAAATGAGGCAACTTGGGAACGTGAAGAGGAGATCCGTTCTAAGTATCCAACATTCATTTTTCAAGGTACGTAACTTAATTTTCGAGGACGAAAATTTGTTAAAGGGGGGTAGGTTGTAACGCCCCGATTTCGCATATATATTTATTGTGAATTATAGAAAACATGTTCAATTTTATTAAATTAATGCCCGAATAATTTTATCATTTAATCCAATTTTATTTCATTATCATGCAAATCCATTTACGTCATTATAATTCATGTCAAGTCATGTGATTCGTTCGTTGCATTTCTTATTTTATTCATTGTGTCTCATCTCGTCATTTCTAGGCCCGAGTCAAATTTTAAACAATATTAATTGTTACCAAAAGATTTTTTTCAATATAAATAATAACATTATTTATTATTATTACTATTAATGTTATTAATATTATTATTATTATTTAATTCAGCCCGATTATTATTCACTTTCATTGTGGCCCAATTAATAATGATTTGGAATTATGAGTTGACCCAAACTATTTTTCTGGCCCAATAAAAATTATGCCCTAAAACCTAATCTCTACAGTATAAATACTGTATTTATACTGCAGCCAATCCTTACAATACACAATAATACACAAACATATTTTGATGTTTCTCTCCTTCCCGCAGGCGTTAGTTTCAGCCAATCTAAGAGGTAAATTCTACATCTTTATTTTGTTTGTTTGTTCTGCAAATCAAATTCCAACCCCGATCGATCACCCATCTCAGCCACAAACTACCATCTAAGATTCGACCAAAACTTGCTTCCAATCGACCCAAGCCCTGGCATTAACCCTAACCTGTTTTGCCAGTCTGGGTGCATGGCAAACCGCCACCTCAGCCTGAAACCACCATAACTTTCACTGACTACCAATTCCCAAAACTAGAAATCAGAACCCGACCCGAAATCATGGCCGAATCCAAATTGGAACTCACATACAAGAACCCCGGATCAGAAAAACCCAAAGCTCGAAACCCACTTCCTGATTCGAACTCGCCGATCGGTCGCCCAGTGAACCTCGCCACATCCGAACCTTGCTCGCGCCACCCCCAGCAAACCACCTCCAGCCGCCCGAACAGTTCAATTCCATTTTGATTGTGCATGTGCGCGTGCGGCGGCGATGGAGTGTGCATGTTTGTGAGCCTCTCTGGTGTATTCGGCAATGTATGTGTGTGTATTGGTGCAGGGTGCGCCCGCGTGTGTGTGTGTGTGTTTGTGTGTGTGTGTGTGTGTGTGTGTGTGTGTTACAGGGAGGTTTTGAGAGAGGAGAAGTGAGAACGAGAGTGAGGCGGATGGATTAGGGCTAAGTGTTTTTATACCCAATACCTTTCCAATAATTTAATTGATCACCCCCAGGTTTTTAGAATGCTCAATCTAGCCCCAGTCTGGTTATAATTATTTTCAGTTAGCCCCAATCAGAATTATAATTTCTTCAATTTCAGTCCTCAGATAGTTAATTCTTACGAATTAACCCCGGTTAGCTTTATAACTCCTTCAATTTCAGTCCTTAAATATTTAGTTTCTTCACGTTTACTTCCATCAGCTTTTCAATAATTATAAATCCAAGCCATTTAAAATATTGATTGTATTCATTAATATTAATAATTCAATTTTAATATATGCCTCGTATTTTATTCCCAGTTATTATATGTTTTCAAATTATAATAATAGTGATTATTATTATTAATTTAGATAATAACAAGAATTTACGGGCCTAGAATTGTCGAGTCAAGCATCTCATCACATTCAAGTTCAAGAACTGCATTTATCCAGGTGTGGGGATTTATTACGCTTTTGTTTATTTTAATTGCTTTGTATATTATCTCATATGTGCACATGAGTCAGTCAAAAGCACTTAAATATGCAATCAGTCAGAAGCGCTTAAATGTGCAATCGGTCAGAAGCACTTAAATGTGCAATCAGTTAGAAGCACTTAAATGTGCAAATCAGTCAGAAGCACTTAAATGTGCATAAAGCCTTCGGGCTAGCCGACGGGCTTCAGAATTTATCAGTCATGTTGTTTATACTTGCTAATATATTTAGTAATTAACGTAGACATATTGCGTACTCTCCACATTGAGCGAGTTGGAAGCTCACCTCACTATTTACTCCTCTGGTTGAGGAGCTCGGTGTGTCATGTGATTGAGAGTGTGATGATCAAGCTGATGATTAAATATTTATTTATTAAATGTTATTTCTCTAAAACTATGTTTTACGAACAATTGTTCGATTTGTTTTATTTTCACGTCAAAGTATGTTTTGTTTTAACGATGACTCGAGAACATTACTTGTGATTATTAAGTTTGTCATTTTGAAATGTGTTTCCACTGCAAAAAAACTCTTTATTTATTCTTCTTAAAATTAGAAGAATTATTTTTTTAAAAGTGGTCGCTACAAATGTAGTCAACAAACAAAAAAAATTACACAAACACGTAGAGAGACAAAAAAAACAGTACCTACCAAATAAAACCACCTGGAAAAAAGAGTGCTCTTAGAATGCTAAAGGCAACAAGCACTTACAGCAAACGAACAAAAGAAACCAAGGAAACCCCTACGTGAATATAAAAAGATATATACAATAACAATGTCTTCTAACAAAAATTTGAATAACGACCTCCAATAAAACCCAGGAACTTCTAAATGCAGCAAAGAGAATATGTAAACTCAGTAATCTGTATTCTGCCAAACAAAGAGAGCAGTTAGGAAATCAACAAATATCACAAGACTTAGTACAACAGTAAAAAAACAACCTTTTAACAGACAAGGCCAAATTCAAGAGGATTTTTCTAGAGAGTTGTCAAATACATAAAACAACAACTCAATGAAATAATCATCTCAGTAGAATCCATGAGCCTAAAAGAAATATAGTTTTGGCACACCGTTGCCAGAGAACCTAAAGAGTGCAGTAACTTGCTGAACAAAAATAATAAATAAGAAATTAACAGGTATCAAAATACCTAATAAATAATGATACAGGTGCAATAAGACAAACCACCAAATCACACTATAACCGCATACATGAACCACATCTAAACACATAAACATACACATAAACATACATATATATAACCACAAAAATACATAAAGTATTACACTCCTTATCTCGTAGAACATAACAAGCAAATTACAACAACCTGAATAAAAGCACGAAGCTATAATTACTAACAAGGCCGGCCCATATAGATATAGTGGGCAAGAAGGGCGGTGGCCCAGGGCAACACAACCCAATAGGGCATCAAAGCCCATAATCCTCTTATCCATTACTAGACTCATTTTTTAAAAAAAAAAAAACAGTTTTATTGTTCTACACTTTTACTTACACGCCTACCATCTGATCGACGTTTCTCCTTCTCATCTCGATCAGACGCACACAGATTTGCATATTTGATTATTTGGTGCTTGTTTATTTCTCTTATCTGCATATTTGATTTTGCTTTCATAAACCTTGATCTCGATTGCTTGGTATTTGCCTATTTGGTATTTGGTAATTGCCTAATTGATTAAATATGTTTCCTAAATCACAACCGTCTGGTGCTCAAAATTGAAAAAGAAAGAAAAAACAACAAAGAAATTATACAATCTTTACATGGATCATTAAATAAATTTTTTGTTAGGCAAGAAAGACCGTTGAAACTCCTAGTTCTAATGAAAATATTGATGAGACACTTGTTGATTAGCCTAATGTTGATGAGCCACATGTTGATGGGCATCGTGTTGATGAGCCTAATGTTGATTTAAATATTTTTTAAGCCAAGTGTCTGAGATAATTTGAATTCAAAAATGAAAGATTTTTGAGCTACATGTTGATATTGAAAGAAAATACTTGTTTACGGAGTTACAAATTTCGCAGGGCATGATACCATATGAAGCATACGAGAAAAAAGCCTTGGGTGTCTATTCAGGTTGTGGAGTTTGTAAGGAACGTGGATATGTTCCCACACGTGTTGTTTGCCTACAAGATTTTGTTGACCGTACCAGTCACGGTAGCATCCGCCGAAAGAAATTTTTCAAAATTAAAGCTACTTAATCATATTTCCGGACTACGATGAGTCAAGAGAGGCTTAACGGATTAGCAGTTTTGATCGAAAGTAAGTTTTTAGCAAATGTTGACTATGATAGATTAATTGATGATTTTACTTCACGAAATGCACGAAGACAACATTTTAGGTGATACTGTATTTGTTTTGCTTTTAGGGATTTTGGTTTATGTCCTCCGCCCCCTTCCCGTTGTAACTTTTCTTTTTTTAATAATAATTGGCGTGAGATGAGCTGCCTGGCTTGACTAGGTTCCAAACTCATTTAAAAAGTCGTATTCTTAGTTCATTGGATTAGGGGCATATTTTTTGCTCTCCGCCCAGGGCATCCAAAACCATTGGACCGGCCCTGATTACTAACAACCAATAACAATCAGAATCTAATTTTTGTAAATGTCTAGATATGTAGCGGTGTAATATCTAACAGAACAGTCCATTCAGGGAGTCATAATATTAGGAGTGAATTAAAAAGATGAAGTAAATTAGTAGAGAATATAAGAAATAATAAGTATTTGAAACTGTGGAGTTCAAATACAGTGGACCGATTTCTGTGCATATACAATCTCGCAAAACTTTAACATAACATTTATGATGTGATTGATATGGGCTGGGCGAATCTTGTATTCATTTGGTTTGCCTAATATATATAACTGATACTACACAAAAGCGAGATAACACTACATATAATGACCTTTGGAAAAAAAACAAGATCAGAGAAATATAAACTCCAAATATAATATTCACTTTTTTATTTTAGTATTTGTTGTTGTGAGGAAAAGGTATACTGTAAAAGTAGCTCAGGCTGACTTTCTAAGAATCAGGTACCAATAATAACAGATATAAATAAGAGTAACCAAATACTAAGTTTTTTTTTGAAGATTTAAAGTAAGATCTTTTAAATGTGCTGATTTGCACAGCATGGTTCAGTAACTACAAGAATTTCTTTGTAAACCACATTTGTCGTGCAACAAAAATGAGCTGAATGAGTCTTCTATTCTTTCAGTTTAATTAGCACACATATAGCCGAGCTAGAATGAGCTCGAGACAGCGCCACATATAACTGCCCATGAGAGAAAACAGGAGCAGGCAAATATAAGCCCACAAACTCTAATGCTTGGCCATGTGCTTTATTGATCGTCATTACAAACGAAGGACGTAGAGGAAATTGAGTTCTATTAAAAGGAAGATACTTCTTATTCGTCTCAAGATGAATAAACGGAATCCTGGGTAGGAAAACGCGCCTGCCACAATATGCACCATTTGCTATTTCTGCATCTATAATATGCTTTTGAAAATTTCGACATATCAATCTGGTACCGTTACAAAGGCCCTCAGATGGATTAATATTGCGAAGAAGCTGTAATATCCGTACTTTTTCTATTTTTGGTAGTTTCTATTTTGGTGTATTTTCCATTTTTAGCGACTCGCTTGTAATCGTATTAACATTTTGAGAATATTGAATTCTGCGTATTTTGGCATCCGAGCATGTTTCGAGATTGTTGTACTCGATTTTGTGTTTAGTTATGATATTTTCCACTTGTTGACTCATTTTGTGCAATTGTGGTACGAAACTGCCGTTTCGGGTTTGTGTGAGTTCGTTTAATGTTGTTAGACATGTTGTGAGATTCGGCATGGTTTTTCGTTTCCGTATCGTGGTTTTCGGTCATTTCGGGTCGTTTTGTAATTTTCTAAAAGTTTAGAGAATTTACTTTCGTGGTCGTATTCCGAACCTTCGGGTAATCGGGATCATGTTTTCTTTTAGCGCTTAAGTTCGTCACTTCGAATTCTTTGTATTGGTGTCTGCACTTTTCGTCGATCATTGTGTTTGGTCTTCGTATCACTTCTGCACAGCTGATGGAGAACTGTCTATGACCTGGGGAACTCTTACGTACATTAACTGGTCCTCATAACGTACGCTATGTGATCTTCCTAACGTACGTTAGTACCCTTGCATAATGTACGTTAAGGTCTTCAAGGAACCGGGCAGACAGCTCTGTCATTCCCTTACGTACGTAATAAAGGACGCATTACATACGTTAATGATCTAACGTACGCTAGCTTTTGTTGGATTACGTATGTTACCGTACGCGGGTTTAAATACCCAGGGCTGACCGAAATTCTTCCATTTTTATCCGTTCTTTCTCTTCTCCGCGACGTGGGCGATTCTTGGGCGATTTTGGTGTGATTTCGAGCCTTCAACTATCTCGCTATCATCTTCCTTGGAGACTTGGTATAGATTAACAACCCCAATCTGTATCCTTCACCTTTGAATCGAGGTAATATTTTAGAACCCTAGACTTTTCGGGATTTGGGGGTTTTTTCGTAAATTCTCCGATTTAGTCGTAGTTATGGTGGAATTGTGTTGAGTATGGATTATCTACTTCCGATATTTTTCCTACAAGATTATTGTTGTATTCTTGGAATTGTTGAGGACCGAGAGGGTTTTGGTTGTGATCCGCCCTCGTTGAATATGATGTTGGATTATTTGTGTCGTAGGCGCGGTTTTCGGGCTTATTTCTATTTAATCTCCAATCGTACCATTGTTGATAGTCGTTTTACGAATCATTTAGGTTCGAAGTTTCCAAATTCTTCCAACGGTGGCCGTTTACCGTCTCTTTTCAGTCTGTCATGTCTCAAAGGCAAGTAATTTTTACGAACTTACAATATTATATATGCAAAATGGTGTATTTGAGCGTTAGAGTGTTTATGTTCACTCCGGGAGGGTCTGACAGGGCCTTGGAGGGATCCACGCGTGGCTGGGTCCACGAACTATTGGGTTAACCACTCCGGGAGGGTCTATCGGGGACTCGGAGGGATTCGCGCATGGCTGGGTCCACGGTTAATTGGGAGGAACTGTGTTTTGGTGATACATTGTGGATTTTGCATTTCCGGAAATCATTATCTTATTTGTTTTCGAAAATCATTGGTTCATGTGCTTTGATATTGTAAGATGTAAGAATTCGTTTGCGTTACTTGTACTAGCTATTCCACGGCTAACCCCATTTTAGGGGAAATACATTTCATATATTTCAGGTGCGAAGAATGTGATCGGAAGAGTGCCGGGGCAGTACGGGGATGAAGGCCAGGTGTGATACTGTGATGTGGTCATCATGTTTATTTGCTTTGAGATTGGTTATTGGGATTTTGTTTTATTTATCACAAATTATTAGATAGTACTCGAGTACTATAGGAGAGTTGTTTTTCTGTTGTCAATTACATTATATCATTGTTTCATTGTGATTTAAATGTTGTCGTGGGAATTTCATCCGTTAATCCGATAAATGACAGATGGTTTCGATGTGTTCTGTTCTGGTTGTCGTATGAATTTAGCCTTGTGAGTTCCAGATGGGATTCACGGCGCTGTGACATGCCCTGAATATCTTGGGGGTGTTACAGAATATGGTATCGGAGCCTAGGTTTATGGATACCTAGGTTGTTTGTCTTTTGGGTCTAGTCACGTTGTTGTAAACACAGTATCATCGCGCTGCCATCATCTTGTACGACCGGTACTCGTAAGATATCTTACCCTTTTATTGTCCTTACTGTCTTGTCTTCTGATTTCGTAATGTGGGGAACTGGTCACCATGACGGTTATTTTTCTGAACTGTACTCATGTTTTCCTTTTTTTCTATCATTTAGAATGTCAGTCGGTAGAGGTTGCGGACGCGGTGGAGGACATGGCGTAGCCAGTGGGGTGGACACGTCTCTCGGTTCGGATGCTGGATCGACTACTCCTACTTTGTCGAATTCAGTCCATCCTAGTACTGATGGTCAGCAGGACCAGTTGGCTAGTTTGGGAGATTTCGCCGGGAATAATGCGGGTGTTGGTGTGGCCACTATATTACAGCAAGTGTCTAACCAAATGGCACTCCTGACCCAAGCGGTTCAGCTCAATAATCCACCTCCTGTGGTGAATGCTGGGGCAGAGAGATGGCTACAGGATGTGATCCGTATGCGCCCTCCTCAGTTCATTTGTGCTATGGCTCCGATCGGCTGGGAAGATTGGATCAACGAGATTAACAAAGTTTTTGTTGCGGTAAATTGTCCGGAGGCATGGAAGGTGGCGATTGCGCAGTACTTTCTGATGAGGGACACTGCTAGCTGGTGGCAGGCGGTTGCGCCTTAGGACCGTGAGGTTTCATGGGACGAGTTTAAAGAACTAATGGAGCCACAAGCGAGGATTCGACAGGAGCTTATTGAACCGGGAATCTAAGTATGGATTCAACATGTGCAGGGTCAGTTGTGTGCCCTCGAGATTACTTCGTCTTTGGTTGATGACATCAAAGGGGAGCAAATGAATGACCCGATGATCAGTCAGCTGAAGGCGGATGCAGAAAAAGGGAAAGCCACCAGCTTTATGATTCACGAGGACGGCAGTTTGAGATTTCAAGGGAGACTCTGTGTTCCGAATGATTTAGACTTGAGATAGAAAATACTTCGAGAAGCTCATGCTAACCCTTACTCTATCCACCCCAGAACGAGTTAGATGTATAAAAACCTTAAAAAAGAATTTCTGGTGGAATAATATGAAGAAGGACGTCACGGAGTTCGTAGCACGGTGTTTGACGTGCCAACAAGTCAATATTGAGCATCAGAGACTAGCTGGACTGTTGAAGCCGCTTTCTATTCCCGAGTGGAAGTGGGAAGATATTTTAATGGATTTTATCACCGGGATGCCGAGAACAAAAACCGGAATGAATATGATTTGGGTGATTGTCGATCGACTAAAAAAATCGGCACATTTTCTTAGTATTAAGGATACTTGGGGACCAGAGATATTGGCTCGGATATTCATAGCGGAGATAGTATGGCTACACGGTACACCTAAGACTATTGTATCTGATCGAGATGGTCATTTCGTGTTGAATTTTTGGCAGTCAGTCCATCAGGCTTTGGGTATCGAATTGAGGCTGAGTACATCTTCTCATCTGCAGTCAGGCGATCAGACGGAGTGAATGATTCATACATTGGAGGATATGTTGTGGGTGTGTGCCCTAGACTGGAGTAGTGATTGGGAGTTGCATCTGCCGTTGATCGAGTTTACTTACAATAATAGTTGGCAAGCTTCGATCAAAATGGCACCTTATGAAGCATTATATGGTAGACGATGTACGTCTCCACTCTGTTGGGATGAGGCCTCGGAGCTAGTGGGAACACATCCAGACATGCTGATGGAAACCAGAGGGAAGATTTCTATCATTCGAGAAAGAATGTTGACTGCTCAGAGTAGACAAAGATCCTATGCTGATATTCGTCGTCGACCCTTAGAGTTTGAAGTAGGAGATCATGTTTTACTCAAGGTATCGCCGACGAGAGGGGTTTATCATTTCGGGAAGAAAGGGAAGCTTAGCTCAAGATATATTGGGCCGTTTGAGATTCTTGACAGAGTCGGTGAGCTGGCTTATCAGTTGGCACTACCTCCAACACTTAGTCATGTTCACAGTGTGTTTCACGTTTCTCAGTTGAGAAAGTACATTCCTGACCCGAGTCATATCATCGATTATAGGGATATTGAAGTAGCGGAAGATGTCACGTTCGAAGAAAGGCCATTGAAGATCCTTGAGCATCGTGAAAAGCAACTCCGAAATAAAACCATCCCATTGGTTAAGGTTCAGTGGTTGAGGTATGGAGTTGAGGAGGTGACTTGGGAACCAAAGATAGCATGCGCGCTAAATATCCGGAACTATTTACTTCTTAAGTTTCGGGAAGAAACTTATTTATAGAGGGGGAGAATGTAATATCCGTATTTTTTCTATTTTGGTAGTTTCCATTTTGGTGTATTTTCCATTTGTAGTGACTCGCTTGTAACCGTATTAACATTAGAATATTTAATTCTACGTATTTTGGCATCCGAGCATGTTTCGAGATTGTTGCACTCGATTTTGTGTTTACTTATAATATTTTCCGCTTGTTGACTCGTTTTGTGCGATTGTGGTGCGAAACTGTCAGTTAGGATTTTATGTCAGTTCGTTTAATGTTGTTAGACATGTTGTGAGCTTCGGCACGGTTGTTCATTTTCGTATCGTGGTTTTCGGTTATTTCGGGATGTTTTGTAATTTCCTAAAAATTTAGGGAATTTACTTTCGTGGTCGTATTCCGAACCTTCGGGTAATCGGGATCGTGTTTTCTTTTAGCGCTTAAGTTCGTCACTTCGAACTCTTTGTATTGGTGTCTGCACTTTTCGTCGATCGTTGCGTTTGGTCTTCGTATCACTTCTGCACAACTGATGGAGAACTGTGTTTCTGACCTGGGGAACTCTTACGTACGTTAACTGGTCCTCCTAACGTACGCTATGTGATCTTCCTAAGGTATGTTAGTCCCCTTGCATAACGTACGTTAAGGTCTTCAGGGAACCGGGCAGAAGCTCTGCCATTCCCTTACGTATGAAAAAAGGACGCATTACGTACGTTAACGATCTAAGGTACGCTAGCTTTTATTGGATTACGTACGTTATTGACGCGGGTTTAAATACCCATGGCTGGCCGAAGTTCGTCCATTTTTGTCCTTTCTTTCTCTTCTCCGCGACGTGGGCGATTCTTGGGCGATTTTGTTGCGATTTCGAGCCTTCAACTATCTCGCTATCATCTTCCTTAGAGATTTGGTATAGATTAACAACACCAATCCGTCTCCTTCGCCTTTGAATCGAGGTAATCTTCTAAAACCCTAGAATTTTTGGGATTTGGGGGTTTCTTCATAAATTCTCCGATTTAGTCGTAGTTATGGTGGAATTGTGTTGAGTATGGATTATCATACTTCCGATTCATGTTTTTCCTACGAGATTATTGTTGTATTCTTGGAATTGTTGAGAACCGAGAGGTTTTTGGTTATGATCCGCCCTCGTTGAATATGATGTTGGATTATTTGTGTCATAGGCGGGGTTTTCGGGCATATTTCCATTTAATCTCCAATTGTACTATTGTTGGTAGTCGTTTTACGAATGGTTAGGTTTAAAGTTTCCATATTCTTCCAACAGTGGTCATTTGCCATCTCTTTTTAGTTCTTCATGTCTCAAAGGCAAGTAATTCTTACGAACTTAAAATCTTAAATGTGCAAAGTGATGTTTGAGCGTTAGAGTGTTTATGTTCATTCCGGGAGGGTCCGACGGGGCCTCGTGTAATACCCGTACTTTCCATTTCTATATTTTTCGATTCTAGTGACTTGATTGTGTTCATTGACACATTTTGGACATATTTTGTTCAGCACATTTCGTCATTCGAGCAAATTTTGATATTATTTCGGATTAACCGACGTATTAGTTCGAATTTGTAAAATCACCATCAATTCTTGGAAATTCCAAAAGTTCTGATTCTTTGCAGTATGTTAGAACATCAAGTTAGCTTTCCATTGGTTCAAATGATTAGTCAATCGGAGTCGGACGAAGGAGTTATAGTTGAAATAGCAAAGGCCACACTGTGAGCTTATAGAGTATAATTAACGCAGGCTAATGCATTGATTAGCGCGCACTAACGGGACCGGACAGAGGCTTATGGACTGCATTTTTATCTAGGTAGTGCACGCTAACCCTTCCCGTGGCGCACGCTAAGCCTGTGTCAGTATAAATAGGACAGCAAGGTCAACTCTCGCCATTTTTCACTCTCATTTCCTTTCTCCGGTGATTTGGGCGATCCATGACGTATGCAAGGGTAGATACCATCCAGATATCATCATACATCAACATTTTTGAGTTCCTAGTTGTTGACCACTAAGTATACAGGATACAGCTTGGAAAGTATTTTTAAACAACAAGCTGTACCGTTTTCAAATCTGAGTGCGTAGCGGAAGTCTTGTTAAAGTAAGTTGCTGCAAAAACAACAACTAGATATGAAGTGTATACTTACAGATAATCACAGATATTAAAACAGTAAATGCAGAAGGTAAATGACACGGTAATTAAAGTGGTTCGAGGTAAACCCCTCTACGTCCACTGGTCATCCACACAGGAGTTAAAATATTTATTATAAATACTACGTACACAACTACGTATTTATAATCAAACCTAATCAATATATCTGATAAGTGGTAATTTTACCACTTATTTCTAGGATTTTATACTAGGTTTTTATCTCGTTTCGTGATTAATGTGCTCGTATTTGGCTTATTTATGATTAGTCGAGCCGTATTACGCGTTTGGGTTGGTTTTAGTGTGTTTGCAGGTTTTTAGAGCCAAAAGGACCCAAAACGAGACAAAGGACCGAGAGTCGAGTCACGAACGGAAGAAACGGATTTTTGCAAGAGACAGACCACCCTATCGGCCCAGCCTATCGGCCGATGGGTGCGTCCGAAAGGTGTTCCTGTCCTACCGAGTGAAGTCGATCGACGAATCAACTATCGGCCAGCCTATCGGCCGATAGGCCAGTCCGATAGGCGGCCCAGCGGACTCTCGTATTTTGACGTATTATGACTCTTTTGGATAGATTTTATTTCCTAGATTAGGGCTAATCGGGAGTTTAACCCCCTTAGGCTATATAAACCTCCTTTTAGACCTAGTTTTACTATCTTTGATCAATCTTTGATCATTCTTTTTCATCTTTTATCATCTTTTGCAATCTTTTACATATTTTGGCAAGATTAATTCTTGGGATACAAGAACTTTTTGGAGGCAGCAACTATTATTGTTTTTCGGAGATTGAAGACTCGGAGTTCATCCGTAAGGGTTGTAATCTCTCTTTTCATATTAAGAATATGCATTCTCCATCTATTTCTTGTTTAATTTCAATTATGTCTGGCTAAATTCATTGATTGATTCTAGGGTTAGTAAATTTAATTGATGTTCACATGATGTTCCTTTGATTACCTTTTTACCTTTCAACCTAGGCTTGTGATCAAGATGTGTTAAATCTCATGCTAGATTAAAGGGCCCTTAATCGATGCATGTTAGCTAATTGATTTTGCCCGGAAGGATTAGTTAATTAGTGGAAATACTTGATGCACAATATGATTTTATCTTGAGACCTAAGTGGAGAAAGATAAATCATAGATAAATAAGTTGGCGCTTTTTAAGTGATTTAAATTCTTTGAGCCTTAGCGGGAAAAAGGGTTTAAAATTAACTATCTTTCTAGGTTGCCTTGATCGGAATTCTAGATCGGCTGAGTGATTATTTCTAGGATTGAATTAAAATTTGGGGAAAAGGAATCAAGTGAATGGATTGTGTGAACTCAATTAGATGATACTACCCTAGGATCAATTAATTTTCAACTTGTGATTTTATCTTGCTAATTTTCTTTATTTGCTGGATTTAGATAATTCATCTTTTATTTAATTTTTATTTTTCGATTTTTAAAGTTAGATAATTAGAAACAAATTAAACTTTCGGATTCCTAAATAGCAGTCAAATTTTGAGTAGAGTTACTTCCTTTATTTTCGACACATCAATTCCCTTGGGTTCGACACCTTGGAATTACTTCGAGGTTTTACAAATTTTAAAATTGATCGGATTTGAAAACCATACTACGCGAATCCTAGCGACCAATTTTTGGCGCCGTTGCCGGGGAGTTGATAGAAAACTTAAGGGGATAATTCGAAAAAGAAGAGATTGTTACTTTAGGTTGTTTACTATTATTATTAATATTCGATCTCGTTTCCTCACATCTTGTTTTCTCTTCCTTGTCGGCGGTGCATGATCACAAGATCCCAAGGAAAGGACTTATTTCCTTTGGATCCGGAAATCGAGAAGTCTTTGAGGAGGAAGAAGCAAGAAGCGAGAACCGAGACTATTTCCATACCTTTAGTTGATACCATGGCCGGCATTGTTGACCCACCACGAGAACTCGCTCGTCCCGAGAAGATCCCTTTGAATGCCCGCTTTCGACCTAAGCTGGACGATTATCAAGAAGGAGGTTGGGGGAAGATCGATGCCAACAACTTCGATCTTAAGCCGTCCCTCATCACTACGGTGAAGTCTCAAACATACGGAGGAGGAGTTAATGAAGATCCAAACGCTCACCTTGAGTCGTTTTTGGACATATGTGCCACCATCAAGCAAAATGGAGTGCCTCCGGATGTCATTAAGCTCCGCCTATTCTGGTTCTCTTTAGAAGACGATGCGCTAGATTAGTACAAGAGCCTAGATCGGAAGGAAATTGGTACTTGGAGAGAGATGACTCGGTTGTTCTTAGCACAGTTCTATCCTCCCTCGAAGGTGCAAAAACAAATCAACGATATCTTGCAATTCGAGCAATATGAGGATGAATACTTATACGAAGCATGGATCCGATTTAAGAAGCTACTTCGCAAATGCCCACAGCATGGAATTGACAAGGAGGAAATTTACATTCGGTTTTATCGGGGTCTGACGAGGAAGGCAAGAAGAGAGTTGGACTATTCATCGAAAGGGGGATTTCTTGCTAACGATTATGAAGAGGCCAAGAATCTCATCGAGCTAGCAGTCAACAATGATTACGAGGAGGTGACCGATAGGAAGATGACGAGAAGAAAGGTTTCATCCGGTGACGAGGACGCCTACGGTGATTTGAAGGCGAAATTTGAAAGACAACAAAAAGAGCTTGAGATACTAAGAAAGAAGACTTTGGGAGTCAATGCAGTTTTTGAAGAGCTAAACGAGCCTATTGCAATTGAAGAGGATGTGAATTACGTGCAAGGAGGAAACTTCCGGCAATGGGGAAATAGGGGGAACTATTATCCGAACAATCGAAACCACCCTAATTTCTCCTATGCCAACCCGAACAATGCTCTCCAGCCACCACCGGGATTTAACGTGAAAAACGGGGTTATTCAAGAGCCGATTGCTAAGACACCGATGGAAGAGATGTTGGAACGATTAGAGGCAAGTCAAAAAGATTTTATTTATAAAGCAGATAAGAGGTTCGGGGCTCTCGAGCATAGTGTGACATCTATTGGAAACTCAGTGATAGCCTTGACAAAGCAGATGTCGATGGTGGAGACCCAAATGAGTCAAATGGCGAACGCCCAAGCCGGATTTCATAAGCCGGGCCATTTTCCGAGCAGCACCGAGACCAACCCGAAGACGCAACAATGCAACGCAATCGAGCTTCGGAGTGGGACAAGGTACATTAATCATGGGGCTGAAGTTGAGAAATCTGGAAACGAGGATGTACTAGAACCGGGAGCCGAGAACGAGAAGGAAGATAAAACACAGCAGGCCCATCGGCCAAGACTATCGGCCGATAGGCCCACCCGATACCCAGACAGAATGCCGGCAGTGGAGCCTATCGACCCCCCTATCGGCCGAAAGGCTCCTGGAAGTTCGAATGTGAAGGATTTTGAGATAAAAGCTCCATTTCCACAGCGATTGGCCAAGTCGAGACATGATGAAAAGCTTCAACGATTTATCGACATGTTTCAAAAGGTGAATATCAACATTCCACTTCTAGACGCTTTGAGAGACATGCCGGGGTACGTTAAATTCTTGAAAGACGCTGTGGCAAGCAAGAGGAAGTTGGCGAAGTTTGAAACAATAAATTTGACAGAGGAGTGTAGCGCTATCATTCAAAACAAGCTCCCGCTCAAGCAGAAGGATCCGGGACGTTTTACTTTTACATGCATGATTGGCGACCAAACGTTCCGTAATGGGTTGTGTGATCTCGGGGCAAGCATCAATCTTATGCCTCTATCGATCTTTAAGAAGTTGAAGATTGGGGAGATGAAGCCGACTACCATTTCTCTACTCATGGCGGACCGGTCGATCGCTTATCCGAGGGGAGTTGTGGAGGATGTGTTCGTTAGAGTCCAACACTTAGTCTTCCCGGCCTATTTCGTAGTTCTTGATATGCCCGAGGACGAGAATCAACCATTGATCTTTGGGAGACCGTTTCTAGCGACGGGGAGAGCACTTATCGACGTCCAAGAGGGTGATCTTACCTTTCGGGTTAATGATCAAAATCTGAAAATTTCCATCTATGACGCGATGAAGAAGCCCGAGGATGCGCCCGAGGAATGTTATGAAATTGAGTCTATTATGCCGCCCCCGACCGACTTGTTGGAGCATTGCATTTCACACTCCATTTACTCACATTCCGATGTTGAAGAAATTTACGAGGATTTGCCAAAGTATGTTCGAATGTTGGAGGCGAACGAGAGTCGATCTAATGAGAGGGATGTATGCTATCTTGATATCAACAAACCCGTTCAAGGGGGAGTTGTCGCTGAAGACCCGGAATGAATGAGGTATCGTCTAGCTAAAGACGTTAAACGTAGCACTTGTTGGGAGGTAACCCAACGTATGTATATTAGTTCGTTTTATTCGTTTGTTTTCGATTTTTCGTTTGCGTGATTTTTGTAGTTGCTAGTTTCGTAGTAGCTTTGTTAGTTTTGTTTAGTTCTAATCCATGCACGCCGAGTTTTGGATACTTGCAGGTCTTTAATCGCCATATCCAAGCAAAAACGGGACCAATTATGCAAAAGAGAAAAAGCTGGAAAATTTTTGAGACATACGATCCTATCGGACGAGCCTATCGGCCGATAGGCCCGGCCGATAGGCTGAGGAAAATTAACAGAATTTTTATGTTACAAGCAGTGGTCGATAGGCAGATCCTATCGACCGATATCCCGCCCGCTATGATCCGAGCTCGCCGACAAACCCGCCATTTCCGCCACAGTGATCAGGTACTCCGTTAACAAAGCCACTCCTTTCTCTTTTCAAACTTATTCCTCCTTTGGGATGCGAAATAAGTTTGGGGGGGGAAGAAGTGCGGCTTTGTTAATTTCTTTACGTGTGAGTACCTTGTTTGCCTTGTATCATTATTTGCTTGTGTTGGTGCCCGTTGTTTTTTGTGCTTATCATATTGGTGTTGCGTGGATTTGGTTTTTGTTGCTTAGTTTTTAGATTTTTATGTTCATTTTCGTTTGGTGTGTTTGCTAGTTTCTATTTTTTTTAGGTCGTAGCAGTTTTTTTTAGATTTCGTGTTTACTTTTATTTGCTTTTCGTTGTTTGTTTTAGATAGCCTTGCTTGTCTTAGTTTCTCTTTATTAGTGAATTTTTCGTGCTTCTATTTGTGTGATACCGATGTTACGACACTATTTTTCTCTCTGAAGAAACGGTCGAGTTTTAGTCGAGTTGTAGTCAGTTATTTTTGTTTTGCATAGTATTCATTTAGGTCCAAAATTTTTCGTGATTGTAGAGGTCTTGGCAGATAAGAGACGATACATACTTGTTTTAAAATCACCGTCAATACGTTTGGTTACATCTTTCGGATAGTGAGTCGTACTGTTTCTTTAGTCGTGTTGGCACTTAGATTGAGTTTAGAGTCGGTCAGTTTTTCCCAAAAGTCGAGATAATGTTGTTCTATGAAGGGAAGTCTAGTAACCGGGGGCATTCGCGTGACCCGTTTTTTACCCTCGCGTAAAACGACGACCCTGATTAGACTAGTAATTTAGATATTTCACATGTGCCAATGATAGGAAACCTAGTAACCGGGGGTATTCGCGTGACCCGCTGTTTACTCTCGCGCAAAACGGCGACCTTGATTCGGACATGCGGAAATTATATATTCGAGTTGTTTCTCCATTGTAGACGGGAACTTAGTAACTAGAAGCATCCATGTGCCCCATGAGTGTCTTTTACGTCAAACGGTTTCCTAATACATGAGAATGGAAGTTCCACCCTAGGATTACCCCGATGAAACATCCCGAGATCCTAACCTAGTGGTCAACTCGAATCAAATTCTTGAACATATATAAGGGAATACTGTCCGAGGTAAATTAGTTATGAAACTCGTTAAAATTGTGCCACTAGATCGTAACGGGACGAACTAGCTTGTCTATTTTAGCCTTTCATATTGACGGTCGATTTGACTCACGTTTTGTTAATCTTTGAGCTGGATTTTCTTCATGAACGAATGATTAGGACTGAACTTGACTACTTTGCGGAATCATTATTCTCGAAAAGCTCGCTTACGACACTCGGATTATTTAGAAAGAATTACAGGATAGTATTGATTAGGTTGAACACTATGAGTTGCACAATGATTCACGACCTTCTTTTTCTTTTCTTTTTGTTGTTCGGGACGAACAAGGCTTAAGTTTGGGGGGGTTTGATAAGTGGTAATTTTACCACATTTTTCTAGGATTTTATACTAGGTTTTTATCTCGTTTCGTGATTAATGTGCTCGTATTTGGCTTATTTATGATTAGTCGAGCCGTATTACGCGTTTGGGTTGGTTTTAGTGTGTTTGCAGGTTTTTAGAGCCAAAAGGACCCAAAACGAGACAAAGGACCGAGAGTCGAGTCAAACGGACGGAAGAAACGGATTTTTTGCAAGAGACAGACCACCCTATCGGCCCAGCCTATCGGCCGATAGGTGCGTCCGAAAGGTGTTCATGCCCTACCGTTGGATGCGATCGACGAACCAACTATCGGCCAGCCTATCGGCCGATAGGCCAGTCCGATAGGCTGCCCAGCGGACTCTCGTGTTTTGACGGATTTTGACTCTTTTGGATAGATTTTGTTTCCTAGATTAGGGCTAATCGGGAGTTTAACCCCCTTAGGCTATATAAACCTCCTTTAAGACCTAGTTTTACTATCTTTGATCATTCTTTTTCATCTTTTATCATCTTTTGCAATCTTTTACATATTTTGGCAAGATTAATTCTTGGGATACAAGAACTTTTTGGAGGCAACAATTATTATTGTTTTTCGAAGATTGAAGACTCGGAGTTCATCCGTAAGGGTTGTAATCTCTCTTTTCATATTAATAATATGCATTCTTCATCTATTTCTTGTTTAATTTCAATTATGTCTGGCTAAATCCATTGATTGATTCTAGGGTTAGTGATTTTAATTGATGTTCACATGATGTTCCTTTGATTACCTTTTTACCTTTCATCCTAGGCTTGTGATCAAGATGTGTTAAATCTCATGCTAGATTAAAGGGCCCTTAATCGATGCATGTTAGCTAATTGATTTTGCCCGGAAGGATTAATTAATTAGTGGAAATACATGATGCACAATATGATTTTATCTTGAGACCTAAGTGGAGAAAGATAAATCATAGATAAATAAGTTGACGCTTTTTAAGTGATTTAAATTCTTTGAGCCCTGGCGGGGAAAAGGGTTTAAATTAACTATCTTCCTAGGTTGCCTTGATCGGAATTCTAGATCGGCTGAGTGATTATTTCTAGGATTGAATTAAAATTTGGGGAAAAGGAATCAAGTGAATGGATTGTATGAACTCAATTAGATGATACTACCCTAGGATCAATTAGCTTTCAACTTGTGATTTTATCTTGCTAATTTGCTTTATTTGCTGGATTTAGATAATTCATCTTTTATTTAATTTTTATTTTTCGATTTTTAAAGTTAGATAATTAGAAACAAATTAAACTTTCGGATTCCTAAATAGCAGTCAAATTTTGAGTAGAGTTACTTCCTTTATTTTCGACACATCAATTCCCTTGGGTTCGACACCTTGGAATTACTTCGAGGTTTTACAAATTTTAAAATTGATCGGATTTGAAAACCATACTACGCGAATCCTAGCGACCAATATCGTTCACACAGATTGATATAATGATCTTTGCCTTCAACCGTTCACACAGATTGGTTTAAGCTTTCACTTGACTGGCTTCTTCACACACAATTCTGAAGCTTCGTCTCTTTAATGCAAGTCCATCACACACAGTTCAGGAATAGCAAGGTTTCTCAGTCCACACAGGGCTTATGGGTTTTGTTCAAGGGTAGAACAATGTTTGAACAACATCTTTGACTTTCTGAGCTTTTAGCTGATGATGTGTTGTTCACAGTTTGGGCACTTGTATATCTCTTCTTTCATAATAGCAGTATGCTTTGGGAGATATGTTTGCTCAGATGTATATGATGATAACTTCGTTTGCTTTCATATGTGTGTCAGTTAATCAGTGCTTGATCTTCAAACTCTGGAGATATATATATATATATATATATATATATATATATATATATATAGCCTTCTGAAATATATCCGTTGAGATAGATCCGTTGAGCAAAAGTCCGTTTCAACGGGATGATGTGTTTGAATAAAACACGATCCGAATTTTGCGCTTGATTGAAGATCTCCGACGACTTAATATTTAAATACTTTATCCTTCAGTATTTAAATATATCTTCTTAAACTGGACTTTGACTTTAGCGAATAACAAAGATTCCTTCTTGTCCTGTTTGGATACTGTATGGAATGATAGCTGTATTGTCGGTTCGAGACAGCTTCCATACTTAGTCTTATGAGACTCCTTTGCTGTATGATTGATTCACTGTATGCTGGAACTACGAGAAGTCTTTGATACAGGTTGACACCTTTTGATCATCTTTTCGATACAGCTGTTTGTTGTATGCTGGATTGGCATATTGTCAAAACATTCTTATCACGATCTTTCGATACTGGGATTGTTATCTCGACAATTTCGATACAGGGATTGTTATCCCAATAATTTCCCCTTTTTTGATAATTTGCCAAGTCTTTCCAAGTCTTCCTTTTAAAAACCTTTTGATGTTATCCAAATATCCTTGATGATGCCAAAACTTTGACACTTAGCATTTTGAAGGAGGGCAGACTTCTTGGTCTTCTGTTCGAATGTTCTGGTCTTCAGCAATTAGTCTAATACTAAGAACTGCTCGCAGGCAAGTTCAGCTTTTATCAAAAGAGTATTACATCTTTAAACTTATGATTGGCGTGCAGGCACAATTTTACATTGTATTCTGGATGCATACAAATTAAACTATAAACTGTTCGCAGACAAGTTCGTACAGCTTAATATTAAAACACGTTTCATACTTGTATACAGCAAGAATAAATTAAGTGTTTGTAAACATAAAAGAACACAGTAGATTACGAGTTGTAATCTTTCAAGACAGGCAAATATTTTATTGATATTGAAACAAAGTGTACAATATTTTGCTGTTTTGAAAATAAAATTACAAAAAAAAATAATAATACAACAAGGAATTCAACTCATGTAATCTGAGTGTCTCCATGGCCTTTTGGGGTCATTCTTGGTATTTTTCCACCAATTATGATGAGCGTCCCTGTCTCGATTCAGATATAAGGATCGTCCTTCATACGACTTATCGAAGACTAGGATCCAATCTTCTGGATGGGTAACCAAGTCACCTTGTCTATGCTTAGACTTCATCTGCTGCTGTAGCGGGAGCGTTCCATCCTCCAACCTCTTCTTAAACTCTTCTGCGGCTTCCTGTACCGTCCTGCATCTGTTGAAAATCTAGGATTCCCTGATAAGAACAACAAAGTATCTTAGCAGTTCATTCCTCCTCCAGTTTTTTATTTCTTCTGCAGTAGGCTGTCGGTCGGCCGGGAGGTTCATAGCTTGAGGCTTTCGAACGAGGTTCCTCCAAGGATACTTAGGGTCTTGGAATTCTGGTCGATCTCTCTATATCCTAACGTTGGGAGTAGGAGATGATAGTCGGGCAATATCAGCAATGATGTTGTCTTCAAAAGCAGTTAGCATTTCCTTCTTTTGCGCGAGCCTAGTTCTCCAAGCATCTTCCCTCGCTTCTTCCCCCATTTTGGCGTCATCAAGGTATGACACCTTCTCATCAAGGCGTTCCAGGATTTGCATAGCAGCATCCTGTTTTGTCTCGAAACTTGTCATTTTCTCAACCAGGGAGGTGAACACCTGCGACATATCTTGAATTTTCTTGTCGTGGGCTCGAAGTTGGGAACCGGATTCAATGAGAGATGATGCAGTATTGGCCTCGGACATGCGTAGCTTAGATTGTTCTTCTCTCAGGATCTGCTCCTGTCGTTCTTGAAATTGGCTTAGGGCCTGCTTGAAGACTGATGGCAAGATTCTGAAGGCTTCTTCCACTCGGGAAACTTCGTGCCTTAGACCTGTCATCTCTTCAACGGCTGATTGGTGCATCCAATCAAGAGGTTTTTCGACAGAATACAGGGAGTTGACGGTGTCCTGGATGAAAACAGTTTGAAGTCCAAGAGCATGTAGTCGCTCTTTCCTTGTGGCAGTCCTTGGAGAGTCTGGTTGGGCGAAGTCTTCAAATCCATTCAAACGTCTCAAGTTCACATTGGGACGTGAATTGAGTTGGACATCCTCAGGTTTTATACCATCGTCGGATTCCATAACAGTTGAGGTTTTGGGAGCATCAGAGGGTGGCTCGGCAACAGGGGTTGATGATTTCTCTTGTTCGGCAGTGGGTTCTGAAGACAAAGGTACAAAGGGTACTGATTCCTCCTGCTGTCTCTCAGCTTCCGCCTGCTCCGACAGAGGGACTGATTCCTCGTGCGGGATGGCATTGGGTTCTTCTTCGGCTTAGGCTGTGATAGGATCGGGTGCTTGTTGGGTAGCTGGTTGTTCCTCGGCGACAGGCTCGGGTGCCTGTTGCGAAACTGATTGTTCCTCCGCGACATGAGGGACTGAATCCTCATTGTCGGGAATAATGTCTTGTTGATTGGGGAGGAGTTTGCTGTTGACTAGAGGTTCCTTCGCCCATCTGAGATTCAAATTCCTCGCGACTCATTCTTAGACCAGCCTGAAGGGCATCGTCATCATCATCCGAGTCGGGATCTGATTTTGGACTTTCGGGAGCTTGATCGCTGGATTTAGCTTTTCCTTTCTGACGGTCATGTACTTTGTCCATCAGATGGCTAGTGATCAACCCTTTGCAGATTAGGTTGTCCCATTGGATCAGGACTTCAAAATCTGGTGAGTCCGTCACTTCCAACACGAATCGTTCTTCTTCGCACCAATCGCTCCAGTTGTACAGTTTGCTGTATGAAGCGAGCATGTAGGCTTTCCATTGTACGAAGCGATCATAAGCTTTGCTCTATCTGCACAGAGAGCAAAGTCTTATTGATAATGGTGTCTGGGGAGGGACTGCGTACAGCGCCTGGGTCCGCTGTATACACGGGTTCCTCGACAGGTATGGGATCCTGTATCGGAGAGGGATCCCTTACAGGGGTTGGTACCCTGATGAGAGATGGATCCTTAACGGGTGTGGAATCCCGCATAGGAAAAGTAGCTTTTGGCTCCGAAGTGGCAGCCGACTCGCCATAGTCTTGTATGTTGGCAGATGTATGATTATCCATCGTAGCCGCCAAAGGCTCGGGATCTACTGTCGAGATAGTAGCAGTCATCTCATCTGCAGGACCTAGGGTGTCGCTACAGTGGGTTGGGCCGATGAAAGAGCATCCTTGGAAATATCTGTAGCTCTAACTTTTGAAAGCTTCCTTAGCTTGTTTTTCGGCTTCTCAACAGCAACTGGAGTTTTGCTGTGAGATCTTTTTCTCTTCCTTGAAGTCTCCTCGCTCTGAGACTTCTAAGACACATCCCTTGGATCGGCATACAGAGGCAATTTGCGGACAAAAGGTCTGTTAGCGATCAGGGTTCTTTGGTTGAAAACAGTAGGTCTGATGCTTCCCATATAAATCCGAGAAGATCTTCTTTGCACTTTCATCTTGCGAAACACCGCATTTGGTCAGAATATAATTCAAGAGCAAACAAAAGGATTTCTTCAACGAGTCAGGCTTAGAGACTTCTTCCTGCAACCGTTTGAGGATTATCTGACACCAGTTGACCTTCTCACAGGTCATTATTGCAACCATCATTCTGAACCTAAGATTGGTGCACATCTCGAAAGCACCTATTCTATTCTCAATAACACGACAACAGAAATCGTGTAAATAAACAAAAGGTAAACAAAAAGGTTTCTTATGGCAAGAGGTCTGAACTGATTCAACCGATGCTGAATCGGTGAACAACCCATAGTAAGCGGTCAATAGTTCTTGGGACCCAAAGGTCTCAAGATCTTCCATTGTCAGCCCATCATCAGGAAGCCTGTAGAGATTCTGGAGAAGCTCTTGGTCAACACGGATCTCGACTCTGCAAATGACAGTTGTGATGTCAGCAACATGTCCTCCCTGAGCCAGCGAAAGAAACCAACAGTGGCATTGAGGTAGAATTCCTCAACCAGATGAACATCAAATCATTCAGCGGTGTGGCTGCCAAGGCGATAGAGACATTGATGACGTATCCTTGTAATAACATATTCCATCGATTCGACGTCATCACCTTCGGTACGAACGCGTTCAAGCACAACAGATCTAGAGAAGATCCATCCGTCGATGATGTTAGAGGATTTCTTGAGAGAGATGGAAGAGGTCTGAGAAGATGCCATTGATGATTCTCGAAGAAAAGTTAAAAAGGATTCAAAGAGAATGCAGTAAACACAAAATGGTTTGTAGGCTGTATGCTCAAGAACTCTTACAATATGCAGAAAGTGTAAAGAGTCTCAAATGGCATTTACAGTCCTTTTATAGTGGGCGGCGAAGAAGGGTTTTCAGAGACTGAACGGTCAAATTTATGGGATGGGAACCATTGTTTAAAATGGACGACCACGATGGACTGAGTGTAACTGGTACAACTTATCTATATAATTTAAAATAGGAGCGGGTCCCACTTCTGACTTATCAAATTACCCTTATTGCCCGAAACGGCAGTGTACAATTAATAAAATTTGAAACATCACGGCTTTGAAGAAACCAATGTCCAGATGTCGTGTAAAGCATTTAATGGAAAAACTTTTAATTATGACAGGGCACGTGGACATAAATATCGTTTTAAAATAAATAATATGATAAGTGATTTCCCATAGAGTGTGTTGTATCCGCGAAAATACAGCGTTCCCCCTTAAAAGGTACATACGGGTTTCAATTCGATACAGCAGCTTTCGGATTAATGCTGTATTCTTGGGTCGTACAGTATTCCTCCTTAATTATTGCACACGTCAGCTGTAGGATAATTCATATCTCTTTGTTCCTACAGTGCTGTTCTGATAGACTGAGTGTACAGATAACTAACGGTGGATACTGTATTCTTGGGTCTTACAGCATTTCCCCTCAATTTGCTGAATAGAAGCATTAAAAACTTACAGGGAGTTAGGCTGTAGCAATCCCAATTCATGCCGAAGCATGCAGAATCTTGCTATGTCGAGAGGCTTGGTAAAGATGTCGGCTAACTGGATATCTATATGAACTTTTTCCAGCCAAACATCCTTGTTCTCAACATGATTCCTAATGAAGTGATGCTTCATATTGATATGCTTGGTGCGAGAGTGCAATACAGGGTTGTGAGTGATAGCAATTGGACTCGTGCTATCGCAC
This sequence comes from Orobanche coerulescens, assembly GCA_033398695.1. Taxonomy (NCBI): domain Eukaryota; kingdom Viridiplantae; phylum Streptophyta; class Magnoliopsida; order Lamiales; family Orobanchaceae; genus Orobanche; species Orobanche coerulescens. Next base: position 18,803,322 of record CM065801.1, read on the forward strand.
ATAATCGGTGTTTCTTTGGCTTCATTTCCATAGTCTGACAGCTGTTGTTGCATCCAAAAGATCTGCATACATCAACTACCAGCAGCATAGTATTCTGATTCAGCTGTTGAAAGCGAGTTTGCCAATTGTTTCTTGCTAAACCAAGACACAAGTCTAGGTCCAAGAAAATGACAAGTTCCACTTGTACTCTTCCTATCTAGCTTGCAACCTCCGAGATCCGAGTCATTGTAGCCAACTAAATCGAATCCGCCTTCTTTAGGATACCACAATCCTACATCGATTGTTCCTTTGATGTATTTTAGGATTAGTTTAGCTGTTGCGAAGTGTAATTCTTTAGGTGATACTTGATATCGCGCATACACTCCCACAGCAAACTGGATATCGGGCCTGCTAGACGTTAGGTACAGAAGTGAGCCAATAAGCTTCCTGTAGAGTGATTGATCAACCAGCTTTCCAGCTTCATCAGCACTAATTTGCACGGAAGTGCTCATGGGGGTTGACGATGATTTGGAAGTATTCATTCCAAACTTGTTGAGAAGCTCCTTGCTGTATTTTTCCTGGTTGATGAAAATCCCTGTGGGCAACTGCTGTAATATCCGCATTTTTCTTTCCCGTGTATTTTTCTTTTTTCGGCGTATTTCCCGATAGTAGTGACCCTCGCGTATCTTTCAGTGTATCTTTCCTATTATCTATGGATTTTGTTCCCATTATTGTCTTGCGGAACCGCCGTTTCGGGGTTGCCGTGGATCCATTCTACGTTATGATGCCTGTTGAGATGTTCCGTTTGATGTTTCGTTCACTTTCCGGTGTGTTGAACCGTTCATATTTCATACCTAGCGCACGCTATTTTTTGCTGCATAGCGCGCGCTAGGGGTCCCTTAGTAGCGCACGCTACGTTTGCTTCGTAGCGCGCGCTAGCGAGTAGCCCTGGGAGTGGCAGTGCTGTTTTTCCGGTATACGGACTAGTGTATTAGCGTACGCTACATATGCTAGCGCACGCTAATGTCGAGGGTCTAGCGCACGCTGATGGTGCCCGGTAGCGTGCGCTAGCGTGAGTGTCCAGTACTGGACAGTTTACTACTGAACTCGGTCAGGCGCCAGTTAGCGCACGCTACGCTTGTATGGTAGCGCACGCTAACGTATCAGGTGGGTTACGGCAGACGCCACTGGACTCGACTAATGTCCGGGTAGCGCACGCTATTGGTCGATAGCGCGCGCTACCGAGAGGTTATTAGCGCACGCTACTCATGTATGGTAGCGCACGCTAACGGCCAAAAACCTGGTTACTGGACTGGGACGCTAACGGTAAGATTTGTAATCTTATCCCGTTAGCGCACGCTAACCTTGAGGTTTTAGTGTGCGCTAACACTCCCTGGCTATATAAACCAGGGAGTTGACCGAGATAGTCACAAATTCTCATTTCTTTCCTTCTTCCGCGGTCGAGCGACTCCAGAGGCGATTTGAGGCGATTTTCTTCTTCCAATCACTTCAGAGGTTCCTTTGCTTGAGTTCTTGGTGTAGATTAACATCATCCACTTGTGTTTCTCATCCTAAATCCAAGGTAATCTCTTAGAACCCTACTTTTGGATAATTTGGGGGTTTTGGGATTTTCTTCCGATCCGTTCCGTTTTGTTGATGGATTTATGATGAATATGATTAATCTTGTTGATATTCTTAGTTTCCCTACGGATTCATGGTATATTTCGTGATTTTTACGAAATCGAGAGGGTTTGGTTGTGGTCCGCCCTCGTTGTTGTTTATATACGAATATACATGAATCGTAGGCGGGTTTTCGGGTGTATTCCAATTCCGTACTCATTTAGAAACGGTTGTGATTGTGTTCTTCGAATCGTTAGGTTCGGTTTCGTTGGTCCCTAGCGGTTGTCGGTGACTTTCCTTTCCGTTCTTCGCGTCGTCAATAATTCAAGGCAAGTATTTTTGGAAACCTTTAAGCTTAACATGAAATGGTGATGTATATTATTTGTGTGTAACTCACCTCGTGTTGGCCCGACGGGGTCAAGGAGGGAAATCTATGCTACCGCCCTGGATTTCGCGAGTTTGTTTAGCTAGCCAGTGCGGGAGGGTCCTTAGAGGCCTCGTGCGGGAATCTATGATATTACTCTGTTCCCAAGGCGATGCATGTGTGTGTTTTGTTTTATAATGTAGCCAGTGCGGGAGGGTCCTTAGAGGCCTCGTGCGGGAATCTATGATATTACTCTGTTCCCAAGGCTAATTGTTTGACTGTTTATTTTCCGGAAAAGACATGTCTGGTTTTGACTTTTGAACTTGATATTGGTGCATGTACTATGAAATGTGTAAGCGATTGGTTTGCCTTGATTACTTGTACTAGCGTAATTGCTAACCCCTTTGGGGGACCCGTTTTGGGGAAATTCTTGTTATGGATTTCAGGTTATGATTATCCGGTCGAGCGAGCACCAGGACAGTACGAGGATGTTGGCCAGGGTCGTTGACATGTGCACTTGGGTCTACTTATTTCCTTTGTCCATTTCGATATGGTTGTTCCCACAGTTTTAAACTTATAGATCGTACTCGCGAGTACTTAGGCTTTTTCGTTTCAAACTCTGTATTGTATTGCTTTAAATTGTCACGTTATTGGTTGATGCTTATTTCGCCGGTTGCTCCGGGCGTATCTTTATATGTCATATTATTTAATTGTGTATCCTCGCTAACCAAGATGGTTAGTCGAGTGGAGTTTCCCTATTGTAGCCTGGTAGGTCCCATGTAGGGGTCTACGGCGCTGTAACATATCCCGAATATCTCGGGGTGTTACAGAAAATGGTATCGGAGCACTAGGTTTATGGATACCTAGGCTTGTCGGTTATTTGGGTCTAGTCGTGTTTTGTTTTGCACATTGTCACACCGCTGCCGGCATCTCAGTACTTCCAGTGCTCGTAAGTTTCCTTACCCGATTGTTTGCTTTCACATACTGTATTCCGTTTCTTGAACCGTGGTTATTCTCCCTCATTTGCTTATCATCGTAGTTGTTTTTGTTTTCTTCCTTACTCATCCTCGACATGCTCCTGTTATCTTTTAACACCAGTATGGATGCCGGAGGAAACCGTGGTCGTGGTCGTGGTCGTGGCCGTGGACGCGGCCGAGGACGTGTGGCAGTGGGGCGGCCACGTCGCACTCTTCAGAGCCGGCAGCGATCGGCGACCGTCACGATCATGCTTCTTCTCAGAGCGCGCCGATCTTGGTATTGCGGCCATCATGCGGCAAATGGTTAACCAGATGGCGGCTATAGCACAGTGGTGTAACCCCGATCGTGCCCATGCTAATCGGGGCGGAGCGGATCGCTGGCTTCAGGATGTCATCAAGATGCATCCTCCTCAGTTTTCGGGAGCTTCGGACCCGATCGGCTGGGAAGGGTGGATCAAAGAGATATCCAAAGTCTTCACTGCTACTAACTGCCCCGAGGACCGTAAGGTCCCTATTGCCCAATACTTTCTCACGGGAGATGCTACAGATTGGTGGGAGGCCGTTGGTCCCAAAGATCACGTTGCTTCGTGGGCCGAATTCCAAGAATTGATGGAGAACGAGTATTGTCCGTGGCCGGTCAGACAGGCTCGAGTGCATGCTTTCTATGATGCTCAACCACGGGATATCCCCGTATCTCAGGCCATTGCCGACTTTAACAAGGAGTTGGGTTATGTGAAGACCCAAGTTGTCGCTGAGAGCGACAAAATTTTCCATTTTTCCAGGAGGATGAAGCTGCCTATTCGGGACTACATGTCTGGACTCGTCTGCACTACCTTGAAGGATTATCAGAGTAGGGCCCTCGCTTATGATATGTCAGTGACGGCGAGTGATTTGGCTCGTGAGAGCAAGAAGCATAAGTCGGTCGGAAATTTTTCTGGTCCCAAGAGTGGAGGCCAGCAGAAATCGCAAGCTACAAATATTTCTGCGGGCGGTTCGGCTCATTTCTCTGGGAGCTTTCGGAGTGCCGCCGGAACCTCCGCTCGTGAGCCCACATGTTTTAACTGTGGTACGCATGGCCATAGGAGCCGACAGTGTTCTCGTCCGAAGTTTACTTGTCATACTTGTGGACAGCTAGGCCACAAGGCCCCTTTTTGTGAGCAAATCAAACAGCTCCGCGGTGCCCGTTCTTCTCACCCAGCACCTATGGAGCCGAGTGTGAACCAGGGCTCGTTTGCTCTGCCGCCTCCACCGAGTGCCGGCCGAGGTAGGGGTCGGGGTCAGCCTGCTAGGGGTGGTGCTTCCAGTGTCGGCTCTGCTCAGCCGCGTATCTATGAGATGAGGAGGGCCGATGATCCAGCAGCTACTGTGGCGACAGGTACCGTTCACATTCATTCCCATCCTGTCAGCGTGCTTTTCGATTCGGGTGCTACGCATTCATTCATTTCTCTAGAGTGTGTACGCCGTTTGAGTCTCGACTGTTTGTCACCTTGCGAGCCTTTCATCGTTAAGCTTCCTAGCGGTGATAGAATCGTCGGTGATCGAGAGGTCCGAGACTGCTCTGTGTTTATTTGTGAGAGAGCTTGGCTCTCTAATCTTATTGTCGTTAATATTGAGGGTGAGGATTTGATTCTCGGGGATGATTGGCTCGAGCGGCATGGTGCAATCATGAACTACCGCACGAGGATCATCACCATGTTAGCCGAGGATGGCACCGAGCACTCCTTCGCGGGGCGAAGGAGGGGAAATCATTAATTCGTCATTAATGCCTTGAAGGCGATGAGTCTCCTGCGAAAGGGGTGTACGGGTTATTGGTGCTACGCCTTGAAGGCAGAGAATGGTGGAGTCGAGCTTTCGTCGATTCCAGTCATTAGTGAGTTTCCTGATGTATTTTCTGACGAGTTGCCGGGGCTGCCACCGGATCGTGAGGTTGAGTTTGCTATAGAGTTAGAGCCGGGCGCGGCTCCGATTTCGAAGGCGTCGTATCGCATGGCACTTTCAGAGATGGCAGAGTTGAAGAAGCAGTTGAGTGAGCTTCTTGAGTCGGGTATGTTCGACCGAGTGCCTCGCCTTGGGGCGCACCGGTCTGTTTGTGCGGAAGAAGGATGGTTCACTACGTTTGTGTATCGTCTATGGCGATCTATACAAGGTGTCCATCAAGAAAAAGTATCCTTTGCCGAGAATCGATGACTTGTTTGACCATTGCGGGAGCTGCGGTATTCTCGAAGATTGATTTGAAATCGGGGTACTATCGCCGGGTGAGAGAGTCCGACGCCGCAACGACTTTTCGGACGAGATACGGACATTACGAGTTTGTAGTTATGCCTTTCGGATTAACTAATGCGCCGGCGGTGTTCATGCAATTGATGAACAAAGTCTTCATCGAGTATTTGGATAAGTGTGTCGTCGTCTTCATTGACGATATTCTTATCTATTCGAGGAATGAGGAAGAGCATGCCCATCATCTGCGGATAGTGTTAGACATTTTGAGGACCGAGCAACTCTATGCGAAGTTCTCGAAATGTGAGTTACGCTAAAGGAAGTGATGTTTTTAGGTCACGTGATTTCACCGAGGGAGTCCGTGTGGATCCGCAGAAAATTGAGGCAGTATTGGATTGGGCATCGCCCACAAATGTGAAGGAGGTCCGTAGTTTCTTGGGTTTGGCTGGCTACTACCGTAGGTTCGTCGAGGGTTTCTCAAAACTAGCTCGGCCACTTACACAGTTGCTCCATAAATCCGAGAAGTTCGTCTGGACCGATGAGAGGCAGTCGAGTTTCGAGGAGCTGAAGAAGTGTTTGACTTCAGCCCCGGTTTTGGCGTTGCCATGTGGCAACGAGGGATTCGCCGTTTATAGCGATGCTTCGGGTCAGGGTCTTGGGTGCGTGTTGATGCAGCACGGCAAGACCATTGCCTATGCGTCGAGACAGTTGAGACCATATGAGCTTAACTACCCTACTCACGATTTAGAGTTAGCGGCGGTTGTCTTTGCACTCAAGATTTGGCGTCACTATCTTTTCGGCTCTGCATGTCAGATTTTCACCGATCATAAAAGTCTGAAATACATATTTACTCACGGGAGTTGAATATGAGGCAGAGGAGGTGGTTGGAGCCGATTAAGGATTATGACCTTGAAATCCTTTATCATCCAGCAAAGCGAACGTCGTGGCCGACGCCTTGAGTCGGAAACCGATTGCATTGCGAACACTTGAGATCCTTACACCTCGATCCCGAGCTCGGCGGCTCGATCGAGTTAGATGTTGAAGTTTTGTTGCCTGGAGCTGTCGGGCAACTTTGTGCTTTAGAGATTTCATCATCTTTGATCGATGAAATTAAGCTAAAGCAATTAGAGGATCCAATGATTACTCAAATCCGAGAGAACGTTCTTAAGGGAAAGTCTCCTGGGTTTGTGATTCACGAGGATGGCGTTTTGATATTCCAGTCGGCTTTGTGTGCCGAACGATCCAGAGTTGCGGCAGTATTTTGCATGAGGCCCACTCCACACCCTATTCCGTTCATCCTGGTTCGAGTAAGATGTACAAGGACCTGAGGAGGAACTTTTGGTGGAATGATATGAAGGAGGAGGTCGCACGGTTTGTGGCGAGATGTTTGACTTGCCAGCAGGTCAAAATCGAACATCAGCGACCGGCAGGTTATTGCGATCACTTCCCATTCCGTAATGGAAATGGGAAGATATATCGATGGATTTTGTTACGAGTTTGCCGAGATCGAGGTCGGGCATGAATATGGTATGGGTGTTTGTTGATCGTCTGACCAAGACGGCACACTTCCTAGGCATCAAGGACACTTGGGGCCCGGAGAAATTGGCTCGTGTGTTAATCGCGCAGATTGTGAGACTTCACGGTACTCCGAAGACTATTGTTTCGGATCGTGATGGCCGTTTTGTATCGCACTTTTGGCAAAGGCGGTGCATAAGGCGTTAGGTACCCGTTGCATTTGAGTACCTCTTTTCATCCCGATCGGATGGATACGAACGCACTATCCAAACATTCGAGGACATGTTGCGTGCTTGTGCCCTCGATTGGAGTAGCGATCAGGAGGAGCACTTGCCATTGATCGAATTCACGTACAACAATAGTTGGCACGCGTCGATTCGGATGGCACCGTATGAGGCACTTTATGGGCGGCGATGTCGATCGCCGATTTGTTGGAATGAGGCGTCCGATTTGGTCGGGACCGAGCCGGATGTCGTTTTAGAGACGAGACGGAAGATAGAATTAATTCGAGAACGGATGTTGATCGCCCGAGTCGACGTGTCATATGCCGATGTCCGTCGTCGACCCTTAGAATTCGAGGTGGGAGACCACGTTTTGCTGAAGGTGTCACCGACGAGAGGAGTTTTCCGTTTCGGGAAAAAGGGGAAGTTGAGTCCGAGATTTATTGGACCCTTCGAGATTCTCGAGCGAGTCGGTGGGTTGGCATACCGTTTGGCGTTACCCCCGGCCCTGAGTCATGTTCATAACGTTTTTCATGTTTCCCAGTTGAGGAAATATGTCCCGGATCCTAGTCACATCATCGACTATGGGGAGATTGACGTTGCCAAGGATATTACTTTTGAGGAGCGTCCTTTGAAGATTTTAGAGCGTCGGGAGAAACGACTGAGGCATAAGATCATCCCTTTGGTCAAGGTGCAGTGGACGAGACACGGTGTCGAGGAGGCAACGTGGGAGACCGAGGATAGCATGCGTGCTAGGTACCCGGAGTTGTTTGTTTCTTAAGTTTCGGGACGAAACTTGTTTTTAGAGGGGTAGAATGTAATATCCGCATTTTTCTTTCCCGTGTATTTTTCTTTTTTCGGCGTATTTCCCGATAGTAGTGACCCTCGCGTATCTTTCAGTGTATCTTTCCTATTATCTATGGATTTTGTTCCCATTATTGTCTTGCGGAACCGCCGTTTCGGGGTTGCCGTGGATCCATTCTACGTTATGATGCCTGTTGAGATGTTCCGTTTGATGTTTCGTTCACTTTCCGGTGTGTTGAACCGTTCATATTTCATACCTAGCGCACGCTATTTTTTGCTGCATAGCGCGCGCTAGGGGTCCCTTAGTAGCGCACGCTACGTTTGCTTCGTAGCGCGCGCTAGCGAGTAGCCCTGGGAGTGGCAGTGCTGTTTTTCCAGCCTTCTGGACTAGTGTATTAGCGTACGCTACATATGCTAGCGCACGCTAATGTCGAGGGTCTAGCGCACGCTGATGGTGCCCGGTAGCGTGCGCTAGCGTGAGTGACCAGATCGATGCTTTACTACCGAACTCGGTCAGCGCCGAAGCGCACGCTACGCTTGTATGGTAGCGCACGCTAACGTATCGTGGGTTACTCGCGACGCCACCGACTCGACTAATGTCCGGTAGCGCACGCTATTGGTCGATAGCGCGCTACCGAGAGGTTATTAGCGCACGCTACTCATGTATGGTAGCGCACGCTAACGGCCAAAAACCAGTTACCGGATCGAGACGCTAACGGTAAGATTTGTAATCTTATCCCGTTAGCGCACGCTAACCTTGAGGTTTTAGCGTGCGCTAACACTCCACAGCTATATAAACCAGGAGTTGACCGAGATAGTCACAAATTCTCATTTCTTTCCTTCTTCCGCGGCCGAGCGACTCCAGAGGCGATTTGAGGCGATTTTCTTCTTCCAATCACTTCAGAGGTTCCTTTGCTTGAGTTCTTGGTGTAGATTAACATCATCCACTTGTGTTTCTCATCCTAAATCCAAGGTAATCTCTTAGAACCCTACTTTTGGATAATTTGGGGTTTTGGGATTTTCTTCCGATCCGTTCCGTTTGTTGATGGATTTATGATGAATATGATTAATCTTGTTGATATTCTTAGTTTCCCTACGGATTCATGGTATATTTCGTGATTTTTACGAAATCGAGAGGGTTTGGTTGTGGTCCGCCCTCGTTGTTGTTTATATACGAATATACATGAATCGTAGGCGGGTTTTCTGGTGTATTCCAATTCCGTACTCATTTAGAAACGGTTGTGATTGTGTTCTTCGAATCGTTAGGTTCGGTTTCGTTGGTCCCTAGCGTTTGTCTGTGACTTTCCTTTCTGTTCTTCGCGTCGTCAATAATTCAAGTCAAGTATTTTTGGAAACATTTAAGGTTAACATGAAATTGTGATGTATATTATTTGTGTGTAACTCACCTCGTGTTGGCTGACGGGTCAAGGAGGGAAATCTATCTGCCGCCCGGATTTCGCGAGTTTGTTTAGCTAGCCATGGGAGGGTCCTTAGAGGCCTCGTGCGGGAATCTATGATATTACTCTGTTCCCAAGGCGATGCATGTGCGTGTTTTGTTTTATAATGTAGCCAGCGGGAGGGTCCTTAGAGGCCTCGTGCGGGAATCTATGATATTACTCTGTTCCCAAGGCTAATTGTTTGATCGTTTATTTTCCTAAAAGACATGTCTGGTTTTGACTTTTGAACTTGATATTGGTGCATGTACTATGAAATGTGTAAGCGATTGGTTTGCCTTGATTACTTGTACTAGCGTAATTGCTAACCAATTTTGGGACCAGTTTTTGGGAAATTCTTTTAATGGATTTCATTTTATGATTATCCGGTAGAGCTACCACCAGGACAGTACGAGGATGTTGGCCAGGGTCGTTGACATGTGCACTTGGGTCTACTTATTTCCTTTGTCCATTTCGATATGGTTGTTCCCACAGTTTTAAACTTATAGATCGTACTCGCGAGTACTTAGGCTTTTTCGTTTCAAACTCTGTATTGTATTGCTTTAAATTGTCACGTTATTGGTTGATGCTTATTTTGCCGGTTGCTCCGGGCGTATCTTTATATGTCATATTATTTAATTGTGTATCCTCGCTAACCAAGATGGTTAGTCGAGTGGAGTTTCCCTATTGTAGCCTGGTAGGTCCCATGTAGGGGTCTACGGCGCTGTAACATATCCCGAATATCTCGGGGTGTTACAACTGCTTTACCTGTAACCCTAGGAAATAACTAAGTTCTCCCATCATACTCATTTCAAATTTACTTTGCAGGAGATGAGAGAACCTTTGACACAAAGCAAGGTTAGTTGAACCAAATATTATATCGTCTACATATATTTGAACCATTAGAAGGTCATCACCTTCCTGTATTTTGAACATGGTCTTGTCCACAGCACCTTTCTCAAATCCATTATCGGTTAGATACTGGGACAAAGTCTCATACCATGCTCTAGGGGCTTGCTTAAGTCCATACAGTGCTTTCCTTAGCCTGTATACTAGGTCTTCGCCTTCTGGATTGACAAACCCTGGTGGTTGTTCAACATATACTTCTTCAGCAAGGTCTCCATTCAGGAATGCACTTTTGACGTCCATTTGGTATACAATAAATCTCTTATGGGCGGCAAAGGCTAAAAATATCCTAATGGCTTATAGTCTGGCTACAGGGGCAAATGTCTCATCGTAGTCTATGCCTTCTTCCTGTCTGTAGCCTTGAGCGACTAGTCGGGATTTATTCAAGATAATGAGTCCATTTTTAGGAGTATGCCCTCGAATGCCACTCAGAGGTTGTTGAGTGAGGGCATTGTACTTGTAATTATGTAAACCATTTATATAAGGCAAATGAATGTTTCTTTATTTACTGATAGTTACTGGCATTCCTAACTCGTAAATAAACATATAGAAACTAGTCCGTGTATTTGAGAGCAAAACGTTCCACTCCTTATTGGATAAGGGGGTCGGCACTGGAAAGGTTATAGCTCAAATACTTAATCGTTCGCAAGTCGATGAAACTTGACTGGGCGTTAAGTTTATGTGAAGACTTGTATGACGTGTTCTTTGACATGAAGAGTGCCTGTCGAACACTAATGGTTAGTGGGAGCACACGTTATAGGTATGCTAATTGGATTAGTATACTCGAACCGACTCACCCTCGATTCGTCACACGGTCCGGGACAGTCAATGACGGAATCGAAAGGTTGTGATAGGTATTCGTGAACCTTCGACTTAAGGATTTAGTAGGGATGTGCTTGTGACGTCAAGATTTTCATTAGAGTAGTTAGACCCTGTAAACCGGAAGGCGGGGGTCAACCTCGACGTGCATCTTGACGGGCAAGTAGCAGGTCCTACTGAATACCAAGATAGAATTCTTTATCCCGTTAGTGAGCGGGTTATATGTCCTATGCGGTTATTGGCAGATGAGATCATAAGTCTTTGGCCAAAGCAATGGAGCTAGTTGTATTAGATACACGACAGCTCAATGATCTCGATTTGCATTAACGCATGCATAGTATCAAGTACAGATAGGGTTTGACTGACCGTGACCCTATAACTTGATCAGGGACATTTGAAAGAAGGGTTTATACGTTTACTGGTATTCACAACAGAATGGTTCTTGAATGATCCCAATCATTCGTTCTCAGTCGGGGTAAAGTGTAGGCCACCAGGCTGGCTAGGTGGTGCTACTACTCTTTGGTTCCTCCCATTGCTGACTGAGACGGACCTACCGAGTCGCGCATTAGGATTGAAGACGGAATGAATCGAGCTTAATCTCTCATTATGAATATTAGATATTGGATATCTAATTTGGGACATTGGATGTCTAAATCGATTTATTGGATAAATTGATTTACGGCCTAATGGATTAAATAAATTACTGGGTGATTAATTTAATTCATGAATATAATTATTTCTTGGAGAAATTAATTATGTTATTATGTATTTGATATGATTAATTAATTGGATTAATTAATTGATATAAATACATCGGAACGGAATCGGAGTTTATCTGTTTGGACTCACGGGAGTCCGAAACGGACCGAATTTTTCCTACCCTTCTAGATGGTCGCCCCCTCTTTGTCTTCCACCTAATGTGGTGGAAGACTTCATGATTTAATATCATGAAATATTTATCAATAGGGGACATGGAATCTCTTTTATTATAAAAGTGATTTGATGAGTTGTTGAATGAAGAATAAAAGGAGTAGACTAACTCTTCCTCCTAGACATTAGCTTCCTACGTGAGTTTTGAGAGTTGAAGAGAGAGAATTGTTTTCTCATATAGTCTTCCTTTTCTTCTTCATCTTCATCACAAGTTCTTGGTTTTTTCTTGGAGAAAACATCAAGACATAAAAGAGAGATTGTGAGTTATACACTTAGAGTGTTATAATTTCATATTGGAAGCTTCATGACTTAGCTCTAGCCGTATCCTCGGAGGATAGCAAGGTGATCGTCGTTCCGGTCGTTTCTCCGGCGCGTGGCAAATAGAGACGCGGTGCTTTTGGCGTTGGATCGTTCAAGGGCTTGGAGCGGATTGAACTCGTAGAGATCAAACTAAAGCTTGGGGAATAGCTCAAGAGAAGGTTACCATTTAATCAACGGACTTCGAGGGTTAGTCTCTTACGACTCTTGCTTTTCGTTTATATATTCGTATATACGTAGCTCGATCGATCCTCGTAGGGATTCGGATCGAATTAATTTTCGTTTTACCGCGTCCGCTGGGCCTTCGTTTTAGGCACCGAAACCTAACAGTGGTATCGGAGCGTAGGTCTTGCGATCGTATATATGATATTGGAATTTGGAATGCTTGATTAGATGGTGAATGATTTGGAATCATTTTAGTCATAATCGTATATGTTTTTATGTTCGTTGTAGTTATATTTTTCGTAAGTTTATGTCTAAATATAAATCTTAATTTCTTGGAAATATGATTTATATTGAAGATATGAATGTTGGAGAATATAGATATTGGATATCCGGTCGAAAAACTAGCCCCGAAATGCCGTTGGGCCAGTCGGGAGGGGTCGGGAGCGAGGGCGCGGCCCGGGCTCGGGGCTGCGGCCCGCATTGCGGCCGGCACAGGCGGTTTCTTATCTTGGGACCGCGGCCCGGGGCAGCTGGGCAGCCGTCCGGCGTGCCGAGCGTGACTTCGGCCATGCCGGGCACATCTGCCGGCATCTTTGCCGATGGTGACTCGGCCATGGCAGGCCATTTTCACCCCGACTCGATTTTTTCGTGTATTCTTGAAAATTAATCTCCCGCATGTTAAATTGGATTTAATATGATTAAAATGATTTATGGTATTTCATTTTATAAGGAAAATTTGATTAATTGGAATATTTATGGTCGACCGAATTATTTTGAACGTTTTCATATTACCGATTGTGTGAATCGATTTGATCGGTTCGTATTGTTGATTAGATCAATGTATCTCTACGCTTTCCATTTATTTAGTATTTATTGGATGAATGCTTTTGAATGGGGATGTGGTTCGTGGACTTAGTTTTTGAATCGTTTGTTTTATTCGATTGGGTTGTAAAGGCCGTTTTGAGCCTATTTATTTTACTAGAAAAATTTGTATCTAGGATGCAATTCTCAATGTAAAATTTATATGTGATGACGAAGACCGGAGGAAGATCCATTTCGAAAAGACGAAGATTAAAGATGAAGACTTGTAATTAGATTACAGAGTTTTTGTTTTCTAGGAACGGTCCATGAACCACATGTTGGTAGCAACTAGGTTGTGAATGGTTGTTTCATGTTGTATGAATGCCACAAACTCGCTTAAATGATTAATGTGCAAAGTGTAACGTTAATCGCGATAATTCTCCCACAACAAATTATTAAGTTTATAAGGTTTCAAGGTTTTCCTTCCCTCCATAGAGTTTTCGGGAAATTGAAATCCAAACCGGATGTGCTATGCTTCCGAGTTATCGGGGTAGTTGTTCGGGGAGGACGGATAAATTACCGGGAGCGCATTGGATGCCTTTGGTTGGAGCAAATTTTATCCCTAGAAACCTGATAGGTTGCCGGATAAGATTCAATTGTGAAACTGATTTGCGTCGATGGTATAAACTTAACTTGTTCACGAACCATAGAAACCGTATAGGTTGAGGGGAGTGAACAAGGGGAAAAAGAAAATCGAATCATCCATTAGATGGGTTGGTGTTGGACACCACTTTATGAAAATTAATAGACTAGAAACCTGCTCGGTTGCCCTCTATTAAGATTTATAAAGAACTCGATCACCACTATGAAGTAGAGCGACGATACTTCCGGATATCACATTGGAGTGTGTTATTCCGATAAAAATAGTGGGAGCTGGGTAACAAGAATAAAAAAGACCTTAATTCTATACTCAGATCATAATATAACAAGTCATTAATTAATCTGTTATACTTAATGCAGACTCAAATCTCAATATGACAATGAATCCACTCGCAATTCTTCTCGAAAAGAACACCTTAATGGGACCTAACTTTGTGGATTGGCTCCGCAATCTGATGATTGTCCTCAGTATAGAGGCACTGGGATACGTCTTGGAGACGGACATTCCGGCGCCTCCTGTGCGGACCCGAGCCAATCAGGAAGAGATTGAAAACCACGAAAAGTGGGTTAAGGATGACGTGAAAGTCCGTGCTTATATGATGGCTTCCATGTCTAATGAGCTTCAGAGAGCTCATGAGAAAATGACTTCTGCTAGGCAGATTCTATCTCACTTAACCGAACTTTATGGTGAGCGCAGCAGAACTGCTAGATATGAGATATCCAAGCAAATGTTCGGTGAAAGGATGAAGGAAGGTGAGAAGTTTGGGGAACACGTCCTCAAAATGATATCCATGATCGAGAGATTGGAGGCTCTTGATTTTAAAATGGATACTTCTCTCCAAACTGACCTTATCCTACAGTCTCTCCCTGATTCCTTCTCACAGTTTGTTATGAACTTCAACTGCAATGAGATTGCATGTAATTTAGCTGGGATAATGAACAAACTTGTGACCGCTCAGTCTCAGATGAAGACTCCACGGATGAAGGAGTCTTCTCTTGTGATTTCTTCTGGACCTCGGAGGTCTAAGAATAAGAAGAAAAAGACCAAGAAGCGGACTGGACCGCAAGCTAAGGACCTTAAGGGAAAGGGCAAGGCCCCGATGGTTCCGAAGAACAAGAAGAAGAAGGATGCTTATCTCAAGTGCGGTGAGATGGGCCACTGGGCGAGAGACTGTCCGATTCTTCATGGCACTTGGTCTGTAACTTTTAGTTTTGAAACAAATTGTTACGCTCTTGTATTTTCTACTTCTGAATCTGGATTCTGGTGCTAGTTCTCATATTTGTACCGTGAATCAGGATCTGGAACAAATTAGGAAGCTTGGAGCTGGAGAAGTTATGATCACAGTCGGAAGCGGGCATAGTGTCGAGGCGACCGACATAGGATCACTTCTTTTGGGTTTAGAATCCGGCTTTGTTTTGACTTTAGAAGATGTACTTGTTTTGCCCAAGGGGCACAAAAACATTGTATCTATTCCGGTCATGGACCGAAAGGGCTTTTCATTTTTCATTGGTGATGGTTCCTGCAAAATTTATTTTAGAAATAAACTAGTAGGTACTGCTACATTGTTGAATGGATTGTATCATCTAAATCTCAGCAACAAAGTAGTTGTGAATACTATGACTAGAAAATGTGGTAGGGATGAAACCAATCAAGTTTTGAAATGGCATCTTAGACTTGGTCATGTTGGTCAGACCAAGGTTTACAAGATGGAAAAGGATGGACTTATGGGTCCATTGGGATCGGATCCCTTTCCTACTTGTGAATCTTGCCTCAAAGGCAAAATGACTAAGTCCCCCTTCACAGGGACTTTTGAAAGAGCCGCTGATAAACTGGGATTAATACATACTGACGTTTGTGGTGCTTTGGAAGCAGCACGTGACGGATATCAATATTTCATTATGTTTACAGATGATCATACTAGGTATGGTTATGTATACTCAATGAAACATAAATCCGAGGCCTTTGAGAAATTCCAGGAATTCAAGGCCCTAGTCGAGAAACAAACTGGTAATCATATCAAAGCACTTCGGTCGGACCGAGGTGGCGAGTATATGAGTACGGAGTTTGACGAGTTCCTTAAGGAACATGGAATAGTTTCATAACTAACACCTCCAGGTACTCCTCAGTTAAATGGTGTGTCAGAAAGAAGGAACCGGACCTTGTTGAACATGGTCCGTTCCATGCTGGGCTATACTGACTTGCCGATTTACCTGTGGGGGTATGCACTCCTGACTGCCGCTTACATCTTGAACAGATGTCCTTCCAAATCCATTCCTAAAACTCCACATGAGATGTGGGAGGGCAGGAAACCAAGTCTTAATCACATTAGGATTTGGGGATGTCCCGCTTATGTCAAGAAGACTAAGGTGGAGAAGTTGGAAGCTAGGTCCGCGAAGGGATGTTTCATTGGATTCCCATCTGGGACGATGGGATATCTATTCTACATGCCCGAAGATCGAAAGATCGTTGTTGCTTTACAAGTACACTTCCTCGAAGATGAGTTCATTCAGGAAGACGGAGCAGGTAGAAGTATTTCTTTAGAAGAATACAATGAAACTCCTCGGGAGACACCTGTGCAAGAAACTGGAACCGAACCTTCTGAAACACAAGTACAACCACCTCGTAGGTCTAGTAGGGTGTCTCATTTACCTGAGAGGTATGGGCTTGTGCACTTGGAGGAGCTGGGTCTCCATGAGGTTCCAAGTGATAGCCAAGAGACCGACCCGATGACCTATGACCAAGCGATGGTGGATGTAGACTCCGCGAAATGGCGTGAAGCTCTGGAATCTGAGATAGACTCGATGCATGTCAATTAGGTCTGGACTCTAGTAGACCGCCCCAAGGGCATAGTGCCTATTGGGAACAAGTGGATCTACAAGAGAAAGACTGATGGTGATGGCAACGTTGACGCCTATAAGGCCAGGCTTGTGGCAAAGGGTTATACCCAGAAGGAAGGGATCGATTACCACGATACCTTCTCGCCCGTAGCCATGATCAAGTCTATTCGCATGATGCTTGCTATAGCTGCCTACCACGATTATGAGATATGGAAAATGGACGTAAAGACGGCTTTCCTTAATGGATTCCTCGAGGAGGAAATCTATATGGAGCAGCCTAAAGGTTTTGTGTCCGAAGTCGATATTCAGAAAGTGTGCAAGCTTCAGCGTTCCATTTATGGACTCAAGCAAGCGTCGCGTAGTTGGAACCTTCGTTTTGACGAGGCAATCAAGGAGTTTGATTTCGTGCAAAATGAGGAGGAACCTTGTGTATACAAGAGGGTTAGTGGAAGCAAGATCGCATTCTTAGTACTATATGTAGATGACATTCTACTAATAGGAAATGATGTGGGAATGCTCAGTTCTGTGAAATCTTGGCTTTCGAGTAATTTCTCCATGAAAGACTTGGGAGAAGCTACCTATATTCTTGGTATTCGACTCTACCGGGATAGAGCGAAGAGAACAATAGGTCTTTCCCAAGCCCTCTATATATATAAAATCTTAAAGCGATTTAAGATGGATGATTCTAAAAGAGGGTTCCTACCGATGCGACATGGAATAAAACTCACCTTGAAGATGTGTCCTCAAAATGAGGAACAACGCAAGGAAATGAGTAATATACCATATGCTTCGGCCGTGGGTAGCCTTATGTATGCTATGTTGTGTACAAGACCTGACATCGCGCATGCTGTAAGCATGGTGAGTAGGTTTCAGGAAAACCCAGGTAGGGAACATTGGACTGTCGTAAAGAACGTTCTCAAGTACTTAAGAAGGACTAGAGATATGGTTCTGATGTATGGCGGTGGAGAATTGGATGTGGTGGGATTCACTGATTCGGACTTCCAAGGACTGAAGGACGACTCGATGTCCACTTCTGGCTACATATTTACTCTTAATGGAGGAGCAGTATCTTGGCGTAGTGCCAAGCAAAGCGCGACCGCCGATTCCACTGTCAGCCGAGTATCAAGCGGCCTCGGAAGCTTCCAAGGAAGGGTTCGGATTAAGAAGTTTCGAGAACTTCAAGTGATACCATGTCCGAGCCGCTGTTACTGCATCACGACAACGACGGAGTCAGTAGCGCAGCCAAGGAGCCAAGGTTTCACAATAGCACCAAACATATTGAGAGGAAGTATCATCTCGTAAGAGAATTTGTTCGCAAGGGATACATTGTCTTTGCCTGAGTAGACTCGGCCGACAACGTCGCCGATCCACTGACCAAGCCACTTTCTCAGACTAGCTTGGAGCGTCATCTGGAGAATATGGGTATTAGATACCATAGTGTGTGGCATTGAGTGCAAGTAGGAGATTGTTAGGAGTATGCCCTCGAATGCCACTCAGAGATGTTGAGTGAGGGCATTGTACTTGTAATTATGTAAACCATTTATATAAGGCAAATGAATGTTTCTTTATTTACTGGTAGTTACTGGCATTCCTAACTCGTAAATAAACATATAGAAACTAGTCCGTGTATTTGAAAGCAAAACGTTCCACTCCTTATTGGATGAGGGGGTCGGCACTGGAAAGGTTATAGCTCAAATACTTAATCGTTCGCAAGTCGATGAAACTTGACTGGGCGTTAAGTTTATGTGAAGACTTGTATGACGTGTTCTTTGACATGGAGAGTGCCTGTCGAACACTAATGGTTAGTGGGAGCACACGTTATAGGTATGCTAATTGGATTAGTATACTCGAACCGACTCACCCTCGATTCGTCACATGGATTTCACTTCGGGACAGTCAATGACGGAATCGAAAGGTTGTGATAGGTATTCGTGAACCTTCGACTTGAGGATTTAGTAGGGATGTGCTTGTGACGTCAAGATTTTCATTAGAGTAGTTCGACCCTGTAAACCGGAAGGCGGGGGTCAACCTCGACGTGCATCTTGACGGGCAAGTAGCAGGTCCTACTGAATACCAAGATAGAATTCTTTCTCCCGTTAGTGAGCGGGTTATATGTCCTATGCGGTTATTGGCAGATGAGATCATAAGTCTTTGGCCAAAGCAATGGAGCTAGTTGTATTAGATACACGACAGCTCGATGATCTCGATTTGCATTAACGCATGCATAGTATCAAGTACAGATAGGGTTTGACTGACCGTGACCCTATAACTTGATCAGGGACATTTGAAAGAAGGGTTTATACGTTTACTGGTATTCACGACAGAATGGTTCTTGAATGATCTCAATCATTCGTTCTCAGTCGGGGTACAGTGTAGGCCACCAGGCTGGCTAGGTGGTGCTACTACTCTTTGGTTCCTCCCATTGCTGACTGAGACGGACCTACCGAGTCGCGCATTAGAATTGATGACGGAATGAATCGAGCTTAATCTCTCATTATGAATATTAGATCTTGGATATCTAATTTGGGACATTGGATGTCTAAATCGATTTATTGGATAAATTGATTTATGGCCTAATGGATTAAATAAATTACTGGGTGATTAATTTAATTCATGAATATAATTATTTCTTGGAGAAATTAATTATGTTATTATGTATTTGATATGATTAATTAATTGGATTATTAATTGATATAAATACATCAGAACGAAATCGGAGTTTATCTGTTTGGACTCACGGGAGTCCAAAACGGACCGAATTTTTCCTACCCTTCTAGATGGCCGCCCCCTCTTTGTCTTCCACCTAATGTGGTGGAAGACTTCATGACTTAATATCATGAAATGTTTATCAATAGGGGACATGGAATCTCTTTTATTATAAAAGTGATTTGATGAGTTGTTGAATGAAGAATAAAAGGAGTAGACTAACTCTTCCTCCTAGACATTAGCTTCCTACGTGAGTTGTGAGAGTTGAAGAGAGAGAATTTTTTTCTCATATAGTCTTCCTTTCTTCTTCATCTTCATCACAAGTTCTTGGTTTTTTCTTGGAGAAAACATCAAGACATAAAAGAGAGATTGTGAGTTATACACTTAGAGTGTTATAATTTCATATTGGAAGCTTCATGACTTAGCTCTAGCCATATCCTCGGAGGATAGCAAGGTGATCGTCGTTCCGGTCGTTTCTCCGGCGCGTGGCAAGTAGAGACGCGGTGCTTTCGGCGTTGGATCGTTCAAGGGATTGGAGCGGATTGAACTCGTAGAGATCAAACTAAAGCTTGGGGAATAGCTCAAGAGAAGGTTACCATTTAATCAACGAACTTTGAGGGTTAGTCTCTTACGACTCTTGCTTTTCGTTTATATATTCGTATATACGTAGCTCGATCGATCCTCGTAGGGATTCGGATCGAATTAATTTTCGTTTTACTGCTTCCGCTGGGCCTTCGTTTTAGGCACCGAATCCCAACATCCATTTCTATCCTTCTTGTTTCTAAATACCCATTTGGTTCCAATTATGGATTGATGAGTAGGTTTGGGTACAAGATACCATACGTTATTTCTTTCGAAACCGTTAAGCTCTTCTTCCATAGATGTGATCTAATGTGAATTGTTGAG